>CM076685.1:12649508-13249508 GCA_038501925.1 Xenopus petersii
TTGGAGATCAGACTTTTTAGCTGGTTTGAACTACAAATTGTTGGAAATCAGCCAACAACCAGCTCAGTGGCAGGAAAAGACTAGTCAATGTTATTGGCAGATAAGGAGTCAGAGCTTCCACTGCCAGCACTTAGAGGGAAGCGTAATTTCGACAAATAGCACCCCATGAATTCAAGCACACCACTTAGGGTAGGACTACTGACGTTTTCGGCGCGATCCGACGTGCTGCGACACGACTGTCGGATGCAGACGCAGCGCTCAGCCTATTCATCTGACAGTCGTGTCCTGTTGGATCAATGCTGTAACTTCATCCGACAATGCATTCACTTACCTTATTTCCGTCGCATGCGATTTGTCGCCGGCATTTTGTCAAATTGCGTCAGATTCGGATCGCGCCGAAAAGGCTGTGTAGTCCTACCCTTGTCACTTGCCCTGAAAGCCATCTGCCCGGCCAAGCTGAATCATAATTGGCATATGCAAATTAGGGGCGGGGAGGGAAAGTGCGTGATTTTTTGGCACAAAACAAGGAAGTAAAAAATGTTTCCCCTTCCCACCCCTAATTTGATATGCAAATTAGGATTCAGCTTGGTATTCGCCCGAATCTTTCGCGAAGGATTCGGGTGTTCGGCCGAATCCAAAATAGTGGATTCGACGAATCCCTAAAAAATACTTTTTATATATAGAAGCATTCTGCATTGTTATACAGGTATAGGAACCATTATCTGGAAACCCGTTATCCAGAAATTTCCGAATTACGGAAAGGCCGTCTCCCATAGACTCCATTTTATCAATACAACCCAGTTTTTAAAAAAATATTTCCTGTTTCTCTGTAATAATGAAACAGTACCTTATACTTGATCCCAACTAAGATATAATTAATCCTTATTGGAAGCAAAACGAGCCTATTGGGTTTATTTCATGTTTATATGATTCTCTAGTAGACTTAAGGTATGAAGATCCATATTGTAAAAAGATCTGTTATCTGGAAAGCCCCATGTACCGAGCATTCTGAATAACAGGTCCCATACCCGTACCTGGTGCATTGCTGCTGTCTTGGAAGAGCAACTCTGTCTGCACTGCATGCTGGGAGTTGTAGTCTCAGGACAGACCACATTTTCCTGCTGTATTCAGTATATAAGTAACAACCTACAATAGGACTCTGTTTGCATATAAAAGCGGCCGCAGTGCACCAGCTGCTGCAGAACATCCAATCCCAGAATTCACTGCAAGCAAACCTGGGTGGAAGGGTTAACCTACCCTTGTTTTAGAATTTGGCAGCTGCAACTCCCAGTTCACCCCTAAAAAAAAAAAAAAAAAAGTGTATTCAAGTAGGGAGCAAGAGACTGTCCTTATGAAGGGAACTGTGGATCAGCGCCTTGCAGAGTTTTATAGAGAAGCTAAGTGGGCATCCCTGATCCATAATGACAACGATACACTGTATATCTAAACCGACACAGCAACAACGTATCTATATTTAAGGAAAGGAGACATGGTGTGTGTTTATCTCCTTCCTGAGCACAAGCGGTGGGGGCATCAGAGTGTGTAAAAACACATACAGACACTCAGCGTGTTTCCGACTCTCTAAAGGTGATTGTTATTCACTTACTGAGCACAGGCAGCACAGCATCAACGTGTCTGTACTAGTGGCTTGTACCGATTTCCCGGGAGCATCTGGGTTGTGTGTGTGTGTTTTATTCATATGTAAGTGCTTCTGGTTACCCAGCACAAGTTGCATAGCAACGGCACGAGGCTGCATTGAGACACGTTTAAAGGGATTCTGTCCTGATTTTTATAATGTTGTTTTTTTATATCTAAATTACACTGTTTACACTGCAAATAATTAACTCCACATATATAAAGTGTAATTTTGAACCAGCAAATGTATTTTTTTTAGTTATAATATTGGTGTGTAGGTGCATCTCAGGTCATTTTGTCTGGTCATGTGCTTTAAGAAAAAGCCAGCACTTTAGGATGGAACTGCTTTCTGGCAGGCTGTTGTTTCTCCTACTCAATGTAACTGAATGTATCTCAGTGGGACCTGGATTTTACTATTAAGTGCTGTTCTTAGATCTACCAGGCAGCTGTTAGGGAGCTGTTATCTGGTTATCTTCCAATTATTCTTTTGTTTGGCCGCTGGGGGTGATATCACTCTAAAGGTGGCCATACAAGGGGGGATAAAAGCTGCCGATCGCGTCGGCAGCTTATTGGCCCATGTATGGGGCCCCCGACGGCCTTCCCCGATTGAGATCTGTCGGATGGGACGAAAAATCCCGTCGGATTGCGGCAGGATCTATTTGTTGATGCGGTCCCGCAATCCAACCACCTATTACTATTCGTTAGGATCCGATCGTTGGGCCCTAGGGCCCACGATCGGATCAGTCCGATATTGCCCACCTCAATATCGGACTGATCCGATCAGTCCGATATTGATGAGCGGATCTCGCCATGTATGGCCACCTTAACTTGCAGTACAGCAGTAAAGGCGCAGCACTATTAACCGATTTATTTTGAAAAAAAAAATTCACATGACAGTATCCCTTTAAGCTGCTGAGGGGAAAGGGAGGGGGATATCACTGCAAATTGCAGTACAGCAGTAAAGAGTGACTGAAGTTAATTAGAGCACAAGTCACATGACTGGGGGCAGCTGGGAAACTGACAATATGTATAGCCCCATGTCAGATTTCAGGCCTATTTCTATACGTACCACAGTGAGATTATCTACTTCAAGGGGTACAAATCTGAGCCAGTGCGGGCACAAACAAACTATCATCAAGGCTGTACCAAAGGGAAACACAGCGGTATCAGGGTGGGCCCAGGCCCAGTACCATTGTGCAACACAGTTGTGATTCTGTTATACAGTGTGTGTCATGCCCAACATCTGTAGGGGGGGTTCCACCTCCTTCCTTAGGGCTCTTACTCACTGGCGTTCTAACCTGCGCTCCCCTGCGTTCCGTTTTTTGGCGTTCAGCCGCAGGGGAGCGCAGGAATAGACGCATGCCATTATTTCAAATGGGGCTGTACTCACTCAGATGCGTGTAGGCGCCGAACGCAGGTTGAAACGCAACATGCTGCATTTTTCCTGCGTTCGGCACCTACACGCGTCTGAGTGAGTACAGCCCCATTTGAAATAATGACATGCGTCTATTCCTGCGCTCCCCTGCGGCTGAACGCCAAAAAACGGAACACAGGGGAGCGCAGGTCAGGACGCCAGTGAGTAAGAGCCCTTAGGAGCCCAGACACAGTAACACAAGGGCACCATTGCAGCAGTGTGGCCCCTAAATCAGCAACAAAGCCAGAAGACGTGTTCTATGCACCTAAACAAACCTTGGCACTGGCACAGTATCATAGTCATACACAATTGTAACGCTGCATTCAGACAACACTAACACATTGACACATAGCTGTGCCACTGTGGCCACCAGCAGCATAGGGAGACTACAAGTACCACAGTGGGCACCAGCAAAGCACCATAGTGCCAGTACAGTATCACAGAGAGACATAGTAGTGCCAGTACAGTATCACAGAGAGACATAGTAGTGTCAGTACAGTATCACACAGAGACATAGTAGTGTCAGTACAGTATCACACAGAGACATAGTAGTGTCAGTACAGTATCACAGAGAGACATAGTAGTGTCAGTACAGTATCACAGAGACATAGTAGTGTCAGTACAGTATCACAGAGACATAGTAGTGTCAGTACAGTATCAGAGACATAGTAGTGCCAGTACAGTATCACAGAGAGACATAGTAGTGTCAGTACAGTATGTCACAGAGAGACATAGTAGTGTCAGTACAGTATCACACAGAGACATAGTAGTGTCAGTACAGTATCACACAGAGACATAGTAGTGTCAGTACAGTATCACAGAGAGACATAGTAGTGTCAGTACAGTATCACAGAGACATAGTAGTGTCAGTACAGTATCAGAGACATAGTAGTGCCAGTACAGTATCACAGAGAGACATAGTAGTGCCAGTACAGTATCACAGAGAGACATAGTAGTGGCAGTACAGTATCACACAGAGACATAATAGTGGCAGTACAGTATCACAGAGACATAGTTAGTGTCAGTACAGTATCAGAGACATAGTAGTGCCAGTACAGTATCACAGAGACATAGTAGTGTCAGTACAGTATCACAGAGAGACATAGTAGTGTCAGTACAGTATCAGAGACATAGTAGTGTCAGTACAGTATCACAGAGACATTGTAGTGTCAGTACAGTATCACAGAGAGACATAGTAGTGCCAGTACAGTATCAGAGACATAGTAGTGTCAGTACAGTATCATAGAGAGACATAGTAGTGTCAGTACAGTATCACAGAGAGACATTGTAGTGTCAGTACAGTATCACAGAGACATAGTAGTGTCAGTACAGTATCAGAGACATAGTAGTGCCAGTACAGTATCACAAAGAGACATAGTAGTGCCAGTACAGTATCAGAGACATAGTAGTGTCAGTACAGTATCATAGAGAGACATTGTAGTGTCAGTACAGTATCACAGAGACATAGTAGTGTCAGTACAGTATCATAGAGAGACATAGTAGTGTCAGTACAGTATCACAGAGAGACATAGTAGTGTCAGTACAGTATCACAGAGACATAGTAGTGTCAGTACAGTATCAGAGACATAGTAGTGCCAGTACAGTATCACAGAGACATAGTAGTGTCAGTACAGTATCACAGAGAGACATAGTAGTGTCAGTACAGTATCACAGTGATATATAGTAGTAGTGAGGACATAGGCTAATAGTAGTGTATAGTAGTACCAGAATAGTAATGTATAGCTATAGTAGTGTATAGTAGAAGTATAGTAGTAGCAGTATAGAAGTATAGCAGTGTATAGAAGTAGCAGTATAGGATTATAGTGGTGTATAGTAAAAGTATAGTATTAGCAGAATAGTAATGTATAGTAGAAGTATAGTAGTGTATGAGTATATAGTAGTGTATGAGTTTATATAGCAGTGTATGAGTATATAGCAGTGTATATGAGTATATAGCAGTGTATAGTAGTGTATATAGTAGTGTACAGTAGAAGTATAGTAGTAGCAGTATATATAGAAGTGTTACAGTATAGTCGGTACTCACATCATCAAACAAGGTCCCCACATTGGCTGTGACAAGTAGGATCCCGACCCCCGGAGCAGCCGATTTCCCCGCCATAACGTCCGGAGCGGACTCGGTGTAGCCTGTGAGTAGCGGGACTGACACGGGCCAATAGAAGTAGAAGGAGCGCGGGGGGAGGGCAGAGGCGCGAGTTCAGGGCGGTGAGTGGAAGAAGCTGTTTGGGGCTCCTGCAGCCCCTCGGGTTATTGGGCGCACATAGTGTTCAGCAGCCACAGCGGAGCGCTCATTGGATGCCTGTGTGTCCTGCTCATCCCCCGGCGGCTCCTACATCCGTCTGCCCGCAGCCATAGCCGAGTAAAGTTCCTTGTGCCGCAGCTCCGCGCTACTGCCGCCTGATCCAGGAGCTCTGCGACTTTCTCTCCCCGGGAGGCAGGAGGGGCTTACAGGACTGCCGTGGGGGGATCCCTGGAGACAGGGTAGAAGGCGTCGGCGGCCTCGGGCTTTCCCTGCGCTCTGTAGCCCGTACTGCTCCTCCTGCAGCGCCGCGGGGATTGACCTGGGGCACAAGGACCGTAGCGTTCCTGCTCGCGTGACGTCACGAGCCAAGCTAAGCCCGCCCCTTTCCGCTTTTAAAGCGGCGATGCCTTGAGTGCGGGGAGAGACAGTCTTGCAGCAGCGACTCTGCACTGACTGACTGACTGACTGACTGACTGACTGACTGCTGCTGCCTATAGAACACCTAGAGGAAAGGGCCAACGATAGCAGCTAGATATACATTCACATTTACAGCGCTTGTGTTAGTTCTGCGACTTTTCTGCTTCGTTGCTAGGGTACATCTGCCCCTAGCAACCAGTCAGTGTCGTCTGAATGAGAATGCCCTGCTTAACTAACATGTAGAACAAGGGTTTTGTGTATTGTCCCCCATTTGCCTGGGTTTCCTGCCAGCTGCCTCCCATGCACATTAGATTGTAAGCTCCACAGGGCAGGGACTTATGTGAAAATGATTACTCTAAAGCTCTGCCGATAATGTGGTGCTGTGTAAATGAAGAATTAAAAAATAGCTTAAAGGAATTGCTCACCTTTAAATTAACTGTTGGTACGAGATAGAGTGTGATATTCTGAGACCATTTGTAGTTGGTTTTTCTTTTTTATCATTTGTTGTTTATGAGTTATTTCGCTTTTTATTCAGCAGCTCTCCAGTTTGCATTTTCAGCAGTCTGGTTACTAGGGTCAAATGACCCTAGCAACCATGCACTAAATGCAATAAGAGACTGGTATATGAACAGGAGAGGCCTGAATAGAAAGACGAGTAATAAAAAGTAGCAGTAACAATACATGTGTAGCCTTACAGAGCATTTATTGTTTATATGGGTCAGTGACCCCCATTTGAAAACTGGAAAGAGTCAGAAGAAGAAGGCAAATAATTAAAAAACGATAAAAAAAATAAATAATGAAGTCCAATTGAAAAGTTGCTAAGAATTAGTCATTCTATAACATAGTACAAGTTACCATGAAGGTGAACCATCCCTATAAATCGGTGCTTGTCCCAGCAGAGCTCACAATTAGGGGTGTGGCTACAGAAGAAGCAGACCCTGTGGTTGCAGGGGGGTCTGGCAGTATAGAGGGCCCAGCCCTAATTCATGAGAAATTTCAATATCTATTGGTAAAACTTACCAATATTGTGGGACCATAAATTGAATTTGCTGTGCAGGCCTGTAATGTTTAGTTATATTACTGCTCTACAAACCTCTGGAATATCTAAACTTTACTACTGTAACTACATTGACATCTGCCATGCATGGACTACTCATGGGTTTGGCTGCTAATAAGGAAATCAGATCAATCTTTCAGAACTACAAATCCCAGATATCCCTGCTGCTCATGCATTCCTGTTGTTGCACTGTTAGAAGTTTGTTGTTTTTCAGGAATAGCTTGAAAATCACATGTGGCAGATTTTTAAGACATTAATCTCCAACCTGTGGTTGAACTACCACTTCCATCGCCCTCTGACAGCTTTAGCCTTTTGCTGGAATTCTGGGAGTTGTAGTTTAACTCCATGCCTGTTGTAAGCTGTACAGCCTGCACCAGCATTTATCTCGCCGTACAAATAAATCATGCATTAAGGGCAGTATCACACAGGGCTATTGCAAATGTTTAACGTCATGTAGAGTTAGGTGCAGCCAACTGGTGCAAAATGTGGGCAAAGTGTTGGACATTAAAAATCAATATACATAACAGTTGCACCCAGATTGCCCTGCAGCGTGCAGAGGTTCCACAGAGGTTACAATTCATGATTTATTAAATTAACACTGGTTTTCAGTAATTCTTTGTGAAATGCTGAATTATGTGTGCGGGTAAAGTAGGGAAACCTGCTACAGCTCATAATCCCATTTTAAGCACAGTTTAGTTCCTGAACTACAACTCCCACAATTCCTCAGTTGTGAAAGGCACAGCTACAAAGGGCCCTCTGCTTGTAGAACTTGGTAATGCAGCAAACTTGCTCTACTATCATTTTCAAGGAATAAAAAAAATTGAAAATACTCAAGTATGTGTTAAGAGAAGACTAAAAAATTAAAAATACTCAAGTATGTGTTTACATTTTATATATCTTTTACGGCATATGCAAATAGTTTTTTTTGGGAAGGGCACTCCTTTTTATTAGAAAGGATTTGTATTCGAGAGGATCTTTCTCCTGCAGTATGAAAGCATAGCTGCAGAGTACATATCTCTGTTTGTTTTTCATCTCTCAGGGGCCACAGCCTTACTGCATTACGAAGGCCCTGTATTTCTTAACTCCATCCCCTACACTAGAATATTTTCTAGCTGTGGATGATGGGAACTGTAGTTTACATCTGCTGTAAAACAGCCAACACAATGTAGCTGGATTAAAGGGCAGTTTAATATGACTAACCCGCTTATGCTACTGTCTAAAATATGATGGAATACAGGTATGGAACCTGTTATCCAGAATGCTCAGGACCTGGCGTCTGTAATTTGAATCAGTCTATTAAAAAAATCATGTCAATACTATTGTTCTACCTCCAATAAGGATTAAGTATATTTTAGTTTGGATCAAGTACAAGCTACTGTTTTTTTATTACAGGGAAAAAGGAAATTGTTTAAAAAACATTTTTAATTATTCGATTATTAAAATTGAGTCAATGGGAGGTAGGGTTGTCACCTTTTCTGGGAAAAAAATACTGGCCTTCCTATATATTTATCTTTTTTCCCTATTAATAACATTGGGATTAACCATCATTCACTGAGATATAAACTACTATTATTGGATATTGTGAGTCAGAGCACTGAAAATACTGCGGCCTAAGAACTTTGTTTTGCCCTAACCCCTCGCCAAGTCCGAGTCATAGGAGAAAAGCCAGGTAAATAGCTTATAGTATGAATCAGAAGAAGCAGCCAATCACAAGAGAGCTTCTCCTACTCCAGGGGCACTGCCACCAGGGGAGTAACTACAGAGTAAGCAGACCCTGCAGGGGGGCCCACAAGGTATAGGGGGGTCCAAAAGGTCCTAATTAAGCAATTTCAACATATTTTGGCAAAACAGGATAGCCTCTGCATATTTTGGGGGACCTAAAATGTATTTGCTGTGGGGAAAAAGGTTACGTTACTGACTGCCACCGAGGTAGCAAAGGGTGTAATCCCATTGTAGCCAATAAAAATACCTTTTTTCTTAAATTCTATTTATGTTGGAAGAAGATATTTTCTATTCTATTCGTTATCTGTTATAATATTAATATACTTGCAATAATCAGAAAAAATATATTTCAATAAGGCAATTTAGGCAAACTGTATTTTTTCACTTTTTTTACCCTATATAATTTTATTTTTTGTTTTATATATTGTAAGATATGGGTGTCTAAAGGGCACGATATTGTGTGTATTTCACCAGCATTAAGTGAAATCAAAACTCCAGGGAAAAGTGTGGCGCTGCAGCAAATAAGGGTAGGACTCCACAAGAGATTTTGTCGCAATCTGACGTGCTGCGACAAAACACATGCGACTTGTCGCAGTGTTAATCCGACGCGACCCGATTATAGGATGCAGACGCAGCGCACAGTGTCTGCATCCGACAGTCGGATCGCGTCGGATAAACGCTGTAACACCATGCAACAATTCTATCTCTTAGCTTGTTTTTGTCGCATGCGTTTTGTCGCAGCGCGTCGGATCACGACAAAATCGCTCGTGGAGTCCTACCCTAAGGCTAAGGCCACACTAGGCGATAGCGGCGCGATTTGACTCGCGGCGACTTTTCGCCGCGACTTTTAAGGCGCAATCGCTGGGGAAACTTTTGCCTAGCGAGGCAATTTCGAGCGACAGTAGAAAAAAGATCGCCGCGTGTGTTTTTACGCTGGCGATTTTTCGCGATTCCCCATAGACGCCAGCGCAAAAGTTTCCCCAGCGATTGCGGCTTAAAAGTCGCGGCGAAAAGTCGCCGCGAGTCAAATCGCGGCGCTATCGCCTAGTGTGGCCTTAGCCTAAAGCTGTGGAAATTCTGAACTGAGTTGGTAAAAGCTGGATTAAGGGTCCCTGGAGTGGATGAAAGAGAACAGAGTGGGCTTCCATTCCTTGCTCCATAAGGGGTTGCAGCTGCCTAATTAGAGGTAGTTTGCTAGTTAATTGCTTCCCTCTAGAGACCTCCTGGAGTGGAGGAGGGTGAGGGGCCACATGTGCTTGTGAGCACCAGGGAACAAGAGTGATTCCCCTGAGCTGGAGAGAGGACAAGACTCCCAGGAGACAAGAGTGGCTCAAGTGTGCCCAGAGAGGATTCTGGGATTTGTGGTCCGCTGAAAGGCAGTGATGGCTAAACTCAAAGTGAGTAAAGAGAACACCAGTGAGGGTGTGAAGTGGGACTGTTTATGTTATGTGATTCCCCCATGTGAAGCAGCAAAGCTGCAGTTTAAACATGAAAGGCTGTGTCAGTGTCCATTTCTGTGCTGAAATCTGTGCCGTGACCTTGGGTTTCGCTATTGGAAGATATATATATATATATATATATATTTATGATGTAATTGTTTATTTTTATAATATGCTTTTATTAAAAAATTGCAGGACCATGGTAAATAAAGTGGGTTTTTTGGGGGGGGGGGGCGGAGAAATTGGAACAGATGAAATCACAAGAACAAGGAGACAAGAGCAGGGGACCTTTTCACCCATAAAGTGGATCACCGTACCAGAGGCCCCCCCTTTAGACTAGAAGAAAAGAACTTTCATTTGAAGCAACGTAGGGGGTTCTTCACAGTCAGGACAGTGAGGTTGTGGAATGCACTGCCGGGTGATGTTGTGATGCTGATTCAGTTAGACTATAAGAATGGCTTGGATGATTTTTTGGACAGACATAATATCAAAGGCTATTGTGATACTAAGCTCTATAGTTAGTATAGATATATAGAATTTAATTAAAAGTAGGGAGGGGTGTGTGTATGGATGCTGGGTTTTCATTTGGAGGGGTTGAACTTGATGGACTTTGTCTTTTTTCAACCCAATTTACTATGTAACTAACTATGTAAGGGGTAACAAGATATGGCTGCCTAGTGCAAGGAGTAAGGGTACATGTATTCCCTCCAGTGAGGCTTGTCATTGTATCAGCTCAACCTTATTACACACACGGACACTGTAATACTTGGCATGAGCCCAATCTGCTGTGCAACACCGAACCGCACAGCCCCCTCGTCCTCATTCTCTGCTGCTTCTATAATCCCCTGGATTGTAAAATATCCTAATAAGGGCCCTTTGACCTTTTCCATGTGTGCATTGCATTAATAATGCATATTTTCTCTGCTAGGGCTCCCTACAAGCCTGTGGCAAATGCTGGCATTTTATAAAGGGCTCTGTGGATTTGCATTTAGTATGGAATAAGTCTGCAGAGTGACGTATATTATACAGTGCCTTTTATGAATAAGTCTCCTAGATATAGAGGCATGGACATGTTTTACCTATACAAGATTGGAGTTGGAGAGCAAGGGCCCATTGCAGTTTTATAGCAATTGGAACTCTGAATGGCTTAAAGGGGACATTTTGTGTGAAAAACAAGATCGTACCAGTGCATTATACTCTTAAGGGTAAGGTCACACTGGGTGTTTTCGGGGAGATATAGTCGCCTGACGACTAATCGCCTCGTCTTTGCGGCGACCAATCTCCCCGAACGCCTTCCCTCACTCTTGCGCTGGCTACATTGAAAAATCGGCGGCGCTAAGCACACGTGGCATTTCGTTTTCCGAAGTCGCACGAAGATTTGCGTGTGCTTAGCGCCGGCGATTTTTCATTTTAGCCAGCGCAAGAGTGAGGGAAGGCGTTCAGGGAGATTGGTCGCCGCAAAGACGAGGCGATTAGTCGCCAAGCGACAATCTCCCCGAAACGCCCAGTGTGACCTTACCCTAAAAGAGAAGGAAAGACCTGTTATAATTTGGGGTGCCAAATAAAAGCTTTTTATTCATATATAAAGGTGCTGTCCATTATCGAGATAATTTGGGGTGCCAAATGTGTTCATACAAGTAAATGAATAACCCCACCTTCCCAGGGTAACCGTACTAATGTATAAACTAAAATTGTCTGGGGATCATCTTTGTCAACAGATCAGCAGAGAAGGTGATAGAGAATGGAGCCGAAACATCTCTGTGGCTCTGGAAACCACAAGGTCTTAAAAGGCTTTAATTATCTTTACTGATTACAGATCTGATCTCCTATGGAATGCAGTTGACAAAGACAACAAACGTACTCTTGATCACGTACGACCAGATACAGGTTCCTTGTTTGAAGAATATGAAGAGATAAGAGAAATCACCTTCCTTAGGGGACATTAGCAATGGCAGTTCCATAGGGGCAATGTCATAAACCTCATATAAACTGTACTAGGTCTTGTGACACTGAACAACCAGACAAGTAGCAATTGGCAAATTCTGCCTGCTGATTGGTGGCTGAAGGGTTACTTGAACTGGTGCAAAATTTGCACCTTTTATTATGTTACTCCACATATAAAAGAGGTAGTTCACCTTTTAAGTTAACTTTTAGTATGCTATAGGCTATTTCCTAGCAACTTTTCAATAGGCCTTATAGTGTTTGAATTATTTAAATATTTCTTCCTACTCTTTCAAATGAGTAGGAAGAAACTGACCCCATCTAAAAAAAAAACAATGCCCTGTAAAGCTACACATTCATTATTATTGCTACTTTTCATTACTTGTCTTTCTATTTAGACCTACTTCCTATTCATATTCCAGTCTCTTATTCAAATCAATACATGGTTGCTAGAGTAATCTGGCCCTGACAACCAAATTGCTGAAATTGCAAACTGGAGAGCTGCTGAATAAAAATAAAATACAAACAAATAATATAAAATGAAAGTCAATTGCAAATGATCTAAAAATATAGCTCTCTACATAATACTAACATTTTATTTATAGGGTAGCATTCTTCATGGGCCTGTGATATACCGTAGCAATAATATTGTGAACACTATCATTACCATAAATCTGTTATTGTAAATTAAAGGGACGCAACTGGCTGGATTTTTTTTCCCCAAATATCTGGAGAGCTAAAAGGGGGGAATAAGACTGAACAAATATATAGATATATAGATATATAAATAACCCACATTGGTTCAACAGGGCAGCCCTAATGATATCTGATCAATGGCACCTGGTTATATTAGTCTCAGGCACAAGGAAACAATGACAGAGCTACATCGTGTCTCCATGGCTGCTCTCCTGATGGTATTATGGGGGTTATTTATCAAAATCCAAAATTTTCAGATTTTTTTTTAAAAAAAAAAAAGTCTGACTCAACTAGAATCCACGATTTGCCCGTTTGATGTCCAAAAACCACAAAAAAAAGTGCGGTTTTGTGAGTCAGCAGCTTATTGGTCTATGTGTGGGGCCATCCAATGGGCTTCCTCGATCAATATCTGGGGAAAAAGTCATCCAGATCTCGATCGGGCAAGTTAAAAAATTCCGTTGGATCATGGCCGCATCTGTGTGTTTATGTGGTCCTGCGATCCGACCGCCCGTATCTGATGCATTATGATGCGATCATTGGGCCCTAGGCAACATCACCAAATGAGCGAATCTCTACGTCTATGGCCACCCAGTAAAACAACAAGCTTCTATCTTATACTAGTTCTGTGCATCCACTTCCGTTTCAAAGTTTACTGTTAAGTGTGTTGTACACTTCCACTCCTGTGCCACCAGCTTCTATCTCACCCCAATGTGCTAAAATTTAGAAGAACCTGTACCTATTGTGATTTCAGTAGGACCAGTATCAGACTGAGGTATTTCGGCACCCTAGGCAATGGTTTCAATCAGTGCCCACCCCACCCAGTCCTGCGTTACCATTTCCCACCTTAAGCTGGCCTTAGATGTTGAGATTTTTAAAAGATCAGATGCTGATCGTGAGACCACGATCTTCTCAGAAAGATCGTACGATCCTACGAATTTACCATCAACTAAAAAGACCAATTTGCCAGGAAAACAAAGGGGAGCTGCCTGCTTGACCCTGCAAACATAGATACATTGCACTGGGACTGACAAAGATTTTTTGACCTGGCCGATCAATTTCCCGACAGATGTCGGCCGAAAAAATCGTAAGATGTACGATCGTTCGAATACCACTAGCCGCACGATAATTTCGAAGGATTGGTCGGGCTTCCCTAAAATCGGTCGTTCGGCAAGAATAATCGTCGCGTCTATGGGGAGCTTTACTATTCATATTGCCCCATGTACCTGAACTAGCAGCAGCCAATCTCGTCTATTGCCCCCAATCTGTACCTGTGCCAGCATCAGCCAAAAAATCCACACTATTGCTTCTATATGCACTTGTGCCAGCAGCAGTCAAAAAACTATCATATCTGTTTACTTGTAGTGATGGGCGAATTTGTCCCATTTCGCAGAAACATTTGCGAATTTCCCGTGAAATGGGCGTCAAAATTATTTTGACATGCACCAATTCCAACACCCACCACAATTTTTCTACGTGTGCCTATTTTGTCCAAATGCCTTAAAGTCAATGGTGTCCAAATAATTTTGATGCGCAACAATTTTTATGCGCGCGACTATTCTGACTCAATTGTTTTTTGACATGCCGGATTTTTCAGAAATGTGGAAATTCACTGCGAATTTGCACCTGCCAAATTTATTCTCCCATCACTATTTGCATGTGCAAGTAGCAGCCAAGGTATTGCCCACAAATATGTGCCAGCAGCCGCGAAGAGGGAGCTGGGGAGTAATTCTGCAGTACGAATCACGGGCAAGAGGGGATTGGAACAGGTGGTTTATAAAACTGAAAAACTATTAAAGGCCAAGCAAATCAGGGTTAAAAAAAAAGAAAAAATTCCCCCCATGACACCCTACACTCATCCCTCATTCTCTTAATTTATTTTCTCTGATACAGAAATAGGGAATGTCCACAGTATAGGCCACATTCTTGGATGAGTTGGGCTGTTTCCAATATCAAGCTGACCATACATAGGCATGTTGACATGTGATTTGATCATGTGCTATTTGGATGAATACAATTTATAATGGCTAAAGTTGACCAGATTTGCAAACTAAAAAAAAGTCAGTAGTTGGAGGCAGGGACACTTTTTTTTTTTTTTTACCCAGGTACTAAAAATCCTGAAACTGGGAATGCTGGTAACCCTAGGGCAAAAAAAGATGATGAAGGAACTTTTTTAAGGTTCCTTTGACTTCATTTACAGCCTTTTAATAATTTAGGCTTTACCTGAGCTATAAACCCCAAACTGGTTTCTTACTATAGTGTTACTCACCTGCACGGTTACACAGCAGCAGTATCTGGCCAGTATCTGTCTTCCATATTTACTGCTCTGCAGGGACAAGGAATCTACAGAAGGAGCAGTGATCATTTTGCATCTGTCGTACGCAACCACTTCTTTCTTTCTACTGAAACTAATAATGATTTGTAGGATCCAGATCCTCAAATGCTTACGCTGAACTTTTAGGGGCAGATTTATCAAGGGTCGAAGTGAATTCGAGGGAATTTTCAAAGTAAAAAAATTTGAAATTCCCTTGATCAAATATTCGACCATTCGATAATCGAAGTACTGTCTCTTTAAAAAAAACTTCGACTTCAATACTTTGCCAAATTTTTTACTTGGAAAATTCCCTCGATCGAATATTTGACCATTCAATAATCGAAGTACTGTCTTTTTAAAAAAACTTCGACTTCAATACTTCGCCAAATGAAACCTGCCGAAGTGCTATGTTAGCCTATGGGGACCTTCTACAGCAGTTTTATACGTTTTTTGAAGTAAAATCGTACGATAAAATTGTTCGATTAGAAGGATTTAATCTTTCGATCGAACAATTTTACTTCGACCGCAGAATACCCAAATTTGATGAAAAAAGTTCGAATTCGATATTCAAAGTATTTAAATTCAATGGTCGAATTTCAAAGTATTTTTTACTACGAAATTCGAACCTTGATAAATCTGCCCCTTAGTGTAAATACGGTTTAAGGACGAGGGACCCTGAATACTGTTTTTTTTTTTTTTTTTAAATTTAATTCTAAATTTTTGTCTCAAACATCTCCTGATTATTGAAGTATTCATTCTTCAAACCAGGTTAGCAGTGGTGGGACATTGGCCTGCCAGTGATTTTCCTGCCTTAACTTCATTAATGTTATTTGAATTGGATCTAGCTATAAACATTGCGGTTCCGTTTCTTTTTTCATATTTGTTCCATTGTTGTCCTTTTAAGTAAATTAGCTTTGTTTACTCTTCTTATCTTCTCCACTTTGCTTAATTGCTCACCTAGATGTTGTATCTGACCTTACAGCACTAATGTAAATAATAAAATGCATGCGTGTTCCATAAACTAGTGCCAGATGTTATGCTGCGTGTCTCAAGCCATGATTAATAGCGACCTGTGGAAGTAAGAATGAGTGTGAGCAGAAACACTTGCACATGATTCCAGCTCAGGTGGAAGACAAAAGACTAGAGAAATGTTATTTTTATAAAAATATGGACAAGCTAATAACTTAGGGGTAAAAAAGAAAGAAACATAAAATACAAAAAACTAAAATAATTTTTGTTTTATCTTGGGAAACCTTGGCTCAAAGATGCTTTCAGACATGAAGGAGATGATATAGACATTGTCTGCCCCCCCTTTACATGGCCTGAGGGTTATAAACTGGCCAATCCGGGGAAATCAGGGGATCCAGTAGTAGGCCCATATTCTTTCTCCTGCCCATTATCCAATTATTGTTAGTCTCCAGGGTTAACCCTGGAACCCCAAACCATGTGTCCCCAGCAGAATGAAAGCATGATGGTGAATTATCTTTCCAGAAAGCTCTGTAGACTTGAAATAAAAGACTTAAATAAAAATCCAGTTAAAGGAAAACTAAACCCCAAAATGAATAACTGTGCAACAGATAGTTTATATCATATTAAGTGGCATATTAAAGAATCTTACCAAACTGGAATATATATTTTGGTAAATATTGCCCGTTTACATCCCTTGCCTTGAACCATTTCGTGATATTGAAGGAAGCACTAGTGCATATAGGCACTTATATAAGCATTATAATCATGATGTTAGCACATTTATCCAGGGCCTCTATAACTACTATCATATAGGCATGTTATGGGTTAAATCACATAATGTTGATCTGTATTGCCTATATGCACTAGTGCTTCCTTCAGATGGTCTGTGTGCTGCCTCAGAGATCACCTGACCAGAAATACTTAAACTCTTTAACAGGAAGTTATGTCTTTTGTGGAAGCAAAATACACAACTCTGTCTGTTAATTGGCTCATGTGACATAACATGTATGGTTTGTGTGCACCACGAATCATACGATCCCAGGGGGTGGCCCTTATTTTTTAAAATGGCAGTTTTCTATTTATGATTACCCACTGGCACATACTACTAAAAAAAAGTTTCATTATTATGAAAATGGTTTATTTACATGAAGCAGGGTTTTACATATGAGCTGTTTTATGCAATATATTTTCTTTCAAAACATTTTTATTGAAAAACAATGTCATATTCTCTAACATATCTTATTTTTCTTTTCTTTTTATGCAGATGGAATATAATTCTCCTGCGCAGAGGAGAGCAGTATTTTCACTTTTCAAGCACATTACAGAAAGCAAAAGAATCAGAACTGTTAGAGTCCTTGTTTTATATATAAGTCTCTCAATGCGACTATAGCAAGGATTCAAATTACATGTCAACAATAATATTGAAATTAACAAAAATAGAATAAAATTTAAACCGTCTAAACTCTTATCGTCTTTCTGTTACATATCTTAATGTCTCCTATTAAAATATGTTAGTTGGTCCAGGAATCTCCCTTATAGGTTTCAACTCAAATAAATAAATACTATTACTTGTTCTAAATAATTCCATGCCCAGGCTCAATAACTATCCCATACTGATTGCCAAATCACAAAGTGGTATAAGCAATCCACGGTGACCATATTTTGGCATAAACATTATAATTATCTGTTGTGATACTTAACAATTTTTCATTAACCATTATCCAGTTCATTTTGAGGCGGAACACCGCTATAGGAATGGAACGTTTTTTCCAGGATGTTGCAATGGACTGTTTAGCAGCTATAAAGATAAATTGAATCAATTTTCGAGTAGGCTTATCCAAATTGGGTATCGATGTATTTAGCAATGCCTGCATGGGATCCTTACGGAGATTAACACCCGTAATGGAATCAATCAGAGTGAATACCCTAGACCAAAATCTAAATACCTCTTTACATTTCCACCAAACATGAAACATGGTACCTTCCATCCCACAGTTCCTGAAGCATAATGAACTTGAGTTAGGGTAATATTTATGCAACTTGGCAGGGACCATATACCAGCTAGATAATACTTTATATTGTGTCTCTTGAGCCAGGATATTAATAGAACTTTTGGCTGTATTTTCCCATATCTGCTGCCAAGTAGTATTGTCAATTGTTTTATTTAATTCCTTTTCCCATTGTGTTGTATAAGTAGGGGGCGCAGTATTAATTGAATTTAGGATTTCTTTATATAGGATAGTTATTATACCTTTGTTACAAGGAAATTTAAGGCACATTTGCTCCCATGCTGTTAATGTTAAAACTTTAGTATAGCCTGCAATTACCTTATTAATAAAATGGCGAATTTGGAGGTATCGAAAGCTTTCAATCCTAGGGGGATCATATTGGGCAACGATAGAGGACCATTGCATAACACCCTGTAAACCCAGAAAATGGTTAATATAAATTTTATTTTGCTCTAACCACCATTGAAAGTCTTTTCCCTGTAAACCTGGCTGAAACTTAGGGTTTCCAAATATAGGCATGGCTGGGAGATGTGGAGACTTCAGAGGCGTATTTTGTGTAACCTGGTCCCATATAGCTAAGGACATTTTCAATACAGGAGTTGAAACTTCAGGTCTCTCCCGTTTAGGAATCCAAGGCAACACAGTTGGATTTATATATGCAATATATTTTAATAGAGACCTACAATGTTTGAGGGGTAGGACCAGATCCCTCAGGCGGGTGCCCCTAGGCTGCGCGGTCCTGCACTCTCCCCCTGCCACGAGTGCACGCTCACATTGACTTAAGCACCGATGAACGAGGGTCACACAGGTCCCCGTAATTAGGCTGAGTGGCATGCGGCCCCTAATTTTTTGTCGCCCTTGGCTCGGGCCTTTGTGGCCTCGCCACAAATCTGGGCTTGTTGAAGGGGTGTAGTTTTCCTTTAAATAATTTTATGGGAATTGTATGGGGGTGAAGTAAGTTACAATTTCTTGAGACATCCAGTGTCAGAGATCAGAGGGTTAGACATGGGTATAGAAATCTTGGGGGCTGGAAGGCTGGATTAATCTTGGGTTCGCGTCAGCAGGTTAGTGTCTGCACAGGTCAAAATTTTTTCAACCAAGATTGTTGTAATAACCTACACATCTTTACACAAATTGAATGCCTGCCTTCAACAAAACCAATTTAATTCAAAATAGCATTCCAGGTAGAATTAAATTTATTTATGTGTCTGGCAAGATTTCCATTACAAATAAACAGTAGGCTGACAAGAAGTTGGAAAACAACCTCTCATTGCTCTAGCCCTTTGAACAGGTATATTGGGAGTTATTCACCGCACCACAGCCTGGTTGGCATCTCTCCATTCAACTGTAAGCTGCTGTCTGAGCAATTGTAATAAATAGGAAAACTAGACATTATCGCAGAGCACACCAAGACAAGGGGATCCACCATCAGGAATTGTGTCTGCTTCAACTTTTAACTTAAAGAAGAAGTGAAGCTTCTTTAATAATGGCATTCAATGAAAGAGCTCACAAATCGTATTGCTTTGCCTTTTTACTCAGTATCTGTATTGTGCACACTCACCCCTGTAGCTCCTAAACAATCCGGCTGCTTTTAAAGATTAGGCTGAGGTAACATCCGTCTGTCAATCACTTCTGGACTTGGATTTAGACTTTTTGTGCAGGACATTTGGCCACAGTCTTTTCATGCATGGCAATCTTCTAATTCTTCATTTTTTGAAGACGCGAGCATCACATGCACATCTCAAGCCCAAGGGAACCCTCAGAATTCATAGTCTCCAAGACAAAGTAAGAGTTTGGGAGCTTTCCATGTCCTTGAAGTACCCCACCCAAAATGGCAGACCCTTTATTTTCATCGGATGGAAGTGATCCAAAACGTAAGCATTTATTTGTACTTTAGCTTTCTGATAGAACAAATGATCCTAAAATAAGTTTCTTATAAAACATTTCAGAGTATACTTTATATGCTTTATCTTGTAATTATTGTGGATATACTGCCTGCCAGTTACATTTATTTTTTTCAGTGAAACATTATTAAATGCACTGTATTTAACTTTGAATTTCGCTGTGCAATTTATTTTTCACCCCATTGTTCTTCTGAATAAATAGGCTTTGTTTGCTCATTTCTTTCACTATAAATTGCTCACCTAGATGTGGTATCTAACCTTAAAGCACTAATGCTGATAATACAGTGCATGTGTGTTCCATAAATTAGTGCCAGAACTTCAATTGCTTAAACCATGCTTAATAACCACCTATGGAGTATATGTGTCAGATGAAAATAACCCATGAATCCCAAGGCCAGACAGGTTGTATGAGTCAACTCTCACTGATTATTTCCATGTACTGTATTTATAAAGCAGCAACATGCTCTACAGGGCTGGATAGTCTTGTAGAACATGCCTGAAGACCAGCCCTTGCAAAGTGTTGAATGTGAGTATGTAAGGAAGGAGGTATTGAGAATGAGTTGAGACGTAGGTCAGGTTGGTGGTGGTACCCGCAGATAAGTTCAGAGATGTGGGGTGGAGCAGAGTTCTGAACTGCTTTGAATTCTATTCTGAAAAGAATCTGAACAAGTTCAAGGACTGGCAGAAGAGGGGCAGTTGCTGAGGTGAATGAGCAGAAGTGATCTGGACCCTGCTTTCTGCACTAGAATTTTTTGCTGCCCCTGTTAACTTGCCCCTGAGGCGAGTTTCTCAACTCCAGGCCTGGATTTGTGACAAGGCCACAAAGTCCAGGGCCTAGGGCAGCACTATTTTAGGGGCTGCATGCTGCCCAGCTGCATCTCCATTTTGCCAGAAGCACTGAGGATGCACCTAATTCTGAGTGCTCCAGATGTAGCCTGTACATGCACACTTGAGAGGGGGGTGGGCAAATTCACAAGGGCAGGGGCGGACGGTTGACCCTTCGGCCTAGGGGTGGCCCAAACAGAAATCCTGCCCTGCTCAATTCGCCTCATGGCAGCAGCACCCCTGTGTATGAGCCTAGCAGCAGTTTTCCTTATAAACTGGAGAGGTTATGCAAGTTATACACTAAATGGCAGTGTATTGGGAGTTTCCTTAAATGAGAAGGATCTAGGGGTCTTTGTAGATAACACGTTGTCTAATTCTGGGCAGTGTCATTCTGTGGCTACTAAAGCAAATAAAGTTCTGTCTTGCATAAAAAAGGGCATTAACTCAAGGGATGAAAACATAATTATGCCTCTTTATAGGTCCCTGGTAAGGCCTCATCTGGAGTATGCAGTGCAGTTTTGGAATCCAGTCCTTAAGAGGGATATAAATGAGCTGGAGAGAGTGCAGAGACGTGCAACTAAATTGGTTAGAGGGACGGAAGACTTAAATTATGAGGGTAGACTGTCAAGGTTGGGGTTGTTTTCTCTGGAAAAAAGGCGCTTGCGAGGGGACATGATTACACTTTACAAGTACATTAGAGGACATTATAGACAAATGGCAGGGGACCTTTTTACCCATAAAGTGGATCACCGTACCAGAGGCCACCCGTTTAGACTAGAAGAAAAGAACTTTCATTTGAAGCAACGTAGGGGGTTCTTCACAGTCAGGACAGTGAGGTTGTGGAATGCACTGCCGGGTGATGTTGTGATGGCTGATTCAGTTAATGCCTTTAAGAATGGCTTGGATGATTTTTTGGACAGACATAATATCAAAGGCTATTGTGATACTAAGCTCTATAGTTAGTATGGGTATATAGAATTTAATTAAAAGTAGAGGGGTGTATGTATGGATGCTGGGTTTTCATTTGGAGGGGTTGAACTTGATGGACTTTGTCTTTTTTCAACCCAATTTAACTATTTAACTATGTAACTATGTAACTATGTAACTATGTGGCAATCTCTGAAGGGGACTCCAGCCTCCCATTAGCATTTGTGTGTTAATAGCAGGGTCAGGCTGGCCCACAAAAACACCTGAAAGAATCCTGGTGGGCCCCAGTACTGTTGAAACCTGCTGCCTGCCTTCAAGCAACTTGTAGCCTTCCAGCCGTTATTCCAGCCCGACATGTTCTAACCTGTCTCTGTCTTTACCCGTGTACAGGTATGTGTTTGTTCTGTTCACTTTCCTAAGTCTTCAATCTGCATTGTACTTGGGAGCAGGCACATAAAAATGTAATAATATTAGTATATAAATAAATGTCATAGGAGAGCCAATTAACACAATAAGATTGGGAATTAGCCTAGTTTTGCCTTTTTGTGGAACTTTCTCTCTGTTGAAGTTGGCAGGCTTTTTAACATAGAATAAACACACAGGACATCTGAACGCTTTTCCCTTAGCCTCTGTCCTGGTTTAATAAAGGTTTCTCCTTTGTTCAGATACTGCAGGGAACATGAGTTTACTTATAGTGCTCCTAGTGGTTTTATATGGACTTCGAATAATTCTGAACCTTAGTTTCAGAAAACTAATATAAATGGGACATGAGAACTGTGATACATATACAGTATATGCATATAAAGTGGGTTAATCTCCAATAGCTTTGATATTAATCAAGTCCACTGAGGAGACCAGAGGCAGTTCTCTTTAACATGGCTGTATCTGGAGGAGCTTTCTCACACAGTGCCAAAATGCATATGTTCAAAAGTGGGTGCTTTCACATTCACATAGGTTCTTCTTACATAAAATCCCACAGTTGTATTTGTAACCCAAGGCACAGTTCAACCCTAACCATAAAACCAAACAACCTGGCCCTCAAGATCATTCCCTACCCTCCTTTAAAATGATGCTTGATGCCAATGTTATTATTAGGGAAAATGATAAAAATAAAGGCTGGTATTTATTTCTAGAAAAGGTGGCAATTCTAACCTTGGTACCCCAGGTGTGCATGCTAAAAACTGTACAGGAGTGTACACCAGGCATGCTGGCCACCCAGTACTGTGCTCAGGTGGTTAAGTGAAAACAAAGTTACGCCTCTGTTACTCTAAAACCTTCTTACTGGGACCAATACCCAAAGACATATCATCAGAACTGAACTCTGCTGACCAGGGGGATTTCCCTTTGGCAAGTATCCTCCCAGAATTTAGAAGTACCAAAATCCATCAACCTGGTAATCACCTTAGCCAGAGCTCCTCAGCGCCTAACATCAGGGGGAAGAAGGCTGGATGCTGTTTCCTGGTTCATAACGCGAAAGGAACCTAGAACTATCCCTTTTTGTACCAGTGCTAGAAAACACCTAGGAAACAATTGCAATTTTTCACCATAGTGTCAAAACTTTGCATCAAAACTACTTGGAGTCAATACTTTCTTAGACTTGGGGGGAAAGGCACAAGGCAAAACATCATATGGGTCAAGGTAACACTTAATTTACCCCTGCCATTCATCAGCTTTTAAGCCCAAGATTTAATTGCTGCATTATTGCACTACTTGTACTGAAGGTGCATCATTTTGCTGCAACCTTGGAACAAGTGCTATAATTCTGTGAAAAACACTGCATTGCCAGAAAAAAAACAGGTGGTTTGCTCAATGTCTTCTTCAAAGAAAATACCTACCTACTGTGCCATAGTTCTATGTGTGTATTTAGATTCCATATCTGGAATTTTTGGTCATGTTTAATATACAGTAATGATTGTTTTAGTGCATTTAAAGTGTAATTTTTCTTCATTATTAGCGAATCTTCTTACCAACTTCACGGCATGTGTGTCTCACAGTGGCCAGAACTCATGCCAGTTGGTGCTCATGGGCGTTCATGACCACAGATGAAATATTCCAGCAATGTTCAGCACCAAATGATAACTGGAATTGAGTAAACCATGGAATTCTTTATCAGGTGTAACATTTCAATTCCAATACTCTTGTGCTAATGTCTTAAACTGGAGCTAATTCTAAATTCAACCAAACTCGAAACCCTGAAAATACACTACATGGCTAAAGGTATGTTGGGGCAGCCCTTCTAATCAATGTAATTGGCTGTTTAAGCCACACTGGGGACCCAGCACCATACAATAACATTCTTGATAATCCGATGCTTCCTACTTTGTGGCAATAGTTAAAGAAATGCATTTTCCTGTTTTGGGAATGGTCACAGTGGGGAATCATGTGTTAGCTGTACATGGATATATTTCAAAAACATACTAAATATTTTCCATATGTCCCATGGCGCTATTTTTATACAATACCTAGTAATGTGCACAAGGGCAGCTACTGGGTAGCTTTCAAGAAAATGGATGCTGTACATCTATATTATAAATAACTATACAGAGCTTATACATTTGTGCTCTTTTCTTTTTAAAATCATAATCAACATGTCTTAGCTGGTTTCTAGACTGACCTACAAGCAGAGAAGGAGGCGGATATTTATTTACTTCTCTGAAACCATGTTTGTCAAAACCACGCCAATAAATCATACTGTAGGACATACTTGCACTTTGTGAGGAAGGAAAATCATTAAACGTCATCTTGAAGTGAGACTAGTTCAGAAACAATACCTATGGATAATCGAAAACCCAATATACCTTGGCAGAGCTGTTCTAAGAAGGGTATTTTTCCTGTAAAATTTCGGATGGAGATATAGAGCCGGCAAATTCTCGTCTTGTAAACAATCTGTCCATCAATATACAGTAATATTGGCATTGTTTCTAAGAGGCTTCTCAGTGCATGTTATAGGTTAATGACACATGGGCTGACTTGAGTGTCTGGCAGGTATTTACATTTAAGGCTATGGGTGGCCCTGGGTTTTTAGGCCACAATAAAGCATCCAAAGTAGCTTCTTGTGCCATTGTATATATTTCCAGAATTTGATTTGCATAGGCTTATCATGTAGATTTACATCCAGTATGATATATGAAGTATGAATTTGATTTATGCTAAACATCCTATTTGAGTTAAAATGGGTACAATGGCCAATGAAGTATGTTCCCCACTTCTCCTTTAGTCCTTATTTCAGGTCCTTATGGTCTTGCAGCCCTTACAGATTGTGAGAGTTGCCACAGAGGATCATAGTAGACTAGAAGGAATATAGAGTAGAGTAGGAAAAATGAAGGTGGTTCAGGTCTAGCCCTACTTTGAAGAAGTCTTGAAGATCATAAATGTGAGGATTGAGATGGAATAGTTGAGATTTGAGAAGTAGTATTTTAACTTTAATACTTGGAAACATGGAAAGGCAATGTGAAGAGGCAGGAGATAAATTACTGGTAAGGTGGAAAAAAGTCTAATGGAGGCTTGCATTGTTGACTGTACTGGGGCGAGCCAGTAGAGTGGATGACCAGATAGTAGGGAGTAAGCAAGATAGGATTAGGATGAGAACAAGAGTCTTGCAGACATCTGTAGTAAGGTAGTGTCAAATGTTTGTGATATAACATACTGTAGGTAAGACCAATAGGGAGTTGTAAGAGAGGAAGACATTTTGAAAGAGCAGAGACATGTATGTCATCACCATAGATATTATAGGGAATCATGGGGGCAAAGTGGTTTGTCAACTTGTAGCATTGAGATTCTAGATATAATTCCAAGCTGTACTGGTACAAATGAGGAGGAACGGGACCTGATAAGGTAAGGAAAATAGGGACAAGTGATGATGGGCCTGATGTGATGGCAATACACATTCAAATACAAAAATGAAAGTGTTCCAATCCAGCAACTAATCAGACTCTCTTCAAACTTCAAATCCATAGTATTAAGAGTACGTGGTATACACTGATCTACCATTAATTAAGTAATTATGCTTGCAGCAGGTTGTATTGCCATCACCAAAATCCAAAAAACAAAAGAATGAGTAAAAAACAAGAAAATAAATAATAGTGTAGTACATTCCAATAAATGCACCACCAATAATCTGTGGAAAACAGATTTATTGGAAAGTACTTTACTATTATTTCTTATCTTGTTTTTTCTCCATTCTTTGTTTTTTTGGATTTTGGTGATGGCAATACAACCTGCTGCTAGCATAATTGCTTCATTAATGGTGGCTCAATGTATACCATGTACTCCTAATATTATGGATATTTTTGAACTGGCATTGTTATATTATACAGAACAAGGATATTGTATATACATTAATATAAGAATTAAACAGATACCCCTTGTCAGTATCTTTGTAACTCTTTTCCATGGGAGGGCGGTCTTTGTTTCAGTTAGTAAATAATCCATTCTGGTTTCCATGCCAAGGATTTCTTCCCCTCCCCATCATCCACATATTTGACTCTGCTAAATATAACCGCTGACATGAAAATAACTTTGCTTTTTGTTGCTATTTAAAGAAATTCATACAAAGTAAAAACAGCTGTAAAGGAGGAAGAATGAAAACCGTGCCATTTCCTGGTGTGACATTCCATTAACCTCTGTGTCAGACGCACAACAATGGAAGGGATTTTCATGAACGGCAAGATCAACGTTACATTTTAATGTACAACTAATCATACCCAGGAGAAGTAATATCAGTATATTCTAGGAAGAAGATGGCTTGTATTACCCGTTAAATCCCATGTAATATATAACGACACAGGCAAGGTCCATCAGCCCCTTCCCGGGTAGGCAGAATGCCAATGATATTTAAGAACTGAATGCCTGTAATTTAACGACAAAATATGATTAATGGTAACCGGAATTTCTTTTGTACAAGAGCTCGATGATCATGTTTCCTGGAGGTTCACCTGATCCAATATTGATATTCTTAATGGGGATTAAAATAAGGCTCTCCAGTTTATTTTCCATTTTAAATACTATTTAGGTAGCCTATAAATCTTGATAGCACAGCTTGCCGTGAGTAATTCTCAGGATATTTCTATTTGTGCATCTGAAAGGGAGCTACCTGGTTGCCAGGTTTATTTGCTCTAGCATCCGAACCTGCTAGAGCAGGTTTAGATGCTAGAATGTCAGAATGGAATATAAAGAGGGCAGAGCTTTAAAAGACAAGAATACAAAAAAAGCCATTAGCCAAAGGGGTATACATTATTTATGAAATAATGAAAATAGAGCTCATCTCAGTTCACCAGAGGGAAACATCATGATAAATACCCCTAAAATACTACACAAGTGAAAAGAGTTGGGAATATTCCTTCTCCTGGTGAACTGTGAGGCCCCCCGAACAGTTTAGCTGGTCATACAATGGATATGATCTACCAACCTGGCCACTTCTGATCAAGTCAGCAGCTTATGGACTGGTCTATGGAACCATATTTACAGCCTCCCAGGAAGATATCAAATCAGAGCTTGACTCAATATCAATTTAGTTGATGGAAAATCCAATTAAGGATCCAAGAACAACATGAGGTTGTGGATATGGTCTTCTCCTGTGATGGGGGTTCCACAAATGCCAGACCTTAAAGAGGTATTGTAATAACATTTGCAAAGTTTCGACCACATCTAGTAACCAAGAGCAACCAGTATCAGTATGGCCACCGACTTGAAAGTAATTATCTGATTGGTTGCTATGGATTTCCAGAGTTAATTCAAAAATGGCAACTTTTATGGTTTTGTAAGCACAGCTGAGTTATAAAGCTTGGTATGTGAGTCAGATGCTCAAAAGCGGAATAAGATTGGAGAAGTATATTAAAGTTGGTAACGGAAAAAAATGACAATTTCCTGTGGTTGAACAATTTTCCCTTTGCACTTATTATTTTTTCATGTGAGTTAAACTAAACTAGGTTTGACAAGCCCTTGTTGTATACCTTGAATCCTGCTCCTGTTGTATGTTGAGTGCTGCACTCAAAACAGCTTCTACTGTGTGTTCACCCTGTTTAGGTAATGTCATAGTAGAATAAGGTAGAATAAAAAGTAATCTTCCATTGAATGACTTCAAGAATAAAACTGCTCCCAATTCCACTCCAGACAATAACTACCAGTGGTTTAGGTGATTATGGACTGGTAAGAGAAACCCCAAGGACATAAACATTGACCATGTTGCTGGTGGTAGAGATCTGTGCAGGCTTCCCTATGATTGGCTGGTCATATAATTTTGTTAGTAACTGGGGAAACAAACCAACCTTCTCAGTGGTTGACCACTGAATGGCCATGGAATAGGTTCATTCTAAACCAGGTAAAGAAAAAGGTCTCTCTATGTCCCTCAAACAATACATGGTGGGAAATCTTCAAGAAACAGAGATATATCTGTTGCCCATCTAGCCATACAATTACCATATTGCCCTAATACAGTATATCTGTTATTCTGTGCAGCATTGACATTGCCCACTCTCTCCATCTAGCCTTACTATTTATAGCGCCCCCCCATTCTTCCTTCAATTGCTGTACTGTGGAGCCCCACATCTTTAGATCATGGTGCAATTACTATCTCTGGACCTTTTAAAGAGATCCCATTCTCGGGTAAGTGAGTATATTGTCTCTGCCTGTCTCTACTACTTTTTCTATTGCCTCAAGCATTTCCGAGTACAGGATGTACCACCTTCTAATCAATTAACCGCCAGTTTATGGTTAAGAACCACCGGAGCCCATTTCTTCTTGTCTTATTCTCTTTTTGGCAATTTCCTTCAGGCTTTTCCAGGAGGGCTCAGCTGAGAGAGAGTGAATTGCAATGTAACAATGCTCCACTGGCTGCCATTTCTAACCTCCTCTACCTATACCTCCCAACACTTAAAAACTAGAAACGGGGACATAGTTATTGGCAAAATTTTGACCATACCGACCGTTTCTGTGGATTTTTTTGGGAAGGAGAAGTATATTGATAACCTTCTCTCCCCCATGACCCCTCCTAGTACTCCGTTGGAATAAAACCAATGTTCCATGTGTGCCAATATGTGAACCCTGCCCTCAGTTCTGCAGAATTTACATTACATATGAGTGGGAGTTGCCCGGTTGCATAGAGACCATTATAAAATATTTACAAGCAGTTTTGTTAAATTCACAGGCTGGTGCTCTGCCAGAGTTTAGGAAATGAAATAATCACATGGAGTGTGCGTCCCCTTCTCTCATACTGAATCCTGGAGTCTGGCAAATAATTGTTCTGAAATGTCACGACAGTCAGCAACATATTAATCCACAAAAACTGAAAACCAGTCAACTGATTAAATAAATACCTCATTTGTGACTTTTTATAAACCAGCAGCCGGCCGGGGGTCAAATGATGCCAAGTGTCGTTGGTAGACAAGATATTTAGCTCATCACAACATCCGCTGCCGTCATCAATCACTAAATAAATATTCAGAATAAACTGGAAAGGAAACGTCTCAAGGTAATATTTTAACTAGAGGATTTCAAACTGCCACTTTTACATCCTGACAGTCATGGTCACAACCACGTTCCACTATAGTTTATATAAACCAGATGGTACTTTGGAATTGTTATGGCGGAGGGGGGCAAGCAGATCTCTTTAAACTTTTAGTATACTAAGATATGTAATATGAAAGCTTCATTTCAAGTTAAACTTCCCCTTTAAGTGTTGGTTTTGGAGAACATTTTAGGACCGCAGGTGGTAAAATGCTGGTGTACCAAGGGGTCTTTAGCATTTCGTTAACCTAGGGGCACTTAATCATGGTTTCATGATTAAGTGCCCCTATGGTATGAAACGCGTACGTCCTATAGAGATATGAAATTTTTAACTTCAACTAATACGTTTTTTACTTTTTTCTTTTAGCCCTGTGAATTCCTTGAGTGCCGGATAGCCCTGTTCTTTTTTTTTTTTTTATATATACTGGTTTGCCGCTCCATGGAGCTGGGGCGATGGGGCATTTGCACCTGGACCACCTGATTTACTTGGTGAGCATTTACATTCTTGATATTCTGGAGCACCTTTTTCCTTTTTGTTTCAAACACTCCACTATACCAAGTAAATAATGAGTGGAAATGTTATACAGGTACGGGATCCGTTATCCAGAAAGCTCCAAATTACAGCAAGGCCATCAAAATGTTTAACAATGATTTCCCTTTTCTCTGTAATAATAAAACAGAAGCTTTTACTTGATCCCAACTAAGATATAATTAATCCTTATTGGAAGCAAAAACCAGCCTATTGGGTTTATTTAATGTTTACATGATTTTCTAGAAGACATAAAAGGGGCTGTTAACCTTTCAATTAAACTTCAGTATGACGTAGAGAGTGATATGCTGAGATAATTTGCAAGTTTTACTATTTGTGGTTTTTGAGTTATTTAGCTTTTTATTCAGCAGCTCACCAGCTTGTAATTTCAGCAATCTGGTTGCTAGGGTCCAAGTTACCCTAGCAACCATGCATTGATTAAATAAGAGACTGGAATATGAATAGGAGAGGACCTGAATAGAAAGATGAGTAATAAAATGTAGCAATAACAATACATTTGTTTTTTGGATGGGGTCAGCGACCCCCATTTGAAAGCTAGAAAGAGTCAGTAGGACTATCAAAAACTATAAAAATAAAAAAATGAAAGCCAATTGAAAAGTTGCTTAGAATTGGCCAATACACAACATCCTAAAAATTAAATTAAAGGTGAACCACCCCAAATTAAAGAAAGATCCATTATCTGGAAAAAACCCATTCTGGATAACGGCATTCTGGATAACAGATTCCCTACCTGTAATTATATACTAGACCAACATCTGGTTGGTACTAAAGTCCTTCTCTTACGACTGATGAACAGGCAGTATTTCCCTGCATTTCTTATAGACCTTTATTAAAGCAATTAATTAATAGGTTTCCTTTGCACTGCCTGTTCTACTTTGCTCAACTGCCCTCTTTTGTAACGTTAAAGCTCCCAGGAATATGCCTCAATATCTGTGGCTAATTAAACCTTGAACTCAATAAATATAATTAGCTGAAATTCGTTTTTTTTTTTTTTTTTGCCTCGGATAGTAATTGAATTCTGGATATGGAGGTCAAAAAGGATTTTCATGAAGGGTTATTATTTCAGAGATTTTTTTTTATGTTTTCATGTTTATCGAGGATGAACAATGTGATTAAAAAATTCTGCAGGTTTTTTCCCAGGCCAGTCATTTCTAAAGGCTATTTTACTGAAAACTGTAGGTTAATTTTCCATTGTTTTTTTTTTCAATATTTTTATTTTGAACTTGGGTAAAAACAATGAAGAATGACCAAGAAAAATCCATACCAGGATAATTAAGGTATGTAATATATACATTTTTAAGCATTATGTAAATAACAATTTAGTAAAATTTGTAATAAGTTGGTAATAAAAGTAAACCTAGATCAGATATAAAATGGGTTAGCTGGACTTGCAAATGATAGAATAAATTACATAAACCCTTGGAATTAGTGATGGGCGAATTTATTCGCCAGGCGCAAATTCCCGCGATTTGCCTGAGTTGAATTAATTTGCAAAACCGCTGAGAAAATTCGCCATTTCACGAATTTCGCTGGAAATTCGCACATTTTTCGGCAAAGAGAGGCGCCCCAAATTCGCCCATCACTACTTGGAATTTAAGAAAAAGAATATAGAATCTTGTCCAACTGTTCTTTGTCAATTTGAGATAAAATACTAATAATAATAATTAATAATTTCCATTAAAACCAGAATTTAGAACGATTTTTTGTTGTTGTCAAAAGTAAAGTCAATTGCTTCATTAAAACAAAGTGTTTTCAACTCAGAAGACACATCTTTTATAGAAGGACGGTTGCTATCAATCCATTTATTGAAAATGGCTCTCTTAGCTGCTGCTAATATTAATTCACATGCATATCTAATCGAATATAACTTATGCCTAAAATAAGGCTGCCATAAAGTTGAAAGAAGATCCAAGCCATCAATGTTATTTAATAAAGCGGATGACAAGTTAACTTGGGAAAGTAGATTTGAATTCAAGAAATTTTCAATCTCCTTCCAAAATTTTTCAGGAAAGGAACAAATTAAGTGAAAGAAGTTGGGTAGCGGCCAATCACATTTAGGACATTTGTTTAAAAGATTTTCATTTGTTGAAACAAAATTAAAACCTTTTGAGACTATTGTTTACTTTGCTCCTTGTGTCCATGTGTATGAAATAAAAAGTAAAGAGGATGATGTAGCAACATGGGAAAACGTTTGTGCAAGCGCTGTAACCCAGAGCAGTCAGATGTTTGTTATATTAACCGAACCAGACCACAGCAGTAAAAGCTAAAAGGTTTGGTAATAATTTCCACAGACACCCACTAAACTGTTCCTTTTGAGAGTTTTGTTGAAAGCAGGACCAATATGCCACCCCTGTGGTGCAAATATTTAATATTCTCTTGTGCAGTTGGTCTGCTTTAGAAATAAGTGACTTTTCCAGGCTCACCGCTTTCCCTGAAAATGAAAGACATTTGGTGGCTGTGCTGACTACACGTTGTGATTTAGTCTGGTCACGCTGCATCTACATTTCTTTTTGTTGAAGATCTCGTGAGGGAAATGTTGGTAACGGGAAAACTATTCGCAATGACTTTTTGCCAACAAATTTTCCTTTGCGTTAATTGAATATAACATTTGCGAACCTGGAAACTGTTTAGCGACAGTAAAAGAAAAATTGTGAATTTTAGTGTATGTAATACATGAAAAAGTTTGGGAATCCTTCTTAATTCTTTGGAGTTTTGTTTATCATTAGCGGAGCTTTTAATATATAACATGCCTTATGGAAACAGTAGTATTTCAGCAGTGACATAAACTTTATTGGATTAACAGAAAATATGCATCATAACAAAATTAGGCCGGTGCATAAATTTGGGCACCCCAACAGAGATATTACATCAATACTTAGTTGAGCTCCTTTTGCAAATGTAACAGCCTCTAGACGCCTCCTATAGCCTTTGATGAGTGTCTGGATTCTGGATGGTGGTATTTTTGACCATTCGTCCATACAAAATCTCTCCAGTTCAGTTAAATTTGATGGCTACTGAGCATGGACAGTCTGCTTCAAATCATTCCATAGATTTTCCATGATATTCAAGCCGGGGGACTATGACAGCCATTCCAGAATATTGTTCTTCTCCCTCTGCATAAATGTCTTTGTAGATTTCCAAGTGTGTTTAGGGTCATTGTCTTGTTGGAATATCCAACCCCTGAGTAACTTCAACTTTGTGACTGATGCTTGAACATTATCCTGAAGAATTTGTTGATATTGGGTTGAATTCATCCGACCTTCGACTTTAACAAGGGCCCCAGTCCCTGAACTAGCCCCACAGCATGATGGAACCTCCACCAAATTTGGTAGGTAGCAGGTGTTTTTCTTGGAATACGGTGTTCTTCTTCCACCATGCTAAGTGCTTTTTGTTATGACCAAATAACTCAATTTTTGTCTCATCAGTCCAAAGTACTTTGTTCCAAAATTACTGTGGCTTCTGGCTTGTCTAAATAAGCTTTTGCATACAACAAGTGGTTTTGTTTGTGGCGTGAGTGCAGAAAGGGCTTGTTTCTCATCACCCTGCCATACAGATGGTCTTTATGCAAATTGCGCTGAATTGTAGAACGATGTACAGATACACCATCTGCAGCAAGATGTTCTTGCAGGTCTTTGGAGGTGATCTTTGGGTTGTCTGTAACCATTCTCCCAATCCTCTGCATAGGCTGCTTCTGTATTTTACTGGCCTGCCAAATCTTTGTTTTCAGATCTTTTGAGAGTTGCTTTGAGGATCCCATGCTGTCACTCTTCAGAGGAGAGTCAACCAGAAGCACAACTTGCAATTGGCCACCTTCTCATGATTGGACTTACCTGCCTATGAAGTTCAAGGCTTAATGAGCTAATCCAATAGTAATAACGCTCAAAAGCTGCAATCTATAGAGCCAGTCTCAAGGGCCAAAGTCTCTTGGAATATAGCCCCCAGTCCTCAAGGGCCCAAATATCAAGTTTCAAAAACTATACTACAAAGAGTTCTATTCAAAGTTAAAAATCAATATTTTTATTAAATACAAAATTTAAAAAAGTAGGCATACAGACCCATTGATTCCACCTTACGCATTTCATACAAACTGGTACTTAATCATAGGCACTAGAGCTAATCCAACCAATTTGGTGTTGCCAGATCAGTAATCAGAGCAGTTACATGCATTTAAATTACCGAAATTGCTAATTACAAGATACTCCACGAGACAACTTCCTGCTTAAAAATCAATTAACCAGCGCATAAGCCCCTTCCCTGTTGAGTTTTGCTGATCTGTAGGGCAAACAATTGTAACAAAACATTGTTTACAAAGCTTGTTGTCTCCAGTTACACTCATATTAGCTCAACTAATTAAAGCAGGGGTGCCCAAAAGTTCGATCGGGATCTACCAGTAAACCTTTAGCTGGGCAAAAATGTATTTATTTTTCTAACTTTGTCAAAAGGTGAATATATCTGTATACAGTCCCTTTTGGGCCCACTTTAGGTCCTGGTGAGGTCAGAGCCCCTGCAATCTTTACAGTTACACCACATATTATTCTCCTCTTTAAAGGAACAGTAACGTCAAAAAATAAAAGTGTTTTAAAGTAATGAAAATATAATGCAGTTTTGCCCTGCACTGGTAAAACTGATGTGTTTGCTTCAGAAACACTAATATAGTTTATATAAATAAGCTGCTGTGTAGCAATGGGGGCAGCCATTCAAAGGAGAAAAGGCTCAAGTTACACAGCAGATAGCAGATAAGCTGTCTGTCTGTTTAATGGTGTTATCTGTTATCCATTAGTTATCCTGTGCCATATAGCCGTTTTTCAATTTCCGCCATTGCTCCACAGCAGCTTGTTTATATGAACTATATTAGTGTTTCTGAAGCAAACAGATCAGTTTTACCAGTGCAGGGCAACAGTACACAATATTCTCATTACTTTAAAACACTTAAATGTTTTGGTGTTACTGTTCCTTTAAGCAGTAAAGAGACAGGACACCTCATCACATGTAAAAGGATGATCTGATCAGTGAACAGAGTTAAGCACTTGAGAGATTATTATGGTCAATATAATAAGTCACAGTGACTTTCCAGCTTCAATTCTGGAAAGCCTTTTAATATGACAGAAGTGCATTATACTTAGAGCAGAGCTCAGTAACAAATGCACCTTCAAACAAGTTTGGTAATAAAAACATGTATTAAACATAGACCACCCTGTGCCAGAATGGATCTGTTCCTGTAGCTTGCTCAACAAATGTGAATGTAGTGATGTATTTTTATACACAATTAATAAAGAAAATATAAAGTCCTGACTATATTTAAGGGCTAATAAACTGCAAATCTGTATTGCTAGTAATGCCATAGAATCCTAATCGTTTTGTAGAATTCTATCCTGACTGAAAAACAGCCGTAGGGTAGTAGCAATATTAGGGAGAGAAAGTACCTATAGTAGCAGTGGGATAATAGTCTCTGGGAAGGGAGTGTGACTGTGGGATAGCAGGTATAGTAGGGAGAGATGGTACCTATAGTAACAGTGGATAATAGTCTCTGGGAAGGGAGTGTGACTGTGGGATAGCAGGTATAGTAGGGAGAGATGGTGCCTATAGTAACAGTGGGATAATAGTCTCTGGGAAGGGAGTGTGACTGTGGGATAGCAGGTATAGTAGGGAGAGATGGTGCCTATAGTAACAGTGGATAATAGTCTCTGGGAAGGGAGTGTGACTGTGGGATAGCAGGTATAGTAGGGAGAGATGGTGCCTATAGTAACAGTGGATAATAGTCTCTGGGAAGGGAGTGTGACTGTGGGATAGCAGGTATAGTAGGGAAAGATGGTGCCTATAGTAACAGTGGGATAATATTCTCTGGGAAGGGAGTGTGACTGTGGGATAGCAGGTATAGTAGGGAGAGATGGTGTCTATAGTAACAGTGGGATAATAGTCTCCAGGAAGGGAGTGTGACTGTGGGATAGCAGGTATAGTAGGGAGAGATGGTGTCTATAGTAACAGTGGGATAATAGTCTCTAGGAAGGGAGTGTGACTGTGGGATAGCAGGTATAGTAGGGAGAGATGGTGTCTATAGTAACAGTGGATAATAGTCTCTGGGAAGGGAGTGTGACTGTGGGATAGCAGGTATAGTAGGGAGAGATGGTGCCTATAGTAACAGTGGGATAATAGTCTCTGGGAAGGGAGTATGACTGTGGGATAGCAGCTATAGTAGGGAGAGATGGTGTCTATAGTAACAGTGGATAATAGTCTCTGGGAAGGGAGTGTGACTGTGGGATAGCAGGTATAGTAGGGAGAGATGGTGCCTATAGTAACAGTGGGATAATAGTCTCTGGGAAGGGAGTATGACTGTGGGATAGCAGCTATAGTAGGGAGACGTGATTAATGTACTAAGCACTTCAAAGGGATTCTGTCATGGGAAAACATATTTTTTTTAAAGAAATGTTCTACATATGCTTTCAGTACCACAAATCCTCTATATTTTAAAACATGTAAAACTATACAGCCTCAGCTTGCAAGCCTTGGGAGACCGGACACATTCTCAAGAATTTTCGCACTTCCTACAAATGGAAACTTACTGCAGCTCCACGGAGCTTAAATAATGTATCACGAGCAAAGCTGATATGAAAAAAGAATCAAAGCTGCTGGAAAGAATAGACAAGCTTGAAGGAAGAAATAAATAATGTTAAATATTACACAAGATGGCTCTTGCAAAAAAACTCTTGTTAAGTTACAGCCACAGGAAAGGAGAATCTCATGTATTACAAATAGGGAAAACATAATTACTGCATCTGTTCTTTCATGAAAATGGGGTGAGGTTAGAGGTAGGGTGTACCTGATCATTTAATAATATCTACTGCAACTGTAACCCTGCTTTGTTTTATGATGAAGCAGAAAGGTCTTATGAAAAATGTAGTTATACGAGTGCTTCCCATATTAGGGGCTTGGGTGGCTGTTTTAACCTGAAGACTTTTCAGGTCAAGATTTGTAAATTCCTGTTTGAAGTAAATACTGTATGTCTGAAAGCTCATGTTGAAGATCAGATATTTAAAAATGTATTTTCTGAAAGCTGAATGGCTGATGCACCAGTGTTTCTCTATATCTGTAACTTTGCTAAGGGGCATTATGTCCAGAGATTGGACCTCCAAGTGCTCCTTAAGACCAATAAAGTCTGACAACTGCTAGGTTATAAGAACACATCTTGAAACCAAGGTTTACTTTTTCAGTTTGTCATTCCCTTTTTAAGTTGGTATTGTTCCTTCTTTCCTTCCATTTCATTAATATCTATAATTATAGTCCTGAGGTATGATAGACAATACTTGAGCTGCTCTCTTTGTGCCTTGTACTACAAACCCTCCTCAAAGGTGGTTCTGCTTTCTCTATTCTCTTTGGAGCAGTGATCCCCAACCAGTAGCTCGTGAGCGACATGTTTCTCTCCAACCCCTTGGCTGTTGCTCCCAGTGGCCTCAAAGCAGGTGATTATTTTTGAATTCCAGGCTTGGAGACAAGTTTTGATTGTATAAAAACCAGGAGTACTGCCAAACAGAGCCTCAATGTAGGTTGACAATCCACATGGAGCTTCCAAATGGCCAATCACAGCACTTATTTGGCACCCAAGAACATTTTTCATGCTAGTGTTGCTCCCCAACTACTTTTACTTCTGAATATTGCTCACGGCTTCAAAAGATTGGGGATCCCTGATTTGGAGGAACCCGAGGTTCTCCATCTGTTGTTGGAAGAAAGCTGGAACTGCATTTCCATGGGGCATGTCTATCGATATCTACCAGTTTAGGGTCAGTGAAGATCAAACAGACAGTTTGGGAATCTTTATATAGTAATTTGCGATACACTAAAGGCTACACCGAGCATTTGCACTGCCATACACCTCCCTTGACTTAATTTGCAGGAAGGTAATATTGTCACCAAGATGACCATTTCCCACAAACCATGTTCTAAGCCAGTGATCCCCAACCAATAGCTCGAGAGCAACATGTTGCTCACCAACCCTTTGGATGTTGCTCCTGGTGACCTCAAAGCAAATGCTTATTTTTGAATTCCAGGCTTGGAGGCAAGTTTTGGTTGTATAAAAACCAGATGTACTGCCAAACAGAACCTCCTGTAGGCTGCCAGTCCATATAGAGGCTACCAAACCGCCAATCACAGTCCTTTTTTGGCATCTCCATGAACTTTTTCATGCTTGTGTTGCTTTCCAAGCCTTTTTACATGTAAATGTGGCTCACAGGTAAAAAAAGTTTGGGGACTCCTGTTCTAAGCCAATTAATTATACTGCTACCATCTCACTGTCATATGTAAGAATGACTTCAGTATATTCACTGTATATTTAAATATAACAAGTATTGCTTTATTTGGGATCTTGACTAAGCAAAGCATCTAATGTGTTACTTTCTCTCCGGAGAAATACAAATAAGCAGATTCAAAATCCCCAATAATCTTTATATATACATAATGGTACAGGTATGGGATCTGTGATCCGGAAAAAAAGTTATTCAGAAAGTTCAGAATTACAGCAAGGCCATCTCCGTTAGACAAATACAAGAGTCCTCTGCACTCAACCCATTCTCAATATATTTAAGACATTTTGTGCATACTGCTACTGAAAAATGCCTTACCCTTTAAACAAAACAGGGATTGTTTGTCCATATATTGCAATATATTTAAGCTGGCCAACTACGTCAAAGTCATCCCATATCTGGCCAGTCCTATGCTCAATTTTCATCTGATTCATTAAGAATTCTATTGCTTCATTATACATTTTAAAATTTTACCTGCAACTTACCTGCTGCTTTCAAAGTAAAACTCCCAAACTTGGCTGCCCTTTTATTAGACACCAGTGGGATCACGTGACTATAGCTGGGAAGGGTGGGAGCTACAACATGGAGCTGGTCACTGCTCCTGTATAAACTATAACAAAAAACGGAAAATTGTGCTCACCACTAATTTTTAAAAAAACGGGTGGGGGTGCAATGAGGCTGTGACCGTTTTTTAGTAGCAGTAGCACAAAATGTCTCAATGTCTTAAATATATTGATAATGAGTTGAGTGCAGAGGACTCTTGTATTTGTCTATATGTATTTTGCCGTCACAGCCTCATTGCTCCCCCGCCTAATGTTTTTTTTAAAAATTAGTGGTGAGCACAATTTTTCCTTGTTTGTCATCTCTATAAGACTCCATTTTAATCAAATAATTCAAATTTTTATGATACATTTCCTTTTTTTTTTTTTTTAAAAATAATGAAATATGAATATATTTTTAACAGTAGCTTCTACTTGAATGCAAAACAAGCCTATTGGATTTAACTTATGTTACATTCATTTTTAAGTAGACATCAGGTATGGAGATACAATGGAAAGATCCCTTATTTGAAAAACCCCATGTCTGGAGCATTCTGGATAACAAGCCCATACCTGCATCCTAGGGGCACATTTACTTAGCTCGAGTGAAGGGTTAGAATAAAAAATACTTCTTTTTTTTTTACTTTTTTTTTTTTTTTTTTGCTACTTCGACCTTCGACTACGACTTCGAATCGTAGGATTCGAACTAAAAGTCTTTCGAATATTCGACCATTCGATAGTCGAAGTACTGTCTCTTTAAAAAAAAACCGACCACCTACTTTGCCACCTAAAACCTACCGAGCATCAATGTTAGCCTATGGGGAAGGTCCCCGTAGGCTTTCCTAGCTTTTTTTGATCGAAGGAAAATCGTTCGATCGAAAGATTTATCTTCGAGGGTCGAATATCGAAGGTTAATTAACCCTCGATCTTCGACCATTAGTAAATGTGCCCCCTAGTGTTCTACAGGGCAACTGCCCTGGTCATCACTCCAAACACAAACTACATAAACTGAAATACATTTCACACAATAAAACAACCCCAAACTGGATATCCACCGGTCTAGCCCACTATAGGACCTTTCAAGGACTGCCTGACTAACTTACAGAACTTAATCTTAAGTCAAAATAGGTATTTTATCATTATTGTTTTTTTTTTCCACTAACTTTAAACCTCGTCATACTCTGAAATAACATGATATTTGGTTTTGTTGCTTTCTTGGTTGTTTTCCATTTTTAGCAGAGGCAGGAAATGTAATTATATGTCTGCAATTAGTCTTTTAATTGTTGTAAACAACCGAATGTTATTACGTATAAAATAGTGCTGTTTATTTGCATCAGAAACCTTGCCTCTCTAATTAGACATTGTTGTCTCTGCAAAATATGCATCAACTGCCCATGATCTTTTTATGTGTTTTGTGATAAAATAGGTGTTTATAGGTTGGTAAAGTGTATGAATTCTGTGAACCAAAACAATTAATTGTGGGGTAACTCAGGGGTCTCCAACCGACAGGCTGCGACCCAGAACCGTGCCCCGGACAGTCTTGAACTGGGACACCGAGCCTAGCAACCAATCAACACAGCCTGCCAAATTGGACGCCGACCCCCTCCCAACACAACCCCCCCCCCCGGTCCTTGCAAAAACATTTGGCTCTACACCGGTCCCCCGCCAAAAAAGTTTGGTGACCACTGGGGTAACTTATCAAACCAGCAGGAGGAGCTCTGAAAATAACAAGTGGAGGGGATTGGGGGAATGTAGCCAAGAAAAGAACGTCCAAGGACTGTGCTGAATAAAACATTTATGCTGTTTTTTTGAACAGCAGGTTTGCATATCTCTGGTTGGTTTGTTATTCTTACAAAATCAGATTTTTGCTCAAGGGCAATTAGCAGGGATAGTTAGAAAAAGATTTCATGCAAAGCAGGATTTACCTATGGATGTCCAGCCGTAGCTGAACCAAATAATATTGGAAACTACTATAATTATCAGGTGCATTTCATTGTGATGCAGATAACTTTATTCTGTCTGTATGTAACCATTTTTTGAGTGGACAGGGCTACAAACAACCTGCTGCCAATCAGAGCTTAACATGTTCCCGGGGGGAGGGGTATAACCAGTCGCACGAGCAAATCAGACCAATGGCATCACTAGGTCTAGATCAGCCTGTAGCAAATAATAGCATAGAGTAAACATTTATAAAATAAGAGATATCAGAAACTAATGTTGCTGCCACACAGGTCCGGACTGAGAATTAAAATATGCCCTGGCATTTCAGGTACACAGAGGCCCAATCAGCCCACATAAAGGCCCAAACAGCCCCCACCAGCCCACTAAATACTGACTTTCTATGGGACCTTACAGCTGCCACATGTTTTCTTTATATAATTCTGTTGTGTGTCTGGCCTGTGCATACTGTCAGCGATGGTGTCAGTTTGTAACCAGAATTTACTCAGTATACTGTCCGCTCACACTTAATCTATACACAGACCCATTTATAGCATCAGTTTATACTCGGGATATACACAGTGTCAGCTAATACTGTCCGTGTCCTGGAGAAGATGTTCTGATCATTTACTCTCTCCACTTAAAGATGAACTAAACTTTCCTATTGGTTTGTAATTGATTGACGCCCTGCACAGTTTACTTGGTCCCCTTCTCAGTCACATCCACTCCACTGATTATAAGTCATTGGTTTCCTTGAACCTGCTGCCAAACTGAGCATTGGGTTTGAAGGACACCATGTTTGGCCTCCTCTCTTCTGGTCCCATGAAACATGGAGATGATTGACAATATGAGCACAGGAAACTAACCTGTGGTCCTGGCCCAGTAACCTTGTTCCTACTCTGCATTAACATTCTATCCTCTCTGTCCTCTCTGTCCCCTACTTCTCTCTTATTCTGTTTTCCTCTTTTGCTTTCTCCCTTTATGGCTTTTTGTTTTCCTTTCCTTGCCCGTTTCATTCTCTTCTCTCTTATTCTGTCTTTCTGTTTCCCTCCTATTTCCTTCCAACCAGGACCACTATCAGAAATCGCAGGGCCCCATATGACAACATTTCCTGGGCTCCCTGGGCTACACCCACTGTAAGCCTCACTTACAGGTCTTCCCTCCCCACCACACAGTAAAAAAGCAAAACAAATATTGGTGGCTAGGGTTCCCACATGTTAATAAAAAATAAGATATTGGTGGTCAGGGCCCCCCCATTAAAAAATATTTGTGGCTAGGACCCCACATGAGAAAAAAAATTGGTGGCCAAAATTGGTGGCCAGGCCCCTCCCCCCACATTATAAGAAAATTGGTGGCCAGGGCCCCTTAAACGTCCATGCCTTCCCGAAGTCAGCAGCTCTCAGAAAGATGGGGGCCTGGCTAATCAAGTAAGTGTGGCGTGGCTGAGCCCCCTTACCCTCGGGGCCCCCTACAACTCTCCCCCTGTCCCCCCCGATGGCAGCCCTGCTTCCTACCATACAGGCAGATCCAAACACAGAAATTAAATGATTGGGTGAAAAGCAAAATTGTTGGTCAGTGTGATGTCACCTTCTGAGCCCCCATAGTGGAACAAGGTGCTCTGTGAATTGTAGCTAGCTTGTAAACCAATGAGGACCTATGGATAATCTGGTAAAATTACTTAAAACTAAATGAATGGTTAAAGTTGAAACACATGTTTTTCTTATATAAATGAGCATGTTGTAGCACACACACAGACTGCTTTTTTAAGTTTAATACATTGGCATGTTGGCTACTGTTTTTGGGATCTGGGATCTCTAGGAGCAGAGTGTCCATACCTGGAGCCAGAAATGTCACTTCAACGTTCTCTTGTGCTTCAAAAAACTCATAAATTCTGGAATTCTCAAGTGCTTCTAGCCTACAAAAAGTAATGAGAAGATAATTTCTTGCCGATAATGAGAAATATATTTTTAGACTCCCAAATGATTAAGCATTTCCACTCTCCATGATGAATATATAACATATTAATGTTTATTTTTAATTGATCCTTGATCTCCATGATGTAGCTGTTTGAGTGCATCAATCCTTGTGGTCTCTTCCCTGGTCTGAAGAGAAAGGCATCGGCTTCAGAGGAATACAATGGAAGCATTCGCCACACCTTAGAGATCTTTGGAGTTGCAAAGATCGTATTTGCACAAGGCCTCAAAAAACCGCAGATGTCGGTCAGAAGAGCAGTTAGTAGTGGGGCATGATGGAGACAATTACCATCTCCCATAGACAGTCAAATGTTGTTGGAAGGGTGCTGGCACATTAAAGTAATACAAAAAATACCTTCCTCTTAATGAACACTTCATTGAGGTCATGGCAATCTGTCCTACAATTTTATTCCAAACCACAACAGTCCTGCTCGGAGTTCTTCCCACTCTGGTGTAAGCCCAAACTACAGAAACTCCGCTCCATCCCAGACCCAGAGATATAGGCGCAATATGATATAAAATACTTTGCAGACATTAAGGTGGAGGGAAGGATAATGACATTCCAAGATCTGAAACAAAAATGCTCATCTTCTCCAGCAGAGTTTATACATATGGTTTGGGAATGCCCAATCCTCCATTTTGGAAAGAGGTAACAAGTGATTACAATAAAAACTGATATCCCATTACAAATGGACCCCAAGGTATTATTACTAAATCAGGTGGTTGAAATATCCGCGAAACGAGCTCAGAGGACAGTACTAACTATTATGTGTATGTATACAAAAAAAAAAATGAAAGCGGTAAAATGGAAATTAAGAAGCGGGCCAACATTACAGGACAGGGAACAGGCAAATGAGAAGTCACTACCACTTTCTAAAATAACATACGTGAGAAGGGGCTGCCTGGAGAAATTGAATAAGGTCTGGGCCTCGTGGACAGACGATGACCCTGACCTAGATATACCCTGAGGTCTGGATCCCCGGGGAGGCACACAGCACCCCTCCAGGGTCAAAGAGAATTCTTCCCCATTGTTATAAATCAGTTTAAAGGATGGAGAAATTATATATATCTATATCTATCTATCATCTATCTATCTATCTATCTATATCTATATCTATCTATCTATCTATCTATCTATCTATCTATCTATCTATCTATCTATCTATCTATCTATCTATCTATCTATATTAGGCTTATTAATTTTGATCTCATTACCGTACAATTTACATATAAAACAAGCTTTTAATGAACCCATTCACATCACATAAATATGGATGAGAACATTTCAACCTTATGACGGAACAGAGATACATTTATGCTCTAAGCCTTATCTTGGAAAGAAGAGAAGCATAATGTACTAGCACAGGTATTCTGCCGGCTAGACTTCATATGTGCAAGTTTTACTAAATAGGCCTTGATAGCACAATTAGAACCTTGATGGTTTATATATAATTAGACATTAGTAAAAAAAAAAAACCAATTAAACGAAGCACAATGTTGCAGAATGATGTGTCATGCATCAATGTGACCTTTCTGCTCCTTTTAAAGTGGGTAAAATAGTGCCTGTGGGGACGAGGCGCATGAGTTGGACCAAACAGAAACTCTTATTCATTATCCTTAGTCTCTGCGACTTCCCAGCAGCTATTCTGTATGTCATATGACTTAACATTACTCACTTTGAGCCTTCTTGGGCATCTGCAGTGGAATGGAGTAATTTTCTCATACCGATAAAAAGGAAGATATTAAAAATAAAAAAGTAAAAGAAAAACCGAAGAACATATAAAAGGAGATCAAAATAGCGAAACTGAAGTATTTCAGGCAGAAAGGCAAGAAGGAAGGAAAAGGCCAAACAGAGAACTGCTCCATCTGCACAAGAACAGTTATTATAAGGGTAATATGGTAGACTCTTAGATTATAGTATAATCTACCCTTATGTCCCCCATTAGGAGAACTAAAGCTTAACTAAAGAAGTAGCTAGAAATGTTGTACATTTGTAATTAATACAGATAATTACTACATGGCAGCACAGAAACCAGTGCAATTAGCATCAGAATTTAATTATCAGCCCTGTAGCATCAGCTTATATTACAGACCAACCTCATCTTCTGCTGGATAATTAGTGACGACCCCTAAGATTAGTTTCTCAACAGCTGCTCAAGGCTGAGTCATTGTGTTCCTCTACCCCCTGCATGACTTGCTGTCCTTGTTCCTGAGGTCCTTGTTCCTGAGTTTCCTGTTCCAGAGTTTCTTTTTCCAGAGTTTCTTTTTCCAGAGTTTCTTGTTCCAGCGTTTCTTGTTCCATCGTTTCTTGTTCGAGCATTCTTTGTTTCTGACCCTCCTGGATTTCCTGGTAACGACCTTGGCCTGATCCTGTTACCTGATTTTTGCCTGTTCCTGTTACTATCTTCTTTTGCCATTAAACCTCAACTCTATCACTATGTTGTCTCCAATTGTCTATGGTTATACCCCTGGGTTTCCACCATACCCACTTTCCAGTGAGTGGCTATCCTTAGTGACACTGGCTCCCCACTGTAAGCGTTACAGTCAGTATTAGTGGGAAAACAATAAATGGAGTTAGCAGTGCACCCATGTCTAATAGTTGTTGTGTTGTTATACAGGCAGGTCCTACTTTCTGTCTGATGTGGCAGCCAATTGGAAACAGCAATGTGTGTCTAGTGAAGTGACGTCTACCCATTTGTCATTGGTTGTTGCTTTGCTTAGTATACCTTCTAGCAAAGAGGATTGGAACTTTTTGAACCTCAGGTGAAAATGTGTATTATTTAAATGATAATGAAACAATACATTATTCAACATATAATTCAAAGGGCTGTGCACTGCAATGTCAGGAGCTTTTGTAGCAGGCTTTACTTCCCCTTTAAAGTAAATCTGGTATTTACAACACAGATATTTAAAGCTGGACAAATATTTGTAGGCTTTAGAGAAACTGATGTCGGCCTCCTACAAGTCTTTAATATATAATAAGTGAGAGATTACATAGAGACTTGACCCAGAATAAACTGAATAGAGTCGTGTGTGTGTTTTATAACATTCTGTGTTACAGTTTTGTTTGGGGGCAGGGTTAGTTCCAGAAACTATAACTGATTTATCGGTGGAATTTTTTATTTTTTTTAAGATTCTTGGTCTTTGGTAAATGTCAAAGATGTGAGATGTGATTCAACCAAAAATAAGGCAGGTGGTTGGAGGTTTACAGGGGATGTTATTGCTGGTTGGTCCCACTTATAGTACAGCGTATAGAAGCAACAACATGGTCATGTATGTAGGACTATGAAAGAGAAATCTCCCCTGTCTGGGCTTCGAGTAGTGACAGGGGTGCTGAGGGCCTGAAGGCCAATTATGGTGAAGATTGGCAATAAAAACAAGGAGAGCACCTATTGGGGAACACAATGAAGTATCACCAAGAAAGATAAAGCAATATAACTACACACACTTATGGACAAAAATTACACATTTACTTAAAGGAAAACTAAAACTTAACCAAAGAAGTAGAGCAGAATTGTTGAACATTATGTTTTTTGCTTCTGTACCAGCCCAAGGCAAACACAGCCCTTTAGCAGTAAAGATCTATGTCTCCAAAGATGCCCCAGTAGCTCCCCATCTTCTTTTCTGCTGATTCACTGCACATGCTCTGGGAAGCAAGCTTAGGGAATGACATGCAATATACAGTATATGTATACAATATACAGGGGTTCTTTTCCAATGAGTTGAAAAACTCGCCTCAGACGGCAGTGCCGAACAAGTTACCAGGGGTAATTAGTATATAATTCAGATCATTGTTGGTGTACATGGCAGCTCAGTAACCAGCTAGCATCAGAATTTAATAATCAGCCCTGTTGCATCAGCTTATATTACAGACCAACCTCATTTTCTGCTTAATGATTTGTGATAACCCCTAAGCTTAGCTTCTCAACAGCTGCTCAGAGCACACTGAGCATGTGCAGTGCCACTGACACTCCTATCAAAATCCAAAATGGGAAAAGCCATCTTTGAATGTTGAAGTCCTGGATCATTATAACTATAGAGATGCTGAAACTTTAGACTGGTTCAATATATAAAATATGGCATTGGTGGGGTTTAGCTTTGTTGGAGTTTTAGTGAAGACTGAGCAGAAAAAAAGCAAAACAAAAAGTTAGCAAGTGAGGAATACAGGGTTATGGGAGATAGCTCATAGTACAAGTTGATCCAGGGACTGGTCCTATTGCCATTTTGGAGTCAGGAATGAATTTTTCCCCCTCTGAGGCAAATTGGAAAGGCTTCAGATGGGGTTTTTAGCTTTCCTCTGGATCAACTGGCAGGCAGGTTAAAAACTTGATGGATGTGTGTCTTTTTTCAACCTAACTTACTATGTTACTATGTAAATTAGGGATGCACCGAATCCAGGATTTGGCCTTTTTCAGCAGGATTCGGATTCGGCCGGAACTGAATCCATATCTTAATTTTCATATGCAAATTAGAGGCGGGGAGGTAAATTGTGTAACTTTTTGACACAAAACAAGGAAGTTAGGGTCAGGCCACACGAGCAGATTCGGGGTGATTAGTCGCCCTAGCGACAGATCGCCTTTCCTTCAGGGCAACAATCTCCCTGAACTGCCTTCCCCCTGCCCTCCGCCGACTACAATGAAAATCGCCTGTGGCAATTCACACGCGGCACTTCGTTTTCTGAAGTTGCTCGAAGTTTCCTCGTGAGGCAACTTCGGGCGACTTTGGAAAACGAAGCAACGTGTGTGAATTGCTGCAGGCGATTTTCATTTTAGCCCGGGGGGGCAGTTCGGGGAGATTGACGCCCCAAAGAGGAGGCGATTTGACGCTGGGGCGACTAATCTCCCCGAATCCGCTCGTGTGGATTGACCCTAAAACATTTTTTCCCCTTCCCACCCCTAATTTGCATATGCAAATTATGATTCAGTTCAGCATTCGGGCCGAATCTTTCGTGAAGGATTTGGGGGTTCGGCCGAATCCAAAATAGTGAATTTGGTGCATCCCTAAAACAAACCCCAGTGCTTTCTACTCCGAGGATTTTAATAATGGCAAAAAGGCATAAAAAGAGAATTGGGGAGAATGACCGGGCCACCTCATTTTTTCTTAGACTTCTTCAGTGATACATAAATGCCACTTGTAGCCACAATATGGAAAAGAAACCAAAAAGTGCTATTATTAGTGCTGGCAGGAGAGGGGGGAAGTAGCGCGATGACACAATTGCACTTGTGATAACGTGTGAAATACATTTTAATCACATAAACTTCAGCTTTTGCAGGAAATGCACAGAGCAGGGACACGGCACTAAGAATAAACCGTGTTAACTAAATGCGAGAGCCTTGACATATATCCAATAACAACTGCATTTTAATGAAGCATTTTCTGCGGGAGAATGTGTAAATTGTGCCGGTACTTTCAATCACCCTGCATAATGTACAGGCATGCATATGACAAGGAACATGCATTATTTGTGTACAGGTATCTATAAACCCATTGTCCAGAAAGCTCCGAATTACGGAAAGGCCGTTTCCCATAGACTCCATTTTATACAAATTATCCAAATTTGTAAAAATGATTTCCTTTTTCTCTGTAGTAATAAAACAGTGCCTTGTACTTGATCCAAATTAATATATAAGCAATCCTATCGGTTTTAATTTTATGTTTAAAGGGGAATTCTGGCTTCAAAAAGTTTGAATAAATGTAATTTTCTATGCTGAAATCCAGCTGTTTAACAGTTCTTCTCTTTCTGCATCATTTGAAATCCTAGTAGGGAAGGAGAGACTAAACACTGATGTTACAAATTGTAACAACTACTCCACAACTTACAGACAGCATGCAGGAACTACATAACCCACAATGCATTGCACTGGGATGTTCCTTTCCTTATTGAAATCACATGTGCAGGGAATTGTGGGGTTTGGAGGATGCAGGCTGAGGGCAGATGGCTGTTGATACAAAGTAACAGTAGTCAGACAGCTCAGCAAAGTAGTCAGACAGATCAGCAGGAGAGCAGGGGGCTAGGCTTAGGGAACTCTCAGAAACCATTAAAAATCATGAAAAGTCTGCATATTTTTTAATTGATGTATATTGCAAATTTGCGTGAAATTATGTTTACTTTTCAAAAAGCTCAAGTTGGGTTTTTGTGGAGCTCCCCTTTAATTAGTAATTAATTTAGTAGACTTAAGGTATGGAGATCTAAATTACGGAAAGACCCCTTATCTGGAAAAACCCCATGTCCAGAGCATTCTGGATGACAGGTCCCATAAACTGCCTCCTCTAATTACTGTATCTTTCATCAGTTGCAAATAAGCCGGGAAATGAATGGGGCCCTGCATGGCAACCTCTGCTGCGGAAAAACAGAAGTATTATGTATAATTGACGTTAGAGCTTCGAGAGCCATGAAGTTTGTGCTGGTGTGTAGGGATGTAGCGAACGTCGGAAAAAAAGTTCGCGAACATATTCGCGAACTTGCGCAAAAATGCGAGCGGTTCGCGAACGGTTCGCGAACCCCATAGACTTCAATGGGAAGGCGAACTTTAACATCTAAAAAAGACATTTCTGGCCAGAAAAATTATTTTAAAGTTGTTTAAAGGGTGCAACGACCTGGACAGTGGCATGCCAGAGGGGGATCAAGGGCAAAAATGTATCTGAAAAATCTGCCTGTGTGTGCTTGGAAGAGATAGTGTAGGGGGAGAGCTGTTAGTGATTTCAGGGACAGATGATAGTAAGTTTGCTGGCTAGTAATCTGCTTGATACTGCTCTGTATTGGAACAAAAAAATAAATAAAAGCAGTCCTTACAAGGACTACTGTTATTGCAGCAGTCAGCAGATGAGATCAGAAGCAGGACAGCTGCCCACTGCAGCTACATACAGAGCACTGCAGTAGAAGGTAGATTACTAGCCAGCAAAGCTACCTAAGCTTAAATGTCCCTCAAACCCCTGCAGACTTCTGTCCCTCCAATAACAGAGCAGTATCAACACGATTACTAGCCAGCAAACTTTCAACTGTCCCTGAAATCACTAACAGGCAGCAGCTCTCTCCCTACACTATCTCTTCAGCACACACAGGCAGAGTGAAAAAAACGCTGCAGGGCTTCGGTTTTTATAGGGAAGGGGAGTGGTCCAGGAGAGAGCTTCCTGATTGGCTGCCATGTACCTGCTGGTCTGGGGTGAGAGGGCAAAAAAAAGCGCCAACAATGGCGAACCCAAAATGGCGAACGTCGCGCGACGTTCGCGAACTTCCGGCGAGCGCGAACACCCGATGTTCGCGCGAACAAGTTCGCCGGCGAACAGTTCGCGCCATCTCTACTGGTGTGTGATTCCTCCCGATGTCTGAAAATATAAATATAAAGGGAGATAATGCGTGAGTAATCGGTATGTGTTCTTATAAAAAAAAAAAAAACGTTATTACGGTGCCAGGGACTTTTTTTATTCATATAATAAGTTTGGAATAGATTTCTTTTGAAAATGACAAAATTTTTGTGGTTACAAAGAAAAAAAAAAAGTCACTTTATATTTATGTAGAAAGGATATTGCTCCATTCAGCAACTTCATCTTGATAAGAAGCCGCTTGCATAAGGCAGTTGAGGGTGAGGATTTAAACGTAGAATATACAGTGAGCCTTCTTTACCCCCAGCTCCTTAACTGATCTGAATGTTAACCTGGAGTTAATTTGGAGTTCATTTTGGACCACTATTCCTTAAAGGGGTGGTCGACTGTTAAGTTAGCTCTTAGTATGCTAAAAAATGGCTAATTTTAAGCAACTTTTCAATTGGCCTTCATTTTTATCTTTTATAGTTTATAAATTATTTGCCTTCTTCTTCTGACTCTTTCCATTTTTCAGATGGGGGTCACTGACCCGATCGAAAAAACAAATGCTCTGTAAGGCTACACATTAAGGGGGTTATTTATCAAGATCCAAATTTCTCTCATTATTTAATTAAAACTGGAATCCATGATTTAACCTTATTATTAAAAAAGGTTGATTTAATCGGATTGGGGAAAAACTCAATAAGATCGAGTGAAAAAACCACAAATCCTACATTTTTTCCGGATTATCCCCCCCCCAATCGCTAAATTTTGCGGGCTTTTTCCAGAAAAAAATGATTTTTTTTAAATTTTTTTGCCCGAAAACCCAGAAATAGTCAGATTTTCAGGCTAATTCCATCTTGAGAAATTTGAGGTTTTTTTCCACTAAAAATACAGATTTCATAGTAAAAAAAAACTCTAATTTTTGAGTTTTTAGCATTTGGACTTTAAGGGGCAGATTTATCAAGGGTTGAATTTCGAAGTACAAAAAACGTCAAAATTCGACCATCGAATTTAAAAACTTCGAACGTTTTTTTCAACATAATTTGGCAATCCTGCGGTCGAATAAAAATCTTTAGATCGAACGAAGGATTTTTATTCGATGTGTAAAGACTTAGAAAAATGCTGTGGAAGGTCCCCATAGGCTAACATCGCACTTCGGCAGGTTTAATTTAGTGAAGTATTGAAGTCGAAGTTTTTTTAAAGAGACAGTACTTCGATTATCGATTGGTCAAATATTCATACTATTTTACTTCGAATCGAATTCGAAGTAAATTCGAAGTCGAAGTATCCAAAAAATTCAAATTTCGAATTTTTTACTTCGAAAATTCCCTCGAATTCACTTCGACCCTTAAATCTGCCCCTAATAAATAACCCCCTGATTGTTACTGCTACTTTTTATTGCTCATCTTTCTATTCAGGCACTCTCCTATTTATATTACATAAATCACTGCATGGTTGCTAGTATAATTCAAGCCTTAGCAAACAAATTGCTGAAACTGCAAACTGGAAAGCTAATTAAAGAAAATTAAAACCAATTGCAAATTATTAAGAATATCAGTCTCTACATCGTACTAAAAGTTACTTTAAAGGTGAACAACCCCTTTAAGGCAGGTAAAAAAGACATAAACATTAAGGGGCAGATATATCAAGGGTTAATTAACCCTCGATATTCGACTGCCGAATTAATATCCTTCGACTTCGAATATCGAAGTCGAAGGATTTTGTGCAATTTAATCCATCGATCGAACAATTATCCTTCGATCAGAAAATTGTTAGCAAGCCTATGGGGACCTTTCCCACAGGCTAAAATTGGCCTCGGTAGGTTTTAGGTGGCGAACAAGGGGGTCGAAGAAATTTTTAAAGAGACAGTACGATTTTCGAATGGTCAAATATTCGAACGATCTTTAGTTCGAAATCGTTCGATTCCAAGTCGAAGGTCGTAGTCGCCAATTCGATGGTCGAAGTAGCCAAAAAAAACATTCGAAATTTAAACTATTTTTCCTTCTATTCCTTCACTCAAACTTAGTGAATGGGCCCCTAAATAAACCCCACAGTGGCATAACTGGCGATCGGTGGGCCTGGGTGCAGTATGTGCGCCCAGGCCTCATGCAGGGCACTCCTCTCTCCTCTTACCCAAGGGGATGTGGGCCTGGGTGCGATTGCACCCATGGTAATTACGCCACTGAAACCCAATATGATTGTTCTGCCACCAATATGGATCCATGCAGACTAGTTACCATCAGGAACAAGGTACTGCTTTATTATTACAGAGAAAAAATTAAATAAGAATCACTTAACTAGGAGTCTACAGAAAAGGCATTTCCGGATTTTGGAAATATTCTGGGTAACGGGTTTTTGAATACGAGATCTTAGACCTCTGCTATATAGTTATTGCATGTTTTAAAGGAGAACTAAACCCTAAAAATGAATGTGGCTAAAAATACCATATTTTATATAGAGAACTTATTGCACGAGGCTAAAGTTTCAGCTTGTCAATAGCAGCAATGATCCAGGACTTCACACTTGTCACAGGGGGTCACCATCTTGGAAAGTGTCTGTGACACTCACATGCTCAGTGGGCTCTGATTGGCTGTTGAGAAGCTAAGCTTAGGGCTCGTCACTAATTATCCAGCAGAAAATGAGCTTCCCCGTAATATAAGCTGATGCTACAGGTTTGCTGATTATTAAATTCTGATGCTAATTGCACTGGTTTCTGTGCTGCCATGTAGTAATTATCTGTATTAATTACTAATCAGCCTTATATTATGACATTTCTATTCTATGTGTACTGTATATTGTGGGTCCCTAAGCTCAGTAAGTGACAGCAGCACAGAGCATGTGCAGTGAATCAGCAGAAAAGAAGATGGGGAGCTACTGGGGCATCTTTGGAGACACAGATCTTTACTGCTAAAGGGCTGTGGTTGCCTTGGGCTGGTACAAAAGCACAAAACATCATGTACAACATTTCTAGCTGCCATTGTATCGTACCATTTGTTCTCTTTAAAAGCTAATTCTTTTCAACTGCTCATGTGATTTCAAAGAACTTTGATATATTTCAGCCAGTTACGTTGACCCCAGCATAAGACATGCCTGCAAGAGATGTTCTGAGTCATATGCCTATAAGAAATATTTCTACAAGAGATACTGTTTTGTCACAAATATCTTAACTTGGCGATGAATACAGGGAGATTTTTCCTACTTTAACCCTGAAAGATTTAGTAACAGTTCCTAAAAAATCCAGTTTTATTCATATCTCGCGGGGGATGGTCCAGATGCACATAGCCCAAATAAACCTTCAGCCTCCAAAAAGTGACTATGGATCAATATTCCCAAAATTCAATATATAATAATGCAAATAATTTATTGTGTGCGGAATCTTGGACTCTGACTCCTTTTACAAGCTGCAAAGCATTGGCTCTTTTGCAGGTAGAGGAAGGCAGGTTTAAACTGTCAATCGATGCTTGGACCAGGACCCAAGGGAGCAGGGCTGATCCTATCAAATGTGGGGCCCAATTGGGACCATGTTGGCGGGGCCCCTAGACAAAGTGTTGCTGGCTACTGACACAGCAAGTATTTAGGAAAATAAGGGCATACAGGCACAAAATAGAAAGGAAAGGGGCAGACAAGGTAAGAGAGTGAGAGGGATGAAATAGGGGCACATAATAGGGGCACACAGGGTAAGAGAGAGAGGGAGGAAATAGGAGAGTGGACTGGGCCAATTAGTTTGGGGCAGGCTGGGCCGATTCAACTTGGGAGCAGGCTTGGTTGGATTGGGGGCAGGCAGGGCCTATCAAGGTTGGAGGAAAGCTGGGCCTATTAGAGTTGGGGGCAGGCTAGACCTATGGAGTTGGGGGATAGGCTGGCTTATCAGAGTTGAGGGTGGGCTGGACCTATGGATTTGGGGATGGGCTGGACTCTCAAAGTTGGGGGCAGGCCAGGCAGCATCATGTGCTGAGGGAAATATTATCTGTGCTGCCCTGTGGTGCGGGGCCCCCAGAGGTGCGGGGCCCAATTGGGCCCAATTGGCCTAAGGCCGGCCCTGCAAGGGAGGTTATTATGGGTATTAAATAAATCATCTTGATGGCCACATCATAGGTGAGATCTAAGATCTACGAGAAATAAACTGTCATTAGCTCCGGTTGGCTAGGATAAATAGAATGGATAACAAGGGAAGACCTCTCCAATTCCCCTAATAATGTAAAGGAAGAATGTTTAAATCCAATTTGACCTGACACAGGCCTGAGATCTTTTGTACAAAAGTTTGACCAAATGGATAAATTGTCCACTGACAAGTAAATACCCTAAACAGCTTTCCAACTGGTTTAAAATTGTGAAATAAGGTGGGGCATATACAGGAGAACAATCGTTTTTTTTTGCCAGTAGGCCATGTATGTATATATCAATTTGTTAGTTATATCTTGCTCATTTTAAAAGGGGTGCCCAACCAGAGTTTTTTCAGGCATACAGAGTTTTAGGTCCTACTTCTGAACTTCTTGGAGCATGAGTATCGCTGGAAGCAAACTCAAAGCTGAACATCAGGCTGCACTTCTATTTTAATTTTAAGACCCTTGTTGGGTCTCTAAGTTGACAGAATGTACAGTAGTTTAGGATAGGTGGAATACAAAGTGGTGCAATGACTTTTATAGGCATTGTAAGCACGTCCAATCACTTACAACATCTAAAGGAGATATTCGGCTAAGTTAAATGTCTTTTATGTGTTAAAGGGTGTGATACTAGTCATAGAAAAATATCTGTACCTGGAGCTATACACGGAGCACTTCTTTGTGGGAAGGAGACCACTATGTTTCTCAGTCATCTGCTTTCAAGAGCTGGACTTCCCTTAGCTGTGCCATTGATACCAGGGAAGGTCACCCTTTGTTTGGATTGCCATTGAAAATCTGGGTATTGAAATATTACTCCCCCGTTGTATGTTACAGGGCCTTTCAATCTTTCAGCTTTGAGAGCAGCAATATGATATCTATAATTCAGTAGGTTGAAAAGAAACTTTGGGAAGGAATACTCTCTGGGTATTGACCCAATGAGAACTTATATAAGAAGATGTAGGACCTTCTTTGGCCATTGGCTCCAGTGTTTTCTGTAGTTTTTTTTTTCAATGTTTTGGAAAGAACATAGTTAAAACCTTCTATCTGAGAAAACACAATGTTTATCTCCCCTGATACTTAGCATACCGCAGTTTCCATGTTTTTCTCTCCGCTCTAAATAAATCCAGCCGTTCTTGTCAATGGGGTGCCATTTACAAAACCCAAAGCTGATTGATAATAATTAATCTGTCAGCATTCCCTGAAAAAGCCTGAACAGATGGCTCATTAATCTGTTTACATGGCCATTTCTCCCCATGTTGTATCAAGCTCAGATGGTATTTGCATTGTCCAATTAAATGACATGATACCCTCGGCTGCCTGTGTGGACTAAGTATAACTAAGCCTTAAGATCCGGTGACCTGCTCTCTGTTATGTTTTATTTTTAATTATGGAGAACAAGGGAACCGGGCAATTCAAGCAAACACATGTTGAGCTGAAAGTTCATATCACACAGGGAGCCTGTACTTTGATGTTTTCCTTCTGTCTGCCAAGGACATTGGTCAAGAATGATGGTCCATACATGGTTCAACCGAGAAACGCTGAATCAGTCCCTTGATTACTGCTGCATGTTTAGATTGTAGTTGATCTTGACTTTAATTTAGTTTAGCCTTTATGTAAAAATAAACAAATTTCACCTAGCTTCTAGATGATCTAGAACAGTGATCCCCAATCAGTGGCTCGTGAGCAACATGTTGCTCACCAACCCCTTTGGTGCTGCTCTCATTGGCCTCACAGAAGGTTCTCATTTTTGGATTTGATACTTGTAGGCACGTTTTGAAGGCATGAGACCTTTTGTACTGCCAAACAGATGTGTAGACTGCCAGTCCACATAGAGGCTACCAAATAACCAATGACAGCCCTTACTGGACAACCCTAGGAACATTTTTCATGCTTGTGTCGCTCCCCATTTATTTTTACATTTTAAATTTGCCTCACAGGTAAAAAAAAAAAAAGTTTGAGGACCGAAGATCTAGATATTTATACACATGCTTCTTTAACAAGGTTTTAACAGTCACTACCAGAGCATATTTAAATTCAGTGGACTCTATTGGCCATTGGTGCATCTAGTCCTCTTCGATTTGTAGTTCTAGTCTTGCCTTCTGGTTTCCAGAGCAATTAGTATTGGGGCACAAGTTGCCACTCATTCCCCACTGCCATCTTTGCCCTCCCAACACTATTTCTTCTCATTGTTACCAGTTAAACTGGAACAACCTAACAAAACTGGGTTATGGAGTATAGCAAATAGAATAGTTATAGATTGCCATCTGCTGGTTTAATAATATATAGCAGAAGATACACTGGACTCTCTTTGATTTTAACAGTTGGGATGTTTTTGCTTCTGAAAGCACCTATAATAACCCCTACATCTGCTACTACTGACAGGGCTCCCCTGCTGGTATAAAATGTTCCCTATAAGTGCACAGAAAGAAGCTCTGTGCTACTGAATAAACTTGGTTATACATCTCTATATTAACATTTCTCCATGGTTTCAGAAGATTTTTCCTCTAAGGGTAAAGTGGATGAAGTGCATGGAGCCAACACAGGACTATACTGAAAAATAAAACAAAACATTTTGAAAACTTTTCTTTCCTACGGAGGTAGATAAATTATTGAATGCCCTTCATAAGCATAGGTAACATATTTGCCATTGGTGTAAAAAACTAGGGATGGGCTGAATCCAGGATTAGGTTCAGGATTCGGCCCTTTTCAGCAGAATTCGGATTCAGGCGAATCTTTCTGCCCAGCCAAACCGAATCCTAATTTGCATATACATTTTTTACTTCCTTGTTTTGTGACAAAAGTCACGCAATTTCCCTCCCCGCCCCTAATTTACATATGCAAATTAGGATTCGGATTCGGTTTCCGCCTGGCTGAAGGATTCAGTCGAATCCGAATCCTGCAGAAAAAGGTTGAATCCTGGCCGAATCCCGAACCGAATCCCGAACCGAATCCTGGATTCGTTACATCCCTAAAGATAAAATGACTTATTTAATTCTAAATGAATATATGTCAAATGCATGTTTTTGCTATTGTTTGTCACGGATAAAGCAAAATTGCAATTCAACATATTAAAATAAAAAGGTAAATTAAATTCCATTTTGCCCCTGCCAGATGAAAACAAGTAGTGTTTGCTATAACTGGAACAGGCAGGTGAAATGGTTAGATCAAGCGGAAAAGTTCTGGATACAGAGCAATTATGTACTGGGCCCCACATGAGCAATTCTCTCAATAAATGCCCGCACTCTAAATATAGCTCATGTTTATCTCTTCCAAACACGGGAGATTTAAGCAACATATGCTGCCGGTGGTGGAAAACAATAAAAGTTAATAAGGGCGGCAGAGCATGTGAGATAAATGAAAGAACACAATGCAGAATGTGTGGAGAGCACATTACACACTTCATTTTGCTGAGAGCTTGTTTGAAGAGTAAACTTTACATTTCTAACAAATGGCTGGAAATAATTCAGTCTGGAAAGGTAATGGCACACGGGGGGATTTTGGTAGCTTTCTAATGGCTTTCTAACCCCTGTCTGTTACCCGGACACCTTCTAAACCTTCTAAACTGAGCTCCATTATCTTGTCTTCTAACATTGTGTAAGATTTCTCTGTATCTTGTCCTGTGTGTTTTACCAGTATTCATGCCCATCAGTGTATAGTAAGGAATGAAAAGGTGTGCAAGAACCCAAGAAAGAGTAGGCTATTAAAGCTTTGCCATTGCCAATTCAACATCCTTAAAGGGATCCTGTCATTGGAAAACATGTTTTTTTCAAAATGCATCAGTTAATAGTGCTACTCCAGCAGAATTCTGCACTGAAATCCATTTCTCAAAAGAGCAAACAGATTTTTTTATATTCAATTTTGAAATCTGACATGGGGCTAGACATTTTGTCAATTTCCCAGCTGCCCCAGGTCATGTGACTTTTGCCTGCACTTTAGGAGAGAAATGCTTTCTGGCAGGCTGCTGTTTTTCCTTCTCAATGTAACTGAATGTGTCTCAGTGGGACATGGGTTTCTACTATTGAGTGTTGTTCTTAGATCTACCAGGCAGTTGTTATCTTGTGTTAGGGAGCTGCTATCTGGTTACCCTCCCATTGTTCTTTTGTTTGGATGATGGGGGGGGGAAGGGGAGGGGTAGATATCACTCCAACTTGCAGTTAATAGTGCTGCTCCAGCAGAATTCTGCACTGAAATCCATTTCTCAAAAGAGCAAACAGATTTTTTTATATTCAATTTTGAAATCTGACATGGGGCTAGACATATTGTCAATTTCCCAGCTGCCCCAAGTCATGTGACTTGTGCTCTGATAAACTTCAATCACTCTTTACTGCTGTACACCCCCCTCCCTTTCCCCCCCAGCAGCCAAACAAAAGAACAATGGGAAGGTAACCAGATAACAGCTCCCTAACACAAGATAACAGCTGCCTGGTAGATCTAAGAACAGCACTCAATAGTAAAAACCCATGTCCCACTGAGACACATTCAGTTACATTGAGAAGGAAAAACAGCAGCCTGCCAGAAAGCATTTCTCTCCTAAAGTGCAGGCACAAGTCACATGACCAGGGGCAGCTGGGAAATAGGTATGGATGTTTTAATAACAAAAAGATTTTGTTTCATTTTAAAAGTACTTTTATTATACAGCTTTTTATGCCTGGGTGACAGGTCCCCTTTAAGTAATAAAAGCACATGGAGATGGTAGAAGTTCACAAGAGGAAAATAGGATGGAGTCCTTTAAAATACATTAAACCAGAATAATCCCAGCCAATGTTGTATTGCACAAGTAATGCAGATATCGCAGGCTCTAGCTTTTTTCTGAACATGATCATACAGTATGTTAATAGCAGCGGGAATCTGAAGCCTTATAATTAGTCTTCCAGATGAATAGTCTCTCCGCTGCTATTTATTACATCACAAGAAAAAAGGCAGCGGTTTCTTTCTGTGTGTAATAAAAGGAAGGAGGTAAGAGTTCTGTGTATTGACTGTATCAGCCAGGAAACACCTTTTTTGGAATATATTTAAAGGCAACTCACAATGAATTTCTTTTGCAAGATAAATCACATGCAGTAGCAAAGTCAATGCCAGGGATTCAGGGAGATTTAGTCGCCTGGCAACTAATCGCCTCTTCTTCTGGGCGACAATCTCCCCGAACTGCCTTTGTGTATCTTCCCATCTGCTATAATGAAACGTTGCCTGCGCTAAAGCACACGCTGCGCTTTGTTTTCCGAAGTTGCCTTACGAGGAAAGAGAAGACCCGCAAAGGCAGTTTCAGGAAGATTGTCGCCCAGAAGAAGAGGCGATTAATAAATCTCCCCGAATCTGCTCGTGTGGACTGACCATAAAGGTCAATGTAAAGGCTATATACAGTATTCATTAGCTAAAGTTGATGCATTATTAATCTACTTATAGATAGTGATAAGCTCCAAGTGGGCAACATGGTGGCTCAGCGGTTAGCATTTCAGGCTTGGAGGACTAGGGTTGTGAGTTCAGTTCAGACCTAGGCATATCATACAAGTATTGTTGTATGTTCTTCCTATATATGAACATGGTTTCCCCTGGGTACTCCTGTTCTTCATCCACTCCAAAAACATCGCTCTCGCTCTCTTTATCTATATTTTCTATTTTGCTATTAAAGAACAGATATATGTGTATATATAGGAGGAAAAATGTTCTGTTCAACTTTCCATTTGGTAGTTCCCAGAAAGGCTGATCCAATCAAGGGTTGGGTCTGTTCAGAGTTGTGAGGGGTGTGAGTTGCCCCCCTTCCAGTTTAAATGATCACTGGCAGTTCCTGACTGGCTAGGGGTCACAGATGTCCCTAGTCATTAGAAAATAGGAGTCGCCATGTGTTCTGTCATTTTGGACTCCACTTGCTGGAGGGGTGGTTGTTGCCAAAGAACATGATGTAGGAAGTCTCAGCAGCTAGTAAAGTGTATATTCTGTATAATTCACTTTAGAAGTCAGAGTCAGGCTTTGGGTAGTTAGCAGAACAGCTAGACTAGAGGCTCCAAAAAAAAGACAGCATAAAGGGTTAGTACCCCACAGTGTCTCTCAACACCATAGGAACGTAAGTGATCAGACTCAGGAAGAGATTCCTAGAGGATCACTAGAGGTTGTGTTTAGTTTGTTGGGAACTGAGATATGGACTAACTGACTAAATGGGGCTAAACTGGGCTGTAAAGGGCAAGACCTGTGCTACCAGTAAACCAGGGGTACTGGCTGTTCTCACTAATGAATAAGAACTGTAAGTTACTGTTATTTTTGTTACCCACTGTTACAAGTTGCTGCTCTCTTGAAAGCTCCATTGTGAACAAAACAGATGGATAACTGTTAAAGTTACCTGAATGTGGTTGCATTTCAACGTTAAGCTGTTGCACAGGGCCCTACAATGATTCTGCTGTGGGGCCCAGTAACTTATAGTACGGCCACTGCATAGATCTAGGATAGGAGATGCAGAAAAAGAGAATTCAGTCTGTGACCCCCTAGATGAGGGAATGTAGTTCGACAGCCACCTTTGCTGTTGATTGTTTGCAGGATCAATATTCTGCTAATATCTTGAAAGCTAGAAAAAAATAATAATTTGTGTAAATTGCAAAAGTGCTCAGGAGAGAACCCTGAGCAAGTTTAGACGAAATTGCTTTGAGGGTTTACATTTCATTTAATACATGTACTTTCCAGGAATCCATTAGCCATTGAGATACTAAACATGTGTCTTGAGTAAAATAGTCACTGGGGTTAATTTATAAACACTGGGCAAATTTGCACCTGGGCAGTAACCCATGGCAATCAGTGCGTAACCTGCAGCTGACCGAAAAAAAAGCTAAGTTGCCATGGGTTACTGCCCAGGTGGAAATTTGCCCAGTGTTTATAAATGAGACCCACTGTGTCTTACATGGAGTAACCAGAGGTAAGTCCAGCATAACAAACAAGGAACCCTTGGCAGATAATGCTCATAGATATTTAGGTCTATCTGGTCTATATCAAGGTCCCTTCATACACTATTCTTTATTCTAACTTTCCAGTTGCTAATTGATAGAGACACTGCTACCTTATATTTCACATATTGAATGAAGGCTCTTCTAAAGAAGAATGGGTTGTCCTACCTGAAAACTTGGATTGAACACAATATAAGCAGCATTTGATGGCACGCTGCCCACATTGATTTCCATTATCTGAGCTCAAGTTGTTTCATTTGGATATTCAAGAAGATTCTTCTCTCTCTCTCTCTCAAACCTAGACCATACCCCCTCCCCGTCCTCTGTTCATAGCCCCACCATGATGCCAATTCAACCATCCTGCAGCCAACGGATTTATAGATTTGGCTTTGGGTAAAAAGATTGTAGTTTTGTGTCAGGAGGGGAATCAATGAATGAGATGTATAGCTAAGACAGCAAAAAGACTAACATTCTCAACACAAATAGTTTACAACCAACACTAACAAATTAAGTATAAATTAACATCCTCTACAAGCAGTAGGCGCAGGGTTTTAATAGGCCGTATATAAGCCTTGTATTGATCAGTAATTAGCTGTGTTCAGTGGGACTGCCGATCAAGCCGCCACAGTGTTCCATGTATTTAGGTCTTCACAGTAGTCCAACATTTTCTTAAAAGCTAACGACCCATATCCATACCCCATACCGCTCAATTAATTGGCAAATAGGGAGTAATCAATAAAATAGGCAGCTGGTTCTCCAGAAACGTCACCCGTATCCTGTGGATAACACATAATTGGTTGAGCTGAACCAACCTCAACACGGCTTTTTTGGAATTAATTGGTCTAAAATATATAAAGGTCTTTTTGCTAATGGGCCTTGTACTTGTTTATAACAATTGAGACGGCAGCAGGACTCTTCCTTGTTCATTGTTTGCACGGAGGTGAATTGTGTAGTGCACTCACCGGGTACACACTTAATGTTATAAATAGAAGGCGCACAAAGGCTCCGCGCAGCTCTTCTGTTGTGATCCACCAAATAAATCAATTTGGCTATTCCGGTTTAATTGCCTCCTTGCGTCAGCAGCAATCAAGAGTATTTTGCAAACTAAAGGTTATAGAAAGGTTTTATTTTTGCCTGGAATTAGAGGGAATCATTGATTAAAGCAGTGGGGTGAAATGTTATTCACTTTAGTTTTTTTTTTAAAATGGCAATTAACAGCTCCTTCCTTTCTGTCAAAATGCAGCAGTGCAGTCTTGCAGCTTTATTACTGGAATCAGATTTGAGAGTATTAACCACTGAGCAGATCTAAAACCCTTACTTTGCCCCAAAATAGATTTTGGGTCTCCGGAGATAAAGCACAGTTACTCTATAACCCCCACTCCTCTGTCTCAGCTGGGCCCTAGCAATAGTGTCTGGAGAAAAGGAGTGGTGTTGTTGCACTACACATGTCATGTAGGATATTAGGACACCAGAGGTTCTTAATCATGAACACACAGAGAAAGTACACATGTAGCACAATGTCATAGAGGTAGAGTAGTTGCAGCAACAGTTATTAAAAGAGCAGATTATACATTGGCACCAAAGTGGAGACACATTTTGTAGGTTGCCTTATGAATAAACCTTTAGCAAAGTAAGGCCAAAAGGCACTTGCACCCTAGTCAAGGACACCCATTCATGCCTTGTCTTGCCAGCAACTAGACCCCTCAATCACTCCATGTCTCCCACAAGTGAGAGATACCAAGCCAATGTATGGGCTTCATAATAACCTAAAACAGTTTCATACTACTTAAGAAAACCAGAAATGGTGTGGCAACAGAGGCACATGCTCAGGGCCCCTAGTAGCACCCAATCCACAAGTTCCTAGACATGTGCCACTTCTACTGACCCCTAGATGCAGCTTTGCCCTTTAGTGGTCCAGATCCCCATCAGCAGAAACATTGGGGACAAGCTTCTAGTTTAAGACCCGTTCCAAACTTTGGTTCCTTCTCTTTCAGAGTACCACCTTGGAGAGCTGCCTCCAATCTGTCAATTATATTATGGAGTTCACTTTTGTTCTTTATAGATGGCCTGTCTGCGTTACACTCCTATACTGTATTATTACAGGTGCTATACCTGTCGCTGCCTAATTGACTTGTTTTTGGGGAACATGGGGTCCCTGTTCCCCAACGTGTCCTAAGGTCTTGGTTCCCTCTGGTCACTCTTGTTTTCTGCAGCCTTGTGCTCCAGGATCTCCAGCAACATCCACCCTGTACACATAGTGGAGTCCAAAGAGGATATTGGCTACAACCAATTTACAAACATGTACAGGAACTGGCCATTATATCTGTGGGCCAAAGAGGCCATTCTGCTCCTAGGTCACCCTGAAACGTCCTTCCCAATGCCGCCACTCCTTCCCCCTCAGTGCTTAACTGGAGAGGGTCTAGTGCTGGCATAAATGGACTTTCTGTACTAGAAGTGCAACATTTCCACTTTAATAAACTGGAATTTTGGCTCTTAAACTTACCAGAAACAGATTTTGTTTCCCCTGGTATCCTGCAGGTTGCATGGGAATCAGCAGCTCCAGGTATAATGAAAGGTTTAACACATATTAAAGCCCTAACAAAACACCTAACAAAAACATTACTACCAAGAACCAATACCTAATAAGGAGTAGTGTCTTTCTTGTCGAGAAGTATAAGTATTGGGATGTTATAGCCTTCCCCAAGTGCCTACTCCTAGTTCCAGCCCTGCTCAAGTCCTTTAAGGTTCAAAGAAAGTTAGAGTGGTTGTTCACCTTTAAAGGGCATGTAAAGTCTAAAATAGAATAAGGCTATAAATGCTGTATTTTATATACTAAACATAAACATGAACTTACTGCACCACAAGCCTAATCAAACAAATAATTTATGCTTTCAAAGTTGGCTACAGGGGGTCGCCATCTTGTAACTTTGTTAAATATCTTTGCAAGACTAAGACTGTGCACATGCTCAGTGTGGTCTGGGCTGCTTAGGGAACGTCATAAACAAAGCTGCTTGAGTTCTGCATGGCTGGGAAGTAAGGCGGGGGCTCCCCCTGCTGTACATAAATACGATTGTTTCCTTGCTCAGCAGTTAGGGACCGTGTGACAATTCTTATCCACAGCAGTCAATGAAGGGAGAATTTCACTGCATACAGTGAGGTTTCTTATAAAAATGGTACACATTTTTTAATTATAAGTATATTGGAGATAGGTTTCTTTTTCATTAAAGAAAGTAAAAATGGTGTTTTATTTTTTTGCCTTTACATGCCCTTTACATTAACTTTTAGTATCATGTAGAGAGTGATATTCTGAGACAATTTGCAATTAGTTTTTTTATTATTTCTGCTATTATTAGATTTTTATTTAGCAGCTCTCCAGTTTGTAATTTCAGCACTCTGGTTGCTATGGTCCAAATTACCCTAGCAATCATGCATTGATTTGAATAGAAGACTGGAATATGAATAGGAACGTGCCTGAATAGAAAGACAAGTAATAAATAATGTGTAATAAAGTGTGTAGCCTTACAAGGCTGGAAGAAGAATGTAATTAATTCAAACTATAACTATAAAAAACAAAAAAATGAAGGCCAATTGAAAAGTTGCTTAGCATTATTTTTCTTGGCTGCAGTATTTTTTCTTACGGAACAGCCATCTCCATAGATTTAATTTTATCGAAATAAACCAAATGATATACTTTTTCTCTTTAATAATAAAATGATAACTTGTACTTGATCCCAACTAAGATATAATTAATCCTTATTGGAAGCAAAACCAGCCTAGTGGGTTTATTTAATGTTTACATGATTTTACATGAAGATTCAAATTACGGATATCTGTTACCTGGAAAACACCAGGTCTTCAGCATTCTGGATATCAGGTCCCATACCTGTATCACTTTAAAGGAACAGTAACACCAATAATGAAAGTGTTTTAAAGGAATGACAACATAATGTACTGATGCCCTGCACTGGTAGTAATGGCTTGTTTACTTCAGAAAGACTACTATAGTTTATAAAAACATGGGGACAGCCATTCGAGCACAGAATACACAGTAGATAACAGAAAAGTACTACTATAGTTTACTGTATATAAACAAGCTGCTGTGTAGTCATGGGGCAGCCATTCAAGCACAGGATACACAGTAGATAACAGATAAGTACTACTATAGTTTATATAAACAAGCTGCTGTGTAGCCATGGGGGCAGCCATTCAAGCACAGGATACACAGTAGATAACAGATAAGTACTACTATAGTTTATATAAACAAGCTGCTGTGTAGCCATGGGGGCAGCCATTCAAGCACAGAACAGTTTTAAATACAATATTTTAAGAACACTAAAATGTATTAGCTCTGTCCATGAACCACAAGGTGGCAGAGTTTGACAGCATTTCACTTGCTTGGGCCGTAAATACCTGAATTTTTATTGCTCTTCCTTCCTTCCTTCTCTTCTATCCACAGTGTTTATTTTAGTTTGAGGAGCACAAACAGGACAAATTAATGTTCCTGGGCCAATTATTGAATATGAGCAGGTTGTCTCATTGATATGCCACATTTTAAAAATAGAGCATAGCAGCCTTAAATAGACCCCCTTTAGCCCACAGTCGCACATAACACAGGAGAGGAATATGGCAGCTATCATAAATCTTAATTTAAAAGTCTTTTCTACCCATGCTGTTTTCTTTACCAGAATGCATGCGCGTAATGGAGATTGCATTATTTCTGGAACTCACCGTGAAAATGCGGATGCGTGGGATTCTTTGGGTGCAAGTCTGCGACTCCTATTGACAAAACCTGCAGTGGGTATCCTGGAATTACTGCCATGCTCAGGGTGGTTATAGCTCCAGGGTTCTACTCCATCAACAGGCACACTTGTTCACCCATGGGACCTGTTATCCAAAATGCTTGGGAGGGACCTGGGGTTTTCCTGATAAGAGGTCTTTCTATAATTTGGATCTCCATACTTTAAATCTGCTAAAACATAATTTAAATATGAAATAAACCCAATAGGACTGTTTTGCCTCCAATAAGGGTTCATTATGTTTAGTTGGAATCAAGTATTTTGATAATATGCATTATTTGCTTATAATGGAGTCTATAGGAGGGTCTATTCTGGATAATGGGGTTCCAATACAGGTATATCATACCTGTTTGCATATTCTGTAGTATGTCAGAGTGTCCAATCAACAGTCTCTCCCTACCCCAGACACCAGTTAGCCAGCAATTATGTATTATAGGAGTATATTACTCTTAAAGCCCCCATACACGGGCCGATAAAAGCTGCTGACAGACTGAGTTGTGGGGCCATCCGACGGGCTTCCCCGATCGATATCTCAAAAAAATCCTGTTGGATCACGCCGCATCTATGTGTCAATGCAGTCTCGCAATCCGAACGCCTGTATCGGATCCATTATAATCTGATCAGCCCGATATCGCCCACTTCAATGTGGGCACATTGGGGAGAGATCTGCTCGTTTGGCGACATCGCCAAAAGAGCGGATCTCTACGTCTATGGCCACCTTTAGACAAATTCTTACACACAGCACTGTGGTTGGTAGGGTCCTGCTTGGAAACCACCTTTTGAAACCCAGACCCAACCCAAACCCATGACCTGCAACCCACACCCGCATTTTTAGCTGGTTGGACCCGCTACCCGACCCAACCTGCAATTGCCTTATGCACAATCCGATCTGCAACCCGATGGCCATCAAAAAACAGTTGCCAAACCGCATCTAATGTATACCAGCATCTGAAAGTTCTACCCGTAACCCGCAGGTTACCCTCTTTACCCTATAGTGGTTGAAATTGAACCCACGTTGCTAGTTAGCGCTGCTTATCATGATGCCACATGCATTCACTATTTAATGTGTATGTGTTTGTTACCTTTCATTTGTTTATTTCCTAATCTTTAAATGTTGAGTATATTTAATCCTTTAATGAATGTTTTTGTGGGGAGGCAAATGCCCTGCCTCTAGAGCACTAAATAATAAAGATGTGTATTTGTGGCAAATGTTGAAGGCAGGAGCAGAACCAAGATGAACACACATTGGCCTTTTGAGCGAGCGAGACTTATGCAATGTATTTGGATTTCACACAAAACCCATGAAACGCATCCCTGTAACAGGCTGGGGAATGTGCACAAAAGAGCAATTCAGAGAGGCAGTTTCTGTATAAATAAACTCAGGGCTCCGTCCAGAACTGAATGGCTTTGATTAATGCGCTGCTGGATCAGGATGTTCTGCTGAGTCTGATAAAGGGAATAAAAGCTCAATTCCATTTTATAATAAAATCCTGATATGAGGCTGGCGTTGGCATTGTGCAGATATTGGCATCAGCTATGAACACCGAAATGGCCCTGAGATGGCGCTTTTGCATTGACCTATCTACCGTCTCTGTTATAGATACAGTTACATGCCACATCAACGACAGGATCTAATACTAGAGCAGCAATGTGTTGTTTGGATAAGGTTCAATAAGAGACCTTGCGTAGACTGCCAAGTGTGCACAGGTATTATTACTGCTCTTTAATCATTCTTTCTGTGGGATATCCTTATAGGGAGGGAAAGGTTTGAGGCACCATTTCCATAAAGAGCCATGCTGCCTTTTGTAATAAAGGAACTAATAATAAATGAAAGATGAAACTTGTTAAATCTCAGCCAGAGACTTCAATGACACAGCCGTAGTAGGAGGAAAAATAATATCATTCCTGTGTAGGTGGGTTGGGGTAAATTAAGCATCCCTACAAAGTGTAATGGACATAAGTCACTCAAATATGAGTATTTCCCTGAGATAAGAGATAGCATAGGAGCATAAGGCAGCCCCTATGTATTATAATCACTTTTGATCATGGCTCATTGTCCCATGTATTGGGCAGTGACAAGGGCACGGGTTTGATCTTCCTTTGGGAGAAGGTCAGGAGTCCAAAGTCTTGGGTGTGTTGGGCCAATGTAAGGGTTGTCTCCTTGGTTTCAGAGCTGTAGGAGCTTTAAATAGAGTAACACTAGGTCTATGCTTTACCAGGGAGGCTAATAAGATACTACCATGATTGAGCTATAATGAATCAACAACTCCAAGAGCTAGGAATAAGGGTAATTAGTAGATCCCAAAGTGGACTGGGTAAATCAAATTGTCTTCTTGTTCAGTGAACTGTTACTGATCTGTCAAGAAGGTCTGGTGGCCAATAAATCTATTTGCTAAGCCAAGCATGCCCTGCATTGTACAATGAGGACACCATCCTCCAAAAGGCAGAGGTTGGCCAGCATTTAAGTCTCATAACCAGGTTGCAAAATATTGCTGTGTTATGATACTTTACTTAAAGTATATAGCACCAACACATCCCACAGTGGTTGTGAAAAGATTTTTAAGTCCCTGCCCCTGTGGAGCTTACACTCTAAGGTCCTTGTAGTAAGCTCTACTGGGGCAAGGGCTGATGTGCATGATGTATAGTCTTTGTAAAGGGCTGTGGAATATATCAGTGCTCTATAAATGAAGGATATTAATAATAATATAATTTGTTGGTGACAAAAAGTTCAGACTATTATATATTGTATATTATTCTGGCTTCCAGTGCTTATGAGTGACTGTTGTTGGGCAGAGGATTATAAATGGCCATTGTGGTGTTTATTGTGCACCCGGCAGGGCGTGCCATGATTCAGTGGTACATACGTGTTTGGATATCATGTGGCACAGTTTGCTGTGACTAACTGAAATGCTGAAAAACAGGTTGCACCTACTGTATGTGTACGTTAACAATCTGAGAATATAAGGCTAGTAAAAAAAACTCACTAATGCTATAATTATGCTTGTAAATGTACAGGAAAGTGTTGACCTTTAATCAGTAGAGCTGATCCCACCTATGGTTTAAGCATGACGGCACTTTATTCTATAGTTGCTTTTGCTTTAAATTTGCAGCTACTGACATGCTTTCAAAAGAGCTGTGCCCAGAGAGATAGTGAGCAGGCAGTAACCAATAGTGCCTCAGGTTTCCTTGTCAGAAGAGCTTACACTGCTGTATGACTTAAAACCACAGGCTGCTGAGTTGTTATTAAGACTATGTTTATACTTTCCCCATATGTTTGAATCTCAGAGTGCTGATATTGCTACAGACTGCTAGAAAGCTAAGGGTGTGTCTGTAAGTATGACTTAACTCAATACCCAGATAGATTACATCTGCACTGATCTGCACTGCTTAGAGAGTTGCACAATTACATGTATTCCATATTACAAAGCAATGTATGAAACATAGACAGATTTGAGCTGTTGGACACTTTTTACTAGATTTTACTAGAATAGGAGTTAGGCTAATGAAATCAGTACAGAGCTGCAGTTAGGCTAACGGAGAGCTGGATCTAGGATAATGGAGAGCTGGAGCTAAGATAATGGAGAGCTAGAGTTAGGATAATTGAGAGCTGGAGTTAGGATAATAGAGTGCTGGAGCTAGGGTAATGGAGAGCTGAAGCTAGGATAATGGAGAACTGGAGCTAGGATTATAGATAGCTGGAGCTAGGAAAATGGAGAGCTGGAGTTAGGCTAGTGGAGAACTGGAGTTAGGCTAGTGGAGAACTGGAGCTAGGATAATGGAGAACTGGAGCTAGAATTATAGAGAATAATGGAAAGCTGGAGCTAGGATAATGGAGTCATTCTGGACCTCTAATTCTTTCTCAGCTATGTGAGCAAAATAATTATTTTGTGCATTCATTTTAATCTTTTTTTTTTCTTAACAACTGTGTGCTCTGGTCAGAATTAATACAAAATGTTGAGTTTTCACACAAATTTAACAGCCACGGTAAAAGACACAGGAAGGTAATGCGAAAATGAACTAAAATGAATAGGCCCACGACCCACCAAGAAACAGTGGGTGGTAACCCATGGCAACCAATCAAATAGTTGCATTATTTGTTCTACCTGGGGTTGGCTGAAAAAAGCCAGTCACAGATTGGTTGCTATGGGTTGCTGCCCACAGGCAAATTTAACCAGTGCGACAATAAATGAGCCCTAGTGTTTCCATATACAAGGGTGCATTGATGTCTGCTGCCCCATACTTACCTTCACAAATGGATTGGGCAAGAGCGGGGTGAATTCTCTAGTACAGAGAGGGCAATTATCTCCCCTAGTAAAGTGCTGACTGGGGTAAATTTCCCACCATTCCTCATAGCAGAAATGGGGCTGAAGATGTTAAATGAGTAGAACTGTCATTAAATTAAAGTGTTGAGCAATGCTGATAGCTGTTGTACAGAAATCATAGGGAAAATGATGAAATTATGGATGAGATCAGAGGAAGCTGGGTAACTGAGACGTGGGAGATGGGCCAATAAATTACAACCAATTTCCCAAAAGGTTGTACACGGCTCTCAAAGTGAAGAAACTGACCTAAGTACAGAACCACCCAATGAAACTTCTATGTGCCAAATAAAGCAATTTAAACAGGCCTATGGGGGAACTAAGAAAGGGTTAAAGGGAATTTTTCCAGACTGGGGCCAACTGGGAGTTCCTCTGGTGCATATTGACATAGGGGCTGAGCACATATTGAATTGACGTGGGTGCAAAAAAAAAAAGTTAGTTCCCTGCCTCCCTGATGTGTAAAACAAACTTCCCTTAGTATTTCTACAGTTTTTAGCCAGTTAATACACTCAATATAGAATCTGATGGTGATTGCATTTCCAACATCCTTTTGTTTAGGGATGGCACTGCCCTTCAACAGACCATAGAAAAATATTACCAGCAGACTAGCTTGATATTCTCAGATTGCTGATAAGAAGTTGTTCTGCAAGTAACAAAGCTATTTATATTGTCTTAAATCTGCCATGGGGTTTACAATCCCCACAATCCCACACCTGTTGCTTTAATGTGCCTACACATTACACAATCACAGTCATCGGAGGATATACTTCACCTTTAAACACTTGGTCTAGCAATGACATAACCCTCTTTTATTACATAAAGACAGCTGTCAATAAACAAGAACCGTTCCCAGGACCAGGGGGCTCAACTAGGAACTAGGAAAAAAAGGCAGCAATATATTTCCAATTCCTTAAAGGAGAAGGAAAGCTACCGAAGCAGTTTATTGCTAAAAGATTAGCCACAAAATGGCAGAATGCTTTACCATACCTGAGTGACTGCTCTAGAAGCTCTCTCTGTTTGTTTAGATAGCAGCTGCCATATTAGCTTGGTGTGACATCACTTCATGCCTGAGTCTCTCCCTGCTCACTCATAGCTCTGGGCGCAGATTACAGCAGGGAGGGGGAGAGAGAGGAGCAAACTGAGCATGCTCAAGCCCTAGCCCTGGAGGTTTAAGCTGAAAACAGGAAGTCTGATGCAGAAGCCCATGTGTACGCAAAAGAAGGAAAGAAATGTGGTGTTTCTTTTGACAGAGGAGTGTTTGAGCGTTTACTGGTGTATTTATATAAACCTTTCTGATAAAGTTTACTTAATTTTAACCTTTTCTTCTCCTTTAAGAAGCAGATTTTTTCCATGCCATTCCATATGTTAAAGAAGCATTTATAGGTAAATTTACTATATATATATATATATATATATATATATATATATATATATATATATATATATATATATATATATATATATATATATATATATCTATATCTATATATATATATATATATATATATATATATATATACACACACACACACACACACACTAATTTAGACCACTCGGCATTACATATATATATATATATATATATATATATATATATATATATATATATGTAAAGAGTCCAAATGGGCAGCACACCGCCTTTAGGGCTTACCTCGGGTGCAAGGTAAATGAAGCAGATAATGTAGCAAGAAATGACCAGCAACACCGAGTTCTTTGGTGAAAAATATCAAATTGTATTCATGTTACATGTAAAGCCGACGTGACGTTTCGGTCCACTCAGGGACCTTTCTCAAGGCAACCATGTTTAATCACACACGTGTTTATATACCCATAATCCCTCAGATCCCTGAACAGGAAGTGACATCAATCATCAATAACAAGTGAGTCAGAAAAACATATTATTCATTTTTTTAAAAGGACTACACTGTCCGTGTTAAAAACATTAAATAGACTGGTGTTAAAACAGTTAAAGTGACCAAGTGCACAAAATATCCATTATTATCAGAATGAATAAAGTTCATTTTCTAATCGCTAATAAAACCATAAAGGCAGTGCTGTGTCATTAAAACCAGACTAAAAAACAGCCAATCGACTGTTGAGGTAAATCTATTATTAAATTGAAAAATACACTCATCAGACTACAATATGTTACATCCGTCTAACAACTGGCAACCCTAGACGCTATATTTGTATCAAGTTTGAATATAACAGTACTTAAAGGGGCATTATGTGTCAATCTGACACTTTCAATGTTAGCCAAAACAAAATAGCTAGCAAGTCTGGGTCATCACTAGTTAGTCCCGATAAATTGACTTCATAACTACAATTGCAGTAATGTCTGTGCTATATATACCCTGTACACCTTAGGTGTCAATGAACTACCCAAGAGGTATAATCTTAAGCCTCCCCATATGCACAATTGGTACAGTTACCATATAATGGCTGTTCAGGACACAATATTCACAAGAAACAATTTAAAGTTAGCGAGCTGTTCAAGCCCTTCGGGGCCACACAATTTAGTTCATATGTCCAGAATGCCTCTCTCTGTAGCAGCAGACGGTCAGTATATATATATATGCACCGTAGATAGATCTAGACATTGCTCATCATTCCAGGTCCCAGTGGAACTTACAACCCAAGACCTGCATCACATGGGTCACACTGGGCAGGTAGAAACCTTGGTGACCCCAGTCCAACACTGGGTCAATTAAATCATGAGCTAATTAACCTGCCTTGAGTGATGTAACTATAGAGGAAGCAGACCACACAGCCATATGAAGTCCTAGTGAACAGAGGGGTCGATAGTTTTGAAGAATCCCAAAAGACTCAGGGAGGGAGCAGGCCCATAATATAAGGAGGGAGCAGGCCGGCAGTGGAAGGGAAATCATTACTTTTTTGCAGGGGGACCGGGAGCACCCCTGGAACGATACTGTCTGCCTTCATGCTGAAAAAAATTCAGATAAATATGGAGAGAACATCCAAACTCTTAGTTCTCTGGTTATAATCAAACTCAGGACCAAAGCTCTTCAACATTTCAGGACAAACCACTGAGCCACAGTGTCACCCAGGCCCGGTCTGGCAATCTGTTGATTCTGGCAAATGCCATAGGAAGTTATTATTTATTGGGCCTGTGAGGGCTGGTTGGGCCTCTGCGTACTTGAAATGCTGGAATCCTAGTCTTGGTGCCACCCAAACCATGCTCTTCAGTTCTCACCTCCTCCATCAATTTCTGTAATACCTTCTCCCTTTCAGTGCGTCTGAAGAATGCATCTGCGTGCTGCTTGGTTTGATCAGAGCTGTCATCCAAGGAAATATCTAAAAAATGCCGAGCTGAACATTTGCACAAAGAAATTCTTCTTCAAGGCTGGAGAATTTCATCTGAGGGCTCTTTGTGGAGACTGTGTGGGACAGTATAAACACATGGGAATGTTACCTAGAGCCCAGAAATTCAGCAGATGGTATTGGCTTTGGGCCCTAGATTCACATCAGACAGTGCAAACGTAGAAATCATAATCACTACGAATAAAACAATTTGCTTAACAAGACATTGTACCGAGAGCACCTGAAAGACTAAATATGTACTTTCCAGGAGATTTTTATATTTGCACATGTGTATGTATATAATGCTTCACTTGTACAGTACCATGATTGATATTGTTACAAATTTAATCATACTTCCCAACATTCTGGAAACAGAAAGAGGGACAAAAAAAATTGCTGCGGAGCGTGGCGACATTTTTTGACCACGCCCTTTGCAGCCACACCCCCTAATTACCATGCCCATTTTACAAAATTTGCCAGTTTTTATGTTTTATTACAGTTTTACTAATGAAGGTGAATTGCCCTTTAAGCTGTGAGTCTAACTTCTCCCAAGGGACAAAACTGTTACAAATGTATCTTAAGTATCTATTATGGGCTCTCTGCCAAGAGCCAATTAAGTTAGAAAAATTGTATCTCTTTTGGCTGTTCAGTGCAGAGAAATCTGGACTTTCGAGTACAGGACTGCGGGTTAAGCTGTCAAAAGAGGGACAGTCGGGAGGTATGATTTAATGCCCAGTGCAAAGTAACAGCCTGGGGCGGCAGAGGGAGTATCGCAAAGTACAGGTATGGACCTGTTAACCAGAATTGGGGTTTTCTGGATCTTTCTGTAATTTGGATCTTCATACATTAAGGTTTAACATGGGGTTTATCCTGTTAATGTGCTTGTGTGCTTATTTTACCTTAATAAGCAGTAAAATCTGAAACAATAGCTTGAGTTCTCGGACTATTCCATCTACTTTAACTGTTTGTTCACAAGGTTACCTGGAGTTGCTGTATTGCTCATATCAACAGGAGCATTCTCCATAGGCATGAGCCTTGTAATCCTTGTTATTTATAGGAAATATTGCTTATCTTTCAGCTTAGAAGGGTGATGATTGGTGCTACCATGGAATGTCTGTAGGTGAATGTGGGTTATAGGGTTTTTTCCAGAAAGATATCATACGAAGGATAGGTTCAGGTTATAAGGAACTCCTCCAATACAGATATGGGATCTGTTATCCATAAACCCGTTATCCAGAAAGCTCAGAATTATGGATAGACTCCATTATAATTAAATAATCCACATTTCCTTTTTCTCTGTAATAATAAAACAGTACCTTGTACTTGATCCAAACTAAGACATAATTAATCCTTATTGGAAGCACAACCAGTCTATTGGGTTTATTTAATGTTTCCATGATTTTCTTTTAGACTTAATATATGAAGATCCAAATTACGGAAAGATCCTTTATTCAGAAAACCCCAGGTCCCGAGCATTCTGGATTACAGGTCCCATACCTGTATAAACAACCTTTACTTCAAACACTCAGTTTTTTTAATTGTGCCAGGTGCAACGGGATAATGCAAAATATAATATTTCTATTCTCGCTATGGGCAAACTGGTCGGTGTGTGCCTTTCCTTGGCCATTGTTTGCCATTACTGAATCATATGGTCCAAACCACAATCTGGGCCTCAGCTTCAAGCTGTTCTATTGTAAAGGTTGATGGTACACAACAAAGGGCTTTTTGCTACTGATGTATTACAGTGGGAGGGAGATAAGCCACCGTAAGCACCCCTATTGGGAGACAGCAGATACTGTTGGTATAGGAGGTTCACCAGTAATACATTAAAAGAGAACTATTAACTAAAGAAGTAGCTAGAAATGTTGTACATTATGTTTTGTGCATCTGTACCAGCCCAAGGCAACCACAGCCCTTTAGCAGTAAAGATCTGTGTCTCCAAAGATGCCCCAGTAGCTCCCCATCTTCTTTTCTGCTGCTTCACTGCACATGCTCTGTGCTGCTGTCACTTACTGAGCTTAGGGATCCACTCACAATATACAGTACACCTAGAATAGAAATGTCACAATATAAGGCTGATTAGTAATTAATACACATAATTACAACATGGCAGCACAGAAACCAGTGCAATTAGCATCAGCATTTAATAATCAGCCCTGCAGCATAAGACCATTTTAGGGGCACATTTCGGTTTATTTTTTTAGACTTTGCAAGGAGAGTTAGAAAAACCTTTACAAAACCAACGGAAACCCTGCAATGTGTCTACAATAGAGCCAGCTCTAGCTACAGGGGCATAAGTGTTCTGTCTATAGGGGCAACAGATGGTCCATTGGAGACACAATATTCCGAAAAAGAATTTGCTGTAGGACTCGTAATTTTCCCTAATTGTTGAATGCAGCTACTTCATGATTTAACACAGTGGAGTTCAGAATCCTGATCAGGAGGGAATACGTGTGAAACATAATATTGTCTCTGTCTACTGATATTTATTATATGCATTTCATGGAACTGTATGCATACTCCATTAAATCTCTACCAGGAATGGATAACATCCAGCCCCTGGGACCCTGTTGAACTGGGAGTGCTGGGAGTTCTAAATCAGCAGAATCTTTGGGGCAAATTCACTAAGCGCCGAACGCTAGCGTTAATTCGCTAGCGTTTGGCATTTTTCGTTACTGCGCAAATTCACTAACGAACGCTGGCGTAGTTTCGCTAGTGTTACATCGCACCCTTATGCCAGGCGAATTTTCGCTAGCGACGTAACTACGCAAATTCACTAACTTGCGCAGTGTACTGAACGCTACCTTTTACGCTAGACTTCCTTCGCCACCTCAGACCCGGCGAAGCGCAATAGAGTAGATAGGGATTGTTTCAAAAAAAGTCAAATTTTTTTCTAAGTCCCAAAAAACGCTGGCGTGTTTTCTACATGATGGGTGATAGGCTGAAAAAGATCGAAAATATTTTTGGGGCTCCCCTCCTTCCCCCCTACATTTCCTGACTCATGGCAACTTACCTAGACAGTGGGCACATGTGTAGGGCAAAATAAATTTTTTATTTGCTGAGTTAAAGCACTGCGTATCTTGACAGCGCTATATAAATAAATGATGATGATGATGATTTGAAGGTTTTCTAGGCATTTGTAGTGCTAATACGTGTTCCTCCATTGAAATTTGAATTTTGTGCCGTATGCAAATTAGCCTTCGCTAGCGTAACTTCGCTTTACATAGCGAATCAATGCTAGCGCAACTTCACAACCTTACGCTACCCCTGAGCGCAACTTCGGATTTTAGTGAATTTGCGGAGCGCTGGCGAAACTACGCCTGGTGAAGTGCGGCGAAGTTGCGCCTGGCGCAACTTCGCATCTTAGTGAATTTGCCCCTTTGTTTCTGCAGGTGTCACAGCCCTGACCAATATAGATACATCCCTATGAAATGTGCCTTAAAAGTGAAGCAGGAACTAGCAGAGAAGTTGGCATGAGTTGGAGATTAAGGAGCTAAAATTAGACAGAAATAATGACTGTGTGTAGGTTGTACTGAGAACGGAACATGTGAGTTCTGCTGGGGAACTTGGCAACACGATTTCTATGCAATTGAAATAAATGGCTCAAATAAAATCTGGTTCTGCTCAGAATTACTGGGAAGGTAGGAGTTCTCTGTCTATGGTTTCTTACCTGCGATGGAAAGTAATAACAATAACAATAAACTATAATATATATATATATATATATATATATAGTTCCTGTTCTTGATCACATGCTTTTAGTCCATCCTGGTGTGGCATGCCGGAATATAAAGGTGCCTCATCCATAGTGGCCAGGATGGCATCATTGGGTAACCCTCCCATGGTAATTATGTTTTACCAAACTATTTCCTCTGGCAGTGTGCCAACACAAGAACTGGAAGAGCTTCCATGATTACCACGTTTATGTATTTTGGGATTTGGAAAGCATGTAAAACTGCCCTAGTTGTGTAGGGCTTCCTACTTCAACCAACCCTCATTCTACATCATTCACACACATACAGTACAGGTATAGGATCCCTTATCCGGAAACCCAATATCCAGAAAGCTCCGAATTACGGAATGGCTGTCTCCCATAGACTCCATTTTATCCAAATAATTCAAATTTTTAAAAATGATTTCCTTTTTCTGTGTAATAATAAAACAGTAGCTTGTACTTGATCACAACTAAAATATCATTAATCCTTATTGGGAGCAAAACCAGCCTATTGGGTTTATTTCGTGTTTAAATGAATTTCTAGTAGACGTAAGGCAAGAAGACCCAAATTACAGAAAGATCCGTTATCCAGAAAACCCCAGGTCCAGAGCATTCTGGATAACAGGTCCCATACCTGTACCAGTAAGGGGTATATTTTGTCTTTATTGGAATACAAACTGTATAAGAACTTTCATATAATCAGAGAAGGATTTATTGTAGAGCAATTAACAGGAGTGAAAGGCTACTGGCATCCCTCATGTGATTGGATATATTCCACTGATTAATACAATACTAAAATGTAGTATAGATATCTGTGCACAATGCCTATCAAATCAATAAATGGCCTAGTATTACTGAAGGTTAACATTCATATTTACATGACTGTAAACAAGATCTAAAAGTTTCATTCTATATTTTCAATATTTTCTATTCTCCCTACTCTTCCCACTCCTTCAGGCCCAAAACTCCCTACTATACCTGTTATTTCACAGCCACAGTCCCTTCCCAGAGACTATTATCCACTGTTACTATAGGCACCATCTCTCCCTACTATACCTGCTATCCCACAGTCACACTCCCTTCCCAGAGACTATTATCCCACTGTTACTATAGGCACCATCGCTCCCTACTATACCTGTTATCCCACAGTCACACTCCCTTCCCAGAGACTATTATCCACTGTTACTATAGACACCATCTCTCCCTACTATACCTGTTATCCCACAGTCACACTCCCTTCCCAGAGACTATTATCCACTGTTACTATAGGCACCATCTCTCCCTACTATACCTGCTATCCCACAGTCACACTCCCTTCCCAGAGACTATTATCCACTGTTACTATAGGCACCATCTCTCCCTACTATACCTGCTATCCCACAGTCACACTCCCTTCCCAGAGACTATTATCCCACTGTTACTATAGACACATCTCTCCCTACTATACCTGCTATCCCACAGTCACACTCCCTTCCCAGAGACTATTATCCACTGTTACTATAGACACCATCTCTCCCTACTATACCTGCTATCCCACAGTCACTCTCCCTTCCCAGAGACTATTATCCACTGTTACTATAGGCACCATCTCTCCCTACTATACCTGCTATCCCACAGTCACACTCCCTTCCCAGAGACTATTATCCCACTGTTACTACAGACACCATCTCTCCCTACTATACCTGCTATCCCACAGTCACACTCCCTTCCCAGAGACTATTATCCACTGTTACTATAGGCACCATCTCTCCCTACTATACCTGCTATCCCACAGTCACACTCCCTTCCCAGAGTCTATTATCCACTGTTACTATAGGCACCATCTCTCCCTACTATACCTGCTATCCCACAGTCACACTCCCTTCCCAGAGACTATTATCCCACTGTTACTATAGACACCATCTCTCCTACTATACCTGCTATCCCACAGTCACACTCCCTCCCCAGAGACTATTATCCACTGTTACTATAGGCACCATCTCTCCCTACTATACCTGCTATCCCACAGTCACACTCCCTTCCCAGAGACTATTATCCACTGTTACTATAGACACCATCTCTCCCTACTATCCCACAGTCACACTCCCTTCCCAGAGACTATTAACCACTGTTACTATAGGCACCATCTCTCCCTACTATACCTGCTATCCCACAGTCACACTCCCTTCCCAGAGACTATTATCCACTGTTACTATAGGCACCATCTCTCCCTACTATACCTGCTATCCCACAGTCACACTCCCTTCCCAGAGACTATTATCCACTGTTACTATAGGCATCATCTCTCCCTACTATACCTGCTATCCCACAGTCACACTCCCTTCCCAGAGACTATTATCCACTGTTACTATAGACACCATCTCTCCCTACTATACCTGCTATCCCACAGCCACACTCCCTTCCCAGAGACTATTATCCACTGTTACTATAGGCACCATCTCTCCCTACTATACCTGCTATCCCACAGTCACACTCCCTTCCCAGAGACTATTATCCCACTGTTACTATAGACACCATCTCTCCTACTATACCTGCTATCCCACAGTCACACTCCCTTCCCAGAGACTATTATTCCACTGTTACTATAGGCACCATCTCTCCCTACTATACCTGCTATCCCACAGTCACACTCCCTTCCCAGAGACTATTATCCACTGTTACTATAGGCACCATCTGTCCCTACTATGCCTACATTTCCAAAGTTAGAAGTCAGAACTAGGAGCATACAATCTATTTCTAGCACCTCCCTCTAATGCAGGCCTTTTTATTGCATTGAATTGAAGACTGGTGCTTCAGGCAGAACTAAAAGAAGAAGTGCTCATGAATATTCACATTTCCATCTGACATGAGGATGATGAATCAACCCGCTGTATAGTTCCTTGCAATTATCATAATGGATTATAGTAAATGATCCACACTAACCCCAATACAAAGTCCTTTATGATGTAAACTGTAAGCACCAGGATTTCTTGGATGTTAGTTGTAACCCTTGCATTACACTGATGCATTGCATAGCAGACTTTATTGCACAACCACATTCCTCTCACAATGCTATACATCTGACATATTATACGAATTTAGTCGTTTCAGTAGAACTCAACTCAGCAATTGCACATCAGCTGACTTCTAGCAGAATTAAATATGCGAACAGCCATGAGGTCTCATTTATAAAGTGCCAGAAAAACAGGTACAAACTGCCATGTTTTTTGCACCCATGTGTCCTGTATTGTGTAGAATAGTTACAGGTGTCTGTACTCCGTAAAAGAGCACAAATGAATACAGTGCTACCTTCTATTAGCAGTAATGTATTCATTAGAGGTGGTCAGTGAGGCACGTAGCCATATTCCAGGTAGAAGAGCTAGGGTTCATAGTAAATGACCTCTAATAAGTCTTCATACCTAGACTCAGAGTCCCAATGGGCCCCGGCCCCCGTCCTGTTGATCCAAACCAACCTGAGCACATGGTTTGAGGGTTTACTGGTGTATTTATATTGAAGTTGACTAAACAAAACTAAATGCTTATTGGTTGTTTTTGGTCACTGCACTGCTGAAAATTTGTCATATACAGTCAGTTTCTTAACCCCTAGTAGTTTTGTTTATATGTCTTCGATATACTTTGTGCACATGCTCAGCATCATTATGTTGAACTTTAGTGTCTCAGATGAGTAGTTTTAAGAGAACATCTGCTTTAAAGGGGTTATTCATCTTTAAGTTAACTTTTAGTATGACGTAGAGCATGATATTCTGAAATGAAATTCTAATTTGCAGTTAGTCTTAATTTTTTAATATGTGTGGTTTTTGAGTTATTTAGCTTTTTACTGAGCAATTTCAGCAATCTGATTACTAGGGTCCAAATTACCCTAGCAACCACGCATTGATTGGAATAAGAAACAGGAATATGAATAGAAGAGGCGCTAAATAAAAAGATGAGTGATAAAAAAGTAGCAATAACAATACATTGGTAGCCTTACAGAATATTTGTTTTTTTAGATGGGTCAGTGACCCCCATTGGAAAGCTGGAAAGAGTCAGAAGAAGAAGGCAAATAATGCAATGAAGACCAATTGAAAAGTTGCATACTAAAATTCACCTTAAAGGTGAACCACCCTTTTAAGGAGTAGCTGATGTAGAATCCCATATGGTGGAATACCCAACCTTTTAACCTGCATGAGTGTTTCATTGAGGCAAGCCTAGTATATTGAGAATACACACCACATCTTGGCTCCTGGGGAGATCAGTCTGCCATTGAGGTCTTCTTTGGGGTAGCTGGAAAAGAGGTGCTTGAGGCATGGCGCTGAACCCTCTTTGAGAGGTCTAGAATGTTATGAATTTTTTTTAAAAAAAAATCTCAATCTTCAATACTCGGTGGAGCCTCAGTTGCTCATCTCTCTACCCTACCACTACCTCTCGCCACCTCATTGTACTCCCCCTTATATAGCATTTCTTGGGTGCTTTCCCCTTTCCAACCTGGTGACAAAATTGAAAATAACAGTAATTAAAATAAAAACATTTTCCCACTTCAGTTATACCCTGAAACTTTCAGGCCCTGGTTTAAATGATCAGCACAGGTCTCCTTCTTTCCCAACCCAAATTCTAATGTCCACTGTAGTGATGGGTGAATCAGACCTGTTTGAAAATTTACAAAATGGCTAAAAATTCACAAAAATCCATTTTTTGACGCACAGCAAATTATTTTTCACCCATTGGAGACTATGGGAATTTTTTCCACTAGTCCACTGTGCGTGCCCTGCCTTTAACAGACAGAAGAATGCACTGAAAACATCTTTGTATTCTGGGTGTGGGTTGGCTGTTCTGGGAGAGAAGCCAATGTAAATTAATAGGGCTGTGTACAGATCTATAAATTCTATGTGCACAGAGTATCCAGCCCCAATGATAAATTCTAACCCCACAACATTTACAAAAGCTCTTGATTTGCTCTGCAACTAAACTAAAGGAGGGAGTTACACACACAATATAAAGTATAAGAATTCACTTATATATGTATGTTTATGGGGTCTTGTGCCATATTTTGCATGTTGCTGCAGTTGTAATAATATTATTGAATGCATGAGATAAACAAGCATGATAGTTTTGTCACTTGCAGTACAAGTATAGGAACCGTTATCCAGAATCCAGAAAGCTCCAAATTATGGAAAGACTGTTTGCCATAGACTCTATTTAAATCAAATAATTCAAGTTTTTAAAAATTATTTCCAAGACAAATTAAAATTTAAAATAGCAAAGAATTTATTAAGAAATAACTTACAGAAACTCCACTTCCCCTCCTCTTCAGAAAAGGCGACAGGGCGACCATCCATCCTATGGCACTTGATTTCTCCTCCCTGGCTATTCACTGACAAGAGACTTTTTGTGACTCTTTTATTTCCAAAATGTCGGGAGGTATGGATTTAAGCAGCTGAACTGCAACACTGGTTCAGGAGTCAGAGCCAGAAGGTCAGAGATAATAAGCAGCCAGACTCAGACTCTCCTTCTACTTTAAAATAAAGCGATGAAGTCTATGGATCCTCAAAGCAGACAAGGGGCCATGAAAATGTTTTGTAGGGCCACATCTGACCCATTGTCCTTCAGTTGGACAGCCCTGTTTGATATAATTCTCTTATAGAAAGGCCTGCAAGGAAAAACCAATTCACTACCTCCCACTCCCTGTCAGTCTGTGTGCATTGACAACAGACATAAACCTTAAGGCCCACAGCGCATTCAGGGGATTATTTACTACACTCCGAATTTATCGAATGTATTATTAAAAAAAAAAACCCACAACCAAACTCCCACACCAGATTTGACCTTATTTATTAATAAAAAAACTCTAATCAATTGGTATGGGAAAAAACACACAATCAAATCAAGCGATAAAATTCCCATGCCAGATTTGACCTCATTTATTAATAAAAAAACTCTAATTAATTGGTATGGGAAAAAATAAAATCAAGCGAAAACCCTTCCGTTTTTTCAGACTTTTCCCCCAAATCGCTTGATTTTTTCGTTATTTTGCCCGAAAACCATGAAATTTCTTTTTTTTTTTTTTGAGACGAAAATAAGTAAGAAAAAAGACGAAGTACATACAGTATCACAAATGAGGTGGCAAATTCTTGAAAAAAATGCGGTACCACAAGGGAATGAGATGAAGCTGGCTCTTCTCAAAAGGGAGGCGTTCTGGATGTGAAAACTTGGAACAGTACAACCTAAGGGTTTAAATGAGCATTTTAGCTTGACTTGTTCTTTGTAAATACTTTACTTTGTCCTGACACTTTGGGGCCGATTCACTAAATTCGAGTGAAGGATTCGAACTAAAAAAACGTCGAATTTCGAAGTGTTTTTTGGGCTACTTCGACCATCGAATGGGCTACTTCGACCTTCAACTATCGAAGGATTCGAACTAAAAATCGTTCGACTATACGACCATTCGATAGTCGAATTACTGTATCTTTAAAAAAAACTTCGACCCCCTAGTTCGGCAGATAAAAGCTACCGAAGTCAATGTTAGCCTATGGGGAAGATCCCCATAGGCTTGCCTAAGTTTTTTTGATTGAAGGATATTCCTTCGATCGTTGGATTAAAATCCGTTCGATTCGAAGGATTTAATCGTTCGATCGAATGAATAATCCTTTGATCGTACGATCGTATTTTCTGCGCTAAATCCTTCGACTTCGATATTCGAAGTCGAAGGATTTCAATTCCTAGTCGAATATCGAGGGTTAATTAACCCTCGATATTCGACCCTTGGTAAATCTGCCCCTTTGTTTCCTTTTCACAGATAATCAGTCGGAATAATGAGAGACAGAGATAATTGTAAACATCCCGCTGGTTGTGAGTAGTACAATTTAACTTATTTTTACTATGACTGGTAATTATGTTTGGGCCAAAAGGGACAAGATGTAACCATTTTTTGATGTACAATTGGACTTTTATACCAACACATGGTCTGTGTGTGTCAAGCCTCACTTTGGAATACACTCAACCCTGGTGGACTATGGGTAAAGGGTTGAGATTTCATGTATCCCAGATGCCTTAAATATGTTTGTAGCACAAATGTTTGTTAATCCCCCCCAAAACGTTGATGCAACATATTTGGTGTTTGTGCGATTCTCTAGAAATTTCTGCATTATACAAGACCTCGACAACTCTGAGATGCCGGATTTGCGGATTCAAGCTTTTTTTTAGCATCGGGTTATAAATAAAGCACGAAAAATTTTAGTTTTTTTTTTCCACTAAAATTTCCAGATTTTGTCTTCAGAGTTTAGTAAATAACCCCTTAATGTTTTTGGGTCAATTAGACCAAAATTTGGATGTGCAATCACTTTTTGTTCACACCACCAATTAAAAAGTGCCAGCAAATAATGAATGTCTTGTGCCTTAAGCATAGTAAATGATAACAAGGGGTTTCGTTCGACCTTATTACTAATAGGGCTGCCCGTGGAACTTGCTATTGCTGATGTTACAAGACACAATGATCAGTGGCGGAGAATCAAACAAACCGCCTTGTGTGACATAGCCTTTAAAAAAGGCTCCCCTCTTAAGACTCGTGCCTATAGCAAATATCCACTCAAACCTATCATTAGACCAGCGCTTGCTTACCTTTCAAATATTTTATGAAACGCTTCATAAATAAATACACTGTAACTAGAGCACTGACTGCAACTCAAGCTTTTGGGCTTTTTTTCATAGGTTCTAAATAATTTGCAAAATTCCAATATTGACATTTATAGGAAGGATACACATTCTTTTTCCAGCCAGATGAAGATTATCAGCACTTTTCATACACTTTTCATACAAGCTCATTTCAAGCAGAGACAGAAAAATGGTTTTGACTCGATGCCAAACAGAAGAGTCTTTGATCTTCAAGATGACAGATGGGTTATTTGGCCAGAACCCCTCAGGATGCCTATAATTATATGTTTCCATACAAATCCCTCTGCAGCCAGAATGGCGTTTTGAGGGAAAATGTTGATAATCTGTTCAAAAAATAAAATGAAAAAATGATAATGGTGTTTTGTACACAGAATAACATCACAGTGTTGTTTTTCTGCCCATTGGTGAAAACACAATTTGTGGCAATGACCAAAACGGACTCCTGATGGAGGAGAAACTGACCCTGATGGAGGAGAAACTGACCCTGATGGAGGAGAAACTGACCCTGAGGTGTTGAGTGAATGTGATAGAGACTTATCTTATCTTGAAGGACTTTGAGTGATGATTCTCTGCATCTCAATGGAGCTGATAAGTAAGGGCAGAAACACACGGTCAGATTCGGGGAGATTAGTCGCCCGGCCAAATCTCCTCTTCTTCAGGGCTACTAATCGGAGCCCTTTGTTTTCCGAAGTCGCCCAAAGTTTCCCCGTGAGGCAACTGTGGGCGGCTTCGGAAAACGAAGCGCACCAAGTGCCATTCCGCTTGGCGATTTACATTCTAGCAGACGGGAAGGCAGGGGAAGGTAGTTTGGGGAGATTAGTCGGCCCGAAGAAGAGGAGATTTGTCGTTAGGCGACTAATCTCCCCGAATCTGACTGTGTGTCTCTGCCCTTAGGCTTTGGCAAACTATAGTGGGTGATGGACCTGTAACTGCAGGTGACCAGATAAAGGACTCCAAAATATTACTGATGTGTAGATAGGTCTTTAATTGCAGGAGGGTGATTAGAGTTCCTATATTGAGTGTCCATTGAGTGTCCAGAAAGCTTTAATTGAAAAACCAAAATAGCTCGATTTCTACACAAAAACACACACAAAATTTTGCACGTGACATTGGTAACCCCCCCCCCCGGCTCCCTTTCAATCATGGCTTTTTCCCTAAACAGGTGCCCCAAGGGCCATACTGCTGCTCTAGGCACATGCTCTCCCGAGAGTAGGGTGACATGTTGTTGCTAGGCTAAATAACCACTAGCAACTGATGAAAAAAAACTAATGTAGCAAATAGAACCTATACAATACGACAGACATTTTTGTTGTTATTTACTTTTTTCTTATCTGTTTGTAAAGGTACCATTGAGCTATTAAAGGGCAACATAATCATTCCATATGTCCTGGAAAAGCTAAGGAGAACTTTCAAGCAACATCACGTTCCTGTGTTTTTCAAACCTGAGACAGAAGTCGAGGCTCCCTAACATTAAAGCAAATGAAGAGTAATGTGGTCTATGCGGCCCAGTGTAGTGAAAAGTGGTCGGATCTATACATTGGGGAGACAAAACAACCGCTCTGTAAGACAATGGTCCAACATAGAAAGGCTGACTCTTGAGGACAGGACTCGGCAGTCTATCTTCATCTCAAGGAAAAGGGACACTTTGGAGGACATATGACTATGAAGATTTTCATTCATCCAGGTCATGGTATCTAATATAAGTAATTATAAAACAACTGGACTTGCTGAGTAATCATTGACTCATTGGATAGAGAGGACAGATGGTTTGAAAGAGATGTGAAAGAGGCCATTTATGCCAAAGTGGAAAACCATCCCTGGACAGAGGAGGGGGCCTGCGACACCCCTTCGGAAAGCTTTAATTGCAAACGTGTCTGATTCATGTCAAAGTGCGCATGCAAATGTCCTCATTATGGGGCAGATTCACTGGACGAAGTGGCCAACGCTAGCGACAATCCACCAGCGTTACCATCCGCAGGGACATCGTCTATTCACTAACAGGCGCAGGCGTCAATTCACTAGCGAAAGAGACTGTCGTTAGCATTCGTTCGCACTCTATCACCAGGCAACTTTTCGCTCTGGCGAAAGGACGTTACTCTGCAAATTTACTGAAGGTTACCTCTTTCGCCAGATTTGACTGCGCCACCCCAGACCATAGGAAGTGCTATAAAGCAGCTAGATCTTCCTCAATCTTCTGTTGCTTACATTATATCCTATGAGCCAAAAATGCATTAAAGTTCAAAAAAATGCTGGCGACTTTTGCTTTTTTTAAGCAGGATTGCCTGCAAAAGTCCTAACTTAAACTTTTTTTGTTTGGGTAACCAGTTTTCTCCAGACATTTCATAACATTCATTTTACAGTGGGCTCATGTGTAGGGCATTATATTAACTCTCTTGTCTTTATTAAAGGGATCCTGTCATCGTAAAACAAGTTTTTTTCAAAATGCATCAGTTAATAGTGCTACTCCAGCAGAATTCTGCACTGAAATCCATTTCTCAAAAGAGCAAACAAATTTTTTTATATTCAATTTTGAAATCTGACATGGGGCTAGACATATTGTCAATTTCCCAGCTGCCCCTGGTCAAATGTCAAATGCCGACTTCCGGGTTCGTCTTTTATAGACGCTGCACCTGCTCACCCCACCCCTTTTGTGATGTCATCGGTGAGGCGGGTTGGCACAGGTCTATAAAAGCAACCCAGAAGCGCAGATGCGGGCAGGTAAGGGAGGTAAGGTTAGGGTCGGGGAAATCCCGACCCGTACATGACTAGTCTGCTTCCTCTATAGCTGTAAGTAAGGGGATACAAGTGGGAAGTAAAGCGGGTAGAGGCAGAAAAACGTAACTAGAACTGCCCGGGAATATACGGCGCAAAGCGGCGCGCGGACTGCCGGGGGGCCCTGAGGGGGTGCGGCCCCTGGTAGTTCCGCCACTGGGTAGAGGGCACTGGGCCCCTCCAAATATTTTTTGTGGGGGATAGTGGGACCCCGTTATTACACCGATCATATTATAGCCTTTCATAGCAATCTACAACAGGAAAGGCAGGGAGTCAACATCAGTTAAATTCTGTGAAAGGTTCACTATAATACACTTTTCTCCATCAATATGATATATCTCTATTAGGATTAAGTCTTCCTTTTAACCAGCTTTGCAGCAGACATAAAGCAAACTGTGACTCACAGAGAAGCCTTGGACCATGTGAGATCTCTGCCAGTTCATAATACTCTTCCGTCGAAACGAAGGACCCAGCAATTACACAGCTGCTGTAAATCCTTCAGGCAGCTGGAACATATTTCCCTTCAGTGACTGGCAGCCATGAAATATTTGCAGGTCACAATTCCGCCCAGCTCGCTAAGTACATCATGGATGCAATTATAGATGTGATATCACCAGCTAAAGATGGCTGTCCATTCTGCCAATAATCATTATCTAGTAACTTGCTAATTAAGCTGCAAACAGAACGGCGGCAACATACAAAGCAGGGAATACACCCCCAAAAGGCTCAGTGACATTTATTCCTTTAGCTGCCAGGCAGCCCCTGGAAAAGCTGAAACAACAACGCTGGCACTCTGTTTTCAAATGGTTAAAAGCACAAACAACTTTTTTTTTGTTTATATAACCCATTTTGCTAATAGTGGTTAATTCTTTTTGCCTACCAGCACCCATCTGTTCCTATACCAGTAGTAGAGTCCACCCATCCTCCCACCCCATGAAAAGGCCTTTGTTAGTCAGCCTTGCAGATATATTGGGTGTGACACAAGAGTATGGGAAGGGTAAAATATGAATATAAGAATGGAAATGTGCGGTGCCATACATGTAAGCAAGGGAATGTCTAGAATGAGTGGAATATTTTCATGTTTGCAATCCCAATGTTGTGCAAAGAAATAATGGCGGCACACATATAAAGATTATATTATTCACAAGTTTGCTTCAAACTTGAAATAAACTGGTTGATTTGCTTATGCATCACCCACCACTTGCATTATCATTGAAAAATAATAGCAGGAGCCCTAGCATTTAGTAGCAGAACTTCCTATTAACATTTAAATAAGGTGTCTGCAAAAAGCTTTAGAATATTATGGCCCTCAGACAAGAAACAGCTGAAACAAAATACATTATTTGGCCATTTTAAATGCTTGGGAGCAGGCCTGGACTGGGAGTCAAAATAGGCCCTGCCATTCCAAGTACACAGAGGCCCAAAGAGCCCCCTACCAGCCCACTATATGGTATCTTTCTATGGAACCATACAGCAGCCCCTCTGGCATTTGCCAGAACCCACAGATTGCCAGTCCGGGCCTGCTTGGGAGTTGCCTCTAGGGGGAACTGTCTTTTCTTTCTCTTTCAAGCCAATCCAACCGGGAACCAGATATTTACAGTAATAATGAACCATGAGACATTTGGAAGCAGGTTCAACAGTAGGTTTTAGGTTTAGATGCCTAGGGTTTCATAAAGAGAAATAAGTTGACCTTTCATATAATCTTGTGACCTTTTTGAGCAAATCTTTGACCTATATGCATTGTGCTAGTGTAGCGCTATAGTAAACTGCTGTATGTGAAGACAGTTTCAGCTACTTTCCTTTGTGGGCTGGGGCCACAGATGAGCTCTCTTTCTCAGGGGTAAGCCCTGGCAGCGGGGTGGAGGCAGGGTGTAATGTAACTGTAACTGTGTGCAATGCACATGAGATTGGGCGCCAGTAGTTTTATTTGCTTAAACAATAAACTGAGTTTATTAACCAAAACCAGAGTTCACCATGGAGCATGAAACAGAGTAAAACAGAGATCAATCAAGGTTACACAATATACTCACTGTGTGAATATAGAACAACTCTCTGAGGAGTAAGGAGTACATATAGAGAACAATGCAGCTTGTTGGAAGGTATTTCCCCAATCTTCAGGATTACCTTAAGTGGAACTCAAAAACTCTTACTTCCCTGAGCTTAACACTTAGGCCCTACTATGGGGTCAGTAATACCCGGGATCTTAATCCCTCTAATCTCCTCGGCGGAGCTTTGAGCTGCTCAACTAAATACCCTATCTATCACTCCTAGAGTGATCTATTAAAGGGTATAACTATCACTTCACTAAACTCAGGATGAGATCCACCACCCCTAACCTCTGTGGCCTAACAGAGGAAAGGTTCAGCAGCAATGGCCTCTACCTCATGGCTTTCAAGCCCTTTTATATTATACCACAGTGCCTCTAGCATCCACTGTGAGAACTGCAGGGATGACATAAGCACAAGGTCCCCATAAGGACCCACTTAGGTGTCCATATTACTAGGGATGTGCCTGTCTGTAAAGTGTAAGGGTGTCTAAGATTTTCACATCCCTACACTAGTACCTACAGACAGGGCTGCCATCAGGGGGGCACAGGGGGTTCAAGGGTACCAGGCCTGGCCCTATAGACCCGTGGCAGCGCTGAAGCCGTGTTGCCTCTTCGAAAGTCCTGAACCACAGAAAAGCCGAAGTCCTGAAAAGAGCCGAACTGCTGAAGTCGCAAAAAGACCCGAAGTCACAAAAAGAGCCGAGTTGAAGTCCTGAAGCCACGGAAAGAACCGGAGTCACGAAAAGAGCTGAACTTGAAGTCCTGAAGCCGCGGAAAGACCCGAAGTCACGAAAAGAGCCGAATTTAAGTCCTGAAGCCACAAGTTCAGTTCCACTGAACACCAATGTGTGTTTTTATTTACATTTTTTAAAGCCCTAGCCACCAATGTATTATTTTAATACTCTACAGGACCCTTCCATCAATGTTTTTTTTAAAATATTCTCTAAGCCCCAATGTTTTTTTTAACTTGTAAGGGGGGCCCTGGTGCCAGCATTTTTTTTAACTTATGGGGGGGTCCTGACCACCAATGATTTTTAAAAAAACTTTCATGGGGGTCTCTGGCACCAATGTTATTTTTTTAAAAAGAAACTTTTATGGGGATCCCTGGCACCACAGTTTTTTTTTTAACTTATAGGGGGGCCCTGATCTGGGGTGGGACTTGGGGTGGACAGGGCCCAGGGGCCACAAAAATTTTGTTGTATGGGGCCTTATGATTTCTAATGGCGGCCCTGACTAAAGAGGAAGCAGACCCTGTGTTATCGTAAGACCAAACTTGAATCTTGAATCAATGGTTTAGATGTATTATTTGTCCATCAACCAAATAGACCATTTCACGCAATATTGTCTGGTTGAAGCCAGGAAATCTGTGGGTAGCTGCCTGCTTGGCCCTGCAAACAATTGGACAATGGATACATTTCACTGCGACCAATGAAAATGTTCTAACCTGTCAGAACGATTTTCTGACCGATGTCAGACAAAAAATCGTTAGATGCACAATCGTTCGGTGCCCACTAATCTCACAATAATTTGAGTGAGGCGCTAATTAATGATCAATTTTAATATATCACAGTAGAAAAAGTCAACATACCAATTTATTGGGGCACTAAATTGATTTGTGTTGTGGCCCAGTAACATCTAGTAATGCTACTGATAGTAGGATCCTAGTGGGCACCTATGCAGACAGTTGAGAGACAAGCAATAGATGAAATAAAGGGGAAATGTTAAGTATTTTGACCTGGAGTGTTTGGGTTACTAAAAACCATTGGTAAGAAATAGCATATTGTCCTAAAGCATTGGCCCAAAAACGTTTGGACTGGCCATCCTTGGGGGACTGTGGGGCTAATCAGAAGACATCAAGTAGAAATAAAGAGAGGAAGGTAGCAGCCAGCATTAGGACTGGAAAGGACTGAAGAGGAGATGCCACCTGTACGGAGAAAGCAGAAATGTATGTTTCTGGCTCTATCGAATATAAACATTATTCACATAATGACTGTTTAGCCTCAGATTAATCCTCATCAAAGATCTATGAATCACAACAGAAAAATCTGCTGGTTAGGGCAATATCCCATTAATAAATTGAATACATAAATCTTTATAAAAAAAGAAAGCTCTTGGGTCACAAAACTGATTTCCAAATTGTATCAGCATTAGATGAATGGAAAGAACATTTTCTTTCCCCAAAGTGGAAAAAATTCATCACCCTGACTTCAAAATGTAAATCCGCCCAGTCCCTTAATCAAACAGTACAACATAAACTCCAAAATTCCAGCTTGTTAAATATACATTCAACTCATTCTTGGAACTGCATACTGTATATGTCATTGTGATTGCTGCAGGGAACTGGAGCTGCCCTTCTGGTCCATGAAACCTTCTTTCTAACCTGCACACCTTCTGCATCCTGGGCTACTGTAACACAGGGTATCCCAAACTCAGAACAAACTCCAAGGTTTCGGTCTCACTCTTCTGCCTTTGGCCTCGGGAGGAGCCCTCCGCTACTCAGATGCTGCCAGGCAGGACCACCATCAGAAATCTCAGGGCCCCATACGACAAAATTTCCTGGGCACCCTGGTCTGCGCCCACCGCAAGCCCCACCTACAGGTCCGCCCTCCCCACACCACAGGTCCGCCCCCCATCACACTGTAAAAAAACAAAAAAATATTGGTGGCTAGGGTTCCCACATGTTAATAAAAAATAAAAAGGTATTGGTGGTCAGGGCCCCCCATAAAAAAACATTTGTGGCCAGGGCCCCCCATTAAAAATATTGGTGGCTAGGACCCCACATGAGAAAAAAAAATTGGTGGCCAGGCCCCCCCCACATTATAAGAAAATTGGTAGTCAGGGCCCCTTAAACGTCCATGCCTTCCCGAAGTCAGCAGCTCTCAGAAAGATGGGGGGCCCCCTACAACTCTCCCCCCCAGTCCCCCCCTGATGGCTGCCCTGCTGCCAGGTCTTATTGTGGGAGAACTTAGTAGAGAGTTCTAAGCAAGCAAGGGAACCAAGAGTAGTGTTGTAGAACAAGGAACGTAGACAAAAGCCAGACTGGGTCGGTAACAAACAATAAATACGGTACAGATGCAGGAGATGTAGGGATGGTCGGGGTCACAGGTCAGGTCAAACACACCAGAATCGCAGTACAAAATCAGAATCCGAATGAGTTTTCAGAAACTGGGCAATAATCAGGACAGGCAGCAGACATGATGAGAACCAGGCACAAGCAGGATCACTAACAATAGAAATAGACAGTAGAAACACACCCAGGAACTTTAAGAACAGACCTTTTAGGTTGAACAATGAAACGACACTAAGAGCCCTTTAAATATTTGAATTTCGCACCATTGATGACGTCACGTTCGGACCCCCACTAGACCACCAGGGTGAGTTATCACAGCTACAGAGATGAGACTGGGTTAGTAGATGGGACTTATATATAATGTATGTATATATATATATAATAACATTGTCTGGTGTATAGGGTTCCAGTTGCAGAATTCGTGTTCAAGTAGCTAATTTTGGATCTTCTTGTGACTTATTAAACAGAACCCCCTTTAATAAAGGGACATGATATATTTGTAGTTCCTGTACTCAGATAGCTGCCTTGACTTACACCAATGGGTCCAGTAATCCTCTAAATATAGCATGAAACCTTGCTCCCAGCAGCCTGTTAAACACATACGGATGTCATAAACGCGAGAACGCTCAGTCTGTTGGTCACAGAAACTTTAATGGAAAGTTCAAGAGATTCAAGTCATAAAACACGAACAGAACTTTCTTGGTGGAAACAGAAAAAAAACGCATTTACATCTCATAAGCCTCCCAAGAATAAGGGATGGAGCGGGACTGCTGAAAAAGATCTAAAAGTAATAATAACAATTATTTACAAAAATACAGTATGATCATTAAATAACAGAAAATGTAGTCAATTAGTATTTAGCGAAACAGATGACATTTAAGATGATTGTTCCGTGGTGCCTATACCAAAAAATAAGGTGCTCCTTACTGCCCATGTACAGAGTCAGTTCCAGTCCACAATGCTGTTGGGCAAAAGGAAGAACCAATTTCTGCCACCTGCATTTTTACCCACTTGGATCTGATACCTGACTTGCGACTGCCTTATCCTCAACCCAATTCGTGTCCCGATGCAGGAGCGCTGCGCCAATGAGGCGAGTTGAGAAACTCATCTCAGACGACAATGTCTCACAGGTTACCAGGGATGGCAAAAACACAGTCCCGGCAAATGCAAGTGCCAAATTTCTGTTTCTCAACCAGTGTCAGACTGGCCCACCGGGATCCAGGAAAACTCACGGTGGTCCCGGGTCAAAGTGGGCCTCATGCTGCTTAACATTTGGCCTATTTCATGGCCATTCCCTATTTCTATGAGAAACTGCACTAGTGACGTAGACCCCCTCCGGCACCAAAAAGGTGAGCGCAGGGGGGGTGGTGGCAGAATGAAAACCAACTCAGGGTGGCAATGAGGTCGGGATTGCCCTTGACTATTAAACAGGAGGCACTGTCACTGCACATAATCAGAAGTGGAAGGTGGCAGAAAATCTGGAATCTGAAACGCCCAATACCTATAGACTTTATGTGCTGGAACATTCCCCATAGGGCTGTGACTACACCCTGTCACATAACTAGTTCAGTTGAAGACGATATACTTACCATTGTCATTCTTGGACTTTGTGCAACAAATTCTATTTGAGCATTCTTCTGTTATCACAACAATTGAAGTCCAATAGAACAAGTCTTACTCAAAGTGGCTGCGCAAGGAAGTCTCTAGCCAAAAACTAGGTCTGCTTCCTGTTGACAAAGTTGATTGAGTTGATCCAGACTGATGTAGGGAAGTGGGTCTAATCCAAATGCCCATTATTAAAATGATGAATAAATCAGTGTTCATTTGGAGACCCTAGTTCTGCTAAAGGCATGGACCAGTCTTTGGTTCTTAAAGAGGTTGTTCACCTTCAGACACCTTTTTTAGTTTTCAGATCGTTCACCAGAAATAAAGACTTTTCACAATTACTTTCCATTCTCTATTTGTGACTGTTTTTCTAATGATGAAGTTTAGTTTAATTTTTTAACTTCCCGTCTTTCTAAAGCAGTTTGGTGGGGGTGTCGCCGACCCTGTAACGGTTTATCTTTGTCCCTGCTGAGCAGAATCCCTGAGTTTCATTAAAGTCAGCTGTTAGAATAGTTGCTAATATTCCTACAGGAGCTGCTGAGAAATTATCAACTAATGGAGCAAAACGGGAAAAAAATAAAAGATGGGAAGCAATTGAAAAAAGACACTAGTTTTGGTTTGTTTAAAACAGAAAAAAGTCTTATTTTATTTTAGAATAATCACATGAATCATTTTAATAAGGATTTTAAACCTCTGGAAAACCCCCATTTAGCTGCAAGGCTTGTTGTTAACAGGGCGGGGGAGGAATTATCAAATTAATTTTACATTAACTGGGTAATAAATCCAATACTCCTACAGTGCTGAATAATACATGGGGGAGCATTCGGAATCTGCTCTCTATTAGGATTAATTAATTATCTTTTGCTGAAGGAATGATGGAAATCAGCAGAATTTTAACTGTTATTGTTTCCTCCAGCCCTTGGTTCCTGCTTTACTGAGCTGCTTGTTAAAATATAATTACACAAAGACACAACACGTACAGGATCCAATATCCTGAAACCCATTATCCAAGAGCCCCAAATTACAAGAAGGTCATCTCCAATAGACTCCATTTTAAATATTTACTTAAAAATGTCAAAACATATTTCCTTTTTCTCTGTAATAATAAAACAGTCGCTTGTACTTGATCCCATCTAAGATATAATTAATCCTTATTGGAAGCAAAGCAATGCATTTTGGGATTATTTAATGTTTCAATTATTTTAAATAGTTAGAACTTTTGAAGGCAATTCCGCTTAAAAAAACTGCGTTTTTAAGGACTTTTATGACTTTGCGGCATACAGGATATGATGTCACTGATATAAGATTGAGGAGGATGTAGCTTCTTTTAATCAATTTTCCAGGTCTAAGGTGGCAAAAGAAACTCTGGCGAAAGGTAACGTTCTATAAAATTTGCATTTTAGTGAATTTGCGGAGTAACGATCCTTCACCTGAGTGAAAACTCGCCTGACGCTAAACTACGCTACCGACGGTCTCTTTACCTAGTGAATTGACCTCTACACCTGTTAGTAAATTGGCAATGTCCCTGCGCATTGGATTTCTGGCTCAATTTCGCTAGCGCTGGCCACTTTAGTAAATCTGCCCCATGGACTCAACCTGATCTGGCAAGTAGGGTTACTACATATGGCCTTGACAAAAGCTGGGAAGGCTGTCCAATGACATTGGGGACAGATGGTGATGTATGGGGATAGGGTCATGACATGTTCATGATGTTTGGGGTAAGGGATGTGATGTCAGAGGCAATTATTGGCCAGATTTTTGTTCAGATTTCATAATGCTAAACCCCAAACAAAGCATTTTAAACCAAACAACCTCAAAAGCAACCAAATTCAAAACAACAAATAAGCCTGCCGAAATCTGCACGCTGACTTCAGCCCCTGAACGCTAGTAGAATCCTCTTCTCATCCTCTTTTGTGTTCGCATCGGCTTCAGCACAAACACACTTGGGCGACTGTGTTTGCACCAGAGCTGAATCAAGGCTTCCAGACACCAAGAAGCAGATTCACTAAGCGCCAAATTTGCGCTAGAGTCCGATTCGCTCACATCGCAACACTTCGCCAGGCGTAGATTTGCCAGGGCAACGCTAATTCACTAAAATCCGAAGTTGCGTCTAGGGTGCCGAACACTGGCGTAGTAGCGCTAGCATTACTGCGGCAAGCGAAGTTGCGCTAGCGTTGGCTAATTTGCATATGGCGAGAAGTTAAAGTTGAATGGACGTATATGTTGCAGCAAATACATTACATTACACAAGCCCAGGAAACCTTAATAAAATAAAATAAAGTTGTTATATTGCCCTACACATGAGCCCAGTGTATAGTTTAGGCAATGTAGGGGGGAAGCCGGGTACCCCAGAAAAAATTTACTCTCTTTTGCAGCCTATCACCTTGAAAAAATGTAGACGCCAGCATTTTTTGGGACTTAGAAAAATGTTCAACTCATTTTTGAGGAACTCCTATCTACTCTGTTGCACTTCCCCTGGCCTGAGGTGGTGAAGCAAGTCTGGCGCAAGAGTTCAGTAAAATCCGCATCTTAGTGAATTTGCGTAGTTACGTCCATTCGCAAGAGCGCAACTTCGCCAGGCGTAAGGGAGCGAATTACCGCTGGAGTCTATCTCCTTCGCTAGCGAAATTACGCCTGTGCCTGTTAGTAAATCTGCGAAGTAATGAAATTACGTCACACAGGCAAATATTCGCTAACGTTAGTCACTTCGCCCTTTAGTAAATCTGCCCCCAAGAGAAAAGAGGATTTTGCTAGTGGTCTGGGTGCCCCGTTTGGCCCCTAGCCTACATAGGAACTACAAGAAACTTCTTCTAAATTAACTTCTAATTAGGTGAGCAGCATGCAGGGTGCCCTGGGGTAAAGTAAACTCCTACTATATATTATTTACTGATGAAACAGGGTTCCTGATTTGGATAAATGCCCCTACAAGTAGGGTAAGATAAAGTAGGAACACTGCAAAGCCTGGAGGACAGATTTATTGCAATTTGTTCAGTATATGATGTGATACTACATAAACTAACTTGCAAACACATAATCCAGTTTGAGCCCTTGATCCTCACTGCGCATAGAGATCCCTCTGTTGTATGGACACACCATTTATCAGAGCTCTTGTTTAGTTGTGAAAGCCACACCACGTTGTATATATAAAACTCTGGTCCCATAGTACCTTAAAGGGATAATGTCATGGGAAAAAATTTTTTTTTCAAAATGAATCAGTTAATAGTGCTGTTCCAGCAGAATTCTGCGCTGAAATCCATTTCTCAAAAGAGCAAACAGATTTTTTTATATTTAGTTTTAAAATCTGACATGGGTCTAGACATTTTGTCAATTTCCCAGCTGCCCAAAGTCATGTGACTTGTGCCTGCACTTCAGGAGAGAAATGCTTTCTGGAAGGCTGCTGTTTTTCCTTCTCAATGTAACTGAATGTGTCTCAGTGGGACATGGGTTTTTACTATTGAGTGTTGTTCTTGTTATCTTGTGTGAGGGAGCTGCTATCTGGTTACCTTTCCATTTTGTTTGGCTGCTGGGAGGAAAAAGGGAGGAGGTGATATCACTCCAACTTGCAGTTCAGCAGTAAAGAGTGATCGAAGTTTATCAGAGCATAAGTCACATGACTTGGGGCAGCTGGGAAATTGACAATATGTCTAGCCCCATGTCAGATTTCAAAATTGAATATAAAAAAAATCTGTTTGCTCTTTTGAGAAATGGATTTCATTGCAGAATTCTGCTGGAGCAGCACTATTAACTGATTCATTTTGAAAAAACTTTTTTTTTTCCCATGACAGTATCCCTTTAATCGTACTCGTTTCTGTGCCTCTGTCCCAGTTGGCTTTGAATCATGGATGAAACAACATAGAGATGCAGAACTGCAAATCATTTGTTCACGGGAAGTGTTTCCAGCTTCTGCCTTTTATCAAGTGTTGCGAGTTTGATATATTGTACATGTCATAAAGAAATGATTTGAAGTGGAGCATCAGAGGTTATCAAAGGAACACTGTTTTTTATTTGAGTTGATAACAATGTGTGACGCTGAGCAAAGAGGAGCTGCATGAGGACTTGTCCCCAGCAGTGTGGTAGTTGTCCTGCTCTGTAGTTTTGTGGATTTAAAGGTGGCCATAGACTCAAAGATCCGCTCGTTTGGCGACATCGCCAAACGAGCGGATCTTTCCCCCATATGCCACTAAACTGCGTGGCTATATCGGGGGTAATTCGAGCGTTCGGCGAACGATCGAATTACGATGCGCCAAGCGGCTCCGACGGGTCGGTCGGGTAAAAATCCAACCTTCCCGATCGATATCATGGCCAGATATCGATCGGAAGACCCGTCGGAAGCCCCCATACACGGGCAGATAAGCTGTCAAATTGGTCCAAACGACCGATATCTGCAGCTTTATCTGCCCGTGTATGGCCACCTTAATAGTGTGCCTGTGGAAGCACACAGTAAGGGGATTATTTATCAAAATCCCAACATTTAACAGAATTTTCTGAAAACGACTCTGATGCGCACAGATTTTTTCCACTTATTTATCAATACAATTGCCTGAAAATTTCTTGCATGGTAAAAAAAAAAAAAGGTGAAAAAATCCGAAGACCGCGACTCTTTCGATATGACGCCCGAATAATGCAACTTTTTAGGATTTGACAGCCAAATACCGCGACTTTTTTTTATTTGACGCTCGAGCATCGCAACTTTTTCAGAGAACCAGCGCAGATCAGGATATCTTTGGGACATCTCCCATTGTACATGAACTCGGCAGGGACTGCTGTGAATGATGTATAATCTCTGTAAAACTCTGAGGAATATGTCCAATGTGTAAAAGAAACGGATCCGCACACACACCGATTAATGCAGTCGGGGAATATCCCCTTTTATTCAGCCACCAAACATCAACGTTTCGGGGGGGGGAAACACCCACCCTTCATCAGGATACAATTATTTGTGCAGTCACCCATTTAAACCCAACTTCCCACGCCTTCTTTTCCCATCATGCAGTGTGCCACAAAAATTAACCCTTATGTGGGATACAGGAAATTCGACCTATATGTAACATACAATAAAGCAATCAATTTGGTACGACAGTTAACAAAATTATCTTTTTCTATCTTAAAGTGCCCAAGTGCAATAATTATTATATATATATATATAAAATATGGTATCAAAAACATTATTTTAAACAACTTTTTTTAAAAAAACCACACACATTAAACACCATATTGCAAAAATCCATGTGTTGTATTATAATACCTTACTGCCCTTGGGATTTTCTAATAACCCTTAATATTATATGTGATCATTCAGCAGTTCTTATCTGTAAAAAATAAATAAAAACATGCAAGAAGGTTAAAAACAGTTTTTCTCTCATAAGAAACACGTATAACTAAAATTCTCGTTAAGGCCCTTTGGTGTGAGTGTTTTTAGCTGCCAAATCCAAAAGGCCTCCCGTCTCAACAATGTCCTCTTATCTATTTCACCTTTCTGCCTGTGTATAACCTCTAATATTTGCCATCTGAGTTGAGAAATGTTATGTTTTGCTTTGAAAAAATGTTTCGCCAGTAGGGTTTCCTTTTTAAATTTCTCTTTTTCTTTCTGTTTTTTTTGGCCTATAGTAGCCCCTTCTCCCTTCTCTTCAGGTTTATAATTCCTTATTCTACTCTTATGTTCATTCATCCGGGTTTTAAACGCTCTGGAAGTCTGTCCCACATAACATAGGCCTCACGGGCACTTTAACAAATAAACCACCCCTTCTGTATCACACGTTGCCTATTGTTTTAATTTAATATCGTGACCCATAGTGGGGTGTTGGCAAATTTCCCCTTTAATGACCCCATTACAATGCCCGCACTGAAAGCATGGATAAGTGCCTTTCCTGTTAGATATAGGTTTCTTTATCATTTTTCTAAAATCAGTTCCAAATGTAAGCAGGAAAATGTGAACCTTTTTCATTGCTGTCTCACAAATCACATGACCAGGGGCAGCTGGGAAATTGACAAAATGTCTAGCCCCATGTCAGATTTCAAAATTGAATATAAAAAAATCCGTTTGCTCTTTTGAGAAATGGATTTCAGTGCAGAATTCTGCTGGAGTAGCACTATTAACTGATACGTTTTGAAAAAAACAAGTTTTCCGATGACAGGATCCCTTTAAGCTGAGTTGTGTAAAAGCTTGAAAAGATCTGTACAGAGCTATGAAGGGAAACCTGGCTACCTAAATTGTAATGGATGTCTAATAAATAGGGATGGGCAAACTTGACCCATTTTGTTTCGCCAAAAATTCGCCACCGGCAAAATGTCGCCGATGCCAATGGGCGTCAAAATAATTTTGTTGTGCGCCCACATTTTTTTGACGCATGTCTTTTTATTTTGATGCACAACGCCATACAAGTCTATGGGCGTCATTGTTTTGGTGAAACAAGGCGAAAAAATTCGCCCATCCCTACTAATAAATCTGTTTTACAAAAAGGTGGTAGGCACATATACATTTTCATGGTGGAATCTCAGCTAAAAATGCTACAATCAAGCAACACCATAGTTGCAACCCTGCTCTAGATTATTAGCGCTCCATGGAAAGGGTTAACTGCCAGTATACATGAAGCACATTCCAGAGAATTGCTCTCATCTATTTTGAGCCTCACACCTACTCCTGTTCCCACTCTCGTCAGAGGAATATGGAAACATGAAACGTCACGATAGAAGCTGGCTCCATACAATGCGGGCCAGGTTGGCTCTAACACTGAATTCCAGCCTGTGGACCCTGTGTCCGAGCGCTAACGGCATTTCTAGCTGATGTAGATACGTATATAGGTCAAAGAATAATTTTTCAAAGGTTGAATCTCCAAACTGTGCTCTATATCTTATGAAGTGGAGGAGCTTTTTCCCTCTTTTATTCTCGGTGCAGAAAGTGTAGATCTTTTGAAGGAAGATTGAGAATCTAGGGGTGTCCCAAGGCTGGTTCAGAATAGGCAGGACTTCTTAACCTATTAATGCAATACGTAGTGTTCCTGGTGGGACAACTTGTATATGGTCATAGAGAAAGCCCACTAAATGGCTATATTCCCATAGTTGGATTGATTAATGTAGCTCACGATGGTGGGAAGATGTGATCAAGCAAGTGGTCACATAATATATGTTTGAAGTACATTAAAAAGTCAACTATAGGGCAATGATTACCTGTTGCAAAAACAGGCATCTGGCACATATATCATACTTTTAGGTAAGCAGAATCATGTGACCATTCTTTGGTGATGGGAATGAGAGAGCCTGCAGTCAGACATATGGCTTGAAGGAAAGATTCAATGGATTAGGAGATACTATGCTTCATTAATTACCACCTCTGCTGCTCATGGTGCTCATTCCTGTCCACAGCACTCTGCATTGGAGAAAAAAAATCCATAAGGACAGGGCCTCATTGTAACCAGTGTACTCATATTTGTGGCCAGTAGAATTTGTCTATTAAACTACTTGACCCCATGGTTGAAGCAGTCAACAGAGATCAGGAACCACCAAAGGTTTGTCTATTGAAATCAACCAAGCCTACCTCCATATGAACAGTGGCAGAAAACTCTTTGACCAGGGGGTATCAGAACTCTGCATGTTCATATGTGATGTAAGTACAGTATCTCATCTTTGTGGCCAGTAGAATTTGTCTATTAAACGTCTTTACACCGTGGTTGAAGCAGTCAACGGAGATCAGGAACCACCACAGGTCTGGCTATTGAAACCAACCAAGCGTACCTCCATATGAACAGTGGGAGAAAAGCCTATGACCAGGGGCATCAGAACTCTGTATATTCGTATGTGATGTCAGTAGCATGGATTGGGATTCTCCAATAATTAGGGCAAATTAGGGTCATGTAAAAGGAATTTTACTGACCACCGGCATCAATGTGTGGACATGGTTTTTAAAGGGCATGTAAAGGCAAAAAAATAAAATCCCATTTTTACTTTCTTTAATGAAAAATAAACCTATCTCCAATATACTTTAATTAAAAAAAAATGTGTACTGTTTTTATAAGAAACCTGACTGTATGCAGTGAAATTCTCCCTTCATTTACTGCTGTGGATAGGAATTGTCAGACGGTCCCTAACTGCTGAGCAGGGAAACAATCATGTTTATGATCAGCAGGGGGAGCCCCCGCCTTACTTCCCAGCCATGCAGAACTAAAGCAGCTTTGTTTATGACGATCCGTAAGCAGCCCAGACCACACTGAGCATGTGCACAGTCTTAGTCTTGCAAAGATGTTTAACAAAGTTACAAGATGGCGACCCCCTATAGCCAACTTTGAAAGCATAAATTATTTGTTTGATTAGGCTTGTGGTGCAGTAAGTTCATGTTTATATTTAGTATACAAAATACAGCATTTATAGCCTTATTCTATTTTAGACTTTACATGCCCTTTAAAGATGTAAAACACAGGAGCCTAAAACTCACATGAGAATTGACTGCATTTGAAGTCCTGCAGCAGCTGTAGGACCAAGGCCAGACTACTTAATTTAATTTACTAGGCAATGACCCCCCAAATTTAACATTTTTTTGCAATACAGTATTTGGTAGAATCAAGCCTAGAGCAACTGGAGAAGTCACCCAGATGAGTGGTGAAACATTTTCCAGAAAACTCTAGAAAGTCCAGTTGCTTTAGACTTAATTCTACTAGATACTGTATACCATGACCTGGATGAATAAAACAAACTTCATAGATGTAATTTTCAATGTTGTCTCCAGCTAAGGGTCGAAATTTTGACCTGTACCTTATATGAGAATAACTGCTTCACAACAAAGCACTTTTCCACTACAATATAGCAGCTACACTCATGAATGCTCTACTTCCATCATTATCAAGGCACACTGAGGAGGAACATGGAGCAACTGGCAAATATTGGACCTTTACTAATATAACACTAGAATAGGTGCTCTAGGGTTGCACTTCATGTAGAAAGAAATGAACACAAAGATGGAACTTGGGGTGGTAGCTAGACGAAACACTAGGACAATGTACCTCCTATAGTCATTGAAGATTTTAGCAATCACAAGAGCAAAATGCTTGAATACAGGTTACACAACCCTGAGTAGGGGTGCTTCATTCAGCACAGGAGTAATACTATTGGCCATTTTTTTTTTTTGTTCGAAAAATCTGTGCTTTGGGTTTTTGTCTGTGCAAAGAAACCGTGATTGTATTCACAGGTTGCTTCTTCTACTCCTGAGAGACTGTTGAGAGAGACTATCGATGGCACAATGAGAGACTATCGATGGCACAATGCTAACAGCAAAATATTTCACTCTAACATTTCTGCACTCAACACAGAAAATACATCAAAAGCTTCTATATAAAGTCCAGATAAATAAAGCACAACCCACATATGGCACCCACCCAATCCTATTTAAAATAGTTTTGGTTTGATAATAGCAGGGCAGCTATTTCAGTTGGGCTAGACTGGATTATGCCCGGCATAACAGTACAGGATTGACAGAAAGCAGATGTTGTGCCTTAACAAGGGAACAAGACCTTTACTAATATAACACTAGAATAGGTGCTCTAGGGTTGCACTTCATGTAGAAAGAAATGAACACAAAGATGGAACTTGGGGTGGTAGCTAGACGAAACACTAGGACAATGTACCTCCTATAGTCATTGAAGATTTTAGCAATCACAAGAGCAAAATGCTTGAATACAGGTTACACAACCCTGAGTAGGGGTGCTTCATTCAGCACAGGAGTAATACTATTGGCCATTTTTTTTTTTTGTTCGAAAAATCTGTGCTTTGGGTTTTTGTCTGTGCAAAGAAACCGTGATTGTATTCACAGGTTGCTTCTTCTACTCCTGAGAGACTGTTGAGAGAGACTATCGATGGCACAATGAGAGACTATCGATGGCACAATGCTAACAGCAAAATATTTCACTCTAACATTTCTGCACTCAACACAGAAAATACATCAAAAGCTTCTATATAAAGTCCAGATAAATAAAGCACAACCCACATATGGCACCCACCCAATCCTATTTAAAATAGTTTTGGTTTGATAATAGCAGGGCAGCTATTTCAGTTGGGCTAGACTGGATTATGCCCGGCATAACAGTACAGGATTGACAGAAAGCAGATGTTGTGCCTTAACAAGGGAACAAGATGATGCATCTTGGAATCCATTTTGGACAATATGGTTGCTAAGCTTAGGTCAAATGAAATGTTTATGGTCAGTGCTGGGCCAGGACAGCTGGGGCCCTGAGGCAGTGGTGTAACTGCAAAAAAATCTTTAGATCCCCCCGATCCCCATCCTCCCACCCACTTCCTGTCCCGCATCCGCCCACTCCCTACCCTGCCCACACCCTGACTCTGCCCACTTCTGCCCCACTTGAACCCTCCTTCCTTGCCACAGGTAAGAGAGCAGCTGGGGAGGAGTTTTTTTTTATAAGCTATAGAGGAAGCAGACCTCACAGTTTGGGCCAGCCTGTGACTGTTGGGTCTGCTCAGGGTTGGACTAGACCAATGGGACACCGGGAAAAGACCTGGTGGGCCCGGCTCTTGTGGGCCCCGCCAGACCAGAACCACTGTCTGTAGAAATGACCTTCCGGTGGCAACAAGACCCAGTACGCACATAAGCACACGCAATCGCGACGCAGAGCACCGCAGCAAGGGGAGGGGGGCGAGGGGCCCAGAGGGGGCCTTGTGAGCCCCACGGGCCAGACTGGCTCCCTGCAGAAGTTATCTTCCAGTCACGACAAGACCCAGTACACGCAATTGTGATGCAGCAGACCGCAACTGGTGTGCTGCATCGCCCCCCAGTCCGACACTGGGTCTGCTTCCTTTATAGTCACGCCACTGGCCCAAGCCTGCCTGGCTGACTGCGCCACCCGCAAGTGAACGCAAGCACACAAACAGGCGCACAGACAAGCATGTGCATGGACAGATGTGTGCCGCTGGGGCGCTGACTCCATGTTCCAAATGAGGAAAACCTGGCAGGATCTACCTGATCGCCCCGTCATAGTCCGCCCCGTGGCATATTACGTCACTGGCCCGTCTCTCTGATGTGATTGCTGCACCCCCTGCCCGGGGTTATTCCAGTGATCACCACGGACCGATCCTGTTCCGTCTTCCACTTTCCTTCACGCAGCTGCGCATGAGCAGTAGAATGGAAAGCCAACTTTAACTAAAAAGTTGGCTATTTCTTTCTATGCGTCTGCCCCGGGAAATTTTAAGAAAGAAAAAGCCAGAAGTGGATCGATCCGTGGTGCTCACTGTTATAAGCCCGGGCCGGTGCAGTTTTCTGCTGATAGGAGCACCAGCCCAGGGTTTCAAGTAAGTCAATACAATCACTTGGGGGTGCCTAACATTTGGCACCCCCAAGTGCAAGACGACTTTCCTTCTCCTTTAACAATATATCTGTTTGTCTTTCCTTCTGTAGAGGGAAGTGACTTTCAAGCAACCTTATTATATATTTGTGTAGTGCGAACAGGTAGTATTTTAAATTCCAGATTGAAGAAATGTAGCATTTTAAAATCCCAAGTTGGAGAAATGCAGATTTGATGGGCAAGCAAAGATGGAAAAAACAATACAAATAAAAAAAAAAAAGTGTCCCTATAAATACAATCAATATGCAATAAGTGCTCAACTGCGTGACTGGGTATGGTTATCCACACACACAAACCAATTTCCATACAACATGGAAATATAACAGAAGCACTAACTTTGGCCAAGGGTTGAGAGTGCAGGACTGTGACACCAACCAAAATGAGGCGACCAAACTGAAATTTCTGCAAGAATTTCTCCATCAGTTTTTAGTGGACCTGGCCAACTATGTAATTTGAGGTGTGTATATAGAAGGGCAACCTTTTAACAAATGATTCCCTGATTTGCAACGGTATTGAAAGCCCTAATTTCATGTTTTATTAGTTGCTTAGTGGGAGCAGATTTGTTGCACTTCTTCCATAGTGATTGTGGGCTCATGCCCTGTCAATCAATACTGCTCTAATAAGGGATGCACCGAATCCACTTTTTTGGATTCGGCCGAACCCCCGAATCCTTCACAAAAGATTCGGCCAAATACCGAACCGAATCCTAATTTGCATATGCAAATTAGGGGTGGGAAGGGGAAAACATTTTTTACTTCCTTGTTTTCTGACAAAAAGTCACGCAATTTCCCTCCCGCCCCTAATTTGCATATGCAAATTAGGATTCGGTTCGGCCAGGCAGAAGGATTCGTCCGAATCTGAATCCTGCTGAAAAAGGCCGAATCCTGGATTCGGTGCATCCCTAGCTCTAATAGTTGCCTTATGGATGGAGGGAACATCCCAAGCCCACTACTCTTTCAACTGATCTTTCAATTGAGGGTCTGTAAATAAGGCTTGGAGGAGTATTCTTACTGCAGTTTTCTGGCCTTAGAATGTTTTCCTCTCTGGTTATGAAGGCTGTGGTATGAACAGGACATCGGACCTACCTTGTATTTGGACATCAATAACTTTTGTACGACATTTGACATTAAGTCAAGTTTAAGGCCTTCCAGGTATCAAACAAAGCCTTCCCCCTCAGGAGTTCCATCAGTCCTACTGATTTAGTCTTTTTCCCCCTCTAATGAGGCTGTTTGCTTCACAAAGGCCTGCTTGGTTCAACTATGGGTTTACATGGCAGATCATGAAAATATAACCCTTTTCCATCTCATTCTTCTATTTATATTTCACAATAATGGCCACTCCACTGTGCTTAGGGAAAACTTTACAAAAGAGAAGAGGCTTCTACCTTTAACCAAATATGCCTTGCTTTTAAGATCCTAAAGCTGGCCATAGACGCAAAGGTCTCATCTCGGAACGTGTGTGGAGAGTCCTGACATTTTTCGTCCGGCGGAGATCGGTCGTTTAGTTGATCGGACAGGTTAGAAAATTTCTGTTGGCTGCGGGTAATATCTCTGCGTGTATTGCCAATCGTACAATTTTCAGTGGGAGACTGTCTCTAGCTTTGTCTATCGTACGATTGCTGTCAGGTGCAGAACATCGGCTGATCTGTTCTTTAACTACTTTATTTGGTCAGAATGGTAAGACTTTGATCGGAATGGTTAGTGGCAGATCGGGAGATGGGAAAGTCCGATCATACATTGATTCGTACGATCAGATCTTTGCGTCTGTGGCCAGCTTAATCCTATTCTATAATTTGGACCTATTGTATGGGTACTAAACTCCTCCTACACTGATTGTAGGACATTTTCATGACAACAGTAGTGAACCCCAGTGACAAACCAATATAGTTAAAAGCTGCACAGTCCTGAAACATGTTAAAGGAATAAATCATGGAGTCTTGCAATCCCAGCATCCTTAGCTACCTGTGAGTTTTCCAGCAGTCTTTTGTCCTACAGTTTCCTGTTTCCCTTTGTTTGCTTCATTTCATAACAAACATTAATTATCTTATTTTGTATTTTTGTAACAGCTTCCAATGAACACTGTGTCAAGTCAAACCACATGCCATTAATCTCATAAGGAATCGATTTAACGCTGTCTGGAACATTTAACCTCGGAATTTCACAATTTATATGAACATATCAGATCATGCGTCACTGTCTGGCATCAAAAACCATTTATAATGGCTGGAATGGTAACTTACAGTTTTCTAGAAACAAAAAAAGTCCCAAATAAGAGATAAGGTGGCATCTGTTCAAGTGTCATGCTTAGTTCTAGTTACAAGCCCTGGCTGTCGCAGAATGATTGAAAGGTGGTGGATTCAGTGTTTGTCCAGAATGTTTATAGAATCATTTTCCATCCAGAATTGCAACTCATTGTCAAACAGAAACATCCAATATTGAACTGGAATTGTTTGACCAGCGCAAAGAGAATACAAGTAGCTTTTTCTGATGAAACTTTCTGTGCTGTTGAGTAACTCAAGAGTAGGATAGAGCGTTAATGAATAATGTGATCCTAGTAAGCTTCCTGATTTGAAATAAATAGGGAAATAAACAATGAATTCCTTAGTCAAGCAAGGTGAAAGAATGGATTAATCCCAGGGTTGTAACTTGTCATTCAGCAACATCTCAGGCCTATCACCAACAGAAATGGGGCCACAAATTGCCCATGACCGATTTAGACAATGCTTTAGATATAGACAAATAGGTCGGATCATACATAAATACCAGGGATAATTCATGATCTGACAACAAGGAGGTTCCTTTCCCATAGAGCCTAAAGTCTAGGTGGTGGCTCTGCAACTCATATGTTTTCAGTGAGGGAAGGCAGTTTGGGGAGAACCTATGGTTGGTTACAGTCTGGAGTAACTCAAGACAAATTCCACTAGGACAGGGAACCTTTCAGGGCTGGTTGCAATAGTCAGTTCTTAAAGGGATACTGTGATGGGAAAAATTTTTTTTCCCAAAATTAATCAGTTAATAGTGCTGCTCCAGAAGAATGACTTTTTTATGTTCAATTTTGAAATCTGATATGACTTTTTTATATTCAATTTTGAAAATGACATGGGGCTAGACATATTGTCAATTTCACAGCTGCCCCAAGTCATGTGACTTGTGCTCTGATAAACTTCAATCACTCTTTACTGCTGTACTGAGTGATATCACAATTTAGTTCTACTGTAAAGTCATGCTTTTTAAGCTACAAAAGCAACAATTTTTGTTGTTGTGCTTTCTTACTAAAAGTACCATGATAGGAAGGAGAATGGCTGTAGCCACTAATTAGTGCATTCCATGTTGCCTCTGCAAATCCCAGTTTTTACAGGTTCACACTACTCATCAGCTACTCCACTCTATTAAAAGATGCTGGGTACCAACACACTGGAATGGATTGCCTCCACTCCTGTCCACAATGCTTTTGAATGCAATCTAGTTGAGTAAATTTACCCTATGGAGGTTTCCCTTACAGTGTATCAGCTGCTTATCTACAGCATGGATAATTATCTCCCCATAGGGAAGTAAGACAAAGTCACCAAGTTAGATGCATGCAAAGATCACTTTCCATTATGGATGTATGCAAAGGCCCAACCATATTGGACGGGTTTCAAGTTGTGTAAATGTTTGTGATGCTTTCTTTCAAGCATATAAAGCACTCAGGGTGTGTAATATTTCTGTCTGGTGAAAAAGCTGCTTCAAACTGAGGAATCCAAACCAAACGTAATATCAATATTTATGGTGGGTGAGGATCCTCTTCTGCATGGAGGGGATCAAATGAAATGCTACATACACAGTTTCCTAAATGTTTTCCATGACAATCCTATCTATATACTAACAAAACAGCCTTTGTGTTAAAGGGGAACTATCAGGAAAATGTAATATTAGCTTCAGCCTACTGAAATAAGAAACTTTCTAAATACAATCAATTAAAGATTCTATAGTTTCTGAAATAATCAAGTTTATGTTCACGATTTCTTTCTCAGCATCTGTTTCTCTTCATTCAGGAGTTGGGTGTCAGATGAATGATCCAATATATCTTATAGGGAGCTCCTTTTGCCTAGAAGATGTATTAGAGCTCACTCTAAAATCACCATCCTGTCACAATCACAATCCTGTCTCTCTACATGCAGAATTTGTGCAAAAGGCAGTTATTTTGTTAGATTTTGTTTGTACTGGAATCAATTATTTAAGTGAGCTCCGATTCATCTGTTAGGAAAGGAAGCCCCCCCTATAAGATATATTGGATCATTCATCTGACACCCAACTGCTGCATGAAGACAGAATGTAGAGAAACAGATGCTGAGTGAGGATTAGTGAAGATAAACTTGATTATTTCAGAAACAATGCAGAATATTTAATTGATTATATTTAGAAAGTTTCTTACTTCAGTATGAAGAAGCTTGTATTAAATTTTAATTTTCACGATAGTTCCTCTTTAAGGGTGGAATGGAATTTCCTCAGCAACTAATAAACACATGTAGTGTTCAGCTGACGATATGAGCAACATTATTGGAGACTTTCTCTTTACTTGTAAACAGAAGATAACGTCTACCTCAGGGGTCCCCAACCTTTTTTACCTGTGAGCTGTATTTTATTGTAAAAAGAGTTGGGAAGCAACACAGTACACTTGGGATTTTATGTAACAAAAACTTGCCTCCAAGACATGACTTAAATAAGCACCTGGTTTAAGGCCACTGTGAGCAACATCAAAGGGGTTGAAGAGCAACTCACGAGACACTGGTTGGGGATAACTGGTCAAACTTTTGGCCCATGCTGTATTTAATCCAACTCCTATTATTGCTAGTCATATCAAGCAGCCCTCTGGTGGGTATAGCATACAACTCCCTTTTGGCAAAAAGACTCCTCTTGCTTGTTTTCAAATTATTAATTGTTGAACCTCATATCTCAATACTCTGTGGCTCATATATGAACAAACTTTGTGGAGTAACCCATAAACTCCTAATAGATTTCATTGATCTAGTGCACATAGCTGCACTGGTGTGAATTTACACCTATATTTGTAAAGGAGCTATTAAGTGTGATAATAATGCCATTTTGGTCAGGGATTTCTGCCCCGTGCCCTATAGCCAGGGTAGACTTGCTGTGTAGCTTCAATCAAAAAGTCAATGACCTGCTGAATCAGACACAAATGTATTTTAGCTGCAATCCACACTTGTAAACGTCCATGCCAAGTGCATAGATGGCATACCAGTTTCTGCAAATTAGCATACCGTAGAGTGTCTCCCTCCAGGGAAAAACAGGTTGTGGGATCAAGACCTAGCAGGGAAAGCCTTTTATAACCACTCTACAGAAATGTTTTGTCAACCATCCTAAAAGAAAGGGTTCCCAGCAGGACCTGGTTCTTATTTTTTGGTGATTCGCCTGATTGGATTGTGGTAGATTAGTGGAAGATTTTATATGCCGAAGACTTCTTGAACTGAAGTAGCTGCTCGGATGAGTAGTGAAACGTCTTCAATGATTACTCAGCAAGTCCAGTTGTTTTAGAATTACCTATACTAGTTATACCATGACCTGGATGAATAAAAATCTTCATAGTCATATAATTTTTTTGGGGTTTGGATAGACAAGACATATAATTTGTCAATCTGGTTCCACACTGAACCTCGTCCTTATCCAATTATAAAGTTCCCCTGTGCCACAGCCTCAGACAAGCGAGCCTTTATATAGTATTCCGGCAACATAAACACACCGATTATATCATTGTCCAAATGGATTTTGCAACATGTTCCCTTCAGATCCCAGTTGTGAGCTGTGTGGACACATGAGAAGATCCTGCAGGTCTGGTGAAAATGGACCAAACTTTGGTCATTCTTTAATGGCGATTCGTCGCTACGACTCTTTTTAAAACCCAGGATAAAACGTGGATCCTTTGCGGTATTTCGATTAGTCACCACCAGAGTCGCAGGAACGAATTGACACGAGTGCAATGAATAGGGCATGTGAAGAGCATTTTTGCCTATTGCTTGAAACACATCTTAAATAATTGATTTATAGTGTTGCTCAAGCTAAACTGGGCAACAAACTACCGTACTCCATGTTTGGTCCTTGTAAGCAAGATAATTAGTTTAACAGTGTACAACCCCCTCCCTTCGTTGTGACTGTTTTGTTAGACATATAGGATAAACGGAAAAAAGTTTAATTTTGTAGGCAACTATGAATAATATATGGTGTTGGTCTCACATCGTGCTACAAATTAATATTATCTTTAAAATTAGCCCCTTTATTAGAGCTCCCTATACATGTTCACTGGTCCCTCTCCCTGTTTCAAATGAGGGGTGGGCGTGTCCTAACAATCCCCGGCAGTAGCAAAGTAGGAGTGGGACAGCCAATCACAGCCCAGTAGTCACACAAGCAAAGACAGGCTTAATTTCAGCCTAGATGCTGATTGGTTCCTACAGTGCGGAGTGTCATGTGTCCCCTGCACAGCCTGGGAAAGAAGGCAGCAGGAATTGGAACAGATGGCTTGTATTAGTGGGGATTTTGCAGAATATCTTTTGTTTACATAAAATGTCTCCTTTAACAAAAGCCCATTATGTAGGGGGGTTATCTGTACACTGGTAATCTAATTATCTACTTGCTAGGGACAAAAAACGTTGAGTAGCTTCAATCTACTTTTTTGTAGCTTTTGTGTTTTTCCAATCCATATTAACTTTGTACAAGATCTGTTTATTGAACAGACCATATAAAGGAACACTGTTACCATGGACTATTGATTTCTTAGAAGGCTTCAAATATCTTCATATTTTACAAAGGGGGAACAAACGATTTGTTTTAATCCGTGTATGAGCAAAGCATGTAGAACTAATCACAGTTTATATAAGGAATATTGTCCGCTCTGCTGTAAATAAGTTCTGGGACAATATAAAGACACAAAGGCTGGCCTCCTGCTGATATCTTAAATATATTAAACTGTAATATTCTTGTATTATACAACAGGGGGAAAATTAGTATTTTTTTTAATATAATACACAAGCTTCAGGCGATCAAGTGACAAATGACATCACAAAGAACTGTTGGAATTGATGACATCACTAAACACCCGCTATAAGGATTTTCATGGCTCTGGTTATTGGTTTTAGTGTATTATATAAGATATTTAATGTAAATAAACAGATTTATTTTATTTCAATACAGTCTGTGATTAGTTTTGTTTGATCAAAATGCAGACACAGCAGATTTGTTGCAGAACTGCCCATAAACATTTATTTAATAATAAATTACAAAAAAAAAAAAAAAAATTCCAATTTCAACTGGCTTTAAAAAAATTGCATTTCTCTGCAACATTGCATAAATTGAGACCGTCCTACTGAACAGGTGGGTTGTTTGTTCAATTGCAATCCCAGCAAAACATGTCTTGAATGAAAAAAAAACCAAATTATTTTTTGCTGTATTTGACTATCTTTGGATTCTTATGCTGGATCTTCACATTGAATTTGAAGGGGAAGTTCACTTTTATATTAAACATTTGGTATGGTATAGATTGACCAAGCAACCTGTGATTATTTATTTTGTATGGGTTTTGGTTTAGGAACTTCAGGATACCAACAATTTCTTTTCTTTTTTTTGAAGTTTTTATTTTGCATTTCAATAATGCCAACAATTTCTAGACGGCAAGAGAGAAAACGTTTTTTTCAATGCTATTCTTATTTTTTATTGATTATTTTTATATTCAGTCCCTCTACTATTTTGAGTTGAAAATGGCTCCTGGTTGCTAGGTTAATTAGCCCCTAGCCACTAGGCTACCGTTTAAATCCCAACTGCAGAACAAAAAAAAAAAATTCAATTCAAAACCCACAAAAAATAAAGACCAGGTGCAAACTCATTTCAATTAATTAAATTAAAGGATAAATATACCCTTTGAAAAAGTAGGGGTTGTCTATATATTTCCTCTTTAAACAATGACTATATGTTGATATTGATCAAAGCACTCTTCAGCCTTATAGAAGTCGTTCCCATGACACGTCTAAGATTTGCTATTGGCAGAGAACAGCTGTTACTTATACAGAATAGGCAATTCCAAACATAAGTCTTCAGCATTAGCAAGCGCATTATCTTCCATTTATGGCCATAAAAAAATGTTGCTAAGCTTTAAAGAGAATGCCTTGGCCAAGTCAAACAATATGGTAGCTCCAGCTCATAAATAAGGAGAGACGGAGGGACTTGTTTATTAAAAACAGGAGCTACATTGCATCAGAGACGTTTCCTACATCAACCAATCAACAAATAGTCTTGGCCAGTTTACTTAAGGTGGCCATACACAGGGAGATCCGCTCGCTTGGCGATGTCGATGAACGAGCGGATCTCTCCCCGATTTGCCCACATTGAGGTGGGCGATATCGAGCCGATCTAATTTTGGGCCCTATGGCCCAGCGCTTGGATCAGAATGGAGGCCATACGGCGTTTGGATCGCAGGACTGTGAACAGATGCAGCCGCGATCCAACGGGATTTTTTTTACCCTGCCCGAATTTCGGCAAGATATCGGTAGGGGAATCCCGTCAGAGGCCCCACACATGGGCCAATAAGCTGCCGACTCTCTCAGTTGGCTGCTTTTATTGGCCCGTGTATGGGGCCTTTAGGCTTAGAAAGATAAAGCAAAATTTAGTTCTGATTAGTCTACTAGAAGTTGAAGTATGAAAGCCAAGCTCCATTATGAGTAAATGCACCAGGGCAATTTATTAACTATTCTAGTAAATTAGCCCCTTTGTTTTCTGTTGAAGGAAATATTATGGCAAGATAAACCTTACTCACAAGGGTATATTTTCTCTTTAGTCTGGATAAAATTTAATAACCGTTGTTGGGATAAAATCAAAAATAACTTGGCAGAAAATACAAACTTCAATTTATTGTATAGCCCAGAGTAACAATCACTATAAACCAAGTTAAAGAACCGCCGTTACCACGGCATCTACTATAAAATTTGGCAAAGATCTCAGGAAACAGCCGTGAGCGGGGAAATAAGCGAAGGTGCGGCCGACGATTTCTTTCTCTGTAAAGTTTAATAATTAGCACTTGTTAGAGACCTACGGTGAGAATCCTATTGCAGTCGTTACCTCGGATTAAATACTTGCGTTTAGTTTTGCATTGTAGCTTTAGTCTATTACCTGTAAACTAAGCAGCAGCAAGATGTGTTTTTTTTTTAAAAAGCAGGTCAGTAATAAATAGAGCGTTTGTTGGGATCCTCAATCGGAAATGGAATCGAAAGGGTTTTGGTTTTTGTGGATGACGTCTATGCAAATTCCTCATGGCTTGGTACGACTAGTCCTACGTGGTGGTCAGGTGACAGACGCCCCTCGTCTTCCTCTCGAGGATGTACCATGGTAACAGTCTCCAGGGGGAACTTGTCAGGATGTTTTTTCAGGAGGAGCAGCTATGTTCTGATCTTATTTAGAGAAAAACAAAAATTATAGAAGTTAATGATGCCTATTTAGCATGTGGATATAGTATTCAGCTTATGTGTTTCTTTTGAAGCTAACCTATCAAAACCTGCCAATAGAGTCCTTCAAATGGCCAAACAAGACACCTAACAATACACCAAACCCAATCTTGCCATCAACATAAGGCTAATCCAAACATCCAGCCCTAGGCCGACAATCATTCAGGAGGCCTGTGCCGAGCACCAGCCACACTTAACATACACAACCCAATGCAACCCAGGCTGGTTAGACGTACTATCTGATGCAATTAGTTTCTGGCCGGTATATCAATAATGGGGATTGGCTGCCATTTTGGCCAAGGACAAATATCCTAAAATAAGGCTAAGATTTGCTACATGTGAAGAACAATTCTCATTAATACAGATTGGGCCCTACTAAATATATTTCTTCAGCTTTAGCTCATGATCTTCCATTTATGGCCATGAGAAGCATTGCTGATGTTTAAAGAGAATATTTTGGCTGAGCCAAACATTAGCAGAACTTGCTGGTTAACAATATCTGCTCAACCTAGGCTCAAAAAAATGAGAGACAATACATTAAAATATACAATAAATATTCCAGCAGGCTATATCAACCCTTAATCAAGCTTAGTATACTGTGTAACAATTAAGATGACATACACCGGGAGATCCGCCGATCTCTCCCAGAAAAGCCCACACTGAGATATCGTGGCGATATCGTGCTGATCCGATCGTGGGCCCTACAACCCAAAGATCGGATCAGAATGGAGGTGATACGGCCGGAGGCGATCAACAAATGGATGCGGCTGCGATCCGATGGGATTTTTTACCCTGCCCGATCGGCATCTGGCCGACTATCGGCAAGATATCGATCGTGGATGCCAACTCGGTCTGTCGGCAGCTTTTATTGGCCCATGTATGGAGGCCTTTACGATTCCCGTGATGAGCAGTGTACGACTACATCTCAAATATAGTTTAACAAATCTTCCATATCATAAAAGATCTTGAAGGCCCATAAAGTGTCCCAATATGACAATTGATATCCATCATTTATCAAAATTGCCTGTGAGAAACTCTTATACAAATTTAAAAGCATATTGGTTTACTCCTGGGTCCAGGGCAGGAGCCGTGATACTCAAAAACTTGCCTATTGCCCTGGAAATTGCTGGTGTCCTAATATATGTAGACATTGAGGCCCAGTAGTTGAGCAAAACAGATGTAAGTTAACCATTGATGTTGGAATATTTATTGTATGTTACTTGCTATCCTTTGTAGAGGGGACTGCAGCTTTGCATCCAATGCTTCAAAAAGCAGGATTAAGTGGAAGTGTAGCATTGTCACTACCTTATAATACAGTACAATATAGTTCATGGCCTGAGCTACAATGGTTATTTAAATCAAATGATAGATTACAAGGCAACTGAAAGGAAGGTGACACATTGAGGGATCATACGAGAAATGATTTAGACAGCTCAGCAAAAGTTTTCTTCAATTCTACAAATGGGCATTTGAATGGAAACACATTGGGGTGGAAGGATGGCCGAGCAAAACAGGCTGCAGACACAAATCAAATGTGCTTGTTACTACACTTGATGGAGTCAACCGTGTGCAGACCATCGCCATGGTACTTCATTCGGATCCAGGAACTTTACTTGAAGTGATCTTTCAAGCAAGGACGGACAGTTTAATTGTAGAGTTTAGGCAATACGGACACCATATGCTATAACGACAACACATCTCCTTCCTTCTCTTATATGGACAACAACTCTCATCTGCTTTGTTAGCAACCAGATCTACACGATAACCAATAAAGAAAACAAAACAAAAAAAAAAACAAACAATTTCAGGCTTACCCAGCCAGTATTTGCAATATAATAGTATTACAACGTGTTTCACTGGGGACTTTCAAAGGCAGAGTTTGATAAAGAGGTTATGGACAGAATGCCAGGGACTCTGCCTTCTGATGTGACACACCTCTGCCTTTGCCACGTCAATCTGCATAATAAACTACGGGAGACTGATTAACAGATAAACTGAGAATAACGTCGCCATCCACCAACGCCGCACCTTTATGTGCACTGCTGGAAAGCTCTGTGTTCTGTTGGATTGCACACACATCGGGGGTTATTTATGAAGGTCCAAATTTATCTCAGTATTTCGAAGTTAGAAATCCGAGCAACTCCGATTGCCTGAATAGACCTTATTTATGAAGAAAAAATAAGCTTGAAAAAATAGGGTCGGGCAAACTTCGGAGCTTTCCCCGGAAACTCAGAATTGTTCGGAGTTTTGCACAAAAACTAAATTTTTCTTAGTTTTCGGCACAGAAAGCACAAACTAATTTGGTACGGACATCAGTGCAGACACTGGGACCTTCCCCATTGACTTATACAGGACCTCAAGAGCCTTTGTGCGTTTCGGATTCAGAGTTTTTAGACCTTCAGACTTCTCGAAAAATTTGCTGGTCCCCCCCCCCCCCGAGCTTGATAAATAACTCCCTAGGTCTATAATATTTTGCTAAAAAAAAATATACACAGTCTGATTTGCTTTATGCTAAAATAAGATAGGGAAAGATACACCTTCCCTTCATATTTGGATGTGGTCATTACATTTATTCTCCTCTAGCAAACATTGTTGTAAAGAAATCTACGATCACACAATACTAAATACTTATAGAGCCCATTAAAGTACATTTCTATTGCGATCTGCAGAAATCACCAAGGGTAAAATACTTCTACAAACATCCCGTGTGACTTTACCCTGAACCTGCCCATGTATGGCTAGAATGACTACTAGCATGCCAGTAGAGGAAGTTACCCAATTATACTCCTGGAGAAGTCCTCAAAAAGTTGTCATACATAGGTCAATAAAAGTTTCCGACCATGCCCGCATCAGCTAGGTGCGCATATTGCTAAACTATCCTCTTATCTAGCGAATTTGCTAAACTAATGAATCTTTATATGTATGGCTAGCTTAAATCTTCCTTTGGTCTCTTAAGCTAGCCATATATCCCCTAGACCAGGGGTACCCAACCTTTTTTTTTTTACCCATGAGCCAGATTCAAATATAAAAAAGTGAGAGAGCAACAAAAGTATGCAAAAAGTTCCTGGGGGTGCCAAATACAGGCCATGATTGGCTATTTGGTAGCCATTATGTGGACTGGCAGTCTACAAGAGGCTGTGTTTGTCAGTACATCTGGTTTTTATACAAACAACACTTGCTTTCAAGTCAGGAATTGAAAAATAAGCACTTGCTTTGAGGCCACTGGGAGCAACATCCAATGGGTTGGGGAGCAACATGCCTGGGGATCACTGCTCTAGACTGGGTCAGTGGCTTACTGGACTGTGAATGGGGCCATCATGATTGCCTGCCCTATAGACTACGAGTCTATAAAAGGAAACCGGTAGTTGGGCTCGGGCAGGTATGGTGGGAAGGCGGGTTCGGATTTTACCCGACCCGCACATCACTAATGGGTCAGTGTATGACCCACCTTAAAATACCAGTAATAAAATTTTTTTCAAAAAATTCATTAGTATACATTGATTGATCAATTAAACTTTAAAATCGCAAAGTCTTTATTAAGAAATAACTTACCGAAACTCCACTATCGCTCCTCTTCAAAAAAGGCGATCTCGATCCATCGTGCAACACTCAATTTCTCCTCCCTGCCTTCTTATAGGAGGAGGAATCGAGTGCAGTACGATGGATCGTCGCCGTCGCCTTTTTTGAAGAGGAAGCAGAGTTTCGGTAAGTTATTTCTTAATAAAGGCTTTGCGATTTTAAAGGTTAATTTGTCTTGGTGTTTTTTTTCAATATATACTAATTATTTAAATTTTTTTTTTGATGTTACTGATTCCATTAACTTAGGCCTCCATCGACCTCTACTACTATTTGATCATTGGTCCGGGGGGCCAAATGATTGATTGGATCACCCAATCTGGTCCAGCTCACAAATACGGCCCAACTTGGAACAGATCTGCATAATGGTTGACCTCACTAAACAAGTCAATCTTTTATCATATGTCCAGATTCAACTTGAATTTAACTTCACAGTAAATGTCAGCGGCAGTTAGCTTCACTGTAAACCTTACCCCCTTGAGGACCAATAAGTTGTAGCGATAGACAAATGTCCCTTAGACAGTCAAGTCACTAAACACAGGTGAGTAATATTTTCCATCAGAATCTCAAACAAAGCACAAAGACACAACATGTAGCCAAATGATACACTATACTATACAAGCGTTGGCAAGATGCTGCCTTGGGAAGCCGACCTGTTCCATTTTCAGCTGGAAAGACTAATGAGTGGAACTGTGGGATATCAAGAGCAAATGATCAGTGACATCTGCTGTAAAAATGAAGCTTGGATCCTATAACGAGTGGGGAAATTGGAGCAAGATTTAATGGAACTTACTCTGCATGGCCCAAGACCCAAAATACTCCTAACTGCAGAGCACTTGGGGGCCCAACTGCATTGAAAAAAACATCTGTATGGGCAGAAAATGTAAGCTCTAAACAAAATCATATTCAAGTTATTTAAATAGCACAACATCTGATTAGAAGAATTAAATCAGGGATATTTGGAGAGCTATGAAGGAGGAGAAGGGGAAAAAAACACATCACTGCCGAGCAGCACACGAGCGATTGATGACAGCTCCATTAAACCACTTGGGAGAGCGCAAGGCCGCAATCAATATTAAGAAAGAACATAATTAGACAGCCTAATCAGGAACTCAGAGGCACTCAACATTACTGCTGAAAGCCCAGGGCTGATCATTTTCCTCCCGCAATGGAGTTAACCCTGTAGTTAAAAGCAGGTAATCGGAACACTCAAGTACAATGGAGGAAGCTGTAATGGAAAAAGGCCACGGAGGCTGTAGACCAGGAATGAACCCAAGACAAAAACAGATAACAGCAAAACTATTAAACCTGTGATGTCAAGGCTTCACATTCAATTCTAATTGAATGTGAAGGTGGCCATAGAGGTAGAGATCCGCTCGTTTGGCGATGTCGCCCAACAAGCGGATCTCTCCCCGATATGCCCACATTGAAGTGGGCGATATCGGGTAGATCCGATTGTGGGCCCGTACAGGTGGTCTGATCGCGGGACTATATAGACACAAATATGCGGCTGCGATCCCACGGGACGGGGAAGCCCGTCGGATGGCCCCACACATGGGCCAATAAGCTGCCGACTCGGTCTGTCGGCAGCTTTTATCGGCCCGTGTATGGGGGCCTTTAAGCTGAATTCTGATCTTGCTAAAAGAGCCACTGTTCTGCTGAATCTCAAACTATCCTGGATTTGGTGAATCTCTAATCACAATTGCAACAAATATGGTTGAAAAATATTGGAAATGAAACATTTTCGACATTGACAGTAAACCCTTTCTAAGAGAAAAGACCAACACGCTCTATGGCCTCCGCAGAGCAACTCTCCTGGCCTGCCCAAAAAAGACATTCAACCACCAATTGAAAAGAAGTAAAGCTTAACAAAGATGTAGAGTAAAAATGCTAGCAAGGGCCTTTCTAGGTTGGTGTATTAAACTCAATATATCAAATATATTGGGTATATATAAGTTTCAGACCAACCAGGAAACAGATGCTATGAAGCAATGCCACGGAGCCAGGACCCTATCCAGCTTCTTCTAAACTACATCAGATATTCCGAGAAAACTCAGTATCCACAGTGAACCCCACTTGGCTGCACTGAAGCCTGATTTCCTGAGATTCCATTGAGACTAATCACATGGGACAAAGCTGCGTTAAGATGCAATTAGTTCTCAAATATAAAAGAACGGAGAGTTAAAACAATAGACTTTTTACAGCATTGGCTTCCCCCCGAAGACTCTTTTACCCCATTGTAAAATATAAGGATATTATAAGCTGTAGAACACTGTTTATGGTTCAGATAGTTGTTATAGCCTTGTATGGGCTGCCACCGGGAGACCATTCACAGTCCCTGGCCATGCTGGAATCAAACTCTGAACCCTTCCCCGATCAATATCTGGCCGAAAGTCAGCCAGATCTCAATCGTGCAGGTTAAAAAATCCCGTAGGATCGCAGCCGCATCTGTGCGTCTATGTGATCCCGTGATCCGACTGCCCGTATCGGATCCATTCTGATCCAATCGTTGGGCCCTAGAGCCCATGATCGGATCAGCCCGATATCGTCAACTTCAATGTGAGCACATTTTGGAGAGATCCACTCGTTTGGCGATATAGCCAAACTAGCGGATCTCTACGTCTGTGGCCACATTTACAGTCGGAAGTGTAAACAACACAGGGGGCCAGTTCATCTCAGTACCGATACCTTTAAAGCTTACCCAAAGTTGATGCAGGGGTCGCACAAAGATGACCCGCGGGCCGCCAGTTGGACAGCACTGGTCTAAAGTATCAGCACCATAGATTATACATTGTTCAGTTTCCTCTTTGATCTATGAATGCCATGATGCATTTTTACTGCCCACTGCATGGCACTGGCAGCATGCGAAGGGCGCACAGTGCACAAATGTTACTATTATGAGATGGTTACACAGACTGCATTGAGATAAGCACCAGAGCACAACAAGGAAAGAAAATCACCAATTTGTTAGGCACCCCCTGTGAATCTAATTGCTAACCTTGGACCACTGGGAAACCGCATGCCATCGCAGCAATTTGCCAATAGTTTCTTGCTACAGGCACATGCGCAGTAGAGGCAATGTTCATGAGTTTCGGTGCATGTGCAGTTGTTGCAAAACAGAAAATTGCTCCAACTGTGCATGCGCCGACATACCGGTTCTGGAGATTTCCGAAGAGAATAAGATGACGCCCGTGAACGCTGATCCCTGAATCTGCACCGAGGGGGGTAAGTAAAACGTTAGGGGCATTTGCCCGAGGGTACACTTAGGCTGGGAGGACGAGGGAGGGGGGTCTATGTAGGGTAGGGTTTTTAAGTTTAGGGTTGAATTCTCCTTTAAGGCAATGGCAGGCTTACAGGTAAGAAATGTAATTGGACAAAAATAGTCTTCCATAGACCATGACAGTAATCGCATTAAACCACACGGGTGATAAAACATGAGGCATGCGATTGGCTAAATCTTATTACATAACATTTAATTTTACATCTAATTAAAGGATTACTAAGCACCCCTATGCAAGTACCTGCTATAACAAAAAAATGTTTGGCAGCAGGGTTGACAGATGCCATCTTGCACAACTTGGATAGGGACACATACTATAAAAGGTGGTGCGGCGGAAGGCATTGGGTCAGGGTTAAATTATCCTTTAAATTTATTCTATGGCATTTAGCTCCTGCGTTCTTTGCATGTTTATTCCATATGGGATCCCTCCTCAACCATCAAGGTATCAAACTGCCTAGACAAACCTGGCTGGCCAGCAAGCTCCTGCCCCCCGTGCATGCGCACCCAACTACGCCACAACGGAGTGACAGAGGGCAACAAACAAAAACACTTTAACAGGTACATGCCGAGCATCCCCCTATCGTCTCGCCTTAGGCAGGTGTCTCTTCTGCCTACACCTAGGTCTGGCCCTGGTGACAATCATAAAGACAGGCAGGTATGTAGGAGTCGGCTCTTGCTAATAGAAGCCTTGCTTCAGCAGAACAACTGACTTTGGGCCTGTGCTTCTGTACCAGCCCAAGGCAACCACAGCGCTTTAGCAGTAAAGATCTGTGTCTCCAAAGATGCCCCAGTAGCTCCCCATCTTCTTTTCTGCTGATTCACTGCACATGCTCTGTGCTGCTGTCACTTACTGAGCTTAGGGACCCACTCACAATATACAGTACACATAGAATAGAAATGTCACAATATAAGGCTGATTAGTAATTAATACAGATAATTACTACACGGCAGCTCAGAAACCAGTGCAATTAGCATCAGAATTTAATAATCAGCCCTGTAGCATCAGCTTATATTACAGACCAACCTCATTTTCTGCTGGATAATTAGTGACGAGCCCTAAGCTTAGCTTCTCAACAGCCAATCAGAGCCCACTGAGCATGTGAGTGTCACAGACACTTTCCAAGATGGTGACCCCCTGTGACAAGTTTGAAGTCCTGGATCATTGCTGCTATTGACAAGCTGAAACTTTAGGCTGGTGCAATAAGTTCAGTGTATAAAATGGCATTTTTTAGTCATTCGTTTTTAGGGTTTAATTCTCCTTTAATAGGTTACATTTAGGTCTGAGCTTCCCTGCAGTAGAGGCCCAATCTAACTCAGACACATGTTTAATTCAATTATTCTGCTGAAGTCCAGCTGCAAGAGCCAGCTCACCACCTGCCTGACCTTGGAACTGTTCTGGCGTCTCCAGGCCGAATTAGCAAGGAAATCCATCATGCAGCTCTCGGGCTGTTAAACTACAGCTCCCAGTATGCCCACCCCCCTTACAGATTTTTACTTGCAGTTACACAAGGATTTCAGGCACAGAGAACAGGGGTCTTTAAAGTGAAAGACTGCATTCCCAAAACATGGAAATATTTATTTAAAAACAGAAAAAAATGCTGCACTGAAGCACACGGTCATATGCTAGACAGCTGCAGGTTTGGGTACACAGGTGAATTGTTTTGCCAACCTAAACAGCTGCCCTACAAATGCACTCCCTGGATGAAATTAAGTGGGAAATAAAATTCTATAACAGGGGTCCAGTGAAACCAAGAATCCTGGCTGCACAATAGGCTGCCAAGCTTCTTCCTAGGTTCTGGAGCAACCAGACACAGCAAATCGGTTGCAATTGCTTATCTAGACAATCCACAAAGCTGGCCATAGATGTAGAAATTTCATATGATTTTCGGGAATAAGAGTCCAGACATTTTTCATGGCTTGGACAGGTTAGAAAATTTGTCGGGTAATTATTATCTTTGCATATGTTGCCCCACAATTTCCTTGGGTGATCGTCACTGCTATTTCGTATGACCATCATCTGATTTGCATTTTTTCCCTACTTAATCCTAAAATTTCAATGTGAATGGTTCGTTTTAGATCATGGCATTGAAATGAACGATCAGGATCCGAACGTTCGTTGCTCTCGGAATAAAATCTAAACATCTTTGACCAGCTTAAGTCAAAGATTTATCATTCTGCAAGCTCATAAGCAGTTAGAAGGATCAAGTATGAACAAAAAGGTTTACTGAGTTTTATAGTCTACTTGTCTGCCCAGTTACTGCAGGTATTTTTGTAAAGCCTTCTATTCGTACCACAGTAGATTTTTTTTAACTCATCAGATGAAGTTTTCTTAATGTGTTTGTGTTGTGTTTTTTTTTAATTATTCCCCTAAATGACTCATTTTAACCAATTATGTAATATCAGAAGGGTAGAGGTATCACACACACAGAAAGGAACAGAGCTCATTTTTACCGACTCCTACGAAACGGACTTGTTTTGTCAGCGTGTATTGTTGTTATAACAAGTCACTGTGCAGCTCTAAAGGTGGCCATAGGCTTAACAATTACAATCTTTCCAGGAAAGATTGTAAGTTTCATAACACACAGACCTGAATTGTCAGATATACAGATAGAAACAATAGAATTCTACCTGTATCTAACGATTCAGCGCCAACAATGGCTTATGTTGAGGTGACTTTAAAGGTGCCCAATCAAAATGTTCCAGCTGGCCCAATAGACGAGCCGACCAGTATCCAAAACTTCTGCCGATATCGGTGAGCTTGTCTACGACCATACACGCACCGAATATCGCATGAAAATTCATTACGTAGACATTATTGGTGCGTCTATGGCCACCTGTAAAGGAGAAGTATGACATCTTCTTCTTTGGTCTTCACCAGGTCTTCTTCTGGCGCTTTGGCAATTTTTGTGACTTTCGGCGCAAGTGTGACTGCGCCGACTATGCATGCACCGATACGGAACTTACTTCTCGATGAAGACAGAAGAGAAGAAGCTGCCGTGAACCTGCGGTGAATCTGCACCGAGGGTTCAGTAAAAAGTTAGGGGCATTTGTCCGGGTAGCAGATCGGCTGGGGGGGGGGGGGGAGTGTCTATGTAGGGTAGGGTTTTTTTAAATTAGGGGTTTGCTTCTCCTTTAAGCTTAAAAATACTGCTCCCAACAACCCCCCTCCTCCTTAACAGACCCTTTAAAAACAAACAGTACATAAAGCTGCCAATGTACTTAGTTGGGCAAACATACTTTTATTCAAAACAGGCTAACTTTGGCCAATTTAATATGATCTGGTACAATTAATGTCCATAAGTCAAAGTGGTTCACCCATCAAGCTTTAAGGCTATACAACTCCTAGAATACCATGGTGGGAGGGCTGCAGCTAATGTAAATAAACCAAGTATTTCATTAAAAAATAATGCATCCATAGTTAGCACATTTATCATAAAGGTACGTCCACCTTACAAATGACCTTTAATTTAATGAAGACAACATGATTCTGAAAGGTAACAGTACATGCCTAGATGTGATCCAACAGTCTGACCAATTCTGACGACCCTTGGGGCAAGTGTGCCACCCCACTGGTAGCTTGACCACCATAACCATCTGTCCCAACTAAAATGCTCCTTCCCAACATGGCTATAGTGCATTTGCAATAGCACACACACACACACACACACACACACACAATCCAACAACTCAGTCTGAATAGTCTTATAACAGGCACACAAGTATACAATTAACTTGACTTTCACGTCACATACTAAAATATAAAAGGGAAAAGTGTCAATAAGGAGTATAGTCTGGAGACAAATTTCTTTGAAAGAGCACACATACTATGAATAGTAAATAACCACAGGGCGATACATCCGAGCACAGCTGCTATTTACTCACCTGCTACCGGTCCTAATGCTACGTCTCACACTGCATTAACAGTTCCCTAATTTCTGGAGTCAGATGATCAGTAGCTTTAGCAGCTTCGGCAATAGCTTTCCGGTACACTCCTTTCTTCTTGCGGTTAAACCTCAGTTTGAAGAATTCCGAGAATGAGGAAAGTTTTGAAACGGATAAACTAGAAACCGTTGGAGAACCAAACCATGAAACTGTGGCCTCTTGCCAAGATGGATCTCCGTCCTCTTTTTGATTGACATTAATACTGAGAATCCTTGCAGGCCACCATGGAAAACCGTGAACTTTTCCCCATACTATATCCCCCACTGAAACGGTCTTTCCCTCTACAGTAATGCAGTTCGAAACGCTTTTAGTGTGCAGCCTAACCGTGAGAGGTGGGACCGTTTTTTGTTCATCTTTGGAAGACGACACAGAGAGGTCCTCCCCAGGGAGAAGGTCACAAAATTCCATGCCATTTAGTTCCAGACAAGAGGATTTGGATTCCTCCAAACTGTCATTACTACATAAAGAAGCACTAGAAGAATCAGCCTTTCTCTTCCGATACCCCCTAAGCAAATGTATATTATGTCCTTCTCTGGTGTGCGGAAACCCCTTAAAGTCATCATCTTCCCCTGAACTCCCTAATGAGACATCATGAAAACTTCTTTCTCTGGAGTCATCCATATAAAAGGAAGAAGAATCTGTTTCAGATCCTCTGCTGTTTTGGTTTTGGAGATCATGGATCCCATCTATAAGCTCAGATTTATAAACAGAAACACTCTGTTCGCCACTACCCCTTTGTGGTTTTAATCTGATTTTAGGAGGTGGCGCCTCCAGACTGGAATGTGAGGGTTTAGGTAACTTTAACTTTGGAATGGAAGCTAACTGGTTACTTGATGATTTATCCACCAAGCGTCTGGGTGTATGATGTCTCTCAAAATCCTTTGGCATTTCTTGGTCCCTGCTTCCATTTTGTAAAGTCTGGTTTGGACAAAAAGGCTCAATTGAGCCATGTACACGTGATGGAATCTTAACCACTTCCCCTTTACCTTGTGGAGTACTGTAAGAGATCTTTATAACTGGACTTCTGTGCACTAAGTCTTTAGAAGCAATTTGTTCCTCTTTTTTATCTTTCATAGTCTTTAGGTCTTCACAGTTAGGCTGAAATTTATTTTTCTCTTTATCATCACCATTAAGCCTCCTACTATTTTTAGAGTCATTCTGTTTATCTTTATCAGTGTCTTCTGAATTTAGTGTGTTTTTGCATTTTTCACAAAGAACTTGCCGAGGCCTTAGCCGAATGGTGCTCATTATGAGCCTTCCTGAGTCTCTGTTCCTTGACATTCGTCTTTTTGTCCTTTTGATAGTCCGTGGGGGTGGCTGAGGGACCCACTGATTGTAGGAGTGCCTCAGCCACAAAGGCGTAGGAAAAGGGGCACCTTCAAAGTAAGGAGGATAAGAAGGAGCGGTTCCTGGTGGTGGAAGGAGAGGTGGGCATTGACTGTTGCTTGGTGTAGGTTGGCCAACATCTTGAAGAGCTGTTTCAGCTGGTGGATGTTCAAGAACACCAACAGAAGCAATATCCATAGGTGGCTCATCATGCTTTGAAAAAGGAGTAGACGGCACACAGAACAACCCAGATCTACAGGAATAAGAAAAAAAAGATACTTATATATAACTTGCTCTTTTTCTAAAAACATCTGCAAAAAATATTCATGCCACTGTTTTGCAACTTTTCTTCTTTAAAGTTATTCTGACATTTCACACAAATGAATGGGAATGGGGTGTAGGTGGGTAAAAATTCCAAGAAGATCATAACACCCCATGTGCTATTAACCTTCGGCCACTTAAGCTGGGCATACATGGTAAGATACTCTAATATGGCAAATTTCTAATTGCAGATCTTTACCCAATCTGATCGTTTAGGCCCTTAGACCAATAACTGGATCATAATAATGGCCTAGGGAGACCAGTCAGGAGAGGATGGCATCAACACTCTTATGTGGTTCTAGACCGTTGGGATGTTCAAAATTTCTGAGGTCCCCAAACTTGGACCAATAAACCGCTATCTGACCTTAATTGCATTGTATGCCAAATTACAACTTGGGCAATATAATTAGTTTTGACCTTACTGCCAAACCATCTAGGCATAGAGGACACATTGAGGGGGCACAGATCTGACGGACTACCCTGCCATGCTACTTCATTAAAGTCTATGCTAACTCAACATTACATTCAAGATGTCCTTGTTGAACATGGATCAGAACATGAGAAAAGGAGAGGAGCTGCAGCTCCCACTCGGTTGTGCCTGGACCCACTCACTTGTTGGCCATTGGCTTGAGTGAAAAGAACTTGAACAATGTGATTTGTGCATCTATGTGGATGGCCAAATCACATATTATCCAACCATTTAGTATTCACTTGGGAGATATTGCGCTGAGGAAACACAGGCCATTATAGTGATGACCACATCAATGAGTTGATATGGCTCTTGCCCTGATGGGATTTTTGATCCAACTGATCCAGAAGTAAGGCACAGATAAGACAGTCTACACTGCCATGCTACTTGATTGCAGTCTACGCTAACTCAATATTACATGCAGAGATGTCCTTGTTGAACATGGTTTCGGACATAAGAAAAGGAGAAGAGCCACAGCTCCCACTCACCCAGATCCGCTCACTTGCTGGCCATTGGCTTGAATGAACAGAACATGAACAATGTAATTTGTGCATCTATGTGGATGGCCAAATCACATATTATCTGACCATTTAGTTAGATAAAACAGGTCATTATGGTGATGACCACATCAATGAGTTGATGAGGTCCTTTACCGGATGGGATTTTTGATCCAACTGATTCAGAAGTAAGCTGGCAGCTTTTATCAGCCCATATATGGCCACCTTTCAGGTCTGCTTGTTAGACTAGGGAAGTAGGTTTGTAACAAATCTGCTTTTTTTTTTTTTTAGCAGAATTCAGCTGAATCCAAGAGCCTCGCCAAGCCAAACCCAAACCCTATATAAAGCAAGAAAAAAAAAAAAATTGGCGTACCAGATATATAAGCATCGGCTATTTCTGCCCACGTGCAAGCATTTTCTGGCGGAACTGGATGTTCGGCTTCAGTATTTGCCCAAATACGAAAAAAGAATCGGAGTGTTGACCTAAAAATGGCCAATACACATGTACATATTATAGCTCAATAAGGCTTATATAGACATTAGTGACGTGCGGGTCGGTCTTTTACCAACCCGCACCCAACCGCGCCTGCCGATTCTGACTTCCTTTTCTAGACCTACGTCAAACTGCCCCGCTGATGACATCACAAATGGGGCAGGCGAGAGGCGCGCGTTCCTGCGTGGAACCAATTTGTTAAGCCCGAACCGCGACCCCGAAACTGGACCCGCAACCCGCATACTTACCCACTTAGACCGGGAAGTGCTGTCATTGTAAACTCGGAAGTGATATCATTAGAAGAAGTTGTGATCAGAAAACAAAAAAAAAAAAAAAAAAGACTAAAACTCGCTATTGAGAAGACCCACAAACCCGGAGAATCCTGAAAATTCTACCTGCAAGGTTTTTGTGGGTAACGCTTCAGGACTCTAGCGCGCGTCTATAAAAGTTCAAGCTGGAAGTCAGAAGCCGGCATTTGGAAGGTCGTGGGTAAGGTCGTGGGTATCTAGCCGGCCAGCACATCACTAATAGACAGTCACAAGAAAATAAACTGACAACTGAACTATTTATAAACTGATGAAATGTAACGGACTGTAATTACACTGATTTAGAAAAACGTCACGGTTATAAACGATTATTTTTAGACCTTATAATGACTCTTATAGACCTTATAATGAAATCAGTTCGATTGATGAGAGGTAGAAAATTTAGACTATTTCATTTTCCCTTCAGTTCATAAACAACTTTCACTGAAATTCACAGAATTCTTCATAAAGATGAATAACACCAAATGAAAGCATAAAGGGATAATATGGGAGTGGGGGAAATCGTAACGGGAATTTCAACACAATTATTTAAAAAAAAAAAAAAAAAAGTGAAACATAATTAAGGATTAAAATGTCAGAATGATTTCTAAACGCGGCCCGTGCCATTATTGTAAGAGAAGCACATGAAGGAAGGAAGGAAGAGAGCAGAGAATTTGGAAGCGCCCCTCCCCCTAATGACAGTGTGAGGCTTACAGTCATTAAAGCTGATTATACAAAATGCCAGCTGCCCTTCCTTGTCCCTCTCCGTTCCTAACAAAACATCGGCTCCACGATACAGGCCGCAGCCCCTCAGGCACAAACACAAGAATATACACAAGCTTGCAATTTGGACTACAAAGAGTTAAAGACATAATAAACGGTGATTGGGAAGTACAGACGGGTCTATTTATTCAGAATTGCCCCTATTCCCCTATATGGCAGTGGCTGCTGGGGAAAAACCGACAGTTCAGTGCTCTTTGCTGCTTATTCACAATGTTCCTGTAAACTGAAAAGCACATTTATCTGACGGCACCGTTCCCCTTTATTTCTCAGACAGAATCCCATGTGCCATGCGGAGACCAGAGCTGTTGCAACCGCTAGCAATGCCAACAGGGCACCTATAGGGGGTCAGAGATACTGTACAAACCCAAAACAACCCTGTCTATTCCCACTTACATTAAAGGAACAGTAACACCAAAAAAATTAAAGTATGTTTTAAAGTAATGACAATATAATGTACTGTTGCTCTGCACTGGTAAAACTGGTGTGTTTGCTTCAGAAACTCTACTATAGTTTATATAAACAAGCTGCTGTGTAGCCATGGGGGCAGCCATACAAGCACAGGATACACAGTAGATAACGGATAAGTACTACTATAGTTTATATAAACAAGCTGCTGTGTAGCCATGGGGGCAGCCATTCAAGCACAGGATACACAGTAGATAACAGATAAGTACTACTATAGTTTATATAAACAAGCTGCTGTGTAGCCATGGGGGCAGCCATTGAAGCTGAAAAGGAGAAAAGGCACAGGATACACAGCAGATAACAGATACGCTCTGTATTATACAATGGGATTCTTCAGAACATGTGTTATCTACTATGTATCCTGTGCTTGAATGGCTGCCCCCATGGCTACACAGCAGCTTGTTTATATAAACTATAGTAGTATTTATCTGTTATCTACTGTGTATACTGTGCTTGAATGGCTGTTCCCATGGCTACATAGCAGCTTGTTTATATAAACTATAGTAGTACTTATCTGTTATCTACTGTGTATCCCGTGCTTGAATGGCTGCCCCCATGGCTAGACAGCAGCTTGTTTATATAAACTATAGTAGTACTTATCTGTTATCTACTGTGTATCTTGTGCTTGAATGGCTGCCCCATGGCTACACAGCTGCTTGTTTATATAAACTATAGTAGTACTTATCTGTTATCTACTATGTATCCCGTGCTTGAATGGCTGTTCCCATGGCTACATAGCAGCTTGTTTATATAAACTATAGTAGTACTTATCTGTTATCTACTGTGTATCCTGTGCTTGAATGGCTGCCCCCATGGCTACACAGCAGCTTGTTTATATAAACTATAATAAGAGTTTCTGAAGCAAACTTACCAGTTTTACCAGTGCCGGCATCACTACGTTACATTGTCATTCCTTTAAAACACTGATTTTTTGGTCTTACTGTTCCTTTTAAGGGATAAAATCAGATTAACGGGAGAACTGGACCACTTAAAATTGGAGTGAATGCAGCATCTAGAATCCAATTTACGGTAATTTCTTGAAAACCACTCTTGCTCTAGGCCTCAACCATTAAACCATTCTGCCTACACATGCAGGTGAACTACAACCCCCAAACTCCTTAGGCCCATGAAAGTTGCGGTTTAACACCATCCGTTCGGCCGAATGTTGGCTGCGTCCAAGAACAAGCGAGGACAGTGCGTGAGAAGCGCTGATTTATTTATGACCTGGGTATTCTACACGTGATTATTTTTAGGAGCTGGGAGAGGAGCACGTTGATCCTTTATGTGGAAGGCTGACGGGAGTTAGTAATCCCTGCGTGCCCACTGTTAAAGGGAAAGTACACGTAGGTATATATGGGCTTATAAACTCCTTATGTTTATTGGATCAATGTATGGAGTGCAAGCTGTTGGGCCAAATGAACCCTGCCTGGCTGCTGGGAGTTATAAACACTAAAGGCTGTTCTGGGGGGTGAGCTCTGGGCACCACAATACATTTATTTTGGGTTGGGGGTTTGCATTGTGCTTCTATAAATCACTGCAAATTGCTGGGAGTTGTTTAACCCCTTCCTGGGACTATAAAATTAACTAACTCAGTGCATGACAGGGATTACAAGTGCCACCACCACTTCTTGCCCTAAGGTTCTTTCCAGTGTCAGCCCTTTGGCTCCAAGAGGGATCAGGCAAACACCAGAGTCAGTGAAGAGGTTGGACTGCAACTCCCGACACCCTCCCTGGCAGTTTGTAGGATTATATAAGTGACACCCTCCATCCCATGATAGAGACTCAGAGGAGCTACCACTGCTGCTGTGGGGGGAGTCCGACTCTTACTTCTTGGTGCAGTCCAGCAGGATCCCACTGTATCGCTTCTCCCCGCAGCTCAGCGTCACCACCAGCGTGTCATTCACCATCTGCTCCAGCAGGACCGGTACCAGTGAGCCGACCTGCAGCTCCGGCCCGGCCGCGGCCTCCATGCTCGCTTGGCTTTCCGGGTGCCGCCAGCTCTAGCGCCGGCCGAACAACTCGCAGAGCACAGCGCCCCCTTCTTTCTCGCGTTCGTCTCTGCTCAGCGGCTCTGGGACAACGCTGACGTCACGAAGGGATTCCCCGCCCTTTCGCTTATCCCTCCGCCCCTCCCCCGCTTCCCCGCCCCTCTCTCGCCGTTGTGGCGTCACGTTACGGACACACTGCTGTTGTACCGTCACAAAGGGGTTCCGGAAACGGATAGCGCGGCTGTACAATCCAATGAGGGCCGTTACCGTATTCATCCAGCTTCTAGTCTTTCACCCTTTAAATAGCACAGTTCGTTGTTGTTACAATAGACCAGTGGGTGTGTCTGTGTTGTAATGTCGGTGAAGCATTTGCTCTAAGGGGCAAATTCACTAACCTGCGGAAATTCACCAGCGACAGCTTTGCCACACTTAGGGTTGCCACCTGGCCTGTATTTTACCGGTAAAACACCCGCCAAGGCCGTGGCCAGTATTACAAATTTACCGGCAATGTAGCTGCCTGTAAATTTGTAATATCCCTAACTAAAGCCCTTGGCCTGCCCCAATCTGCACAAAATCTACTTTTTCTTTGGTGCCTGGCCAATTGCACCCCGTCCCATTTGACACGCCACGACTCCCCCCCCTTTGCAGTCACTTCCCGTCCCCTTTGATGTCAAGTCCCGCTTCTTTTTACCGTCTCCCCAGCACCAGTAGATCTAAGAACAGCACTCAATAGTAAAATCCAAGTCCCACTGCAACACATTCAGTTACATTGAGTAGGAGAAACAACAGCCTGCCAGAAAGCAGTTCCATTCTAAAGTGCTGGCTCTTTCTGAAAGCACATGACCAGGCAAAATGACCCGAGATGCACCTACACACCAATATTATAACTTAAAAAGAATACACTTGCTGGTTCAAGAATTAAATTTTATATTGTAGAGTGAATTAGATGCAGTGTCAACTGTAATTTAGAAATAAATATGACCATAAAAATCATGACAGAATCCCTTTAAATCATGAGGATGAGGTCCATCCAGGCTACAGACAGGGAACGGATAACCTAATGATGTAGTATTGAGTTTTCTCATTGATGTTATTCTCCCACTCTCACCCTTATAAATGATTTCCTTATCACTTGCACACAACAGGCATGCGCTAGAACAATGATGCACTAGGTGAGTGCTAGCTCTCTAGGCCACAGCTCTTCATTAGCAGCACAAAGTCTTATAAGGCATGCTGGGAAAATGATGCATTCCTTCTTCAGGATCCATGGACATAGGCTTTTCACCAGAGTCAGAGAGAATTTAGCATAGGGCTGCTGTACATACTGTAAGTAGTTAAGCTGTAGATAAGTAGTCGGGGGATTCTTGTTCAATTGCAGGGTCTAAACTAGGCTGTGGGTGGAGAGATTTCTTCTCATAAACCTAGGGGTGGAAGCAGGGTAGCCATCATGGGGGGACAGGGGGGACAAGTGTCCTGGGCCCGGGCATGAAGGGGGGCCCGGCAGTGCTGCACTTTTGAAAGAGCCGGACCCCCTTGCCAGCGCCGAAGCTTTGCGGCCATTCTTGAAATCCTGAACAGCCGAAATGCGGAAAAGACGAACAGCCAAAAAAATATTCTTTGTGGCCCCATTTTTTTTAACTTGTAAGGGGGGCCCTGGCACCAATGCTTTTTTTAAAAAAAACTTTTAGGGGGGGCCCTGGCGCAAATGTTTTTTTTTTTTTTAACTTATGAGGGGGCCCTGACCATCAGTAGCTTTTTATAACTCGTGTGTGTGTGTGGGGTTACTTTTTTAGCGCTGATGTTTGTGTGGTCTTTTAACTGTGATATGGAGTGGGCGGGATCTGGGGTGGGGCTTGGGCGCCAGGGTGGGCGGGGACCGGTGATTTCTAATGGCGGCCCTGGGTGGAAGGAATTGTTTCTGTCCTTATATAAGTGGAAGACTGTGCTTTATGGTGCCTGGGATTCTTTAGACCCAGTAAGAAGGTAAAGTGCCCTAAGCAGAACTGGGCCAAGTAGCATTGGCAATAGAAAATGACCCCATGCCCTGCTTGCCTGCTGACTATAAAACCCAGTCTGAATACTTCTCCAGCTCTCCACAGACTAACGATTGACAGCAGTCTGTCTCGACCACCGCCTGCTTCACTGACCTGTTCTTGTTTGCCACCTTGCCTGATCCTTGCCCACTTAAAGGAGAACTAAAGTTCAACTAAAGAAGTGGCTAGAAATGTTGTTATGTTTTGTGCTTCTGTACCAGCCCAAGGCAACCACAGCCCTTTAGCAGTAAAGATCTGTGTCTCCAAAGATGCCCCAGTAGCTCCCCATCTTCTTTTCTGATGATTCACTGCACATGCTCTGAGCTGCTGTCACTTACTGAGCTTAGGGACCCACTCACAATATACAGTCCACAAATAATAGAAATGTGTGATTTGTTCGCTATCTTAAGGCCTCTGCTTATAATCAAGCCAACCATACTGGAGGTGGTTTTCTCACAGAAACCTCATTGAAGTCCTGAAACAGACAGAGCCTTTAATAGAACCCTGTCAAAATCAGTGCAACCAGAAAGAGCAGCTAATGCGCCACTGAGGAGATCTAGAATGGGGTAGTTCCCAAGGTGGTTGGGACTTATACCTGCATGAGTAAAGCCCAAAAGAACTGGGTATGGGATGTATTATACGTACTGAGAATTACTGTTCCTGCTGCTGCCTGTTAATAATATTCAGGGGAGATATGGGATGTAATAAATGCACCTAACTTCCCTGAATTATACATTAGTGGCAATGACATCAAGTTCAGGAGTAAAGTACAAGAATTCTGCCTTATCTTGTTGTTTGTTTCACTATACACATTAAAGCAGAAACCACAATTAGTACTGGGTTTGCTTGGAGCCTTATGTTGTGCCTGTCACATCAAACATAGCCTTTATAAACACTGCATCATTTATTAGAGTTTCACCGTTCTCTGTTATTAAAAGGTACATATATGGGATATGTTATCTAGAAACCCATTACTCATAAAGCTCCGAATTACGGGAAGGCCATCTTTATATACGCCATTTCTCCATTTTAAGCAAATAGTTCTATCTTTAAAAGCACACTCTCTCGTCATATCACGTCTAGACTACTGCAACTCTCTTTTAATTGGCCTTCCCCTCCAGAGACTGTCACTCTCCAGTCCATAATGAACACTGCTGCGAGGCTCATACACCTCAGCAAACGCTCCTCCTCTGTCTCGCCATTCTGTCAATCCCTGCACTGGCTTCCACTACCTTTCAGAATCAAATTCAAATTAATGACCCTGACATTCAAAGCACTTCATAACTCTGCCCCACCCTACATCTCTGAACGCATCTCTATATACTGACCCAACCGCTTACTACGCTCCTCTACTGACCTGCTACTCAACTCTTCTCTCATTACCTCCTCACATGCTCACATTCAAGACTTTGCGAGGGCTGCACCCCTCCTCTAGAACTCTCTCCCACGGTCTGTCCGACTTTCTCCCAACTTTTCTGCTTTCAAGAAATCTCTTAAAACGCACTTCTTTCGAGAAGCCTCCCCTCACTCTGCTTAACTACCAAACGCAACACCACATACAGTACCTCATTTCTCACCCACTTAATTCAATCTTGCCCACTCCCACACCTTGTGTATTACTCCCTTCCCTTTAGAGTGTAAGCTCTTTCTGCATAGGACCTTCCTCACCTTTTGTACCGGTATTGATTGTGATGTATGTAACTCCATATGTTCTAGGTATATAATTCATGTGATTTAGTTGTATAATCACATTTACTTTACAGTGCTACGCAATATGTTGGTGCTATATAAATACATGTTAATAAAAATAATAATAATAACTCCCCCAAGCAGAGCTGACCGGCACTCGAACGGATCCACAAGACCAGAGATATTCAGTTAAAGGTAAATTTATTGGTAGAAAAGTTAAAGATATAGCTGCATCTCCATCCACCCTACGCGTTTCGCATCCCTCAAGGTGCTTAGTCATGGGCTCGGAGAGGTCCCAATGATTTTTTGATGTGCGCTGGGTTTTTGGCAATGGCAAAAAAAAAATGTTGAAAATCGGATGAAAAATCCTAAAAAATAGTGAATTTTTTTCCGGGAAAGTGTATTAATAAATAAACCCAAAAAACCCGTGCGGATTTGGTCAGAGTTTTTTTCAGAAAATATTAAGATAAATTCAGACTTTAATAAATAAGTATGTAATAGAATGACTAATTCTAAGCAACTTTTCAACTGGCCTTCATTAATTTTTTTTATAGTTTGGGAATTAATTGCTTTCTTCTTCTGACTCTTTTTCAGCATCTAAATGATCTGTAAGGCTGCAAATGTATTGTTATTGCTACTTTTTATTACTCCTCTTTCTATGCAGGTCCTCTATTATTCATATTCCAGTCTCTCATCCAAATCAGTGCATGGTCACTAGGGTAATTTGGACCCTAGAAACTAGATTGCTGCAGAATTTAAAGCTAAACCGTAAGTAATAGAAAACCGATTGCAGATTGTCACCGAATATCACTTTCTACATCATTCTCAAAGTTGATTTAAAGATGAACAACCCCTTTAAGGGGGGCTTGAACTTGAATCTGAAAACCACTGATTGGTCATTCAAATCTGGATTGAAGTGCAAACATTCTTTTTTTGTGACCTTAGTCATAGAAGGGGTTGTTAACAGAAAATCTCCTTGGTAAAAGTACACACACACTATAACAATTAAAGTATGAAAGAAACCAGATTCAAAAAGAAAATAAGAGTAATAGGTGTGTGGGTATTAGGGATGCACCAAATCCAGGATTCGGTTTGGGATTCAGCCAGGATTCGGGCTTTTTCAGCAGGATTCGGATTTAGCTGAATCCTTTTGCCAGGCTGAACTGAATCCGAATCCTAATTTGCATATGCAAATTAGGGGTGGGGAGGGAAATCACGTGACTTTTTGTTACAGAACAAGGAATTAATTTTTTCCCCTTCCCACTCCTAATTTGCATATGCAAATTACGATTTGGATTCTGTTTGGTATTCGACCGAATCTTTCACAAAGGATTCGAGGGTTCAGCCGAATCCAAAATAGTCGATGCGCTGCATCCCTAGTGGGTGTATAGTAAATAATGTGCCCCCTATTGTAAAATATGAGTTTATTATACAGTATTGGACTGGGACACCAGGGGCCCACCCAAAAACCTTAGACCAGGGGCCCACTCCCAGTACTATTATTCTTCCTCTCCTCACTCAAGCTCTATTCTCCTAGTCTCTTTTCTTTACATACTATAATCTGTTTAGCCTCTTTGTTCTCATAGAAATAGGGAATGGCCATGAAATAGGCCAAAAATTTAGCAGCATGAGGGGCCACTGACACCTGGGCCCACGGGAGTTCAAAACTGATAATAAATAAAGTCCCTGAGGAGTTTCATGAAGGCACAAGACCAGGGGCCAAGTGCTTTTATACAGGTCATTCAACTCCGAGATGACTTGTAATATCCTTGTATTTTACATTAGGTACATTATTTATTATAATACACAAGTTTCCGTGAGTCAGGTGACAGAAATGACATCACCAGTCACTGATTATAACTGATAAAGTATATAATCTACAGCAGGGACCCCAACCTTTTTTTACCTGCAAACCATATTCAAATATAACAAGAGTTGGGGAGCAACACAAGCATGAAAAAGTCCCTTATGTTGCCAAATAAGTGCTTTGATTGGCTATTTGGTAGCCCTATGTGGACTGACAGGAGGCTCTACTTGGAACTATACTTCGTTTTTATTCAATTAAAACTTGCTTCCAAGCCTGGAATTAAAAAATAAGCACCTACTTTGAGGACACTGGGAGCAACATCCAAGGGGTTGGAGAGCAACATGTTACTCATGAGCTACTGGTTGGGGATCACTGATCTACAGGATAGTCATGCTCTTGTGAATTGTATATAGTATATACAGTATATGGCATGAGGATGTTCTGAGGCTTTCCTTGAGGAGAGGGAGTGGGGGAGATTTCTCTGGTAAAGGCACTAAAGCGATTTTCCAACTCTTGCTCCTTCTTCCTCTGTAACAGCTCAGCCTGTAGTTTTGTAGTCTGTGATTAAGAAATTAACAGTTTAATGTCTACTTACCATGGAATTCACATTATCATATACATATAAAAATGCTAGAAGACACTGGCCTTATCATATTACTCATTATTACAAATTCATACTGTCATTACTCCTTGGGATTTGTAGGTGTAGAAAATGCCAGTTATATTAGCTTGTGGTGATGATCTAAACAGGCTGTGTTTGCCTTGTGTAATGCATATTTGTGCTCCGGAACAATTGTGGGTGAGTAGCAAGATACATCAGGTTCGTGTTTTTACCATATAGTGCGCATCATTGGAAATATTACACGCCTGTGGAATGCCGACACCCAGACACTACCACCATATGACTGGATGGATGGAACAGTTTTATGTTTATTGGCATACAGGACAGACTGAATTTCTCAGGATTACTGAGACATGTCTGCTGGATTCTTCTTAAAGGAATCCTGTCATCGGAAAACATGTTTTTCCGTTAATAGTGCTACTCCAGCAGAATTCTGCACTGAAATCCATTTCTCAAAAGAGCAAACAGATTTTTTTTTTAATTCAATTTTGAAATCTGACATGGGGCTAGACATATTGTCAATTTCCCAGCTGCCCCTGGTCATGTGACCTTTGCCTGCACTTTAGGAGAGAAATGCTTTCTGGCAGGCTGCTGTTTTTCCTTCTCAATGTAACTGAATGTGTCTCAGTGAGACATGGGTTTTTACTATTGAGTGTTGTTCTTAGATCTACCAGGCAGCTGTTATCTTGTGTTTGGGAGCTGCTATCTGGTTACCTTCCCATTGTTCTTTTGTTTGGCTGCTGGGGGGGGGGGGGGAAAGGGGGGTGATATCACTCCAACTTGCAGTACAGCAGTAAAGAGTGATTGAAGTTTATCAGAGCAGAAGTCACATGACTTGGGACAGCTGGGAAATTGACAAAATGTCTAGCCCCATGTCAGATTTCAAAATTGAATATAAAAAAATCTGTTAGCTCTTTTGAAAAATGGATTTCAGTGCAGAATTCTGCTGGAGCAGCACTAGTAACTGATTCATTTTGAAAAAAATGTTTTTTTCCATGACAGTATCCCTTTAAATGGAGCTTTGCTACAGGCCTGATGCTTAAAATGGCAAATAAAGGCCTTCAACAAGGCTACCCTAGCAGATTGTGTAAAAAATACATTAAAATGGTCCCACACACTGTAAATGGCATGTAAGGGTCAGATGCAATTTGTGTTCTTTATGACCAGTTTTTCACTAGCAGACCATAAAAAGCTGATGTTCCACTGTTGCTTTTTTCACTTATAGAATTTAGACCTGCACACATACCACATGCACAATGCCCCGTACAGATAAAGTCCATGTTATATGCAAGGTACTTTGCAAGTAACACCTTTAGAATGTAGCCCCCAGCACTGCAGCACATGGGAGCAACTTACGTACAGTCCCCTGCTAAAGCCTGCTGCTACCTGGCATGCTGGGGAAATTGTAGCATTATTGTTCTTTTCATGAATGTATCCAGACCCTATGAGCAAGAGTAACTAACATAAAACCTTGTTATGGTTCCTCTTCTGCACTGACGGGCTGGCGTTTACAGTTTGACTGACAAGTTCAGGCACATGGTTTATTCACGTGTTGGTGACATGTATCTGCTGACATGCAAGGGCTGACACGTACAAGTGAAACAGAATACACAGCCTTTTTAGTGAGGGTCTGAGGACCAGGAGGAAACTGCAATCAGTACTTACATAAAAGCACAATGAATCTGAATCTTAAATGAAAGGTTGGATGGAGGGATGCTGGGAATTTTAGTAACTGCTGGAGGGCTGCTGGTTGGACATCATTAAATTATGTAATTTTCACGTCTTGCATTGCCAGTGGGCTCTCTTGTTAAACTCTGGCCCTGAATGTAAAAAATACTCGCCTCCAACAAATCTTTTCTTGCTGCCATGACTTCTTGCAATGCTGTGGCATGTGGAACTCTCTGAGGCTCATTTATCAACACTGGGCAAATTTGCCCATGGGCACTTACCTATAGCAACCAATTAGTGATTAGCTTTTTAAAAGCCAACTGTAAAAAGAACAATGATTGCAGCAGCATCTGATTGGTTGCCATGGGTTACTGGCCATGGGCAAATTTGCCCAGTGTTAATAAATGACCCTCTCTGTCTTTGTTTCATGGTCTGGATATGCTGCCTGAAGTGGTCTTTCAGCCTCTGATCTTTGGAGACCCTGTGCAGAAAATAAATTATGTTATCATACTTTTCTCAGTATTTAGATGCTCCCCTGTTCCTCTAGATCAGGGGGGTCCCTCACCATTTATACCTGTGAGCCACATTAAAATGTAAAAATATTTCCGGAGCAACACAAGCTTGAAAAAAGTTTCTGGGGGTGCAAAATAAGGGCTCTGATTGGCTATTTGATAGACCCATGTGCATTTGTAGAAATTTCGAGTCAACTCAAGTCCCCCAATTTCTTAGACAAAGAGGTGCACGTACCATCAGTGGTCCATCCTCCACTCCAATCCAGAAAAAATGTTTCAGTACAGCACCTTGAAGTTAAAAATGCCTTTATTCAAATTCACATGGCAGACCTGTTCAACAACGTTTCAGGCCTGTATGCGGCCTTTTATCAAGCTTTTATAGACCCATGTGCATTGGCAGCCTACAGGAGGCTCTATTTGGCAGTACACCTTGTTTTTATGTAACCAAAACTTTCCTCCAAGAGTGGAATTAAAAAATTACCTCCTTCTTTGGGGCCACTGGGAGCAACATCCAAGGGGTTAGTGAGCAACTGGCTTACGAGCCACTGGTTGGTGATCATTGCTCTAGAATAACTTTTCAACTAACAACAATCATTTACAATCAGTCCCAACTAGGTTTTTATCATGGGATGTTCAATATATATTGTGTAGTGAAAATTACAGTCTGAAAGGGATAACTGTATAAGGTACGGAAGTGGGCATTCCACTTAGAGGCTGTGGTCAGGGCCAGTTTTGTGCTGCGCGAGCCCGGAGGCCGGCTTTCTCCATCACCCCCTCCCCTCGGATCACGCAAATTCACATCCTTTTATATACAGGGCTTAAAGTCCCTAGTGCTCTGGATCAGCGTAAACTGAAGAACGGCTGAGCATGTGCCGCCCTAGGCCCGGGCCTTTGCGGCCTCACCGCAAATCCAGGCCTGACTGTGGTTAAAACTAGCCATAAGCATTCCATGAGCTATTAATGTCTCGTAAGGCTCCTCAGGATGTACCACAGGGCTTCTGATGACATGGTTTTATATTAGGGATGCACCGAATCCACTATTTTGAATTCGGCCGAACCCCCGAATCCTTTGCTAAAGATTTGGCTGAATACCAAACCGAATCCGAACCCTAATTTGCATATGCAAATTAGGGGTGGGAAGGGGAAGCCATTTTTTACTTCCTTGTTTTCTGACAAAAAGTCACGTGATTTCCCTCCCCACCCCTAATTTGCATATGCAAATTAGGATTCGGGTTCGGCTGGGTAGAAGGATTCAGCCGAATCCGAATCCTGCTGAAAAAGGTCGAATCCTGGATTTGGTGAATCTCTATTTTAAATTAGCAAATTAGATTTTTGAAAGGCGCACACCCAATTTAAATTTCATAGTGAGCTGCTTGTCCCATGAAGACCGCCCATATAGAGTCTCCAAAACATCAGACAAAAAAACAAATATAGGGACTGCACACTCAGAATTTAAAATGGCAAAAATTTATTACATTTACAAAAAATTACACTCACATGTTCAGCTATGGCCCAGTATTGGCCCTACGCGTTTCAACCACAACAGTGGTCTTCATCAGGGGCAAAATCCATAAGAAATTACAAAAAGGATAAAAAGGCAGGAATATGGTCCCTGTTGAATAAACAAACCTTTCTGAGATTTTACGGACATGGTCCTTGAAAGAGGAAAAGTGATCTGAAAGAGGCCTTTGCTTGTCCCGACCCAGTGATCATTTTTCTAGACTGGACCCATATCTGTTGCATATAGAGTAAGAGCCTTGGGTATCTATTCAATGAAAAATGACAATGATGATGTGGGTATCGTAACAAGGCTGATTAGTAATTAATTCAGATTTATATTGCATGGCAGCACAGACACAAGTACATTCTGCACCAGAATTTAATAATCAGCCCTGTTGCTTCTATGGCACAAACTCATTTTTTTTCTACTGATGATTATATCATTCTGCACAAATATATCTATTCCCAGTAGAAGACTTACCAAAGTAGAGAAGTGACCCAGTTGCTCCTGCCCAGGGCCCTCAGCTCAGGGGCGGTCAACAATTTGAAGGGTAAAGAGAACCAACATGCAGATCAGACCAAAAAGTATTTGTTAAAAATTAAAAAAACCTATATTTAGACCATCATTTCAAGTTATACGCGTTTTGTGTCTGACCACTGGGAGGCACATTTATCAAAGGTCGAATTTCAAATTCACGTGAGTTTGTTTTCACTCTAAATAAATTTGAATATAATCAAAATTCAATAGGGGGGTTATTTAATAAAAAAAATCGAATATCTAAAATTCACACTCATTTTACCGACTCAAAAACTCGAATTGAAATTGAATCAAATTCCACTAAACTCGATTCGAGTTTTTTCTCCGAGAAGAACTCGAATGTCACGGAGGCTAGTAACATGTCCAAATTGGTCCCTGGACCTCTCCCATTGACTCATAAATGAACTCGGCAGGTTTTAGATGGCGAATAGTCAAATTTTAATTTTTAAAGGGCCAGAGTTTGGTAATTCTCGAAATTTGAATTCAAATTCAAATCGTGCGTGGATAATTCACAATTCGAATTTGAACGTTTTGACCATAAAAAAATTACAAAATTTTGATTACAATTTTCAATTCGACCCTTAATCATAAGATGGGCTATCAGTTCCACTAAAAATTTGCAAAGAGGGGAAGAAGTAGTTTTTTAGAAGCAGGCTGCTGGGTTAGACTTGCTGGTCTTTGAGGACAGGTCAGATATGCCAGTGGTTACAGCCTGTAGTGCAGCAATGCAAGAAAGTGCGAGCACCCCTGTCTCTTTTTCTTGACCTGTTTCTTGCTTGGCAATAACACCTCTGTCATATGTAATTTTAATTAATTCCAAACATTTTGACATGAAGAACAGACAATTCCACACACACGGGTCAAGGGTTTGGGTAGACAGTGAATATGAATATATCATCGGCATATTTCAAAGACTGAACTGCAAAGAAATCTAAGCAAGGCAAAATAGATTAGATAGAAGTGTGACATGCCAGAAGGCAATGCTGATTTCTAGCCTACAAATAATAAAGTACAGGTACGGGGTCCGTTATGCGAAACCATATTATACAGAAAGTTCTGAATTACAGAAGGGCCATGTCCCGTAGACTCAATTTTATCCAAATAATCCACATTTTTAAAAATGATTTTCCTTTTCTGTGTAATAATAAAACAGTAGTTTGTAATTGATCCCAACTAAGATATAATTAATCCTTATTGGAAGTAAAACTAGCCTATCGGGTTTATTAAAATTAAAAAAAATTGAATGCCGAGCTAATTTTGTGTACTCAACTAGGGAATAGTCCAAATTATATAAGAATTCGAATATCACAATTTATCATGTACTGTCTCTTTAAAAATTCGACTTCGACCATTCGCCATCTAAAACTTGCCGAATTTATGTTTTAGTCTATGGAGGACCTCCTAAAACCTATTTGGAGTCAATTGGTGGACTTTGAAAAATCGGAGTTTTTTTAAAAAAATCGAATTGCGCTGTTACTTCGATTCATACGTTTCGAATTTGATCGAAAACGGACCTATTCACCCAAATAAAAAAACGTCGATTTTTTTGATATATTTCGATTGGTCGATTTTTTAATTCGAATTTCGAAGTTATGGGAGTTCAAAAAAACTCCCATTACTTCGAAATTCGACCCTTGATAAATCTGCCCCTTAATGTTGATGATTTTCTAGTAGACTAAAGGTGTGAAGATTCAAATTACGGAAAGATCAGTTATCCAGAAAACCCCAGCTCCCGAGTATTCCGTATAACAGGTCCCATACGTGTATCTGTTAACCAGGGCTAAACAAGTACATTGCCTTCATTTGTACGGGTATTTCTGCATAAAAAAGCTATTAAAAAACCTTCATCCTAGTTATGTTTCCATATTATAATTTAAAGGAATTCAGTTCTTTGCAGTGTGATTTTAATAATCTTTACCCGTTTTGCTGCCATGCATATTATACAAGGGCACCCTCTGCTGGGTTAGTCAGAGTACTCGCACAGTGATGTTAATGTATTAGACAAGTAGGGGCAAATGCATCAAGGGTCGAATATCGAGGGTTAATTAACCCTCGATATTCGAGTGGGGAATGAAAATCCTTCGACTTTGAATACCGAAGTCGAAGGGTTTTGTGCAAATACTTTGATCGAACGATCGAAGGAATAATCGGTCGATCGAACGATTAAATCCTTCTAATCGAAAGGTTCGAAGGATTTTAATCCAGCGATCGAAGGATTATCCTTCAACCAAAAAAAGTTAGCCAAGCCTATGGGGACCTTCCCCATAGGCTAACATTGAGTTCGATATCTTTTAGGTGGCGAACTAGGGGGTCGAAGTTTTTTCTTAAAGAGACAGTACTTCGACTATGGAATGGTTGAATAGTGGAACAATTTTTAGTTCGAAACGTTCGATTCTAAGTCGTAGTCGAAGTAGCCCATTCGATGGTCGAAGTAGCCAAAAAAACACTTCGAAATTCGACGTTTTTTTTCTTCTATTCCTTCACTCGAACTTAATGAATGGGCCCCGTAGTCAACTTGATCAACTGTGACCCAAGAATTATTTTAGTTTTATTATCCATGCTACTTTAATTACTAATGTCCACTGTAGAAAACAAATACAGGCATTGGATCTGTTATCCAGAATGCTTGGGACCTGGAGTGTTCCAGATAAAGGATCTTTCTGTAATTTGGATCTTCATACCTTAAGTCTACTAGAAAATCATGTAAATATTAAATAATAAACCCAATAGGCTGGTTTTGCTTCCAATAAGGATTAATTATATCTGAGTTTGGATCAAGTACAAGCTACTGTTTTATTATTACACAGAAAAAGAAAATCATTTTAAGGGATGCACCGAAATCCTTTTGCCCGGCGGAACCAAATCCGAATCTTAATTTGCATATGCAAATTAGGGGCAGGGAGGGAAATCGTGTGACTTTTTGTCACAAAACAAGGAAGTAAAAAATGTTTTCCCCTTCCCACCCCTAATTTGCATATGCAAATTACGATTCGGGGTTGGTTCGCTATTCGGCTGAATCTTTCGCGAAGGATTCGGGGGTTCCGCCGAATCCAAAATGGTGGATTCGGTGCATCTCTAATAATTTTTAAAAATTTTACTATACCTGTACTGAATTAGAGGGGATAACTGGGACTCGTTTGTGGGTTTACAATCCCCATTTGACTCAAACTGTACATTACTGCTCTGAATTAAAACATTATCATTAAGTCACAGAATTGAACAGCACAGTGATTTGATTAAAGCTGCCTCTATTCACAAGAACCAGGGGCTTAACTATAGAGGAAGCAGACCCTGTGGCTGCAGGGGGGTCTAGTAGTTACAGGGGTCCCATGAGGCCCTAATTCATATACAGTTACAATAAATATTGGTAGAACAGGTCAACCTCTAGACATTTTGGGGGCCTGGAAAATAATATTCGGTGGGGCCCAGTAATATCTAGTTATGCCACTGACAAGAGAGCTCATTACAGCAACGTTTCAGGCTCCACCCGGCCGCAGTCCTATAATTAATGCCAGCTTCCTATTGAAGAGAATCTATAGGCCCGCAGACTTTATGGATAATAAGGTTCATTTCCAAATGCAATGCAGTGTGCAAAGTGTGCCTTACAATTTCCAATAACTGCACTTTTAAACAATTGAGAAGATGCAGGATAGAGGCAATGGTGCTTGGAGCAACTATATGGAATTGACGTGTATTGTGAGATTGAATTACCTATGCAAAACTTGCCTTGTTTCCTGTCACTGGCTTTAATGGTTTGTCACTGCTTTTTTAAAGCAGAAAACCACCTGCATGAAGCAAGCAGCAGGCACCCGGCACTGAGAAGCAGCACAATTTTGCACGGGCAGAAATTCTCCAATGGTAAACATTAGCCACAGTGTGATATTAATGATGTAGCTCAGACATTACGGTGCTGCGGCTCCTTAACAGCACTTTACAAATAAAGTTATACATACATAGAGCTGTATTCAACACAGGATTTAGTTGGCGGTAGTGATGTTCGGGCCGACCCGATACCCATGGGACCCGCGGGTCGGCCGGGTTCAGGTCGACCTCGCAGTGCTCCTCGCGGGTGGCGGGCGGGCAGGGCTGATCCTATCAAATGTGGGGCCCAATTGGTACCATGTTGGCGGGGCCCCTAGACAAAGTGTTGCTGGCTACTGACACAGCAAGTATTTAGGAAAATAAGGGCATACAGGCACAAAATAGAAAGGAAAGGGGCAGACAAGGTAAGAGAGTGAGAGGGATGAAATAGGGGCACATAATAGGGGCACACAGGGTAAGAGAGAGAGGGAGGAAATAGGAGAGTGGACTGGGCCAATTAGTTTGGGGCAGGCTGGGCCGATTCAGCTTGGAAGCAGGCTTGGTTGGATTGGGGGCAGGCAGGGCCTATCAAGGTTGGAGGAAAGATGGGCCTATGAGAGTTGGGGGCAGGCTAGACCTATGGAGTTGGGGGATAGGCTGGCTTATCAGAGTTGGGGGTGGGCTGGACCTATGGATTTGGGGATGGGCTGGACTCTCAAAGTTGGGGGCAGGCCAGGCAGCATCATGTGCTGAGGGAAATATTATCTGTGGTGCGGGGCCCCCAGAGGTGTGGGGCCCTATTGGGCCCAATTGGTCCAATAGGCCTAAGGCCGGCCCTGGGTGCGGGTTGAGCTCCTGCCCGCCACCTTCAAATTTCGGCATCTGACTTCCAGGTTCTGGATTTATAGTCTTGCGTTTGCTCGCCCCGCCCCTTTTGTGACGTCATCGGCGGGCGGGTCAGCGTGGGTCTATAAAAGGACCCCCGGAAGCGGGTGTGGGCGGGCACGGGTCGTAGCAGGGCGGGTCAGGTCACATCACTAGTGGGCAGGTGCCCCAAGGCCATGCTGTCCTGGCGCCCGGTCCTAGCATACTGACCTCCCCGCGAGCGCGCCAGCCCTGGGGATTTGCTGGGGAGCTCAGCTCCCCAGAAAGTGGCTGGGCAGCATGCCGCCTGTAATATTTTGCCACCCTAGGACCGGGCCGTTGTGGTCTCACTTGGCTGTATTGCTAGTGCAGAGCTTCATAACCTACTGGTCACACTGGCCTTACACATGGATTACACATGGCTTGACAAAGGGCTTACGTAGCCCGAAACATTGCCTAAGGCATTTTAAGTAAAGTTTTTCACTTTTGCCAAATAATACCGGAGTGCTGCTGTTTTCATTGGATTTATGCAGAGTTTGCCCTGGCGGGGGTTACAGCTTGCACCCGGGGCTGCAAGGAGCCTGGTCCGCATTTGAAGCACACTTGAACCAAATTCGACTGGCCTTACACATGCTCCATACTCAGTCTACTCATGTTCAATGACCTAATCAATAGGCCAGCCAAACTGGGGGATGTATGAATCAACGGGAAAAAATGTCTCTTTTATTTGGATGCTGTAGCTCTGGGCAGGTATTGCACTCCTATGACTAACAGAGGTAGTCATATGAGTGCAATTTAAACAGAGGTAGATTAATGCCACACAGGGCTCCATAGGCCAAAAATCAGCCCCTACACTGGCATTAGACTTCTTCGGTGCTTGCACCTGGAACCACTGCATTGAGCTTGGTGCTGGAAATCTGGCACATTTGCCTGCACCCAGGCCAACGCAATAGTTCCAAGTACAGGCAAGGAAGAATGTTGTAATGATGTAAACGTCGGGGCCTGTGTTTTTCTACAGGCCGAGATTGAGCCATGTGTGGCTTTAGGCGGCAAATTTTTGGTGGGGACATTTATGTAAAGATATTATACTTCTTATTTTTCTTTATTTATCTGGTTTTCTGGTGTTTTTCTACTTCTTTCTTTTTGATTTTGCATGTTCTTTGTCTGCTTTTGCCAGTCTTTTAGAATTTCTTGATCTCTTCAGAAAGGATAAAAAGGATAACCGTTATCGGGCATGTTTCATTCCCCACTACAATCTCATTGCAAAATGCATTTGAACAAATAACAAGCTTTAATTATAAAAGGCACTGATCACAGCACACAGTATACAGAAAATGATGTGAGTTAACCCTCCTATGAAGAAACTCATTTATGGCCCGTTTCGGTTGACCACGCCCCATGGGCCAAGTGCTCTTTTTGCAAGGGAATTATTTCAATTCCTTCAGATACAAACTCTGTATCCAACCTGCTAACTCATTTTCACAGCACATCCATACTTCTGCTTCTTATTGATTGCAGCAAGGCTTTATCTTCTGCATGCCTTTGTGCCGCAAGCATTCTGTCCTCTGCTGGGCGCCTACATAAAGGGAAATATTTACAGAAAGTATTTCAGCCTGATCTGTGCCTATGATAATAGAAGCAGAATAAATACATCTCAGAACAACAGGTAACATAGAAGTCTTTGTTTGATGCAATTCAGCTCCCAGCAGTCTCAGGCAAATCAATCTATATTCTGTTTGAAGACACCAACACTTGTCTCTAAGCTTTGCACAAAAAGTGCACAATGAACTATTTTAGTATAATTAATGTTTTTATTTTTCTGTCTGTATGTCCCTATATGTGTGTATGCTGAAAACACAAATATTACAAGTTAAAAGAGATCTTACAGTCAGTGACCAGTAGGACTGAATCAATAAAAAGACTTGCAAAGACAGTTGCTGAAGTGCTTCTACCAATGCCTTCCTATTACTTGTAACTTGAACTGAATGAGCAAGGTAAAGCACTCTATGAAGGAGTTGTAAACCTGCTATTGACTACGCATAAATGAAGGTATATGTAGCAACAAATACATTGAACTACACCTTCATAAAATAAAATAGAGTTGTTATTTTGCCCTATACATGTGCCCATTGTATAGTTTAGGTGCCATATGTTAGGAAATGTAGGGGGGAAGGAGGGTACCCTTACAATGTATGATCTTTTTCAGCCTATCACCCTTAAAAAAGGAAAAGACACCAGCGTTTTTTGGGACTTAGAAAAAATTTCAACTATTTTGGGACTATTTTGAGAAAATGTTTCAACTTTTGTTTTTTACAACTCCTATCTACTCTATTGTACTTCGCCTGCTCTAACCTGGTGAAGTAAACTCTGGCAAAGGAGGTCACATTCAGAAAAAGACCAATGTTAGTAAATTTGCATATTTTCGCCCCCTTCGCCAGAGTGCAACTTCGCCGGCATTAGGGTGCGAAGTTGCGCTAGGCTGTCATCATTCGCCAGGGTGACTGATAGTAAATTTGCGAAGTTGAGAAATGACATCATGTTGCGAAATGATTTTAGTCACTTCGATCTTTAGTGAATTTGCCCCTATGTTTGAGAATTTCAAAGCGTAGCCTTTCATCGTTGCTTTCCCATTCTTCTGATGCCTCCAAACTTGACCTCACTAAATCTTGTAGGCTCAGTTTTTCAACAGCTGCCATCTCAAGAGCAACTAAACCAACTATATAACAAAGACATGGTGAGCCAAATACAAAGGCAAAGACACTGTAGTATGCAGGGGTTAACAATCTGCAAAGAGACAATTCCAAGCATTTTCTGCCATGGCCATGAGTTATCAATATAAGGGTAACAGCCCTGCGACATGTTGTAGCTGTGTAACCATTTACAAAATAAATGTAATGAACTGTGTCAAGTCTTTGCTATGACAGGCAATCTAGAAACTCTTGTAAATGCCAGAGGGGCTTCTGTCAGCTGATATCGGGCTCTTTGGGTCAGGAGCTATTTTGAACCTCAGTTCAGACATGCCTTGGATCAGATTTGTTGGGTTTATGACACTTTCAAACTGACTGGATGATTTGAAGCCGCATGGTGTGAAACCAGGAGGTTGTAAAAGTTTTAGGCAGTTTCCTATCCGTGTGCAAACGACTTTATTAAGCCCAGCTGACTTTATGGATATGTTGCCATCCTGCTCCTTTATTGGGCTTAGCTGAACCAGGGTCTGAATTATCCACAATTTAGGGGCTCTATATCGGACACCTGAATGTCTCTTCCAGTTCATGATTTGTAAATTAAGCCTTATATCGGAGATTCAAGTTTGAGTCAACGCAGGCAAAGATTCCAGGCTGAGGCGCCCCATGGCTGCTGGGTCCTAGTGTGCACATGTGTTGGAGCGCTGGATATTGCAGAAGTGTGCATCCCCAGCACTCTGTAGGTTGCAGCTGGGAGGCATGCCACCTCTAAAATCTTGCGACCCTAGACCCGGGCCTTTGTGGCCTTACCACAAATCCCTGCCTGAATCAACAAAGTCTACATTTGGACTACTGTAGTAAAATAAAATAGATGAAGAAACTACTTTTCCTTCACTTGTTAAACATGCACAAAGGCAGTGCCAGCAAAAATAAACAAAAACTATCTGCTTAATATATTCCTGTGGCATATAACCTGTGACAGTGGTTACAGTACAGTAATGCCCTCTTATGGTCGTTCATTGCAGTACATTTAACATAGGTTTTGGGACTCTGCTTCGTGACCCAAAATAATTGGTTTAGAATTAATTATTCACCGTATTCCGTATTGTCCATCACAAACTGCATGGGAACACAATATGTGGTCCTGGCTCACAAGTCAGGTGAATTACTAGCAATGGAATTCTGACAGAGAATATAGAATAGAGCTCTTCTTTTATCAGTCACAATAGAACATACTGATCCAGTAATTCACCTGACCTGATAGAGAGAGAAAGAGAGAGAGAGAGAGCGAGAGCTGTATAAAGATAGATAGAGAAAGAGATAGATATAGACAGACAGAGAGAGAGAGAGAGAGAGAGAGAGATAGATAGATAGATAGATAGATAGATAGATAGATAGATAGATAGATAGATAGATATAGACAGAGAGAGAGAGATCTATAGACAGAGAGAGATAGATATAGACAGAGAGAGAGACCGAGATAGATAGAGAGAGAGATAGATAGATGTAGACAGACAGAGAGAGAGAGAGAGAGAGAGAGAGAGAGATAGAGAGATAGATAGCTAGATAGATAGATAGATAGATAGATAGATAGATAGACAGACAGACAGACAGACAGACAGACAGACAGACAGACAGACAGATAGATAGATAGATAGATAGATAGATAGATAGATAGATAGATAGATAGATAGATAGATAGAGTATAAGCCATACTGTACCTGCCTCCGCTGCTTCAGACCCCAGGATTCCTCTTCTTGCTTGTCGCAAAAATGATAAAATTGATGCAACATCTCTGGGAGGAAACTGAAGTGGATAGTGCCTTCGTTTTAATGCTTTCACAGATCACCTGATTTAATGCAAGAATACGTTGTTTTTCTTTTTGCGCAGTTCCATTGCCTCGTACAGAACAGTGTAATTATGTCTTGCTTTTTGAGAAGGAAAGCGAAAGGGGTTTGTATCATGACATCGCAGTGAAAGCAAGTTCCATGTTGTATAACTCACTTGTAGCCTTTCAAACTGCCGCAAAGTAACCGCTCAGCCTTCCCAAAACAAAAAGCAGACAATATTGTAACACAGTCACAGTATGAATGATATGCAGACAAGCAGCCATTAGCAAGATTATATGCACTCAACTACAATTGCCTCAATGCATTACCAAACATTCATGCTCAGCAGCGCTGAAAATGGCTGCAATTAATCATAACAGCCCAACCTACAGCAAGTAGGAAGAATGCAGCCGTCAACAGTCACCTCTCAGCAAATGGACTTGGCATAGGACTTTGAGTGGCATTTTAAATGAGTTCTGTAACAGCACCTACTGTTACTCGGGGTTGGAATCAACCATTAGGTACTTTACATTTATGGCGAGCAAACTAGGAGGGCGAGAGAAATAGATTTTAAAAGTAATATACAGCATTTTCAAGATATTTTGACAAGAAGCTCATCTATTTATCCGTCTGTGGTTTATATAGTGAATAAAGTACCCCCTCTTGTAAATTATAAGGATATTATAAGTTACCGAGGAGATCATGACCATATAAAATCACAAGGCCGAACTCAGAGATAACTTCTAATATCTTCATATTTTTCAACTGGGGGTACTTTATTTATTATAATACACAAGTTTTAGTGAGTCATGTGACCGAAATTACATCCAAACTCACCGTTTATAACTGATGACATCAGAACCATTTATAAGGATATCATTTACACGATATTCATGGCTTTTGTGTATTATATAGTGGATAAAGTACCCCCTCTTGTAAACTATAAGGATATTATAAGTTACCGAGGAGTTTAATGACTAAACAAAAACACAAGACCGAAGGCCGGGTGTTTTTATACAGGTCATGGAACTCCGAGGTAACTTCTAATATCCTCTTATTTTGCAACTGGGGATACTTTATTTATTATAATACACAAATTTCAGTGAGTCATGTGACAGAAATGACATCAGAACTCACTGTTTATAACTGATGACATCAGAACCGTTTATAAGGATATCATTTACAAGATATTCATGGCTTTTATACGATCAATTTAAATAACAACCTCAGCTACTATACATGTGCTCCTTCTCACTCGATCTATTAAAGGCCAGATAAAGCCTTGATTAAGTATTTTTATAGTCTGAGGACATGATGTTGTTGTGCCAAGTCCCACAGCCTGAAGCCCAATGCCGTTATGCTCCATGTTAAATGTTAATATGTAAAGTGTAATGTGAATTATCCCCAGGTTTTGTTAATAAGGTCGACTTGTATGATTTAATCCAGCCTGGCCACAAATGAATATAAAGGTGGCCATAGACACACAGATAATATAGTTACATAGTTACATAGTTAAATTGGGTTGAAAAAAGACAAAGTCCATCAAGTTCAACCCCTCCAAATGAAAACCCAGCATCCATACACACACCCCTCTACTTTTAATTAAATTCTATATACCCATACCCATACTAACTATAGAGCTTAGTATCACAATAGCCTTTGATATTATGTCTGTCCAAAAAATCATCCAAGCCATTCTTATAGTCATTAACTGAATCAGCATCACAACATCACCCGGCAGTGCATTCCCCAACCTCACTGTCCTCACTGTGAAGAACCACCTACGTTGCTTCAAATGAAAGTTCTTTTCTTCTAGTCTAAACGGGTGGCCTCTGGTACGGTGATCCACTTTATGGGTAAAAAGGTCCCCTGCCATTTGTCTATAATGTCCTCTAATGTACTTGTAAAGTGTAATCATGTCCCCTCGCAAGCGCCTTTTTTCCAGAGAAAACAACCCCAACCTTGACAGTCTACCCTCATAATTTAAGTCTTCCCTCCCTCTAACCAATTTAGTTGCACTTAGTCTCTGCACTCTCTCCAGCTCATTTATGTCCCTCTTAAGGACTGGATTCCAAAACTGAACTGCATACTCCAGATGAGGCCTCACCAGGGACCTATAAAGAGGCATAATTATGTTTTCATCCCTTGAGTTAATGCCCTTTTTTATGCAAGAGAGAACTTTATTTGCTTTAGTAGCCACAGAATGACACTGCCCAGAATTAGACAACGTGTTATCTACAAAGACCCCTAGATCCTTCTCATTTAAGGAAACTCCCAATACACTGCCATTTAGTGTATAACTTGCATTTATATTATTTTTGCCAAAGTGCATAACCTGCATTTATCAACATTGAACTTCATTTTCCAGTTTTCTGCCCAGTTTTCCAGTTTAGACAAATCACTCTGCAAAGTGACAGCATCCTGCATGGAACCTATAGTTCTGCACAATTTAGTATCATCTGCAAAAATAGAAACAGTACTTTCAATGCCCACCTCCAGGTCATTAATAAACAAGTTGAAAAGCAAGGGACCTAGTACAGAGCCCTGCGGTACTCCACTGACAACATTGGTCCAATTAGAAAATGTTCCATTTACCACCACTCTTTGTAGTCTATCTTTTAGCCAGTTCTCTATCCATGTACAAATACTATGTTCCAGGCCAACATTCCTTAATTTAACCAGTAACCTTTTGTGTGGCACTGTATCAAATGCTTTAGCAAAATCTAAGTAAATCACATCCACTGCCATCCCAGAATCGAGGTGTCTACTTACATTCTCATAAAAAGAAATTAATATCGTACCAAACAAAGTTATGTATGATATTTGGTGCGTGAATGGCAGAAGAACTGGATATCATTGGCTCACCGATTGGCCAGGTCGGAAAATTTCGATCAGTTGCCTTTGAAGGTGCCCAAACATCAGCCACTGTTACTGCCAAATTGTCACATAGAGGCAGAATTCTATTGTTTCTACCTGTATATCTGACCATTCAGCTCTAACATGTCTGTACTGAAAACAAACAATTTTTCCTGCGAACAGTTGTTGCGTCTATGGCCACCTTAAAGGAGAACTAAACCTTCACTAGTTAAAGAAGTAGGTTAGGTATGTTGTATGTTTTGGACTTCTGTACCAGCCCAAGGCAACCACAGCCCTTTATCAGTAAAGATCTGTGTCTCCAAAGATGCCCCAGTAGCTCCCCATCTTCTTTTCTGCTGATTCACTGCACATGCTCTGTGCTGCTGTCACTTACTGAGCTTAGGGACCCACTCACAATATACAGTACACATAGAATAGAAATGTCACAATATAAGGCTGATTAGTAATTAATACAGATAATTACTACATGGCAGCACAGAAACCAGTGCAATTAGCATCAGAATTTAATAATCAGCAAACCCGTAGCATCAGCTTATATTACAGGGGAAGCTCATTTTCTGCTGGATAATTAGTGACGAGCCCTAAGCTTAGCTTCTCAACAGCCAATCAGAGCCCACTGAGCATGTGAGTGTCACAGACACTTTCCAAGATGGTGACCCCCTGTGACAAGTTTTCGAAGTTGCGCTAGCGTTAATTCGCCAAGCGAAGCGAAAATTCGCAAGCGATGGTTCATTTGCATACGGCGCCAAATTCAAATTTCAATGGAAGAATACGTATCAGCACTACAAATGCCTAGAAAACCTTCAAAACATCAAATAAAAATGTTATTTTGCCCTACACATGTGCCCACTGTCTAGGTAAGTTGCCATGAGTTAGGAAATGTAGGGGGGAAGGAGGGGAGCGCCAAAAATTTTTTCAATCTTTTTCAGCCTATCACCCATAATGTAGAAAACACGCCAGCGTTTTTTGGGACTTAGAAAAAATTTTGACTTTTTTTAAAGCAATCCCTATCTACTCTATTGCGCTTCACCTGGTCTGAGGTGGCGAAGGAAGTCTAGCGTAAAAGGTAGAGTTCAGTACACTGCGCGCGTTAGTGAATTTGCGTAGTTACGTCGCTAGCAAAAATTCGCCTGGCGTAAGGGTGCGAAGTAACACTAGCGAATTTACGCCAGCGTTCGTTAGTGAATTTGCAAAGTGATGAAAATGCCAAACGCTAGCGAATTGACGCTAGCGTTCGGCGCTTCGGCCCTTAGTGAATTTGCGCCATAGACTCCATTTTAACCCAATTTTTAAAAGTGATTTCCTTTTCCTTTGTATTAATAAAACAGTACCTGATCCGTAAAGATATAATTAATCCTTATTGGTGGTAAACCAATCCTATTGGGTTTATTTAATGCTTAAATTATTTTTTATTAAGCTATATGGATACAGTTCATTTAGGGGCTTATTCCTCTAGCCATAAAAATAGCTTAATGAGTTTCATTGACTTCAGCACAGTTGCACATGTTATATTTAGTTAATTTGTGAAAACAGAAGTACAATTTGTATCGTTGCTTTGATGCATGGCGAAATTTGCACCAATTAAACACTGACCACAGAGGATAGCATAATGCTGCAAAAAACGAATTTCTTCTAATTTTTAGAGCCATCACTTATTTTGCATTTTTAGAGACATAGCAGAGAAAAAGGAGGGTGAATATACAAGTAATTATTATGTATACAGTAGCTCTCTAGGCATAAATAGGAATAGCAAATTAAAATGCACATCATGTTTTTTCAGATGATTAATCAGCCATCAGGTTTGATTAAGTAATCCATTAATTATGATCAAAATAGCCTTTACTCAAAATGCTGAGCTGAGCTGGATATCATAAATGTCACGAATCCCCCAATTAATCATTTAGGTAACAAAATGATATCTGTTTTCAGCTGTTGGGAAACTATCACCAAGGAGAAATATATCTGTTAGATTATATTAAAGGGGAAGCATAGGCACAATATTTTAAATATTACTTACAGTTCCAAAATTCTCCTTTGAGTAATTGTGCAGACTTACCAAGTTCAACAGTAAGAGCCTTTAATGGATTTCTCTCTAAAAGTAGGTGGACTATTTGGACTATTCCCTAGTCGAATTACACTAAAATAAACTCGAAAGTCGAATACAAAAATCCAAATTTTCAATTCGATCCTTGATAAATCTGCCCCTAAATGTAGTACTGTCTCTGTAAGAAAATGGAAACCCTGTGGAATGTTAATGGTATTCTCTAGTGAACACGGAATAGTAATTTCAAGGGCAACTAATTCCCTAGGCCAGTGATCCCCAACCAGTAGCTCGTGAGCAACATGTTGCTCTCCAACCCCTTGTATGTTGCTCTCAGGGTCCTCAAAGAAGGGGCTTATTTTTGAATTTCAAGCTTGAAATGAAGTTTTAATTGCATAAAAACTAATTATAGTCCCAAGTAGAGCCTCTTGTAGGCTGCCAGTCCACATAGGGCTACCAAATAGCCAATCATAGCCCTTATTTGGCACCCCAAGGGACTCATGTTGCTCCCCAACTATTTTTACATTTGAATGTGGCTCACAGGTTAAAAAGGTTGGGGACCCCTGCCCTAGGCCAAGGTATGTTTATATAGTTCATAGTAATTCATCAACAAACCTGAATGAAAGGGGCGTCTTTACAAACATCTTCACTGAGATGACAAAGCTTTTTCTTACTGAAGTCCAGTGTATTCAATAAGTAAAAAGTAAAATATGAGGGTTTTCTGTGGGATGCGCCGAATCCTGGATTTGGTTCGGGATTTGACCAGGATTCGACCTTTTTCAGCAGGATTCGGATTCGGCTAAATCCTTCTGCTCGGCTGAACCGAATCCTAATTTGCATATGCAAATTATGGGTGGGGAGGGAAAGCCTGTGACTTTTTGTAACAAAACAGGGAAGTAAAAAAAAGTCCCACCCCTAATTTGCATATGCAAATTAGGATTCAGATTCGGTTCGGTATTCGACCGAATCTTTCGTGAAGGATTTGGTTCGGCCAAATCCAAAATAGTGGATTCGGTGAAAAAAGCCAAGCACTGACTGTCACTATTGGTTACTGCCCACGGGCAAATTTGCCCAGTGTTGATAATTGAGCTCCAGCTCTCTCTCTTTTATTTGGGAAGCACTTGCTTAGTGATTTCTGCTTCTCACATGCAAATTGGGAGCCTTCTGTGCTGTGACCTCAACATGGGTGAGATGTGCCAAGAAATGTCAAGGAAATGTCAATCTAATAGGCCTCTGGCTAAGGATGAGTGAAGCCACTGATATGCACGTCTATATGTGTGTGTCCTGTTACTCCCACACTGTGTTTTATATCTATAGGAGAATAAAAAATACTGTAATAAATTCAGAGGGGCGATTAGGTCCGTTTCAGATGGAGAACTGCAGGTTCATCATCCCTGATGTCTATGCTTAACACTCAGATCAATGCAATATTAATACTTGTGTTGCTCGAGAAGAAACGGTGCCAAACTTCAGTCACCCTAGCCACAGCCATCTGCTTTTATTTATCCAATGCTAATGAATCATGGGTCAGTAACTCAAGGATGCCATTAACCCTTCTCCTGCCGAGCAGTGTAGGGAGCTGTCTTTTATCAGAAAATTCCTGCCGATTGAAAAGGGCACAAATGGAAAGAAACATTTTCAAAATCTAAAAATGACATTCGATTGCATCTTAAAGTTGACTTAAATTGGGACTACCCCTTTAAATTACTGCTCTTGGGTCACAGCCCAAGGGACTCCAACTACCTAAAACCTATTTGGGGAAAAACAAGAAGTTTTTGTTGGCACAGTCTTCAGACCTCAACCCTATTAAAGAGGTTGTTCACCTTTGAATTAAATTTTAATATGCTATAGAGAATAATATTCTGAAACAATTTGCATTTGGTTTTCATTTTTTATTATTCGTGGTTTTTGAGTTATTTAGCTTTTTATTCTGCAGCTCTCCGGTTTGGAATTCTAGCAGTTGGGTTGCTAAAATCCAAATGACCATAGCAACCATGCACTGATTTGAATAAGAGACTGGAATATGAATAGGAAAGGCCTATAATAATAAAAGAGTAAAAAAAGTAGCAGTAACAATAAATTTGCAGCCTTACAGAGCATTTGTTTTTTTAGATGGGGTCTGCGACCCGCCCCATTTGAAAGCTGAAAAGAGTCAGAAGAAAAAGACAAATAATTCAAAAACTGTGAAAAAAAGAAGAACATTTGAAAAGTTGCTTAGAATTGGCCACTCTATAATATACTAAAAGTTAACTTAAATGTGAACCATTCTTTTAGGCTCTGGCCGCACGGGCAGATTCGGGGAGATTAGTCGCCAGGCGACTGTCAGAGACACAAGCACAGTAAATATTAAGAGCCAGACAAGACAGGCCCTTTCAACAGCAATTATATTTAGAGATAAGTTCAGGATTTGTGGTGTGGCCACAAAGGCCCAGGCCTCAGGGGGCAAAATTTTAGGAATGGCATGTTGTTCACCAGGGTCGGACTGGATGTTGGGGGGCCCACTGGGTACAAACCTCTGGGGCCCCCGCGCACATGTGCGAACGGAGTGAACGTCAACTTGCGGTGCCACAAAAAGGTTATTCTGTGGGCAGGCAGATTGGGAGAAGGGGTGTTGTCCGGTGGGTGCCCATGAGGGCCGGGGCCCACCGGGTTTTTCGCCGGTGTCCCGCCGGCCCAGTCCGACCCTGCTGGTCACCGCCATCCTAAGGAGCACTGGGGACTCAAAGCTCCCCAGTGGTCGGGTGCTTGAGCTCATGCTCGCACGTGGGGGGTTGCATGTTGCAGCCCGAACTGCCTTTGCGTGTCTTCCCATCCACTATAATGAAAATTCGCCTGCGCTAAAGCACACACGGCGCCTCATTTTCCAAAGCCGCCCGAAGTTTCCTTGTGAAGCAACTTCGGGCATCGAAGCACTGCGAGTGCATTGGTGCTAGCGTTTTCTCATTATAGCAGGCGGAAAGCAGGGGGAAGACAGATCGGGGACAGTGGCAGAACTACCGGGGGAGCAGGGCTGGCTAGTGGGCCAGGGCCACACCCCCTCAGGGCCCGGCAGCTTGTATGCCACTGAAATGCGGGCCGAAAATCACGTACGGAAGGGGGCCCTGCTGCGCGTCCCACACCAGGGCCCACCCTCCTCTAGTTATGTTACTGATCTGGGAGATTGTTGCCCGAAGAAGAGGCGATTAGTCGCCAAGCTACTAAATCTCCCTGAATCTGCCCGTGTGTCCCTGCACTGATGCCGCTGGGTCTGCTTCTCTCTGTAGTTATGTCCCTGTTATAATGAAATAAACCAGATATTTCCCTTTAAAAAGAGCACAGAGGAGCGAGCGATTTCTCCAGTAGAGGCTGCAATTCCTGATCGCGCCGGAAGGTGGCGCAAACACGCCTCGGTCAGGATTGAGTATTAAATGCCGTACAGCCGGCAGCGCATCCAGAGTTGTACGATATCTCCGCTCCAGACAGACAGCGCCGGGCACCACATACAGCAGCCGCTGCCTCACACGCGACCTGCCCATCTCTGCCCTGCTCTGCGCCCGACCCTCATACTACAGTGATGTGAGCCGAGCAGTTACGAGGCAATCGCCCGTAAAGAAGAGCGAATCGGCCTCCGCTGTGCGGGGTGTGGGCTAAAGGCACCGGCGGTTCTCCCTCTCGGGTTACCACGGGATAGGGAATGAGATCTCGACCTCTGCCCAAATGTTTCACTGGAATAAGTGGAGGAAAAGGATGGGAGCCAACACTTCGGCCAAGAGACCGGTTTTCGATGAAAAGGAGGATGGTAAGTGCCTGACTCACACCTGCCCCGGGGAGCTGTCCAACTGCTGAACCGCCTCTGCCCCTTGTTCTTCTGCTACAACTCCCGGCACTGCTGGGAGTTACACTTTTATCGCTTCCATTAGTCTGACCCAGTAATGGATTTCCATTGCAGCTGCTGCAGAACTTCTTGTGTACAACAGTCTCAGTATCATATGACTAAGCACTGAAGAGAAGCGATGGGGGAATTTGTCCCGTTTCACTGCAAAATCTGCAAATTTACCGCAAAACGGCGAAAAATTCTGACATCAACTGTAATGCTCGCGTCAATTTTGATGCCAGCGTTAAAGTTAATGGGCCTCCGAATAATGTTGATGTTCAACGGTTTTGATGCGAGCAACTTTTCCGATGCGCGTCCAAAAATTTTTTTGACACCTGGGAATTTATCGCTGGCGATTTATTTTTTGTGGCAGTTTTGTGAATTGATTCGCCTGCGGCGGAACTTGGAAATTTGGCGCAAATTCGCGCCTGGTTAATTTATTCGCCCATCACTACCGAAGAGCACTTGTTAGCAAAGGGGCTGGAATGCATAAGAAAGAGGTTCTGCAGCAGATGATTTATGATTATGTGATGGGGAGGGGGATGATATAAATTGATAGATACAGAGCTGTTTCTACACTTTTGGTTCCGTCCATATATCACACCCTGCATTGGATAAGTCAGGAGTCTCCCATAGACTGACGTTAATAATAAATGAATGAGTTGTGTGAAAGTGTTTTTGGCTGGTCCCTTCTCTACATGGGAATGTGCCCATTATACTGAGCAGGTTAGGAGCTGGCGAATGAAGTGCAAGCTCTGGTGCCCTGTTTTACGGCTACAGTGCGGTCTTTTGTTTTTGTCAATTGTTCCTGATTTTAGAGACTTTATGTTGATACATACAGATGCTGACGCTTGCGGTTAAAGATGGGCAAATTTGTTCCGTTTCGCCGAAAAATTTCACAAATTTCGCATTAAATGAGCTCCTGCCCTGGATCCACTGGAGTTCTCCAGGGAGCTGTCCAAGTGCTGATCCCACACCACCTCTGCCCCTCTTGTTCTTCTGCTACAACTCCCGGCGCTGCTGGGAGTTGCACTTTTATTTCTTCTCATTTTCCATTAGTCTGACCCAGTAATGGCTTACCATTGCAGCTGCTGCAGAACTTCTTGTGTACAATAGTCTCAGTTTCATATGACTAAGCACTGAAGAGTAGTGATGGGGGAATTTGTCCTGTTTCACCGAAAAATTCTCAAATTTACCATGAAATTCACGGAACTGCAAAAAATTCTGGCATCAACTCTGACGCGCACCACAATTTTGAAGCCATCGTTAAAGTCAATGGGCATCAGAATAATGTTGACACGCCATGGTTTTGACACGAGCAACTTTTCCGCCACGCGTCCAAAATTTTTTTCACGAATTTATTGGCAGGTGACAAAAACGCAAATTCGCATCTAGTGAATTTATTCGCCCATCACTAATGAAGAGCACATGTTAGCAAAGAGGCTGGAATGCATAAGAAAGAGGTTCTGCAGCAGGTGATTTATGATTATGACTGACGTTAATAATAAATGAATGAGTTGTGTGAAAGTCTTTGTGGCTGGTCCCTTCTCTACATGGGAACGTGCCCATTATACTGAGCAGGTTAGGTGCTGTCGAATGAAGTGAAAGCTCTGCTGCCCTGGGCAGGCTGATGTACAACGCCGGGTTTTTACGGCTACAGTGCGGTCTTCTGTTTTTGGCATTTGTTCCTAATTTTTGAGGCTTTATGTTGATACAGATGCTGACACTTGCGGTTCATGATGGGCGAAAAAAATCATTGCACGTCAAAATTATTTGGACGCCCATTGACTTTTAATGCATTTGGAAAAAAACTAGCTGCGCGTATAAAAATTGACGCGGGCATCTAAATTGACGTGCATCAAAATAATTTTGACGCCCATTGACCAATGCGTTTTGTGAAAAATTCCCAAAACGCATTGAACTCAACGGGCGTCAAAATTATTTTGACGCACTTCAATTTCGACGCCCGAGATTTTTCACAGGCAAATTTTCGCTTCAGTTTTGCGAATTTTTTTTTCTCCCTGGCAAAATGTGGAAATTCGCTGCATATTCGTTCCTGCAGAATTTATTCGCCCATCACTACTTGCGGTACTTTCAGTAAAGAACAGGGCACCCTAAAATTGTAGGCAGCCCCCAAACATATATTATTCACATAAAGCCGCAGACGAAGTTCGTTCTCGCAAAATAAACGACTCCTATTTACTTGATATGCCATGCCATTCAGAATATGTTGCTGCTGCTGTTCATTGGAGGTAGCAAGTGATATCACATTGTAACTAGTTACTCATGAGATTACTTGTTCCCTCTTCATTGTACCGTCCCCACTCACCGTCAGTTCAGAACCCAATGGAAGCTTTAATGGGGTTCTTTACCGTTGAGATAACTTTTAGTATGATGTAGAGAGTGATATTGCAATTGGTTTTCATTTTGTATTATTTGTTTTTTTCAATAATTTAGCTTTTTGTTCAGCAGCCCTTCAGTTTGCAAGTTTAGCAATCTGGTTGCTAGGGTCCAAATTCCCCTAGCAACCATACACTGATCTTAATAAGAGACTGGAATATGAACAGGAGAGGCCTGAATAGAAAGAGGAGTAATAAAAAGTAGCAATAACAATACACAAGTTGCCTTACAGAGTATTTGTTTTTTAAGATTGGGTCAGTGACCCCCATTTGAAAGCTGAAAAAAGTTTGAAGAAGACGGCTTTGATTTTCTAGTTGTTATGTCACTTTAGCTGTTGTGTCTCTCTAGTTATTGTGCCCCCTAGTTATTGTCTCCCTCTCTCTCTAGCTGTTGTGCTTCTCTAGTTGTTGTGCCTCTCTCTAACCTTTGTCTCTCACCAACTCATGTGTATCCCTGGTTGCTGTGCTTTTCTTGTTGTTGTGTAGTTTTTGCTGTTTTTTCTCTCTGGTTGTTGTGCTATTTTTGTTGTTGTGCATTTCTAGTGCTGTGCCTCACTTGTTGTTGTGTTGCTCTAGTTGTTTTGCTTCTCAAGTCTTTGTGCCTCTCTAGTTGTTGTGTTTTTCTAGTTGTTGTGTTTCTCTAGTTGTTTTGCTTCTCAAGTCTTTGTGCCTCTCTAGCTGTTGTGCCTCTCTAGTTGTTGTGTGTCTCACTAGTTGTTGTGCCTCTCTAGTTGTTGTGCCTGTCTAGTTATGTTTCTCTAGTTGTTTTGCTTCTCAAGACTTTGTGCCTCTCTAGTTGTTGTGCCTATCTATGTGTTGTGTTTCTCTAGTTGTTTTGCCTCTCTAGTTGTTGTGCCTGTCTAGTTGTTGTGCCTCTCTAGTTGTGTTTCTCTAGTTGTTTTGGTTCTCAAGTCTTTGTGCCTCTCTAGTTGTTGTGCCTCTCTAGTTGTTGTGCCTCTCTAATGTTTTGCGTCTCAAGTCTTTGTGCCTCTCTAGTTGTTGTGCCTCTCTAGTTGTGTTTCTCTAGTTGTTTTGCTTCTCAAGTCTTTGTGCCTCTGTAGCTGTTGTGTGTCTCACTAGTTGTTGTGCCTCTCTAGTTGTTGTGCCTCCCTAGTTGTTGTGCATCTCGAGCTGTGTTTCTCTAGTTGTTTTGCTTCTCAAGTCTTTGTGCCTCTCTAGTTGTTGTGTTTCTCTAGTTGTTGTGCCTAGTTGTTGTGCCTCTCTAGTTGTTGTGTTTCTCTAGTTGTTTTGCTTCTCAAGTCTTTGTGCTTATCTAGTTGTTGTGCTTCTTTGGTTGTTTTGTACCTCTATAGTTGTTGTACCTTTCTAGTTGTTGTGCTTCTTTGGTTGTTGTGCTTCTCTAGTTGTTGTGTCTCTCCAGCTGTCCGAATTAGCAATAGCTGGGTAGTTGAGACCACTGATCAGTATAAATTCCTATAGGTGAGGCTGCCAGAAGTGAATGTAAGGCATTGCATGAATTTCGCAGGTTAAACTATCACCATAAAATACATTTTGATTACAGAACATAGATAGAAACATCCAGTTTCACTCTTTATTTTATGGTTTTCTAAGACACTTTTATGGCAAGAGAGAACGAAACTACCTTTAATTAAGATGGTAAAACTGGTAATTAAACGAACAGCCTGCTGGGAATGTGCTGTCTGAAGAAATCAGACACAGTTAAGATGAAGCCGAGAGCCAGAGACTTTGCTTTAAAATCCTCTTTTGCTCTGAAGCTCTCTAAACCCAATACAGTCATCAGCTCTAACCGTTCTAAATGCCTTTTCTTTCAAAAGCCTACTTTCCCTTGGACAATCCTTCATGGTAACCTTACGGGGGGCTCCAATTCTGTGTTATTATGATGGATTTAATATGTTCGAACTTCTCACATCAAACTCCTCTCAGATCAGCTATGGGGGAAGGGGTCTCTTTCAGTTTGAGTGTTGCTGTAAAGAACACTTAATACTTTAATGTGGAATTGGATTAGTAATTTATATGTATAGAATAAACTAATGCATTGAGCAATTTCTTATAATGTGCTCTTCTTGCTATGGAGAAGCCCATGCTCCTATAAATTTGCTTGAAATACAAAAAGTTGTATTGCTTTTTGCAGTAGCTGTAAATGTCCACCTAAAATCAGGGCCATATTTTCAATATACTCAAGGACCTGTGCCCAGGGCTGCAGTTTCAGGGGCATTTCTTTGGCGCCTACACAGAAAAAATTTAGTTTTCTCCCATTTTATTTGTAAGCCTTCTTGCCACCATCACACACCTCTTGCAATATCCAGAAGTGGAACTGAAAGGTGGGTACCGTTCCTCTACCCGAGCAGGTTCCTCTCCCCTACCCGATCAACACATGTGCTGTATTGTGCATTGTGTAAAACAAGGGATAAGCAAAGGGTGTGCTTAGGACAGTGCGGGCACTGCTTTCAATGGATTATTTTGTTGATGGTCTTGAGGGAGCCCTAAAAAGATTTTGCTGTTTGCTCATTAACTGTGGATAATCATGGATGATTTTAACTCAAGGGAAAAAGAAGAGTAAGAAGAGCACAGACTGCAGAAGCTGTTGTTCCACATGAATCCTCCTAAGAGAAAATACTGTTTAGCATAGCCAATAATCTCCAATAAATCTTCACCAATTACGTTTCTTATGGTGGGTATGGTCAGAAGGATAGAGCCCTCTGAAACATTGGAGATCTCCCGGTTTCCTGGTGGCCACATCTATATCTATTTTCAGAAGCCCTATTCAATCTCTTATGTGGTGGCCATGCTCAGAATTATAGCACACTGTAACTGGACAGAAGGTCTACCTTTGAAACTCTTAAGGTGACCTAGGGTAAGGGAGCAGATACTAAGGATTTGCATGGGATTTATGTCTTCTGGCTTAGCAAAGTAGAGGGCCCTCTGAATCCTTGGATATCTTCTTGTATCCTGGTGGTCCCACCAATGTCTATTTTCAGAAGCCCCATTTAATCTCTCATGTTGTGGCCATGCTCAGAAGCACACTGTAACTGGACAGAAGGTCCAGCTTTGAAACTCTTAAGGTGACCTAAGGTATGGGAGCAGATACTAAGGATTTGCAAGGGATTAATGTCAACTGGTTTAGCAAAGTAGAGGGCCATCTGAAGCCTTTGAGATCTTCTGGTATGCTGGTAACCCCACCTTTATCTGTTTTCAGAAGCCCCATCTATATTTTTCATGGTGGTCATGCTCAGGTTAGCACACTGTAACTGGACAGAAGGTCTAGCCTTGAAACTGTTACGGTGGCCTAGGGCAAGGAAGCAGATCCTAAGGATTCACAGGGGATGTAGGTCAATTGGCTTAGTAAAGTAGAGGTCCCTCTGAAGCCTTGGAGATCTCCTGGTATCCTGGTGGCACCACCTATATTCACCTACATGCTTTGCTTATTCCCATCAGATGAACCTTCCAACCCAAAGCACATCCAGTACCCCTTAAAGCTTCTACTATTGACAGCCTAGAAATATGAAGAATATGAATCGGGCAGCACGAGTTTCCGTATGAAAGCCATTACATTTCAGTGCCGTTAGTCTCCCTGTCACCAAGTTTTAATTGACGTTCTGCTGCGGTCAGCGCTATGTTCTTAAGTAGAACACGGAGGAATCTTATTAGCGTAAGTAGCAGAACCTTTTGAAAGAGCGCATTAAGCAGTTTCAGCACTGAATATCAAGTGATCTCATGTCAAACAAAGGAAAGTGCAGCAGATTTGCAATGACTCAGTCGTCCTTAAGGTATTTAGTGATGTGATGAAATGATTGCTGGGTAAAACAACTTAGTAAACTGCTTCCAAATCAGCAGATAAAAATGAAAGAACTATACTCCATAGTGGATATTGGGCTCACTTATGAACGCAAAGAAAAATGCACAATGCATTGATGCTATTCACAAGTACTTGCGTTCATACATGCTGGTGGTGAGCACCAATGCGCTCTGTTACAAATAAATTGCAAGCTTAGAGACAAGGGAGCTGCAACTACCACCAGCCTGGACCTGACAGTAAGGGGCAGATTCACTAAGGGTCGAATTTCGAAGTTAAAAATACTTCGAAATTCGACCCTCGAATTGAAATCCTTCGACTTCGAATATCGAAGTCGAAGGATTTAGCGCTAAACATTCGATCGAACGATCGAAGGATTTTTCGCTCGATCGAACGATTAAATCCTTCGAATCGAACGATTCGAAGGATTTTAATCAAACGATCGAAGGAAAATCCTTCGATCAAAAAAAGCTGAGCAAGCCTATGGGGACCTTCCCCATAGGCTAACATTGACTTCGGTAGGTTTTATCTGCCGAAGTAGGGGGTCGAAGTTTTTTTTAAAGGGTAAGTACTTCGACTATCGAATGGTCGAATAGTCGAACGATTTTTACTTCGAATCGTTCGATTTCGTTCGACTTCGATCGAATTTAACCAATTCGATGGTTGAAGTACCCAAAAAAACCTTCGAAATTCGAAGTTTTTTTTATTCTAACCCTTCACCCGAATTTAGTGAATCGGCCCCTAAATGTATCTTACCTCTAGAGGGCATAGCCATTGATTAAACTTAGGAAACTTTTCAAAAACCGCAGGTCTTAAATTTTATGCAGATCATAGGAGCTGGAACAGCTGCATTGTGAGGGATAAAACATGGCAAATCGCATTGAAATTTGGAAAATTAGCATTTATGTATAGAAGTAAGATAGTAAGACAGATCCTTCCATTTGCCATAACCTAGAAACATACTGGTCAACATGCAGTAACTCAAGGCAAACGATCAGCAGGAACCATAGCTTGCAGGTATGGGATCCATTATCTGAAAACCCCTTATCCAGAAAGCTCCAAATTACAGAAAGTCTCCCATTTATCCAAATAATCCAAATCTTTGAAAATGATTTACCTTTTCTCTGTAATAATAAAAACAGTAACTTGTACATAATCCAAACTAATATATAATTAATCCTTATTGGAAGCAAAACCAGCCTATTGGGTTTATTTAATGTTTGCATGGCTTTTTTAAGTAGATTTAAGGTATGAAGATCCACATTACAGAAAAATCTGTAATCCGGGAAAACCCCAGGTCCCAAGCATTTTGCATAACAGGTCCCATACCTGTAGTACATTTTGCAGATTTTCTGCACCCTTAAAGTAGAACTAAAACCTAATGAGGCTAGAAATGTTGTACATTATGTTTTGTGCTTCTGTACCAGCCCAAGGCAACCACATCCCTTTAGCAGTAAAGATCTGTGTCTCCAAAGATGCCCCAGTAGCTCCCCATCTTCTTTTCTGCTGATTCACTGCACATGCTCTGTGCTGCTGTCACTTACTGAGCTTAGGGACCCACTCATAATATACAGTGCTGGTGTCACTGTGTCCTCTGGTGACTGGATCGTATTTTTAGCATTACATGCAATATATTAATGCAATTCTTGCTGCAGTATCCCTCAGTGCTTGGGGCTATAATGAACCCTTGGCGCTTCTATGAGGGAAATTGTGCTGTTTTGCTGCATTATAGGCAGCTTTATGTGTCTCTGGGGAAAGAGTGTATACGACCAGGGTCGCACTAGGGGGCCTGGGGCCCACCAGGACTGCTGTCCAGGGCCCCCTACTCCGACGCGCCTTTTGTCGCACATGCATGGAGGCGCTCATGCGCAAACAGCACCATGTGCATGCGCTGAGGCCTCTGAGCAGCAGCGATTTTTTAAATTTTTTTTTGGAGAGAGGGGTCTTCTGGGGCCCATGAGGTTCAGGGCCCACCGCGTCTTTTTCCAGTGTCCCTCCGGGCCAGTCCGACACTACATAGGACACTAATATAGAGTTCATATTTTATCCAAAAGATGCACCCGTTCTTTCATCAACAAAGCACAATAACCCCTACAGTTCCTTCCCCTGCTGCTCCATTGTATCCCCCACCTATCCATGTCCTCACTCTATTCACTCTCCTCTTTTACCCTTTTCCTTCTCATTCTGCTGAGTTACCCCGCACTCACCTCTCTGGGGCAAATTTACTAAAGGGCGAAGTGACTAACGCTGACGGAAATTTGCCAACGTGACGTCATTTCGGGACTTCACCGATTCACTAACAGGCGCTGGCCTAAATTCGCTAGCGAAGGAAATAGACTGTAGCGCTACGTCACACTCTAACGGCAGGCGAATTTTCGCTCTGCAAATGGACGTAACTATGCAAATTCACTAAGATTCGGATTTTAATGAACGTTACCTCTTGTGCCAGACTTGCCTTCGCGACCTCAGACCAGGTGAAGTGCAATAGAGTAGATAGGAGTTCCTCAAAAAAAATGTAAAAATTTTCCCAGTCCCAAAAAGCGCTGCAACTTTTCAGTTTTTCAGGGTGACAGGCTGCATAAGATTGTAAATTGTTTTGGGGTACCCGACTTCCCCCCTACATTTCCTAACATATGACACATAAACTATACACCGGGCTCATGTGTAGGGCAATATAACAACTCTATTTTCTTTATTAAGGTTTCCCGGGCTTGTGTAATGTAATGTATTTGCCGCAACATATACGTCCATTGAAATGTAACTTCCAGCCATATGCAAATTAGCCAACGCTAGCGCAACTTCGCTTTGCTAGCCGAATTAACGCTATCGAAACTTCTCCATCGTTCGGCGCCCTGGACGCAAATTCGTATTTTAGTGTTCTGGCAAATTTACGCGTTGCGAAGTCTGGCGATGTGAGCGAAGCCGTCACTGGTGAATTTCCGGAGGTTAGTGAATTTGCCCCTCTGTCTCACTCTATATATCTGTATAAATAGAAATATCTATAATATTGTAATATATATTTCTGCACCTCTCCCCCTCTCCTGCTCCTGTCCTGTATCCCCCTCATTGTTTCTTTTTGGATGACTCTAATCTTTTAACCCTTCTGTCACTCTCAGGCCCGGATTTGTGGAAAGGCCACCTAGGCCTGGGCATGCTGCCCAACCACGCCCACATTGGTTCAAAAACCCTGGGGATGCGCTGGAGATATAATAATTTTTTTAATTTCCCATCCCCCAATCCCCATTGCTCCTGTTCCCCTGGAGGGGAATGGGGCGACAAACGGCAGTGGGCCTAGGGGCGCCCACTATGTAAATCTGGCCCTGGCCACTCTGGGAACAAAGCAGCTTTCCCCTAGATTGAAATGGAATGTATAAACATAGATTCTATACTAGTGACATTTAGCACAGCCTAAAATAAAAATTGCCTGGGGGAAGGCACTTGAAGGCTCATGAGGCCACTTCGGGCGACTTCAGAAAACGAAGTGCAGCAGGCGATTTTCATTTTAGCCGGCGGAGGGCAGGGGGAAGTCAGTTCGGGGAGATAGTTGCCACGAAGAAGAGGCGATTTGTTGCTGGGACGACTAATCTCCATGAATCTGCTCATGTAGACTGACCCTAAGCCCTTATCAATTATAGAATAAACACAGGACTGGATGTCCCTGCTCATAAGCTTACCATCTAAATAGGGTTGATTCAGTTAAATTAGAATCTGCAATCTACAATCTTTCAGAAAGTAACCCAATCTCCACATTCGGGAAGGTCCTGTGATTAGACCTCGATTCCCTTCTCCGTCCCTAGCGAGGGGCACATAACAATTCCGGCAGTTTGGACTTTGTCGCACCTGATTGCAGCAGTGCAGATTGTCAACAGCAAACGGAGTGATCTGCCGGCGCACATAATGGGCCAAATGATATTCATTTTATTCTCAGCTTTGGGAAATCAAAGGCACATTGTGTTATGTAAGGAAATGACGAATTTCCATAAAAGAAGTGCCGGTGTTTTTCGATGCCGACCATCAAGATTTTGTGTGTTTTTTTTTTTTTTGCTGATGTGATTCAGCTGGTTATCGAGCCCCACTCTGTAATCCTATCCGTTCCCAAAGGACGAGGCAGATAGAGATTGCTTGCAGGAAGCTGACATTTTGTTTGGGTTTGACGGCTAATGTGCTTTCTAGTTAATTCAGGAGCCTAAATGTCAGGCTGTGCTTCCCTTTCTGCAAAATATGCGGCATACGTTGGGAAATGACAGAGGCTTCCATTGTAGCATTTGCAATGAAAGGACAGTTTAATGGCATTTTGGGGGGGGGGGGTGAAATGCTAACGTTTAGCCATGTACTGTTATTACATGTTGTGATTGCTCAGGTGAAAGGAAACAAAAGCAGAAGAGATAATAGCAAAAGCATTATCATACAGGCAAGGCCATTATTAAAGAGGCAGAAACAGGCAAACAAACAAAAATAACTACACATAAATGGGAAAGCATCATGGCCCCTCTAAGGACAATGGAAAAGCTTTAGCTGCTAGATTAGGTTTGGTTCATAGTGTCAGGGAGCCGGGAGCCGGGAGCTCCCTCCAGGGAGGTAGTCAGGATCAAGGAGGAAGCCCTCTTGAGGGAACAAGGTCGCGGTGTCCAAAGGGTTAATCGAAGAATAGTCAGGATCCAGGCAAGAGTTCACAGGCAGGCAGATATCAACAAAGTCCAAAGTCCAGGCAAAGGGTCAGGAAACAAATCAGGAACAAGATTAGACAATAAAGTACACAGGAAACCCAGGATACACTTTAGGGAAAGTATTCCTATTCTTGGGCGCCATTCTGGTGTCAAGTTGGCGTTTTTATTTTGAATTTGGCGCCATTCTGATGTCATTGACGCCCTTGCGCCGACGTCGGCGCGCTGACGTCATCGCGCCAGCGCCGCTACCCACGTGGCGGCCATGGGCGCCGCCATTTTGGGAGCGACGCCGGCAAGGATGGACACGCCGCCCGGAGCTCCTGGGCCTGCTCCGGGTGGCGATCGTGACACATAGCAATTGGCTTGTTAGAATTTCAGATATTATTGCATTCCCAGAATAAAGGGTTGATGCCTTCATGCGATTTTTCTTTTCCTTTTTTTTATATCCCACCAGTTATTTTCAGAGCCATCACAGTCTTAAAGGGTTGGTTCACCTTCAAACAACTGGTTGTTTTCAGATAGATCACCAGAAAAAACAACTTTTTCCAATTACTTTCAATTTTCTATGTGTCACCGTTTTTCTAATATTAAAGTGTAAAGTGTCATTTTTCATCTTCTAAAGCAGTTCTGGGAGGGGGTCGCCGACCCAGTAAACTGTTCTAAATTGAAACGTTTAGTTGATACATTTCTTATCTTTGTCCCTGCTGATCAGAACTCTGGGTTTCATTGCAGGCAGCTGTTAGAATTGATACAATAGTTGCTAATAGTCCAGAGATGCTGCTGAAAAATGGATCAACTAAGGGGCACATTTACTAAGGGTCGAATTTCGAAGTTAAAAAACTTCGAAATTCAACCATCGGATTTGATACTTCGATAGTCGAAGTATTTTTTCGATTTATTTTAGTATTAGGATTTTTTGTTAAAAAAAAATTGTTAGTATGAATGAATTGGGCTAAAATATATCAGACGACCAAACTGTTGTTTTATTGACATGAAACTAGTTATAGTACCAGGCACAAATGAATTGGTGGATCAGAATCAGAACCCAGCATGGCATTAACTAGAGCCATTGAAATTCTCTATGTCCTACAGCAAGCTATTTAAGAACCAAAAGCTATTACAGGTCCTTCAATCTAAGATGTGAGAACAATGCACACGCGGCAGTTAGACAATGTTGGAATTTTCCAGGCAGTTGAACAGATGTATATCTCTCCGAAGAAGTTTACAGATCTAAACGTGGACGCAATCTAGCCAGTTCTGTTTAAGGTAAAGCAACAGAGCATTTCAAATCAGGTGTACAGCTAAGGCGTGCTTTTCGAAAGCCTTAAGGAATAAATACTTTGGAATCAAACATAACAGAAGCATAAAACTGCAGGAGCAGATAAGAATTGCTTTTCCTAGTTTATGTGCAATATATTTTATACATGTAGTTTCATGTAAAGGACTCTGACCAGATGCCTGAACCTTGAAAGATTATTGCATTCTTGGGTTACCATAAGATTTTTTACTGGTTGCAAGTATGGTTTCTGGATGTGGATATGGGCACTGGTAGAGTCACAGTTTGGGTTGCCATTATAAGCTCCTTTTAACAATTGATGCCAGTGTAAGAATTATATAGGTTCAAATTATTAGTTAATCAAAGACATGGATCTTTGCTCTATTTTGGAGCTCAGATTATTGGCCAAATTGGCAAATCTAATCTTTAGCCCCTTGAGCCAATGATCATATCTCATGGAGTCCTTTGGTTGGTGACCACTTCCATAACCCAATGTGGTCCTCAGGACATTTTCTACCAAGCTGAATTAATATCTGGATAAGCCTGTATCAATCAAGGAGACTCTTTTTCTGGACCCGTACAGTATATTGGGCTATGGATATAACCGGCAACTAACTACTCTCCGCAGGCCCCCATGTGATATGATTGTCGGCTGAAGACAGCTCAAGACAAGATCTGACAATTTAGCAAACTGTCTGGTTTCCACAATGGGACAAACATCCTTTTATATGATGATCCAACCACAAGCCTCATAAACTGGTAACAACAATCAGGTATAGATATGCTTCATCCATGCCATGGAAGGTATCTTCAGATTCTTTCTGTTGCAGTTGTTCTGTGTATGTACTATATGGTGTAGAGTGGACTGTAGCTATAAAGAGTTGTAATCTGGTACAAATGAATCAGTTGTTCCTTCTTCCCCTATAATGACAGTAACTCTTAATTTTTGCAACATATTAATGCCAGCGATAGAGGTATCCAACATACAAAAACCTGGAATTTCTTCATTTCTCTTTTACTTCGGCTAAAGCCTGGATGTTGGCTAGAAAATGCCAAAATGTTGGCTAGAATGCTACCAAAGGAAAGTAGTTAGAAAAATACCTTGAGAGTCCTGACGCTAATGTTACATGTGAAATTTTCTGCTCCAGGTGTGACTTTAGCTTTTGAAGGAGCTCTGGTGGAGAGGGACGCTTTGATATTCTAGATACACCAGAAATTCCAACATGAAGGCCAATTAATGTGAGATTTGGGGCAAAAATGTATATGTTCTTCTAGTTACATGTCAGTCTGTTGCCATCATGAAAACATATTGACACTGTATGAGTAAATGTCATATCTGAACTTAGCTGATGCCATAGCACAGTGATGGACTTTATCCCACATATTCAGCACATTGGGGGTTTCTCCACTAGCAAAAAAAACCACCATGTATGACAATAGCCTTATAAGAACATCAGCTGGAGCATGACTAGCATGACAAGCCCAGGGTGAAGGTCAATTAAGGCGAAATCTGGGTTGAAAATGTATTTGCTTTTCTAGTTACACTTGCCTGAATACTGCTAAACCCATGTTCCCATATCTGTAACCTTGTTATTGGCTCCAGAAGGGGAACTTGAACTGAAAAAAAATCTGATTATTGCTTCCTTACAGACTGCAACATATCAATTGTTACACCAGTGGGAAAAAAAAGACTTATTATGGGTAAAAAAAATTAGCAAACTTGCACTTTGAACAGTGCATTGCAGTCATAAGTGACTCCTATAATCTCATCATTGTGACTCTTATAATATAATCATTGAAACCATTCAGTGATATGTTTTGATTGTCCTAGCTCAGATAGAAAGTAATTGCATTATGGGCTCCTGAATTGCTGAAAACTTTTGCGGGATCCATGGTCTTTCTGATTGGATTTCTTTTATTGCTGCAGAAAGCGTCTGCGTAATCTTGGGTGATAAATAGGTGGTTCTGTCTCATGCCACCTGGGTTTTCTGTTTGTGTTCAAATATCTAATAGCAACGATTTCACCGCTTTCGCAATCCTTGATCCGCTGCACATTAGTCAGGTCAATGGAGATGGGCCTCCAAGGTCTTTTAGTTAAACTTTATTGCGGTAGTTCCATGACATTATGAAATATGAGCAATTTAAACCGAAATACAAAAGAAATTGAAAGCTCCTCTTACTGGACACATGATTTATGGAGCTCAGTAGCAAATGCAATTTTAGCTTCACTTTCCTATTGTTTCCAGAGCCTGAATTTACTGGTAAAGGCACCGACCATATTCCATATCTTGATGCTTTTATGTTTGGATGGGGGGCTGTCAGCTGGCGACTGAAAGTTAAAGGGATACTGTCATGGGAAACATTTTTTTTTTCAAAATGAATCAGTTAATAGTGCTGCTCCAGCAGAATTCTGCACTGAAATCCATTTCTCAAAAGAGCAAACAAATTTTTTTATATATTTAATTTTTAAATCTGACATGGGGCTAGACATTTTGTCAATTTCCCAGCTGCCCCTGGTCATGTGACTTGTGCCTGCACTTTAGGAGAGAAATGCTTTCTGGCAGGCTGCTGTTTTTCCTTCTCAATGTAACTGAATGTGTCTCAGTGGGACATGGGTATTTACTATTGAGTGCTGTTCTTAGATCTACCAGGCAGCTGTTATCTTGTGTTAGGGAGCTGTTATCTGGTTACCTTCCCATTGTTCTGTTGTTTGACTGCTGGGGGGGGGAAGGGAGGGGGGTGATATCACTTCAACTTGCAGTATAGCAATAAAGAGTGATTGAAGTTTATCAGAGCACAAGTCACATGACTGGGGGCAGCTGGGAAATTGACAATATGTCTAGCCCCATGTCAGATTTCAAAATTGAATATAAAAAAATCTGTTTGCTCTTTTGAGAAATGGATTTCAGTGCAGAATTCTGCTGGAGCAGCACTATTAACTGATGTGTTTTGAAAAAAACATGAAAGCTTATAAGATTATAGGAGCTGCTTATAGAAAGCACAACCTGATAATAATGATGTCTTAGTGAATATATCAGGAATATGGTTAGCGGCTGTGTTATAGTAAGTCAATGATGTTGATAATAATTCAGCAGCATGTCTTTGTTTCATCACTGGCAAAATCAATGGTGTTCCGCGGCAATGGCTGCAGTCGGGCAAATTACCACCTTGCAACTGCTAGGGTTAATTAAATTCCCTGAATTCAGGCTCCATATTTTACTGGGATGCACCAAACCCTACTACTGTATTTGGGATTTGGCCAAATCCAGAATCCTTCCTTTTGGATTTGGTCGAATCTTGAACTGTATCTGAACCTAGTATTGCTAGCGCACGGGCAGAAAATGATAAGGTGCATGCAAATCCCATACAAAAATTGGCATGCCTGTGCAGCACGAGTGGGGCATTTTTTTTATTTTTTTTAGCTTTTGTGGGATTTTGAATCAGTTTGACCAGGCTCTTGGATTTGGCCAAATCCAAATCCTGCTTAAAGGAGTTTACCTTTGAGTTAAATTATAGTATGATGTAGCGAGTGATATTCTGAGACAATATGCAATTTGTTTTAATTTTTGATTATTTGTAGTTTATCAGTTATTTAGCTTTTTATTCAGCAGCTCTCCTGTTTGCAATTTTAGCTATGTGGATGCTGGGGTCCAAATTACCCTAGCAACCATGCACTGATTTGAATAAGAGACTGGAATATGAATAGGAGAGGCCTGAATAGAAAGGTGAGTAATAAAAAAGTAGCAATAACAATACATTTGTAGATCTACAGAGCATTTGTTTTTTAGATGGGGTCAGTGATCCCCATTTGAAAACTGGAAAGAGTCAAGAAGAAGAAGGCAAATAATTCTGAAAATATAAAAAAGAAAAAAACGAAGACCACTTGAAAAGTTAATTTGAATAAGCCATTCTTTATCATACTAAAAGTTAGTTTAAATGTGAACAACTCCTTTAAAGAAAAACTATACCCATAAACAATGTAGGTCTCTATAAAAATATATTGCATGAAACAGCTCATATGTAAAATCCTGCTTCATGTAAATAAACCATTGATATACTTTTTTAGTAATTTGTGCCTTTGGGTATTCCTAAATAGAAAATTGCCACAATACATCTGTAGCCTTACAGAGCATTTGTTTTTTTACCTGGGGTCAGTGACCCCCATTTGAAAGCTGGAAAGAGTCAGACGAAAAAGGCAAATAATTAAAAAAATTATACAAAATAAATAATGAAGACCAATTGAAAAGTTACCTAGAATTGGCCATTCCATAACATGCTAAAAGTTAAGCTAAAGGTGAATCGCTTCTTTTAAAAGACTTGAATTCAGCTGGATCTTGAACTGGATTTAGTGCTGAGACATTGGAAGCAGTGGAACAGGGAGCACTGCAGGGAGTGGGACATGGGTAGAACAGGGGCAGGGCCAGTATAAACTAACATTTTATTTTCCAGAACTATAACCAAGGCCTGACACGTTTCGTGTCTACCAAGGACACTTGAGCCTAAAGCTGGCCATAGACGCAAAGATCTGAACGTACGAATCGCGGATTCGGACGATTTTCGAACCGTGTGTGGAGAGTCCCGACATTTTTCGTCCGGCGGATATGGGTCGTTTGGTCGATCGGACAGGTTAGAAAATTTCTGTCGGCTGCCGATAATATCTCTGCGTGTATTGCCGATCGTACGATTTTCAGTGGGAGACTGTCACTAGCTTTGGTTGGACATAGATATGGTACGATTGCTGTCAGGGGCAGAACATTGCTGATCTGTTCTTTAACTAGTCTGACTGGTAAGACTTTGATCTGAATGGTTAGTGGCGGGTCGGGAGCTGGGAAAGTCCGATCGTACGATGATTCGTACGATCGGATCTTTGCATCTATGGCCAGCTTAAGACCAAGTGTCCTTGGTAGAGCAGCCTCTTTCTTTCACCTGACAACTTCCTTGACTACTTGGTGGTCAGACTAGTCAGAAAATGACCAGCAGGAGGCACTGTTGTACCAAAATTCATTGATGTTAACAGTACACTTAACCTTTAATATCTTGGAATTAAAAAATAAATAAAAAATAATGAATGTATATTGCAAAAGTGCTTAGAATATCATCCTCATCAATGTTACATTAAATTTTTTAAGGTTTACTTATCCTCTAAGGAAATATAAAATTCAGGGCCTGGAGCAGAGGCTGTGGGGCCTCGGCTTAAAGGTGAGAATTCAAGCTTTGTGAGATATGGGAGTGAACATTTATTGGCTTTTCTATATAATATTGGAACTATGGCTGTGTAATCTGTAGCCTTCTTGATATCCAAGGGAGCCTTCAACAAAGGTCTGGTGGACCTACACTGAAAAAGTTTGATTACTTCTTGTGAGGTCCACATTCCAGGGCTGATTTACTTCTCTGTGTACTCCTTAGTTTTGGATGGGTTGCTGTCCTTTATTCATTTGTGGTAGAAGATGGTAGAAAAGTTGTTGAATTCATGGAATAATAGACTTGATGTCTACCAGAATCCTCTAGTAGTTATTTAAGTGGACCTGTCACCCAGATACAAAAATCTGTTTAATAAAAGTCCTGTTCACATTAAACATGAAATCCATGAAATCCAATTAAACATGAAAGCATTCATAGCTGTTGTAAGCTCATTTAAAAATCTCATCTGTCTATGCCTTAGGCATAGAGGCGGGGCAGACAATTACTTTCACTTTCCATTCAGCACTTCCTAGATGTCACTGCTCACCACACATTCCCCCCGTTCTTTTAACCACTTAATTGTGTAGCCAGGGCATGGGGATGGACATCAGGTCCCCCATTCTGGTGCACAAACAAGATTCTGAGATGATGCAAGACTTGTCTTAATAACAGTGTCCACAAAATGGCTCCTGACTGCTTGCTAGAATTATATGTTCCCAGACTGAAGGAAACACAATTCAAATAATTTTTATAGTGTAATTAAAGTTCATTTTGCTTGACTAATGTGATAAAATAGGATTTTGAATATTTTTTTTTGGGTGACGGGTCGCCTTTAAGCTAATGGCACATCAAGCAGTTCCAGGTGTTTGTCCACAGTATACCCCTCTGTTCAACATGAGTTCAATGAATAGGCCCCTCTGTTCAACATGAGTTCAATGAATAGGTCTTGAGTTGAACATACTTTTCAAAATAATCTATGGTTTTTATTTCATGTTTTCTCCCTACGAGGTAGGTTATTAGAATACCAGATAATGCCTCTTCATAGTGGACTCCTGTTAACAATAAACAGGACAGGTCACAAAAAAAGGTTGAAGGGAAGGACGGTTGTACAGTATGTGCATAATGTAAAGATCTATTTGAGAAGTGAGGTCACCAGATGAGGGGGGTGGGGTTCACTGACCTGATTAAATATTGCCTAGACAGAAGTTCAGACTGCATCCATAGGCTGGTGTGGTCCCAGGTCATTCTTCTTTGGCATTCTGGATCATAATCAAAATCATGTATCAACTGGAAAAGTAGATAATTCACTTGGTCAGAAGTGGATGAGTTGAGTTGGTTGAGAATTTGAACTTAGTAGACCTTTGCACATTTATCTTTGACCAATCCTGACAATAATGCAATGATATCCAAGGACTGGTCCGATTTCCATTTTGGAGTCAGGAAGGATTTTTCCCCCTCTGAGGAGAAGCTTCAAATGGGTTTTTTTTGCCTTCCTTTGGATCAACTAGCAGTTAGGCAGGTTAAAATAGAGTTACAAGGATGAACTTGATAGACGTTTGTCTTTTTTCAACCTAACTTACTATGATACTATATACTTTATCAGCAGTTGACAGTGTTGGTGTTATGTCCATCTTCTTTTTCCCTTTTTCCTCCTTCTAATACAATCTAGCCTTAGAAAAAAAGAAACTGATTTACAAAACGACCTTACTTAATAAAAGAAAGATACATGTTGAGATCTCCTCCAGAAATAGCATCTAAGCTGCAATTATCCTGACTTATCATGTATGAATAATGCTGGTTTTGTATAGGCAGGAGCAGATACGACACAAGAAAACATTCCCAAATAGTGCTCACACTGAGCTTTCCTCTTGTGTTTTTACACAAGAAAATAATATCTCAGCAATGAAAACCAGTAATAAAACTAATAGAGAGAGAGAGAGACGGGAAATAAAAGATAAGATATTGATAAGAATGATGTTTACTAAGTGACAGTTTCAGGATTTAATTACTGATGGGTGTTGAGAGGTAGACCGTTCTCTGATTAATCAATGTAAATGTATATACAGTATAGGATATATGGGGCTCATCCGCAAAGAAGTTCACAAGGTGTCATTAAAACCAGGTACAATATAATCCATTTGCCTTATCTGCCCCAATGATGAACATAAAGCAGTGGCTGACCCTCAGCATTAGTATGCTGAAAGAATATAAATGTATTATTCAATTAAAACCATTCAATAAATGGGGTGCAGGACAGCTTTGTACCTGTGCATTAACTTATAGAAAGCAAGCTTTGGCTGAAGGCCTATTATACAGGTCATGGAACTCAAAGGATAATTCTAATATCTTTATATTTTACAAAAAACCCACAAGATTCAGTGGGTCATGTAACACAAATTATGTCACTAAGGGGCAGATTTATCAAAGGTCGAAGTGAAAATTAGAATTAAAAAAAATTCGAATTTCCATCTCATTTTTGTGTGCTTCGACTAGGGAATATCATCATCATGAGCTAACTGCAAAAATAATGTACCGATGGTATATGACCCCTGAGAGAATACCTAAAGCCTTTCCCAGTGTATTAAACATCTGCTGGAGATGTCAACGAGAAGTTGGTACCCTGATACACGTGGTGGGCTTGTCCCATTGTACAAACATATTGGAATAAAGTCAATCAGCTTATAGAGGAAATCACAGGCATATCCCATGTATTTTGGCCTGAAATGGCCTTATTAGGCCACTTAATACAATAACTCAAAAAGACTAACCATCCAAATACTATTGGCCAGCAGAAGTCTACTAGCAAAAAACTAGAAGAGGACTTCACTTCCAACAACAAACAGGGCCGCTTCTGCCATGAGGCAAGGTGAGACCCTTGCCTCAGGCGGCAGTGAGCGGCCAGTTACAAGGGGCGGCAAAAAGCCAAACTTCTGGGTTTTAACCTGGAAATTCAGCTCCGCTAGTCCAGAGAGCGCCATTGCGCTTACTGCACTACCGATACTACCCCCTTTGACCCGCTTAGGGCTTTTGTTGGGGGGGGTTTAGTTCTCCTTTAACACCCTCACCATGAAGAACTATTTGCATTGCTTCTAGTGGAAATTCTGTTCCTCAAGTCTAAAGAGATAGAAGTGTCCCGGTATCTGTGTAAGCCATGATGATGACCAAGTGTGGTTTGGGGCATAAAAAGCCAGAAAAACAAGCACCCAAGGTCCAAGCAAGGACTAAAGGTCTGTTACTAGTATCCTGACTGTGGCTATAGAACACAGCACGGCGCATCTGTAGAGGCCTGAATTGAAATGTGAACATAAAGATAAATACCGTCTGTGTTTTAAGCCAAAAACGTCCAGTTGTCTTGATGTTCTTCATGTTCTAGCAACACAAAACCTCACCAGAACCTTGTTTAAGGGTTTAACCTTTTCCTTTGCCAAGCACAACTCAGATAGAACTCGTGCAGGTATAGCAGCCCTTTAATAATTGGGAATGAGAACACTTTCTGTATATCTTGGAACATCTGTAATTGGGAAGAAAAGTATCACCAATAGTAGCTATTTCATCTCTAGGCAGGTTTAGCTCCTAGCACGGCTGAGGATTGCTCCAGCTAAATGCAGATCTGCATGGTTTATGCATCTTCCTCCCATGCAATATTAATTTACTATGCATAAGTTGCTTCTTACATCTACCCAGTAATGACACAGCCGTAACAGAAGACTGGGTATTTGAAAACATTGTAGAATATTCCTTCATTCTAACACGCTGAATGAGCCTCCAGCATAGCGAGTAATTACCAGTTCCCATTTCAGTGCATTCTGTGTGAGGTTTCTTGCAGCATTTCTTGTAGGTGTGCATTGGCAGCAATTGCACAATTTGCTACTGTCCTCAGTTTCTGGGCCTTATATTGTTGCCATAGAGACCTTAAGACATTTAAACATTTAAACCCACCGGGTTTCTTCCCAGGCCGACCCTGTATATATATGTATACTGTATGGAGGTTATTTATCAAGCTCAGAATATCTAAACCTCGAATAATTCGTAGTTTCCTGAGCAAAAAAAACAACTATGAATTATTTGAGATTTATTGAAGTCCAATGGTCTAAAAACTCAGAATCCGAAACCCCGGCATCTAAAGGCTCTCGAGGTCCTGTATAATTTCAGCAAACAGAGGTATGGATGGAGCACATAAGATGCAGTCTATGTCGCAAATAATTATTTATTGCATCACAACATGTTTCGGATCACAAGAATCCTTTATCAAGTGAAGGTGATTGAACGAATTTGCTGAGGTGAAGGTGACTGAACGAATTTGCTGAAAGCTAGAGGTCCTGTATAAGTCAGTGAGGAAGGATCTGTCGGTGCTGATGTCCGTACCAATGATTTCAGGGATTAGGAGCAAAAAAACTCCGAAAAAATTGGAAATAATTTCGGAGTTTTGCCCGACAATATTTTTTCTGGCTTTTTTCTTCATTAATAAGATCCGTTTGGGAATTCGGAGTTGCTTGAAGTTGGATATTAGAAATACTGAGATAAATTCGGACCTTGATAAATAACCCCCTATGTGTGTGTTGTGTATATACTGTGTGTGTATATATTTATATATATATATATACACACACACACACACACACACACACAAAGGTCTTTTTTCAAAATGTGTGTGTTGTGTATATAGTGTGTGTATATATATATATATATATATATATATATATATATATCAATAAAAGTTTTTTTATTTTTGTATAAAGACCTGTTGGTGCGGTTTTTCCTTATGCTTATTACTATTGATATTTATAACCAGCACACAGGCATTGCTTTTTGGTTATCTGTGTGCACTGTGCCTAAATTTATTGTTATATATAAATATATATATACACACAAAGGTCTTTTTCAAAGTGTGTGTGTGTAAGGCGTCCTCGGCGGGTCCAAGATGGCGGTGCCCAGAAGAGGCCATGCGGCCGTCAGATGCCAGCATGACACTGGCGTTTTCACGCAGCGTATTAACGCTGTCGTCCAAAACGTGCAGACGCTGGCGCATATTCTGGCGCACATCCTGTGACGTCATCTAGCACATTTTGGCGCGAAAATCCACCTATTTAAGGTCGCCAGAAGGTTCTCTCAGTGCCCGAGTATAGGTTCTTCTATCTAGAGTTCCTGGGTGTTTTCTAATTATTGATTCTTGATTCTCGACCTTTGCCTGAAACCTCGACCACGAAACCTTGCTGCCTGGACCGACCTTTGCCTGAACTGACAATTCTTCTGCCTAATCCATTGTACCACAAACTTGCCTATTTGCTTTCTCCTTGGTCTGCACTCCAAATTGTGCCTTCGGGCCCTGACTGTGTGTTGTGTATATACTGTGTGTGTGTGTATATATATATATATATATATATATATATATATATATATATATATATATATATATATATATATATATATATACACACACAAAGGTGTGTGTCACAAAAGTTTACATTAAAGTAACGAATCCCCCCAGCAATGGTATGCATTGATGTGTATCTAAGCAGTAAAAGTGTTCACCTACCCTTTAATTTGGAGCTCTAATGAGGCAAGTAAGAAACTTTTAAGCCCCAGCAAATTAAGGTGCACTTGTGAATTTTACTTAGTACTCCCTGACTTGAACCCAAAGGCAGAGAGATTCCATAAAACCATGGCGGCATAGGGATTCTCTGCATTAAACAGATTTTATCAGGAAAAATACAGAGGCCCTTCAAGGACACAAGCAGGTTTATTAGCTTTCAGGAGCCTACTCAGTTCTTGCCTGCTATTGTGCAGTATTTGTTATTCAGCTTTCAGTAATAACTGATTCACTGCTCTGATTAATGGCAAATGTTGCGACTAAAGAACAAGCTGAAAAGTCCCTGAACTTATCTTGCTGCTTGGCAAATGTAAATGCTCAAAGTATAATAGATATTGTGATTGCCATGAATGTGCTGGGCTGTCTATGCCTCGTATGACTGGTGTGGTTGAACCTGCCTCTACATAAAAGAACAGGTTGTTATTAGTGGTTATTTATTAGGACCCATGGCTTCACTCTATAGCTTTTCTTTTTTCCCATGATTCTCTGAGCCACTTAGCAAGTTATGTCTACTTTGTGGTTTGTACTATGAACCTGAAGCTGAAAACTGACATGTTTACAGCAAGGTACCCCCTACACTGAATTTGTATCATTGGGTTGGATGAGAGTAAAATTACATTTTGTGTCAGGATGAGCCATAAATGTGACTAGAATGTAGAAGCCTTGGTGCTGTATAGCCCAGAGGATAGGGATCGGGATCTTCATAGAGACCCAAAGCTAAGCAGTGAGACATGACACAATGTTTTATAGGCAACCAGGTTATCAATGATAACAAACCTAAAAAATATCCTAATAGGCAAGTGTGTTAACTGACGATTGGTGTAACGTTCACGTTATCAGGATCCTTGCACAGTGATGGTTTCCTTCAGATGCACAGGTGGACCTTTTGGGGCCCCGGGCTTTCTGTTGTGGAAACCAACAAGGAAGTGCGTAGCTAGAATCAGGTCCATAAATGAGGTACCGGCAGGGATTTAGAGAAGATGTAGTCACAATCAAGCAAAGGGGTCAAGGCAGGAAACAATGTCACAAGTCAGGCAGAAGTCAAAACCAGAAATCCAAATCAGAATCAAAACGCTTCGGCAGGAATAGAGAACTGAAATCAGCTTGGGTACCATCAAAATGGAAGATTGGCGTTTTGGCACCAAAAATTCAAATTCGCCACCTCTGGTGACATCATGATGCTCAGTGTCACGATGCCAGCGTCATGGCGCTTGGCGTCATTCTAGACGCTAACCTGGAAGTGCGCGCCTTTGCACCAAAAACCTAGGAGAGACGCACCGGGAGGTAAGGGACTTCAATCTCTAGAGGAAGATAGAGACAATAACAAGTCAATTGGGCAGGTTAGAGGTCAAGGTAGACAACAATTTTACAGGTGAGGGGTCAAAACCAACAAAGATCCAAGATCCAAGGCTGGACTGAAGATTTAGAACTCACTGCTACTGGGCTAAATTACCAAGCGAACGCAATGTTCCAGCAAGTGCGAGGTGAAGTGGCAGGCTTAAATAACCCCTTAACTGAGTATGACCCGCAGTTGAGATTGCAGCTGTGATAAATGGGAAGTAAAGGCCAAGGCAGTATTCAAGAATATTGACTGCACGACTACTCTGAACCAATAGGTTCTCTCCTGTCTCAACTGGGAAATCCACCGACCTGTTAGTAAAAGTTCCCTAGTTCTAGACTGGAGAGGTCCTAACAGTGACATGTTGCATAAGTCAGAAATGTCTCCTGCTCCTTGTAATTTATTTGCACATGAATTATAGATAAACCTGTAATTCAAAAGTCCCTATGCTCTCCGAAAGATATATTTATGTAGAGGAAGAGCTGGGAGTATGGCACGGGGCATAAGTAGGTGCAATCACAGTGTGGCACTTTTTGGTTTAAGCTCCTCTTGAAGGACCAACCTTTTTTTTAAAGCCAACATACAGTAACTAGTTTTGAGAGAATTTTCTTGCCAGGCATGGATTTGCAGCGAAATTCTGCATTTCACCATCTGCTAATTTTTCAGTGAGAAATTCTAATGCTAATTCTCCACGAAAAAAGGATTCGCCACAACAAAAAAAGACACCAAGACGAAAAAGTCGCAGAGACAAAAAAAAGTCACCTCAAGAAAAAACGCCTATTGACTTTAATGATTTGGAATGAAAAAAAAAAAAAAGTTGTGCGTGTAAAAAAATGGACACGAATCAAAAAAAGTTATTGTCTATTAAATTCCGTTTTTCAAAATTTTCAGCAATGCAAAATGGGACAGATTCCCTCATCACTACTCATAGCAATGTTACAAGAGAAGCAAATGCTGTATCAGCCATTAATTATCTAGTGTAGCAAATAAGTGTTCACCCCAAACCCTAAGGGCAGAGACACACGCTACGATACGAGGAGATTAGTCGCCCGCCGACAAATCTCCTCTTCTTCGGGGCGACTAATATCCCCGAACTGCCTCCCCTGCCTTACCTCTGGCTAGAATTTAAATCGCTGGCAGGATGGCACTAGGATCGATGTGTTTTCCAAAGTCGCCCGAAGTTGCCTCACAGGGAAACTTCGGGTGACTTCGGAAAACAAAGTGCTCCGAGTGCCATCCCACCGGCGATTTACATTCTAGCCAGCGGGAAGGCAGGGGAGGCAGTTCGGGGAGATTAGTCACCCTGAAGAAGAGGAGATTTGTCGCCGGGCTATTTGCCCCTCTGCTCGTCCAGAACCCTTAGTTGGGCTCCTCTCTTTATAAGACCCGGCGGCATCCGATTAGCCGAGGGCTCCTTCCAAGGTGAAAGGCGACTGTTAAAGGCAGAAGCAAGAGCCGAGACCAGGGAGCCTAACATTGGTTCTGGATTTTGGGTGCCGATCGTGACACTTTATTAGTGATGGTGAAATTGCTAGAGGTGGCCAATTATTATTAAAAATATTCAAGGAAGCAAAATAAAGACAAAAGAGATCCTAGAGATCCTAGACATGAGCCCATCCTAAAAAAATGTGGCTTCACCTTCAAATGGTTAAAAAAAATGTACAGTGTCGGACTGGGCCGGCGGGACACCGGGAAAAACCCCGGTGGGCCCCGGGCTCTTGTGGGCCCCGCCGTCCCAGATCCGCTACTTAGTGGGGCGGCGCGACCCCACTTTGTTTGGGGTCGCGGTAGAATAGAATGTCTGCGCATGCGCACAAGGTAGCGCAGCGCGCATGCGCACAAACGCGGCACCGCGCGCATGCGCACTAGCCCCCTGCAGCACTCCGGAGCGGCAGCGGCGGCTGGAGGGGGGCCCTGGGGCAGTAGCCCCGGTGGGCCCCATGCCTCCTAGTCCGACCCTGAAAATGTAAATAATATATATTTAATAGCTACAACTTTTAACCATAATCCCACATTAAAATATGAAAAAACACCAGTGTATTTCCTTTTTTAAGGCTTTTTTTTTTTAATATGATGTCACTGACATAGTAATGTTGAGGATGGAGCTTCATCTTAACAATTCGCCAGGCAGAACCAGGTCAAGTAGACTTTGGGAAAAGAGTAACGTATCGGAAAGTTTAAACTTTGCGGATTAATAATCATTCGCCTGAGCTAAAATTCACCGAATGAAATGGAGCAAACGTTCTGGAGCATTGACGTTTTTCACTAGTGTTTTGTCTTCTTCGCCTTTTTGTACATAGGCAATGTCGTGAATTATCACTTTGACCCACAATTCTCCCCTTAGTAAATGTATCCTTTAATCCATTAAAAGGATCAGCGTTTACCCCAGGTCTAGATACATTAACCAATCAGATATTTGCCTTCAAAAACAGGCCTGTAAATGCTACCGGCTGATTGGTTGCTCCGGGTAACTAAACTTTTTGAAAAAGTTGCACTATTTATTACATGCACAATTGCTTGTAACTGCTGTACTGTACCTATGGGAAGGCTCTCGACAAATTCCCGGCCTGGATTAATTCGCTGTGCTTGTTACTGTGTCTGTTGCAATGGTTTCCTGGGTGCCATGGCAACAGAACAAAAAAAGTCAGTGTTTTAACCCGTAAAACAATTGAAATCGTTAAAAATGTCACGGCATGCAGGAGAGAGGAACAAGATCATTTAAATTTACACTGCCTGACTATGTATTTGTACTAATTGTGTAATCAAGAAACAATGCATGTTCTGTGTCTTTTCTTGTTTATTAAACCCACATGCTCTGAAATTTAATTTGGCCATAAGAGGTGGCAGTTTCTTTGGAATCTGTGGCTAAGGTTTCCCAGTAAGCGCAACCAGTAAGGGCTGCTCTTCCCATCATGCTCTATAGAACTAGGAGCCCTTTGTCAATTTCTTACTAAAGGACAAGTAAACCTTAAAAATAAGTGAATGTAAAATTGACGAGGGGGCTATTCTAAGTACTTTTGTAATGTACATTCATTATTTATTTATTTTTAATTCCAAGATATTAAAGGAAACATGTACTGTTATTATTAATGAATTTTGTTACAACAGCACCACCTGCTGGTCATTTTCCCACCTGTCTGACCACCAAGTAGTCAAGGAAGTTGTCAGGAGAAAGAAAGAGGCGGCTCTGATGTTCTTCTGCTTAAGAAAGATGTGAAAAAGGTTTCTATTTTTTTTCCTAAGCAGAAGAACATCAGAACAGACTCTTTCTTTCTCCTGACAATTTCTTCCTTGACTACTTGGTGGTCAGACTGGTCAGGAAATGACCAGCAGGTGGCGCTGTTGTAACAAATTTCATTGATGTTAACAGTACATGTATCCCTTAATATCTTGGAATGAAAAATAAACAAATAATGAATGTACATGACAAAAGTGCTTAGAATAGCCCCCTCGTCGATTTTACATTCACTTATTTTCATGGTTTACTTATCCTTTAACAGGGTAAGTTTTAGGGTAGGGCCCTTGTCCTGGACCCCTAGCTGCACAGGTTCCTTTTGGGTCCCTCCTTCCTTCCTGCATTGGCCCCTTCTGTTACTCTATGAATACATCTGCAACCTGAATCTAAATATAACTGGTGCGTTCTGATGTGAAATTGTCTTAATTGGGTCATTGCAAATAGAAATATGATCTGTATTCTGTTCTGGTTACAGCAGAGCCAGTGACCTAGAAGATCTACTAGGGCCGGCTTTATTGTACTGGCAGCTCTAACAAGGCACTGTTCTTTTGTATTTCGTTTAAAGGGAACCTAATTCTTTTTCCAGTTGGCTCATCCAGTCCCACATCTGGTACCTTCTGAGATTCTTCTTGTTCTAGATCTGTGGGTATCACAATCATGTTCCTATGAGCTCCACCCTGTCCTCTCACTTTAACTACCCTCAGCCATGGGGCTGCTCACTAAAGCACAGAGTCCTACTGATCACTTGGGACTACAATTGCACCCATGAAAATGCCATTCACATTGCTCATGCCGATCTTTGCCTAATTTGGTGCATGAGACACCTGTGCAACTCACAGTGGTGTAAGGGAGCCCTGTATTTAAAAGGGGTGGTTCACCTAATAGAATAGCTAATTCTAAGCAACTTTTCAATTGGCCTTCATTATATGTTTTTTTTTTTGCTAATTGTTTTTAAATATTTTTTTCTTGTTTGGACTCTTTCCAGATTTCAAATGGGGGTCGCTGACCCCCATCTAAACAACAAATACATTTTTTCTATTCAGGCATCTTTTATTCATATTCCAGTCTCTTATTCAAAACAATACATGGTTGCTAGGGTAATTTGGACCCCAGCAACTGGATTGCTGAAATAACAGATTGGAGAGCTGCTGAATAAAAAGCTAAATAACGCAAAAACCACAAATAATTAAAAAATAACAACCAAGTGCAAATTGTATCAGAATATCACTCTCTGCACTATAATAAAAATTAATTGAAAGACCTTCAAAGGGGTTGTTCGGCTTTGAGTTAACTTTTAGTATGTTGTAGAGAGTGATATTCTGAGACACTATGTAATTGGATTCTGGTAACCAACTCAAGTCTGACTCCTGCCCACAACAGCCTCAAATGATTGCTGCTTTCACTTACAGGAATGCATTTCTATCATGTTTGCACTAAATGCCTCTCTTTGCAGAGCTCCAAGGTCTGGCTCTTGTTCATTTGTGTCCCTTATCCCTGCCTGATCTTATTATGTTATGTCTGATTATGTTCTCTGCCTCATCCACATCCGCTTATGGCCGTCCCTGCTCGCTGCTAGTTAGCCTTCAACAAAAACCTCTAAAATTCCTCATCATCTTCATAGCAGCCGTTCCTGAGGTTGGCATTATTCCATTGCATGCTGCTGAATGATGAATTTTTTAATTTTTTTTTTTTAAAGAGCTAGCTTCACTCTCTAGTGGGGAAATACGTCTAAAAATATATTTTTCATTTATGAGGGCCCCTTGCAAGTGTGCATGCTCTAGAATGGTACAATGGCGAGTACATATTGGTGTAATTCATTAAGGTACCTGCATGTTCCTGGGCTTCCACATGGTCGCCAATGGGCCCATTCTGTCTCTTCTGATGAATGGTGTGCAACTGCACGTATCTGCACGGGGGAACCCATTGAGTTACTGCCACCCTGGATCTATCTAACCCCACAAGGAATGCAACTTTAAACCAATTTGCATCAAAACACAAGAACAAGGGCGTACATTTGGACTGTGGTGGACCCAATTTTGCATTTGTAACATAACCCATGCAATTTATGGCCAATACTCTGCTACGTTTTTGTTCATAGGGTTTTTCGTGCTTTCCTGCTCTTGTAGGTTTTGTCCAGGAGGTATCATTTACCAATATACCAGTACAATTTTTTTTACCAGTGCAATTTTGGATGCAAATAGTCATGTTTTATACTTGTAATGGAATGGTTTTGCCTTAATACCAGCATGATAGTGATTTCCAATATTTTGATGCCCCATGTCGCATAACAGTTGCTATCAGCAGCCAACAGATTGGCTGGTCAGTATCGGGTTCGGAGCAGTATCAGGAGCAGTACCAGGAGCAGTATCAGGAGTAGTATCAGGAGCAGTTCCAGAAGCAGCATCAGGAGCGGTATTAGGAGCAGTATCAGAAGCAGTATCAGGAGCAATATCAGGAGCAGTTTCAGGAGCAGTATCAGGAGCAATATCAGGAGCAGTACCAGGAGCAGTATCAGGAGCAGTACCAGGAGCAGTATCAGGAGCAGTATCAGGAGCAAAATCAGGAGCAGTATCAGGAGCAAAATCAGGAGCAATATCAGGAGCAGTATCAGGAGCAGTATCAGGAGCAGTACCAGGAGCAGTATCAGGAGCAGTATCAGGAGCAAAATCAGGAGCAGTATCAGGAGCAAAATCAGGAGCAATATCAGGAGCAGTATCAGGAGCAGTATCAGGAGCAAAATCAGGAGCACTACCAGGAGCAGTATCAGGAGCACTCTACTGGGACAACAGCACCAGTTTCATATTTTGCTTGACTACTTCATCCTGTCATTTAAAAGAAAATCATTATTATAGCACCACAGAAGTGTTCTCACTACAAAATACATTTTTCGATCCAATTTCTTTCTGCAGAATGCTCTTAGTAGATCTCAGGGGGGCGCCGACAATAATCCGTATGAACTATTTTTGATGCCTTAGGCTGCGGCATATGCAAACCCTTAATCGGGCTCTGCGTGTTTCCCACAAAGGAATTCCTGCCAAGATGAAAACTCACAAATAGTTTGATCGCCTGGAAAAAATAAACCAGGTGATGAGATGGTATCAGGGAGACAGACGCAGGAGGAGGAACATATTGTGAGCGTGCAAGAAACAAAAAGAAATGGAATCAGCAAAGTGTGAGCCCTTGGCCCGGCTTGCTCCACAGCAGATGTTTTTTTTACAGGCGGCTACATCGTGCCGAGCATGCTGTTACTCACCACTCGTTCCTCTGCAAGGATAGACACTCAGACTCTTACTTTCTCCTTTTTTAACTACTAATTGCAATTTATGATCTTATGCAAGTTATTAACCAGGAGTTCTTCTTGACAGCTGCCCAAACAGCATGAATTTTCTATTTTTTAATGGATTCTGAGATATCAGGAACTTTCAGCTCAGTAGACCTGGGGATGGGGTGGCTTGGGGAGCATGGCGCAGAACCTTCTGGATTGCAGAATAATATTAATGCAATAAAACTCTATTAGGGTTATGTAATAAAATGTACTAAGTTTGCCCAGGGGCACTATCCCCCAGCAACCAATCAGTAGGTAGAATTTACTAGTCACCTGTTTAAATGAAAGCATCTTACTGGTTGCCATGTGTTACTGCTCATGGGCAAACTTAGTGCCTTATATTACATATGGAGATATAGGAAGAATTAGAAAACTTATAAAAGTAATTAAACACCCCAATCTGTCAGTGGGAAATAAAAATTAGGAATGATATATTTTGCGCCACTGCCTTCTTTAAGCAGGGCAGTAAAAATGCACTATATGCAATTAAATCTAAAGTATTATGTAATATATGTAATATGTAAATTGTGTGTTGCTCTTATTGCTTCAAGGGGCGCTGGAAGGTTCAATTGAAGACTTTGCTGTGAATAACTACACAGTTTTGCACATAAAGCACGACAGTTTCTTTGAATTATAGGAATTAATATGTTGATCACTTATAAGTAATTCATTCGTTTTCCCATCCCCACTGATACATAATATGTCCACATCATTGGTTCCTTGATGTATGTTTCTGAAACTGGGGTGAGGGGGAACTGGAAAGCCGGTTAATAGGATGGTAATTATGTTAAAATGATGTCAGAATAAAATACAAAGAGCTAAGGGCTGGTTTATTAAAGGACAACTAAAGCAACCGTGGCATATCTATGAATTATATAATGTTCTAATATACAGTTGTTGTACAATCTCAACATACAACAGTCCATGGCAAATCCACCCAGCTCACCTTCCCAATGCTGCTGAGTTGGCCCTCCTCCTCTAGTGTAGGGGCCAATGATCGGATCACAATGACAGGGATGCAGGCCATCGGGATGGGGACTGCATCATTGAGCCGATGGGGTCATGATCAATCTGGCTAGGTAAACCCACATACAAGGGCAGATCATCTGCCGACTCTGAGTAAAGGAGTTGAATCAAAATCTGGCTGTGTATAGCCACTTTAAGGGGCAGATTTACTAAGGGTAATAGTAAATTTAAATTCAAATTTTTTTTTGATGTCTGAATTCAAATTTTAATGCCCCAATTTGGATGTAAGATTTATCACACCTTGACCATGGCAACAGTTCTAATTCGAATATCCGCCACCTAAGGGTAGAACTACACGGGCGTTTTGAATCCGATACCTTCCGATGCGATGCGAGGAAACACAGGCGGCATGCGGTGAATCTAAGGTAAGTAGAATGTCGGACATTGTCGCAGCATGCATCCGTCACATCACAACTGTCGGCAGGGGCGATCCTGGCCCCTCTGCCGCCCGAGGCAGTTGCTGCCGCCCCTCCTCCGTGCGCTTACCTTTTTGCGCCTGAGGGGGTCCGGGGGGGGTCCACCAGGGCAGCAGAGAGGGCCAGTGCACTAGCGCAGAGAGCCTAACTGCGTTCTCTGTGCTAGAAGAGCCAAATTTCCGGTTTGAAAGCCAAAAATTCGGCTCTTAAAGTACCAGGAGCGCCATTTTTGCCGCCCCTGGTACCTAGTGGGGCACTGTCGCCTGAGGCGACAGTCTCAAGTCGCCTCATTGGCGAAGCACCCCTGACTGTCGGATGAAGATGCACATGCAACGTTTGCATCTGACAGTTGTGTCGTGTTGGATGCACGCTGCAACAATGTCCGACATTCCTATTACTTATCTTAGATTTGGCGCATCCGAGGTGACGCCCACGCTTCCTTGCGTCGCGCTGGAACGGAAGGTATTGAATTCAAAACGCCTGTGCAGTTCTACCTAAAAACCTGCTGAGTTAATTTACAAGTAAATGGCAGAGGGCTGTTGAGCCGTTGAATGTTATTTGCCTTCCTGACATTCGAGTTTTTTTCTTAGGGAAAACTCAATACGAATTTGATTAAAATTTTCGGATCGGGACTATTCCATTGAATATTAGACGTTCTAAATTTTTCTTAAATAACCTCCCGTTCGAGGTGTGAGTATATATTCGGATTTATTCAAGTAAAATAAAATTCACATAAATTCGAAATTCGACCTTTCGATAAATCTGCCCACAAGAGACAAGAATTTCTACCTGCCACATAGGGTTGCCACCTTTTCTGGAAAAAAAATCCCAGAGCCACTTCCATGTATAATACCCCTGAATTTATGACGGATTACATACAGTGCCAATTCCATATATAATGCCCCAGAACAAATGACAGCATAAATATAGTTTCACATATGATACCTCCCTACTACTATAGGGAAAACCATTGGTGTTGGTTTGGGGACACTTATCCTCCCAAAACCTTCATTACAATCCCCCCATGGTGACTGCACTTGTCGCTGAATGAGCAAAAACAAAATTTAGCAAAACAAATTCTGTTTTCTAGTAGTACAGGTATGGGACCTGTTATCCAGAATGCTCGGGACCTGGGGTTTTCTGGATAACGGATCTTTCCGTAATTTGGGTCTTCATGCCTTAGGTCTACTAGAAATTCATTTAAACATTAAGGGGCCGATTCACTATGGGTCGAATATCGAGGGTTAATTAACCCTCGATATTCGACTAGGAACTAAAATCGTTCGACTTCGAATGTTATTCCTTCGATCGAACGATTAAACCCTTCGAATCGAACGATTCGAGGGATTTTAATCCAACGATCGAAGGAATATCCTTCGATCAAAAAATCTCAGGCAAGCCTATGGGGACCTTCCCCATAGGCTAACATTGACTTCGGTAGCTTTTAGCTGCTGAAGTAGGGGGTCGAAGTTTTTCTTAAAGAGACAGTACTTCGACTATCGAATGGTCGAATAGTCAAACGATTTTTAGTTCGAATCGTTCGATTCGAAGTCAAAGTAGTAGTCGAAGGTCGAAGTAGCCCATTCGATGGTCGAAGTAGCCCAAAAAACACTTCGAAATTCGAAGTTTTTTTAATTCGAATCCTTCACTCGAGCTTCATGAATCGGCCCCTAAATAAACCCAATAGGCTGGTTTTGCTTCCAATAAGGATTAATTATACCTTAGTTGGGATCAAGTACAAGCTGCTGTTTTATTATTACAGAGAAAAAGGAAATCATTTTTAAAAAATTTGGATTATTTGGATAAAATGGAGTCTATGGGAGTAATTCTGAGCTTTCTGGATTTAGGGTTTCCGGATAAGGGATCCTGTATACCTTATACTTAGTATTGTGACACTTCCATGATTATTTTGTCCCACAAGACAAACACACTGAAATCTTTATTGTGTTGCTGGATTTCTGCTGCACACAAGCATCTGAATTAAGGTCAATTAAAACAATATTAAATGTAAATCATCCAGGCAAGATGAATAGCTTTGTGTATTAACATAATCAAGTAAATGGCACTCTGATCTTTATTATTCCAATTTCTGTTACATTCTGCCAGTGAGAAATAGTTCTGTCTTCCCTTACCTCCTCTCCCATCCATCCAGCCCCAAAAGCCTCAGCTAATATCTGTTCCGCAGTGACACATAGATATGAGACTACCCTGAGATTTTAATTTCAGCCATAAAAAACATCATTCATATTAGGATTAAATAAACCCAGAATTTCCTGCTGGGAGACGGGAAGTCGCTTCTGCAAATTCATTAAATACCTTCAGAAAGATTTGCATAAAGTAATTGAATAGCAGGATACTTAGGGTAACTATATTATGTTCTTATTTATTCACATTTTTATAGATATTTAAAACAATATCACGCATTTCCCCCATTTTGATTCAGTTGAATATTTTACCTAGGGGTAGTACTACAAGTAAAGTTTTTAAATGATTTGTCTTCTTCTTCTGCCTTTTTTCTAGCTTTAAAATTGGGGTCACTGACCCAAGGGAGCCAAACAAAATGCTCCAATATTATTAGGCTACAATATTATTGTTATTGGTACTTTTAAATACCTCCCAACTGTCCTTTTTTCTGCAGGACAGCACAGCCCCCAGTCCCAGGTTTCTTACTGAAATGTCCTGTTTCTCTTTGATCTCCACTTACTCTAGAAAAAAATACAACGTTTCTGAAACTTCATCAAAATAAGAGGCTTTTCGGCAGAGAGCACAGAACAGCCAGCAGCTGCACTTAGATACTTTTGTAACAATTTATGATAAGCAAAGAAACTATTTAAGATAAGCAGGTCTCTTGGGAGAAATGAGACTAGCATCTAAAAGAGCAATTCATTTTTATTTGCAAGTTATAGTATAAAACATTGCACTATAACTCCCAGACATGTGTTCAAATTTTCGAAATTGCAAAATTTACTAAAATGGACATGGTAATTAGGGTGTGTGGCCACAACATGGGCATGGCCAAACAAAATTTGCCACCTCTTTTCGTTTTTCAAATGTTGGGAGGTTTGCTTTTAATGACTTACCTTTGTATTGAGACCCTCTCTTGATCATCTTTCAGTCACTGATTTAAACTACTGCCTGGTTGCTACGGTAAATTAAATCCTAGCAACCAGATAGCTGCTGAGATGTCAAACTGGAGAGATGGGGGTGACCAAAAGAGACAGTTTTATGCTCTGAAAGTGTAAGTGAAATGTTTATAGCATGGGCAAAATATCACGTTAAAGAACATACTGTACAAATGAAACAATATATAGAGAATACACCCTGTTATCATATGTGAGGATATCATAAGTAACCAAGGAATATAAAAGAACATGGTCTAATTTGGAGATGACTTCTGATATCCTTATATTTTACAACAGGGGGTACATTATTTGTTATAATATAACGTTTCTGTGAGTCATGTGACACAAAATACATTACTAACCACTGATTATAACCAATGACATCATCAAGCATGGTTTATATAGTGAATAAAGTACCCCCTCTTGTAAATTATAAGGATATTATAAGTTACCGATGACCACATAAAAACACGAGGCCGAAGGTCATGGAACTCCGAGGTTACTTCTAATATCCTCATATTTTGCAACTGGGGGTACTTTATTTATTATAATACACAGAAATGACATCAGAACTCACCGTTTATAACTGATGACATCAGAACTCACCGTTATAAAATTTACAAGATATTCATGGCTTTTGTGTATTATAAGGATATAATTTACATGATATTCATGGCTTTTGTGTATTATAAGGATATAATTTACAGGATATTTATGGCTCTTGTGTATTCGACAGTAAAGACTATACGTGAAATTCGCTCTACTGTATGGCCAGGAGTATGTCATGGGTGCTCGGATTACAATGTAGTGCTAATGGGCACGTGTGCATGTGCATCTTGTTCATGCATGTGTGATGACTACATGGGAATAACCGAGCGGGGGTGGAAGAAAAGGGCCCAGATTAGGGGTAGGTGACAAAAGAGGTATGTTCCCAGCAACCCACCTACCGTTGCTCCATAGGCACGTACCTCTTCTGCCTATCTCTAGTTCCGGCCCTGCCTGATCCCTAACATCAGTGTTGAACTTCTTAATTCTGTACAGTATATTTTCTTGAGGAAGAACAGGTAGGAAGAGGAGGGATTAAAGATACTGTAGATTATAGATAAAATTGGGCACAATGACTTCTCTAGAAGAAGCCAAAAACTGAGAGCTGTATCTTTAGTCTCACCACTAAGGCACACAACTTGACTTTATGGATCCCTGTTCTCCAACTCTTTAGGGTCCAACGCTTTATACTGGAGCCCTATGCTAAAGACTCTCAATTTGGCTACCCCATTACTAAGTAGAGACCAAAGATGAAAAGCCAAGCACGTCCTTCCATTAGATAAAACCTATGAACAAGACCTGGTCACAAGATAACTTGGTCAATTGGGGGAATCTTCCATTCCACAGGGTATTTGTAACAGAACCAAGACTTCTTTGGATCACCTAGAGTAGTATGAATTCTTAATTCTGTTCTTCTCCAGGCTACCCCAGTAATAAAATATAATACAAAACCGAAACTCTATATTTGTAAGATAGAACATGATGCCCCACAATTTAACAAATTTGCAACATCATTTTCTTTCTTCTTACAACACTACTCAATTATGCATTTTACACTGTGTTCTGATACAAATGTAAGTTTGTTCTTTTGATGTTATCCTCCCTTAGCAAATACTTGTTTTAATTATGAAATTTGGAAATAACAAGCCAAGGCTTGGCCAGGCCCCGTTATGACGTTAAAACATTTCTTTCTTGTCACACTGATTATTTAGTAGAGCTTTTATATGTAAATACCCTTGTTGGTATCAGTCCGACATATTCTGCAATGCGAAATAATCTGAGTGAGAGAGAGAATGCTGAAAAACACAATGCAAAACATTAGCAAGAAATGCACTTTTACACGATGTGCTGTTTTTCTTGGCAACATAAAATGGAACAGACGTTCTGCTCAGACATTTAAGAAGTTGAAAGTCATATTTGCAATGCCATTCAGTAGAATATCCTGAAAAAAGAAGCTTTTCGTATAGATTCTGTGCAACACTTTGTTGAATCAGAGTTATTGTCTGAGATCCCAATGGCCTGCGGATAAAGCCCTGAATAACATCAAAGGTGGGACTTATTTTGAAGCAAATCATTTTATAAATTAATAAAAGAATGTGAATTGGCAGAGCCACGGCGCATCCGAGAGCAATAAATGAGTTCCGCGATTGATTTGTCTCTTTGTTGGGGCCCATGAACACAGTCAGGATAGGAAATTCTTTTTCTTTTTATGAATTAAAAGGCATTTTTTTTTTAATCGGCAGGCAAAAGCCACTGGCACTTAATGAGGAAAGAAAATATAATTTATTGTGTGGCCTAAAAATATACATTGATAAGGCAATGATAAGGTTCACTTCATAAACTGTGCATTTGTGGAGAAATCAATTCACAATCATTTATGTACAGATATGAGATCTCTGGGAACTGAGAATGTTCCAAAATCTAATAATTAGCTAAAAGTTCGGCCCCCCCAGTGATTGTAGTCACTTACCTGATACTCCATCCAAGTCCTTCTGCACCAACAGTGCACCATGGAGTGATCCTCTTCTTCTGCCTTGTTGTTCTTCACTACCCAGAGGGGCAACACATGCGCAGTGAAGTGAAAAACCCAGCTTTTTGTTAAAGTTTGGCCATTCACTCCATTGGGGATGCACATCTGGGCGAAGAAAGAAGAAGCAGGAAGAAAAACATTGGGGCTCACTTAAAAGGACCCCGGGCTGGGGCAGTTTTCTGCTGACAGAATGGCCCAGGGTATCAGGCTAGTGTCTAAAATCACCCCTCAGTGGTTTTACCTTTCCTTGGCACCCCTCAGTAGTGCTGGGCGCAGATTCGCTGCAACTTTCCGTGTTACGAATAAATTTATGAAACCGCAGCGAAAATTCGCCGACATAAAAATATTTTGGACGTGTGTTGGAAAAGTCACCCGCGTCAAAACCATCGCGCGTCAACATTATTTGGATGCCCATTGACATTGACGCGAGCATCAGAATTGATGCGGGCGTCTAAATTTAAGTTTCGCAAATATTTAGTCGTTTAAAAAACACTAAATTTGGACTGGACAAATTCGCCCATCTCTACCCAGCAGTAATTTCTCATTTAACACATATTGCTCCAAAGCCATGGCCTGGATATTCATCATAACATTGTGGTGGTTTTGTGGCAGTGGTAATAGGGTCTTCCAGCCTTTATGAAATGTTGGAGGTGTTTGAGCTCTGTCTCAGAGCAAAGATACCTGCGGCCACCCCCATAAAATTAGGGCTTCATTTATTCGGGGCCCCTGGCAGAAACTTTAAAGGTCCTATTTTAAAAGAGGTCATCAGAATTCTTGGCTCAACTTCCCTTTTGCAGAACAAATGAGTTATAATCATTCTTCCTCCATCGTAACAAAACATTTTCTTCTATAGTTCCATGGATATGCCAGGAAGGAGAAATATACCTACCTACACCTACGGGGTTATTTATTAAAGTCCGAATGCTAGAAACTTGAAAAATTTGAGTTTCTTTACTATAAAATCTGAATTTTTAGTGGAAAAAACAAACGATTTCTAGTGATGGGCGAATTTATCTGGCAGGCACAAATTTCAGAGTTTCGCTGCTGGTGAATAAATTTGCAAAACTGCCGTGAAAATTCGTCCATGTGTCGCCGGCGGCATCAGTGATGCCGTCAACAATTCACACGTACCCATTGACTTTAATGCAATTGGAGCTAATAGTCGCGCGTCGTATCGTCGCCAACGTCAAAATTGTCATGCATTTTTTGTCGTTTCCTAGGAAATTTGCAGTTTTTTTCACTAGCGATTTCACAAAAAATTTGGACTTGTCAGGAAATCCAAAATTCCGTTTTTCAAGCAACAAGTTGTGTTTTTTACCTATTCAATTTTTTCGTGTTTTTTTTAATGATAAATAAGGGTTAATTGTGGATTCTAGTTTGGTTCGACTTTTTTTTATTTAAAACATGAGAAAAATTTGTATTTAAATAACCCCCATGTAAAAAAACAACAACAACACTTCATTGTCATTGTCAATGTTTAACTGGAGTGCCCCTTACTGTTCTGCCCTGGTGGTGTCCAAAATGAACAGCAAAAGCATTACTGATCCAAGAAGCATTTCATGTCACTTCTCTGCTCAGTTCCTAATATAGTAAGTATGATAGCTGAACAGAGATGCATTAGGAGGCATCAGTAACTTTTTTCAAATTCAGGGGTGCCCCCGATTCCATGAAACAGTAAGAAAAAATAATGTAACTTGCAAAAGTGCTCAGAAGAGCAATTTCTCATGAAGATGTCCCCTTTGATTGAAATCATAATGTCCTCCTATTCTCATCTACTAACTTGTGCTGCACTTTTACCCTGGGGAATCAATTCTTCAAGCTCCAAAGCCATGCATAGTTGATATTCTGAAGTCCTTCAGGTTGGTCCTTCATAGTCCTTATGGATTCTGCCCTAGTCCTCAGCTATATTCAGGCTATATTTAGCAGCTCCTGTCTTGAGCTGCTAGGAAGATGGATGGAGGCACAGTTTTAGTTATCAGGAACTACAGCAAATAAACTAAATAAAGATCAAGTGCCGTCTCTTCAGCTTTCCTGGGTTATATTTAGTTCCCTTTCCGTTGTCATAGAGGTCATTTGCCGCCGAATGCATTAATATACTGTAAATTCTTTTGCAGGAAAATGTCTGACAACACAGCTTGTGTCTGATATAAACATAAATGACCTACACTTTGTTTCATAAGTAATAACTACCGTATATACTCGAAAAATATGCTGAAAAACTCTACATCGGCTTATACTCGGGTCAAGCGCAAAAACGGTCGCCGGCGCCTAAGAATATTCGCCGGCGCCTTAGAATAGTAGACGTCACCTAAGAATATTCGCCGGCGCCTTAGAATAGTAGCCGGAGTCTAAGAATATTCGCCGGCACCTTAGAATAGTAGCCGGCGCCTAAGAATATTCCGCAGCGCCTTAGAATAGTAGCAGGCACCTAAGAATAGTCATCCAAAAACGAGATTGAAACTTACCAGAAGCTGCTGCATTTCTCACCCTCGGCTTATACTCGAGTCAATAAGCTTTCCCAGTTTTTGGAGGTAAAATTAGGTACCTCGGCTTATACTCGGGACGGCTTATACTCGTAAATATAGTTTTTAAAAAAATCAACTTGCTTTATTAGCTAGAGGTTTCAAAGAGAAGGTTTATGTGCAGGGACTATTATAATATATTGTGGGCAGAAGCGGTGATACCTTTTTCAAAGGAAAACACATTGACAGTCAAGTTAACTTCAAGCAGTATTTGTCTGTGTCTTATTCACAGCAGGGTTACACAAATAGGCACTTTTTAATTCACTCAGCCTAGGAAAAGTAAACAGAGAAAAGGTTAAAAAAAAGTGAATATTAAAGATTATTTTTCTGGCACCAGAACAGAGAGGTCAGCTGGCAGCCTGAATATATTAAAAAAACTGTTGTTAACAGACTCTCTGGCCCTATATAGGGCCACTAAATCCAGACAATTATTTACTAACAGACTTTAGGAGGTTTTTCGTTTGCTCTCCAAAAAGCACAAATCAAAAACCCAAATCAAAAACCCAAATCATCCCCTACTTCCTAGTTCCTACATCCTGGATGGTGAGTTTACTCAAAGCTCCTTCCACTTTTCCCAGGTGATGACAGAACAATTGCAGCACCTGTATTGGTTTTTTTAGCCTGAGTGAACACAGCCCTGCTATTCTCCACATCTGCTGTGTCTCATATGGCATTCTGAGAGAGACAAACCTATTAAGTGTCTTCTGCCTAACCCTAGTCTGTTTCACTGCCCTCTCTACATCTCCCCTCCCTCGTCCCCTCTCCTTCACTCCTCTCCCTCCTCCCACTTCCCTCAGTACCCTCCTCCCCTCTCTCCTCCCCCTTGACCTCCCTCTCCTCCCCTACCCTCCCTCCCCACCCCCTCTCTCCTCCCCCTTCCTTCCCCTTGACCTCCCTCCACACACCCACCCTCCCTCCCTCCCTCCCTCCCCACCCCTCTGTTACTGCGCATGTGCACAGTCTTGTTCAGGCTCGGGCACTCGAACATTGGGTAGCGGGCTGACCCACTGGGTTGCCTAGGTCGCTCGGTTGGCTTGGTCCGGCCCTGGTAAGCTTACAGAGCATTTGTTTTCTAAATGGGGTCAGTGAAAGCTGGAAAGAGTCAGAAAAAGAAAGCGATTAATTAAAAAATTATGAAAAAGAAAAATTGCTAAGAAATAGGCCAGTATATAACATACTAAACTTTAACTTAAAGGTGAAGCACGATTTTAATAATTATGATTTTAGTGCTTATTTGCATATTTTGAACCATAGTTACATTCTCATTCACAGTTACATTCTACATATTGTATATTCATATTCTATGATTACTCTTCTGTACCAATCATGATATTATTTCAAGTGTTTCTGAGTTAATATGGACCCAATCTTCACACATATTGACACAAACATTAATGGCTTTTGCTCCTTATATTGTTGCGTGAAGTTCACTGTATTATTGTGTCAAGCTTGAAATGGTGCAATCCCTATTTGGTATTATTGGGTGCATATGATATATATATATATATATATATATATATATATATATAAAGCATAAAGTAAAAGTTAAAAACTGTCTGTCTTAGGGTTTGTATAAAAAGCTATTTTATTTGCATATTATACAAACCATGAGTGTGCCGGTTTTTACCTTTTGCTGGACATATTTGTCACTTGGCACCCAGGTCCAGGGCCACCACCAGGGTGGGACAGGGGGTACAAGTGTATCGGGCCTGGGCCTGAAGGGGGGCACGGCAGTGCTGAACTCTTCAAAAGACCTGGGCCCCCTTGACAGCGCCAAAGCCTTGCCGCCTCCTTCTGAAGTCTTTCGACAATACAGATACAGCAAAGTATACAGGACACTCATCACGGCCTTACCCCCTCCCCTAATATTTGTTATTTGTTTCCTTGTTTGTTTGTTCAAATAAAACCAAAAAGGTTTGAATTTTCATAAGAACACTGGATTTGCCCGGGAAATGTACAAAGGATAGTTCTGATGTTTGTATTAGTAAGTAAGGATTTATTGCATCCACTGATTTATGTTTCCCCTCTATGGCGCAAATTCACTAAGCGCCGAAGCGCCGAACACTAGCGTTAATTCGCTAGCGTTTGGCATTTTTCGTTACTGCGCAAATTCACTAACGAACGCTGGCGTAGTTTCGCTAGTGTTACTTCGCACCCTTACGCCAGGCGAATTTTCGCTAGCGACCTAACTACGCAAATTCACTAACTTGCGCAGTGTACTGAACGCTACCTTTTACGCTAGACTTCCTTCGCCATCTCAGACCTGGCGAAGCGCAATAGAGTAGATAGGGATTGTTTAAAAAAAAAGTCAAATTTTTTTCTAAGTCCCAAAAAACGCTGGCGTGTTTTCTACACGATGGGTGATATTTTTGGGGCTCCCCTCCTCCCCCCCTACATTTCCTGACTCATGGCAACTTACCTAGACAGTGGGCACATGTGTAGGGCAAAATAAATTTTTTATTTGCAGATTTGAAGGTTTTCTAGGCATTTGTAGTGCTAATACGTGTTCCTCCATTGAAATTTGAATTTCGCGCCGTATGCAAATTAGCCTTCGCTAGCGTAACTTCGCTTTATATAGCGAAGCAACGCTAGCGCAACTTCGCAACCTTACGCTACCCCTGTGCGCAACTTCTGATTTTAGTTAATTTGCGGAGCGCTTGCGAAACTACGCCTGGCGAAGTGCGGCGAAGTTGCGCCTGGCGCAACTTTGCATCTTAGTGAATTTGCCCCTAAGTCTGTTGACAGAGCTGCCTGCGCTGCTATGGTATACATTAAGATTGAAGGAAATAGATACGTGGGTTTGGGGGTGGGGAGCTGAAGCTGGCAGCATCTTTAACGGTCCATCAACCAGCTCTGGGTTATAAGACAATGTTTCATCAGCTTCCTTGTCATAATTCAACTTCAGTCCTATCCATCATTATTCCTTCATTCTTGTGAGCTGGGGAAACCAGATGAAGTAACACTTGATAAAACATTTTGGGAGATATGGGCCCATTTATTTTTGAAGAATTAATCTTGACATCCGTTTGTATGCTGATACGTTGCTTGTTTCCTCTACCGCATTATCGGGTATTTAAATGGATTCTGTGTAGTTTTTATGGTGTAGTTTTAGTTCTAAACCACACTGTTTACACTGCAAATAAATAACTCTACCATATACAATTTCATTCCTGAACAAGCAGGGGTATTTATTTTTTTAGTTGTAATATTGGTGTGTAGGCGCCATCTCAGGTCATTTTTCCCTATCATGTGATTTCAGAAAGAGCCAGTTTTTCAGGATGGAACTGCTTTCAGGCAGGCTGTTGTTTCTCCTACTCAATATGACTGAAATAGTCTTAATGGGACATGGATTTTACTATTGAGTGCTGTTCTTAGATCTACCAGGGACTGTTATCTGGTTACCTTTCCATTGTTCTGCCAATGTGCTGCTAGGAGGGGGTGATATCACTCCAACTTGCAGTGCAGCAGTAAAGAGTGACTGAAGTTTATTATTGCATGACTGGGGGCACCTAGGAAATTGACAATATGTCTAGCCCCATGTCAGATTTCAAAAGAGTTTGCTATTTTGAAAAATGGATTTCAGCGCAAAAGTCTGCTGGAGCAGCAATATTAAGGGGTTATTTATTAAAGTCTGAATGCCAAAAACTCAAAAAATTTGCCTAGAAAACTCAATTTTTTTGTGATTTATTATACCCCAAGGCTATTAAAAGTTTAATTCCGAAAATACACCATCTCCAAGCTGTCGGGGTTCTATAGAAGTCACTGGCAAAGTTACCATTTCAAATTTGAAGATATCATGGTCTGCGCTGAGTCTCCAAATCTGAAAAAACCTGGGGGTTCGAGTGATTTCATGAAAAATTTGAGCATTTTGAGCTTTTTTCACAAAAAAATCATGCTGTATTGTATTGTAACATATTCATTGAAATTAAAAGCTTGTACAGTAATTCCTTTATGTTCAGCCATACAATTAACAATTCTTTTGAAAGCATTCTAGTATTGTTAGGGTAATAATTACTGGCTGTAGATTGTTGGAAAACACCTGCCATATACACATCTTCAATAACCGTAGGTCTAGCTAAGAGCTGGGCTACCAGTGTATGAGCGGGTGTTTGACGAAATTAGCAGATTGTGGGACCATGTATGGGACTGAAATGACTGCATATCCCTACTGCTATCTGCTTGGAGTTACCCAATAATTGGCCTTGGAGGAAAGTCCAGATACAGTACAAGTAGCCTTGTTTCATCTTATCATTGGTGATCCAAGATGATCAGATGAGCCAATTTTGATGCAGACTAGATATCTGTTTGCTTGGTAAACACACCAAAGAACAACATCTTTCTACGTCTGGTGAGCTTTTCAGAAAATGATTTGGAGAAAATACTGTAAAGCCTCCCTTTCTCAACAACCCATAGCAACCATTTATCAGTTAGTATTTACTGAATTAGAGCAATGAATATGCAAATACATGATTGGTTCCCTAAGCAATCCACACATATAGATAATAATCTGAACAATTCCTGGCCCAGCTGTATAAATATCTGTGCATCTCAGGAAGCCCCTTACCAAGTCAACTTTATATAAGTCAGGTCATAACTCCATGAGCTTCACTGGATTTCACTTCCAAATTGCTTTGAGGCCTTTTCAACATCTAGCCACCATATCCATACTCTACAAATATAAGCTATGCCAAAGTTGACCCATGTGTGGCCAACAAGAGATGGTCTTCAATTAGAAAATAAAAAGCTGGGAAAATGGAGTACCATAGCAGACAGTAGAGAGGTGTAATGGAAACCGAAAATCCTCCCCAAGATGGCGGCCAAGATGGCGGCCTCCTGGATCCTGCTGGTCACAGCATTATGACATCAGCGTCTTTACGCCCTCGGATTGGTCGCCGGCGTCAGGACGCTGGCGTCAGTGCGTCGGCGTCCGCGTCAATACGCCAGTGCGTCCAAATTGGTGCCAAACCCAGGCCTTTTTAAAGCAGCTTCAGAGTCTCCTCAGTGCCCAATTATAGGTTTTCGCTTGCTGATTCCTGGGTGTGTTTCTTGTTGACTATCTTGTGTACTGACCTTGCCTGAACTCTCGTATTTGAACCTCGTCTGCCTGAACTGATTCTACTGCCTGTTTACGACTATTCTATTGCCTACTCCTTTTGTACTGCAAACTCGGACTTTATTACCTCCTCCTTGGTCCTTACTACCTCGGGGCCCTCGGGCCTTACAAGAGGGGGTTTCAGTCAATGTTTCTATTGAGCTACTTCAAATCATGGCTTAAAGTGGTGTGTGCTTTTGGGTAGTGGAGTAGTAGACATGTTGTGGTTGTCAGAACATCATTATGGACAGCTGTCAGGTCAGAGATGTAAACAGTACTGATCTGCGGTTCAAGAAAAACTTTACCTGCACCCGACCCTAGAGAACCCGCACCCGATCCTAACCTGCTGCGCCATGCTAGCCCCACTGTGATGTCACAGAAGAGGCGGGGCACATTGGCCAAGTATATAAAAAGGAGCACATCTACGCAGAAGTGGGCCACAAAGAAGGTTACAAACTTTATACAGAAATTGGCAGGAACCCGTTAAACCAGCGGGCTTCTGGTTGGCCTGCGCATCACTAGTAAACAGGCCACTTTAGCCTTCATCTCTGAAAATTAAGGCAAGTACATTTTTTTTGTATTTTTTGTGTGGGGACCCCAAAAATCATTTTATGTTTTATGAACCCCTTTAAGTTGCTCCATGTGCCATTGCTCTCATGGTCTGAATCAGACCTGATCTGTGGCTGGATAATGTATCTACTTAACTGGTATGGTGAAAGAAAATATGATTTTATGTTGTTGCTGTTATGAATGTATTCAAATTATATATGGAACTTGTATTTGCCTATTATATAGATATATTTTTATATTTTTTGCCATACATGTTATATTTTAATAAAGCCGAGAACTGTCATTGAATATAAGCCTTTTTAAGAGGCTTGAGAATGTTGTTTTTTGGAACACACTGAATTTGCCATTCAGCTGATGGCGTTGTCCTGTCAGTGTCACCTGAAGAGGAACATTTTGTAGTGGAGACTCAGGAGCCAAGGTAAATAAGTGTATCGACAGATGCTAAATCATCTTTTTTTTGCCGTAAGACTGCACCTTGGACTCTGACATGAGCAGCTGCAATATAGTACCAGACAGCATTGACTCATGGATTGTACACAATTGCCTGGAGTTGCCATGGTAGCAGCAATGAAACAGCAAAGGAAGATTTTTATAAAGGATAACATAGTATATAAAACAAGCATGGGTAACATTTGATGGAAACTTAAAGCAGCATTGGGCACATTTAAGTGTTGTTTTAATTCTAGAGCATTTCATTGCTTAAAAAGTAAGATATTATATGGAATATTAGACACGCCAGTTCATCATATGATCAAAAAAACCCCAAAAAACAGCCCACTAGTTGTGGCCAACTTGAGCCGTGCGTGCATTACCCCAGCCCCCTCTGCTGGTGATTATCACATCCGTTGCTGTTGCTGCCACCAAATACCACTCAACATGATCCAGACCACTTACTTGCCATGTTGCATTTCACTGCCAACCCACTGAAGTGCCCAGGCTGGTGGGGAATATCAGCACTGGGGCCCACCAGGCTTCCTCCCGGTGTCCTGGCCGGCCAGTCTGACCCAGCAGGCTCCTGAAATGCTACTTTTTGTATATATAGCCAACTCCTTTGCTTTTTAGAAGTGAAATGTGCAAAACCTATGGCCCTTCCACAGTCCCACTAAAACATTATCTGTGTGACATGCTGGCTAACGTCATGGCACATATCTAATTGAGTATAACATGTCCAGAGCCTTCACCGTGGGAGCCTTTATTCAGCTCATCCCTACACCTCACAACCTTAAAGTTCATTGACAACTACACAGTAAGTGCAGTGGGCAAACTGCCATTTTGGATGCAAATCACCACGTGTTTTACCTATAATTCATAGTTTTCTGCTATATTTGCAGCTATGTGTTAAAACAATGGCATCGGTTAGTGACGGAACTATGATAGACAGGGCCTGGGTGCAGGCAGAGCAGCTGGACCCTCCACAGCCCCTGTAGTTCCACCCCTGGAATCACTTCCAGCACTTGGAGTTAAAATTACACTTGCAAATGATTCTTTTGATGCAATTCTGCTGCTGCTACCGATGCAAACTCTGTGGGAACCCTGAAATTACCACTACATTCAGGGTAGTGTCGCTAGCATCACTAGGCAAAACTACACATGATTCCATATAAAACGTTAGAATAGATTCCATGATTCTTAGGGCAACTACAGTATACAAAAGCGTTGCTGCATATACCTATAATGTATGCCGAATGCATTCATTTTATCAGATCCTTCACTTAATGCTGTGTTTTTTAATGGCCCCTTATATGTATACTAAGATATTATGTGGCCTAAATACACATGAAGTCATTTTAATTCATGGACTTTCCAACTGAAATTCATGTGTATTGTTTGCCCTCTGTGCAATAGATTCATCATAAAATGATGATACATCTGTATAAAGACGTCAAATTCACCTTAGAGTTTTGTGACCTGCACCCACACTTGTACTGTTACAGAGTCAAAGAGACACAACGGCTGTTTGGGTAAAGCAGGGGCAAGGGGACAGTTGTAGGCGACAGTAATACCGTTTAGTATCAACCCACAAATGGAGTGAGGGAAGGAGTGTATTTTCCACATAGTGTCATATTAAATTAGAGACATATACGCTATTAGGGTTTCCCAGTTTAGAATGAATTTTTTGGCACAGTAGATTACTAAGTTTCAAGATGAAATCTGAACAGTGAATGTCTTGCCTCAGTGCTGGCAATTAGATGATAGACATTGCACAGGGAATTGTGATCAGTGGCTGATTCTATAAATAACGGGAGCTTTAATGAAATGATCAATATCAAGAGTTTCCAGGCGAGTCATTTAACAGACAAGTGTCTTATCTTCAGAAGACATCAAAAGCTTTTTCTGAATACGGATGAGCACCAGAAAGCATAAACAATCACATTTACAAATTACCTAGGTGGAAAAAAACATTCTCTGCAAAACTTTCCTAAAATATATAAATCCCCCTTCTATTTACTTCCGCTGTGTGTCGGGATGCTTATATGGGCTGCCATTTCATTTATAGGTAAATATACCTTTCCTTTTGCTTTTACCCTCATTTTTTATAAAGGTGCTATTAGAGTTTATTTATGAATGCAAGTGCAGTGTGCAAAACGTCATTTCAGAATTAAATTGCCATCATTTTTGCCCATAATGCAGTACTTTTCCCCTTAATTCCAGCATAATTAAAGGAAAACTATCCCCCAAAATGAATACTTAAGCAACAGATAGTTTATATCAAATTGAATGACATATTAAAGAATCTTACCAAACTGGAATATATATTTACATAAATATTGCCCTTTTACATCTCTTGCCTTGAACCACCATTTCGTGACTCTATCTGTGCTGCCTCAGAGATCACCTGACCAGAAATACTACAACACTAACTGTAACAGGAAGAAGTGAGGAAGCAAAAGGCAGAACTCTGTCTGTTAATTGGCTCATGTGACCTCACATGTGGTCTGTATGTGTGCACAGTGAATCTTACGATCTCAGGGGGCGGCCCTTATTTTTTAAAATGGCAATTTTCTATTTATGATTACCCAATGGCACATACTACTAAAAAAGTATATTATTATGATAATGGTTCATTTACATGAAGCAGGGTTTTACACATGAGCTGTTTTACTCCGTAGCTTTTAATAGAGACCTACATTGTTTGGGGGGTATAGTTTTCCTTTAAGGCCATGCACTAATTAATCTCAAATGATTTAATTAATGCAGACACATGTTGCATCTAATTTAAGAGTGAGGGAGCATCACTTCCAGAATGGCGTTTGCATTCGGTTCACCGCCCCAGAGCAAGTCTGGTTTGTCTGTTGATGCCACCCACATGGGGACCCTGAAACTACCCTCAGGCCCAGGTGGCGGTACTTCAGCGTCCCCCAGAATTAATAGTCACAGTTTATTATTGCTTTGAAAAGGTTGGATGGACCCATTGACAACCATGTAAAAGTGCAGGAGGGTGTTTGGATGCAATATGCATTCTTTATTTCTTTAATTTTACAGCACCCACTTGTGGGTGCTCAAGCAAATAACCCCTGTTGACTCAACTGCTTTTCTTAAGGTATCCCTGTCTAAGGCTAGTTAGCTCAACTATATCTCTCCCATTGTGTTATAATCTCTTAAAATCAAATTCCCATCTGTTGCAGTCCAGCATATGTTTAAGCATTCCTTAGTTTTAAGGCGGCCATAGACACACAGATAATATCGTACGAAACAAATTTTCGTCCGATATTCGGTGCGTGTATGGTGGGAAAAGAGCCGACCAATATCGGCAGAAGACTTGAATATCAGTCGGCTCGTCGATTGGACTGGACAGAAAATTTTGAGCGGGTGCCTTTGAAGGGACCCAACTATCAGCCATTGTTAGTGCTGAATCTTCAGATACAGGTAGAATGAGTATCTACCTGTTTATCTGACGATTCAGCTCTACATGTGTGTATTGAAACGAATAATCTTTCTTGGAAAGATATTTTCCAATAAATTGTAATTGTTACGTCTATGGCCACCTTAAAACAAGATTAAAAATAACTATAATCAGTACTGTAGACCCAGTACTCAGTAGAGCCAGGGCCGGATTTACATAGTGAGCGCCCCTAGGCCCACTGCCGTTCATCGCCCCTCTCCCCTCCCCTTTATTCATGCAAATTTTCATCATCTGGAATGGACCAATTAGGATTGCCGCATGGGAAATTTAAAAATAATTGTATTTCCAGCGCATCCCCAATGTTTTTGAACCAATGTGGGTGCGGGTGGACAGCATGCCGACCCCCTAAAAAAGGCCTGGGGCCTAGGTGGCCTTTCCACAAATCCGGGCCTGAGTAGAGCAAATTGTCATTTACCCTTACCATTATCCTACTTGCCATTAAGCCTGGACTCAGGAATATACTGCTTTGGGCCACCTTGCAATAACATGTTTTGTGAGCCATGGCCTTGGAGTTTGCGAACCTTGGCCTTAGAATTAGTGAGACTTGGCTTTAGAGTTTGTGATAATTGGCTTTAGCGTTCATAAGACTTGACCTCGGTCTTAGAGTTTGTGAGAATTGACTATAGAGTTTATGAGTCTTGACCTTAGAGTTTGTGAGCCTTGGCCTTAGAGTTTGTAGGAATTGGCTATAGAGTTTATGAGACTTGACCTTAGAGTTTGGCTAAAGCCTTAGCTTTAGAGTTTGTGAGTTCTGATCTTACGAGGCCAAGGCTCCTTGTAGCATTTGCCTTCGAGCTTGTGAGCTTTGGCCTTGCAGAGTTCATTATTGTTGTTTGGTAGATGTTGTCACTTATCATAACACATCATTGACATATTGACATTGTATATATAGTATAGTATATATATGTTCAATATGTTGTCTGCACTGAAAAAGATGGAACTGGAAAGATGTTGACTGTCACATTCTAAACATCTTAAATCATTTTCATGAATTTTAAGAGGATAATGTCAAACTGGCTTCCGTGTACAGCTCTAATAATAGTTTAATTAAGAATGATGTCAATTTGCATAATTTGCTAACATTTAGAAAGGACATTTTCTATTTTACTTTTTTATTTTAATTACCGTTTTTTGAAACAAAAGAACCCTGAAACAAGGTGTTTCGCACAGTGGTGTACATCCAAACCGACTCAGCACACATTCCCGAAAGATCGCTGACAGGCAGAAACCCCAGTTTTCGAGCAAACAGTTTTTGTTTTGTTATTTATATAGTGGATAATATACCCCGTACTGTAATTTATACAGATATTAGAAGTCATGGAGGAGATCTTTGACCATAAAATCGCTGAAGAACATGTAACTTCTAGACTTGATTAGGGGGTACAATATTTATTGTAATCTACATCGCTATAGGTTTTGTCTTCTGTAAGCACCCTCTCATTTCCAGGTTAACTTTACATGTCCTTTAAAACGTTTTTAATTTGTAAACGTTTCACCACTTATTCAGGTGACATCTTCAGTTCAACTGGGTGGTAGGGAATTCATGAACTGGATGAATGAAAACCTTAGCGAGTAAGCAGTGCATAGAGCCCATAATAGAAAAATAGTAAGGTAATAAAGTGATGGCAACGCCTGAAATATGTTAATTAGTTCATATGTACAGTAAAGCTAAAGGTTAGATCTCACTGTCCATCCCAGTCTGAGACAAGGAAAATTGTTCCCCAAAACCCCTAAACAAAAATTAATAAAATACAAAAATCATTTATTAGTACATGAAAGAGAGGCTGAACACGTTTTGCACCTGTTGGTGGCACTTACACGTAGGCCTATGATATGAGTAAGTACCCCAACGGGCACGAAGTGTATTAGAACTATTCTTTTGAATGTACTGCAATGACCTACTCTTTATTTTAGGGATTCACCGAATCCACTATTTTGGATTCGTCCGAATCCACCGAATTCTTCAGGAAAGAATCGCCCAAATACTGAACTGAATCCGAATCCAAATTTGCATGTGCAAATTAGGGGTGGGAAGGGGAAAACATTTTATTTCCTTGTTTTGTGACAAAAAGTCATGTGATTTCCCTCCCTGCCCCTAATTTGCATATGCAAATTCAGATTCGGCTGAATCCTGCTGAAAAAGTCCGAATCCCTAACCGAATCCTGAATTAGGTGAATCCCTACTTTATTTAATCTTAAACGTCCATGTTCATTGTTCAGAGGTAAGAAAAACACAATGACATATTCATAGAAATCAATACAAGTTTTGATACTGCTGCACACAACATTTTGTATGCCCCTATCTCACATATGATTGAATTCCCACGTATGATTGAAAGTCAATATCATGTGAGTTATTTGAACAAATGGCTTTGACCCACTCTCAACACTGTGCGCATTTTGCCCACTGTATCTATCATGTTGCAGAATTAATTATTTTCTGGATGTACCCAATTACCAACTAATAATCTATACAAACTATAAAGGGAATATTATTTGCAATTGGTAAGTTCCCATAAGCTAAATATACTTATTAACTGGAAAATTTTACTGACAATCAGGAAATTGTTCATTGAATCAAAATATTTATCAAAGTAGATCCTTGTATCAATTTGTCAGCCTGTGTTCTGATGCTTTAAAGGGCATGTAAAGTCTAAAATAGAATAAGGCTAGATATGCTGTATTTTGTATACTAAATATAAACATGAACTTACTGCAACACAAGTCTAATCAAACAAATAATTTATTCTTTCAAAGTTGGCTACAGGGGGTCACCATCTTGTAACTTTGTTAAACATCTTTGCAAGACTAAGACTGTGCACATGCTCAGTGTGGTCTGGGCTGCTTAGGGATCGTCATAAACAGCTGCTTGAGTTCTGCATGGCTGGGAAGTAAGGCAGGGGCTCCCCCTGCTGTTCATAAGTATGATTGTTTCCCTGCAGAGCAGTTAGGGACCGTCTGACAATTCCTATCCACAGCAGTAAATGAAGGGAGAATTTCACTACATACAGGTTTCAGGTTTCTTACAAAAATGGTACACATTTTTTAATTAAAGTATATTGGAGAGTATATTGGTTTCTTTTTCATTAAAGATAGTAAAAATGGGATTGTATTTTTTTGCCTTTACATGCCCTTGAAGCAGTTGAAAACCCCATTCTGTTCTATGGAGGTTTATGACAGCTCTGTAGCACCCACTCCTAATTGCTTATGCCCAGTGCAATTTGCAAGGGGGGGGTGGGTGGAATTAATGATTCGTACAACTCACACCACAGGCGAAGGAGAAGAAAATAAGGCAATTGGAAGAATTTTGTTAATTCAGCATGAACAAACGCCGTATGCACTATTAATGCTCAGTGCTATTCTGAGGCTGCACTTTCAGGATTTCAGTTAATTCAGAAAACCCCTTGAACAGAGAAAATTCCTACCAGCAAAGCTATTAATGTATAAAAACAGAAAATGAAAAAAATGAACCTGCCCTACGACAGATATGAGTCATATGAATTATTAACATGAATAGCATGCATTAAGTGGCTGACAGGGCTAATTAAACATTAAAATTGTTGCAAATCAAAAGGAAAACCCTGTATTGTGTTTTAATTCTCTTTTTTAATAAGAAAACTTCCAGTCATTTAATCACATTACGACTGCGGTTTTGCTTATAGGGATCTGTAGGTATAATCTTGGGTTATATACTGTAATAATATCACCAAAAACCCATGACTGTCCCATGATAAAGCCCAGTTTCTTTCTTATTTAAAAGGGACCATTTATAAAGTACAGGGCAGGGAGTAAAGTGCCACTTTGCTTTTTGAACCCTTTCCTAATGTTCTAAAACTTAAAGGGGATGTTCGGCTTTGAGTTAACTTTTAGTATGATGTAGAGAGTGATATTCTGAGACAATTTGCAATTGGTTTTCATTTTTTATTATTTAAAGGGGTTTTTCACCTTCCAAACACTGTTTTCAGTTCAGCTGTTTTCAGTTTGTTCCCCAGAACTAAAGACTTTTTTATTTATTTATTATTATTTATTATTCATTTTTTACTCTTTTTCCAAAATCTAAGTTTAAAGTCCCTGTCCCTAGTGTTTGAGTCTCAGTAATTCAGGTGCAGATTCTGAACTGTTACAATTTTGCAACATTTAGTTGATTCATTTCTCAGCAGCATCTCTAGAGTATTAGTAACTATTGTATCAATTCTAACAGCTGCCTGTAATGAAACCCAGAGATTCTGCTCAGCAGAGACAAAGATAAGAGATGTATGAAATAAATGTATCAATTTAGATCAGTTTACAGGGTCGGCGACCCCCCCTCCCAGGGCTGCTTTAGAAGGTCAAAAATTACACTTTACACTTCAATATTAGAAAAATGGTGACACAGAAAATAGAAAGTAATTGGAAAAAGTCACTAATTCTGGTGATCTATCTGAAAACAACTAGTTGTTTGAAGGTGAACAACCCCTTTAAGGTTTTTGAGTTTAGTGTTTTATTCAGCAGCTCTTCAATTTGCATTATAAACAATCTGGTAGCTAGGGTCCAAATTACCCTAGCAACCATGCATTGATTTGAATAAGAGACTGGGATATGAATAGGAGAGGACCTTACTAGAAAGAAGAATAAGTAGCAGTAATAATAAGTAGGGATGCACCGAATCCACTTTTTTGGATTTGGCCGAACCCCCGAATCCCTCGCGAAATATTTGGCCGAATACCGAACCGAATCCGAACCCTAATTTGCATATGCAAATTAGGGGTGGGACCTAATGGAGCATGCTGGTTATTGTAGTCGTACATTTAACTTGGCAGTCTGCAAATTGTTAAACAAAAACTACATTGCCCAACATGCACTGGGGGACGCAGGCGTGGCACATTATGGCAATAGAAAAACTTTGGCTGGTTTCCAAAGTAAAAATCAGCCAGAGGCCCAAAGAAGTAGCCTGTATTTAAATTAGTAGCTCAATTTGGCTGGAAACCACCAACCTGGCAACCCTGGTCTCACAGAGGGAAGGGGTGGAGCTAAATCCAGACTGCTGCTCTGAGCAGAGGAATAGCCATTGGGAAGGTCCATTATTAGAAGGGGTGCTGACTACAAGATGTAAGTCTTTTATAATCTTATTACGGGTTCTTAATGGTAATTTTAAGAAACGTGTTCATATAAAAAAGAACAAAACAATACAGTATATGTATACATATGGTAAGGGAATAGGTTTGCCACCTTTGCTGGGGCTGGAAAACAGACAGGACAGTTGACATCGGAGCCATGGAAGGGCCGGTGACATTGGGTGTGGGACTGGTGATATCAGGGGTGGGACTGGGGACATCAGGGGTGGGAGTGATGAAGTGGCGATCACCATGCCATTATTTTCAATGTCCTGTCCAGATTTCCTAATTTCCTAAGGTTTCACCTGGACAACCCTTCAAAATACCGGGCTGTCTGGGTGAAATCCGGACAGGTAGCAACCCTATAAGGGAATATCCTTTATTGTGAGGGGGAAGCACCCCTCTTGCCCCCATTAGTGGATGCCCATGAGCTGGAGGTCCATGAACCAGATGTAGCTTGCCAAGGAACAGAAAGAACAGAAACGAGAACCCCCCTACACTTTTGAACAAGTTTGCCTTTTTAGAACATAGTCTTCTCACACCAGTCTACAGTAAGAGGTAAATACTTTAGGGTCTTAAACTTCCAGATCACCAGACCACTACCAAGCCTGCTCTCAATCTGTCATATTAACCTGAGGATTGTATTTGCTTGTGTTCTACTGGTGGACATTATTTCCTGTGCAGGCAAGTGGTGGTGGTCTGTCTGTTACAACAATTATATACATACTTCATTCATTTTTTTGCTTGACTTTTCAATACATCAAATACTGCAGAATGCCATTTCTCGCTCACTAGTTTGATGTTATTATGAGTCACTGTGTTTATGTCCTTGATGTTAAATTATAGCTTTCTAATCACCTGACACTCGTAACTTTCAGCCAAGCAGTGCTCCGTGCCTGGACGCTCACAGCCAGATTCAAAAGCTCTCTGCATTAAGTGGGTCAGCAGCTCTCCTATTAAGATCAATTTCATACAAGTGATTTTTCATCCAGCTCTGTAGGACCAGCTTTGTGGGTGTAATGGAAAGCTAAATGTCAAAATGTATCGGCTGTTGGCAGTTGTGCGAGTGACAGTCTCGTTGAGTTAGAGTAGAGTGCATCTTTCATAGAGACAGATTTATATTTGGGTTTCTGTAATCGATTGCCCTTTTAATGCATGCTAAGCTTCTATTAACCTTTTCCAGCACTTACAGACAGAGGAGCTCCTAGGTTGGCATCTACTCAATACTAAATCCTTTATCATTTTGATCTTCCAGAATTTGTTCCATAGCGTTTATCAAAAGTTTATTTGTTTGAGGTCAACTACAGTCTGTTGTGTTTAGGGATGCACCGAATCCACTGTTTTGGATTCGGCCGAACCCCCGAATCCTTCACGAAGGATTCGGCCGAATACCGAACCGAATCCGAACCCTAATTTGCATATGCAATTAGGGGTGGGAAGGGGGAAACATTTTTTACTTCCTTGTTTTCTGACAAAAAGTCACGCAATTTCCCTCCCCGTCCCTAATTTGCATATGCAAATTAGGATTCGGATTTGGTTCGGCCGGACAGAAGGATTCGGTGCATCCCTAGTTGTGTTATACATAAATATTGGGGAGGCAGGCACTATTCATAGAAACTACTACTACTTTGGCTCTTGAGACCTTCTGGACCATGACCTCCTGTATATAACCTAGACTGTATATTGCATTTAGTTCCTTATTTTCTAGCTATATTGCTATTAGTTGTTATGTGGCACACACTCTTTTCCTCTACCTCTGTCTCCCCCATCTTTTCTTTTTTAATCCTATTTAGTTTCCTTCTTTCTCCCTTTCCTCTCTGTCTCCCTCTTTCTTTTTTTCTTTTTCCCTCTTTTTTTTAATGTTAACCTTTGTATTTGCAAACTGATAAAACCTTGTTGTTTTCTGTGGCCTAGGTGCATAACCCTACCCATATTCATATACAGAATATTATCGTTGATTTTTACACTGTGTCAAAGATTTGAATAGTGTGACCATTTGTGCAGTTCTTAATTAAAGGGGAACTGTCATTGTGATAAAAAGCCACCCGTCTGTAGAGGATGTTTCATAAATCTCTTTCATGTGTGAATGTTTTTCTTATAGATTTTGAGAAAATTACTTTTTTAATTAGTGAGTTTGTCAATCTAATATTTTATTACTCAACAAAATATAGGAGTCTTAGATTGACGACAGGACAAATTCATTTTTACTAAGCTTAATTGCCAGATGAGGGAGCATATGTTAAACCTGGCATCCAAACTAATTCTATCATGGGTCATTAATGTGGCATCAGTCTTTGATTAAGTGCCCCAAAATGCGTAGGGCAAACAGATATGTTGATTATTTTAATGCAGCTTTAGATAAAGACTTTTTAAACTGTTTACTTTTGTGACCCTTGGGAAATCCTTGAGTGCCTGAATACTCATTTTGTTGATGTTTATGGATTACCGCTCCCTATGCTGAGGGTTTAGGGCTATTGCACCAGGACCACTATTTTGACTTGGTGAATTTGTTTACATTTTGGTTTTATGTGCATTAACGCAGAGTTCCAACTTCCACAAAGAAAGACACTAGAAAGATTAGTTCAAAGCTCTTGCTTATTGATTAATAATGCAACTGATAATGCCTGTGAGTGCATGATGGAACCTGTATGAGAGGAAGGCTGATTATATTATAAATAAGAAATGTAAATAGTCTACACAGGTGCATGGAATAGATTTCTACTGATGCCATGCCTCATGAACAAGCCAGGTACCAACATTCACACTAGGGTTGCACCATCACTGCATTAAATAATCTATAGATTGTCCTATATGCAAGGAGTAATTACCCTTACAATATATTGTTCATACAGATTAAATTCATTTCAAAATAAAGGTTTAATGATCGCTACAGAAGTAAAACTGTACCTCCTTAGCCCTTGTTGCAGTAGATACTGTATATAATGAGGTGAACATAGCTGATTATTTGCCCTGCAGTCACTAAAATAATGTTCTAAAATGCTAATCTTCTGTAATAAGCTTTATCCTAGATTTCTGAGCAAGGGAAGGAAATATTTTTTTACAAATGAGCTGTCATTTTATAGTTTTCCAGCATTTGTCTGGCTTATGCTTTGGGAAAGATAAAAAGAAAACTCTATTTCCAATTTTAAAGATGGTGGAGGTTCTATCACCCAATGAGCAGCCATCGTGTGGGACTAATGGGACCTGACTGGTAACCTGCATTGCAAGATTACACCTGTTTGTTATAAACATTGCTGCCTTTTTTGTAGAAGATTAGTGCCATTTTTTTTTTTATTAATCAGGAGCACTCTATGACACTGGTTGCCAAGATATAGGACTGGTGCACTCATGGGGCCTAATACACTAGAAGGGGTATGGCCTAAAGGTCAGTTAGAGTGAAATTTTATGGTTAATGCCTAGTTTCTATTATGAATATGCCTGGAATAAATGTTCTAACATTATTTTATTTACCCTTGTATCTATGAAGGGCCCAACAAAAGGATTGATTTCAAAGTGGGCCCTGTACCCCAGAAAATCAGAAGACCACTGTCTGTTGTAGTATACTCTAATTTTTTGATTTTTTTTTTGGTTCAACCAGGCCAGCGGGACACCAGGAAAAAAACCTGGTGGGCCCCCAGTCCTTGTGGGCCCTGTCGGCCCAGACCCACTCCCCATGGCTGGCTGAGCATTCACTCCTTCCTGACCTTCTCCTGCCTCATGGAGAAATATTGCTCATGAAGAAGCTACACACCGTTTGAGGAGGGGGACTTTTGGAGAGGGGCCTGTTGGGGTGGCAGAGGGGTGGTCTGGGAGTCTGTGTGGGCCCCTGATGTGGCAGACCTGGTCTCAGACCCCCCCCCCCAGACTGAGGCTGAACACCCAAGAACTTTTTTTTGTAAAGTGAAAAGCCACATTAGTAGAATGCTCTGGTATGCATAACATTAATGTGACCATGAGACAACCAGGATAGTTGAGAGTTGTCTATAAGAGCAACCTATACAGGTTGTAAGTAAGTATCCCACTTTTTTGGAAATAAATATACACAATAGAGCTCTTCCAGCAGATTAAAATCAGAGGTCTGCTACTTCTACCTATTGCCAATGTTAAAGGAGAAGGAAAGCTACGGAGGCATTTAATTGCCAATAGATTAGCTGCAATAGTGCAAGCTAGAATGCTATGTTTATTCTGTAGAATGTTTTACTATACCTGAGTAAACAGCTCTAGAAGCTCTATGTTTGTTTAGAATAGGAGCTGCAGTATTAACATGGTGTGACATCACTTCCTGCCTGAGTCTCTCCCTGCTCTGGGCTCAGATTACAGTAGAGAAGGGAGGGGGAGGGGAAGAGGATCAAACTGAGCATGCTCTTGCCCAGGGCAATGAGGTTTAAGCTGAAGGCAGGAAGTCTGATACAGAAGCCCATGTGTACACAATAGAAGGAAAGAAATGCAGTGTTTCTTTTGACAGGGAACTCAGAGCAGCACTACTTTGGGGGTTTACTGGTATATTTAGAGGACCTTTCTCATAAGGCTTACTTAGTTTTAACCTTTCCTTCTCCTTTAAGGTTACAGTCTTGCTATACTGCCAGTGTTGCCTGATACATAGGTTTCTCTTCTCAACCTAAGAAAAAGATAATTTTTCACGTTATGTAACTGGAATGAACTAATACATTCATTGATTAAGGAAGGTACCCCCCCCCGATAACCTGCCATGTACCAAAAAGATCATTGGCTGAAGATCCCAATGGCTTTAATTAACCAACATTGGAAAGAACAGACAAATATCCTTTAATTCTTCCTTTCAATTATTTATTAACTTGGCCACGGTCCAGTAAGATCTGGTCACACATGACAGAAAACAAATGTGTTTACAGTGTGGTTGGCGAGGCTAGCATCAAATGCTGCATCTGTGTTGTCATTGTTCAATAATGCGCTTCACAGGGAAACATCATTTATAATACATTTGACTGGTATTTAATTCCCGATAGGTTTCAACGAGGGAAAAGCTAATGTCAAAAAATCTTTTTCAAATTAGACAATAGGGTAGACAGGTCTGAGAGCAGAAAAAAAATGACTGTTGAAGGCAAACCAGTAGGGAAGAGGAATTCTTTTTTGAGAGGCTTTTTGGATATAAATTGAGGGGAGCCTTGTAAGGAAATCTTATACTGAACACAAGTTAAAGGCCCTGCTCGTTTTTATAAGACAGCTTAAGCAGAACTCAGCCATAGGGCAACATATGAACACAGGATTCTGCCTTGCTGATTATCCACACTACCTAACCTGCTCACTTTTGGAAGTAAATTCCAAATTTCCCCAAAAATTGTCCAAAAATATTCTCATTATCTTTTTCAATTAAATATAGTAACCCCTAACCCACACACATAGTGCAGTCTGCATTATGCAGTGAAAGCTACAAGCAGGGACAATTGTCTTCTAAAATCCATGGAGAATGGAAAAGGGCAGCACGGAGTGTAGCACTCAGTGTTGGATTGGGATGCCAGGGGCCCAGGCCTGTCCAACATAAAACCCTAAGGGATCTCTCACTTTACAACAGACAGAAAGCCACAGGATGGACATTAGTGATTTCTCCCGTTTCAAAAATTCAAAACGGCGAGAAATTAATGAAATGCGAATTTCGTTGGACAATTCCAATGTGCATTAAAGTCAATGGGCGCCTTTAATTTTTGCCGGCGAATTTTTGAAGCAGTCATCGGTGAATTGCTCAAATCTAAAAATCTCATCGGTCAATGACATTCTACTGGATTGGATATAGGCCAAGCAAGAGGTATTATGTTGTTCAATCAAATGGTTCTACACAGAGTTCTAGACAACTGAACCTTAATTAAGACATCTTCAATAACCATCATATTTTATGTATACATTTTTTAAACTTTTCAAGTGGAGATTTTTTATTTATTTATGTTTAGCCCACCCCTCCCACCCATAAAGTTTTATGACCCTGGTAATTTCCCATAAGGGCCTTGTTTGTTCCTACTTTCAACAGAAAGTACATTGGTAAATGTGTAATCCAGATGCAGAGCAGAGCAATCAGCCAAGGCAATTATATTTATTGTTGCCTGATTCATGATTTTGGAGCCTAATGCTTCTAATGTGCAATCAGAGCTCAAATTAAGAAGAGAACTCTCATTTTCATTGGCGAAGTAACACAACAGTGAAAAGACAATACAAGAAGGAGAATCAGCAATTGCATTTTTGGGCATGGCTGGGAATTGCTTTATATCCCATGTGACTAGAACACTGATAACCGAAAATGTCTTTAGTAATTTATTTAAACGGGTGCTGGCGTTGCCCAAAAATATGCAGTGAGTGCGAGGTTTCCCAGATTATAAGGAAAAAAAAACAAGCAAAACACTTTAAACACTTTAAAAATCAACATAGCTGTGCTGATTGCTAATTGATTACATTTAAATTATAAGCAATCAAAGTTCAATAGCAGCTGCGCTAATTGCAATTTTTAAGTCTGTTTTTTTCCACTGAAAAAAATAAATAATTCAGTGATGTTACCTATTGCATTCTATCGTATTTTAAATTGTGCTTATATATACTGTAAATCATGGAGACCTTTATATATATTTTTAAGAGGAAGAAGTGGCATTTGAGGACATGAGTAACATTATCAGCTGGCAGTTGTAGTCCAGCAGTAGATGTAGGTTGCCACCTTTTCTGGGGTCGGAAAATGGGCAGGGGGGCAGATGATGTTGGGGGCGGGACTGGTGACGTGGCCATCAGCGATTGTAATTATTTTCAATGTCTTGTCCAGAGTTCCTAATTTGGAAATCCGGACAGGAAGGTTTCACCCGGACAGCCCTTCGAAATACTGAGTTGTCCAGGTAAAATCTGGACAGGTGGCAACACTATGTAGGGCACAAGCCGGATATCCCTAATTTATGTAATTTTGAACCAACTCAGATGGGGGCCCAAAACATCTGCACCAACCCTGCTTTGTCTCATTGCATCCCAATTAACATACTGAAATTAACTCATAGTCAGGGGCAGGTAATGGAAACCCTAAACAAAGTGCCTCTCAGTCTGCAGTGAAGGAGGTGATGGCTTTGTGTAACGTTCAATGTCTATAATGCATCGCTCCTATTTGTCCAGTGAGGAAGCAACGGTGGTGGTAGTCACACCGGTTGAGAAGATAAGTCCTGCAGCACTCCAGAGAGAGACACTTGTGAAGGGGACTTAAAACTGTTGTGTCCTTTCTCCTATAGAATTCCTATGACTCTGCTAATATTTCTTGCCTTCTCCCAGGGCAGGCAACTTTCTAAGTTGCAGACTTTATCCAAAGAACAATATAAATCACCCTGTCTACTCTACTACACAATCTCTACCTAAACCCTAAAGCTTTGAAATAATCACCACCCACCATATTAGGCACCTATACTATTTAACCTCTCAACATCTCCAGGCTGAGACCCACCTACTGTGCAGTTTGGTAGAAATGACCAGGGAAAAAGATTGAATTTCAAAATAACCTTAGGGTCATGAGGAAATGCACTTTCAAACCAAATGCGGGTGGATGATATGGATAGTGCATATTGGTGAAATTCATTAAGTTACTTGAGTCCAAATATGTCCCTGCACTTCCACATGTTTGTCACTGCATCCTTCTCGAATGAATGACTAAATAAAAATTGCATTGTATTCGAATAGAAGAAAGAGGTCCTATTTCACAATTGATAGAATTTATTTATAGAGCAAAGATATTTTAAAATGAATATGTAAAGTTTTTTTTGTTTATTTTTTTTTAATATGTATTCTGCAATAAAGGAATACTTGGATGGATTTCCATCAGGAATCAGCTCTACTCCAGTTCCCACAATCCCTTGCATGCCTGTTATTCTATTTCTTCTACTGTCTGTTTATTACAGAACATGGCATTGTGGGAAATGGAGTTTTAGCTTGGACGAGAGCTGACAATCAATTCAGTGTTGCAAGTGAGTAGAAAGGAGAAAAGGCAATTGCAGGAGACCGATACTGTTTTCAATAGCACTAGCAGTAAGAATGATAATGAGTAATGAATTTGTATTGGAAAATTGCTCAGAACTACATTTTCTTCATTATGCAAAAATCATCATTATTGCGATGGATTACAAGTGGTTAAGCTCTTGATTATTAAGGTTTTCTTAACATCTCAGATATTTTCTTTTTTCTGCTTTAAAATTCTGTTTTGCCCCAAGAAAAAAACGATTGACTCCAATGAATTTGGCACGTGAAACAAAAACACCCTTCCATTAAATTTGGGAAAAACAAAGAGGCAAAACAATGAACATTAACTCCAATGCATTTGGCCTGAGAAAATACTCTAGAAAAAAATTGCCCATTGACTCATATGCATTTGGTGTGAGAAGGCCTTGGCCTAGGGTGACACGTGAATGGGATGGGTAGGAGAATGGGTGGGGGACGGGTAATGGGAGGGGAAGGGAACGGGGAAGGTGGATGGGGAATAGGAGCAGATGGTGACAAGCTGAGCTAGCCTAGGGATGTCCAGTAGTGATGTGTGGGGTGGGTTTTACCTGTCCCACACCCGCCCTCCCTCCACCTGCGCCCGCCCGAGCCTGACTTCCGGGTTACTTTTATAGACCCGCGCCAACCCGCCCTGATGATGACGTTACAAAAGGGCCAGTACGAGCAGGCGCGCGTCTATAAAAGTTGAACCAGGAAGTTGGAGGGCGGAAAGGGGGGTGCGAGGTTGGCTTGAACTTGCCCGACCCGCAGGTATCAGGTGGCCCTCACATCACTGGTGTACAGTTTGTAAATCCAGGCCTGAGAAAATGCCCTTTAACTCCAATGCATTTGATATAAGAAAAAAAACTATAGAAAAACTGAAAAATATATGGATTGACTCCAACTCATGGAATTGGGTTCACAAATTTTTCTGCTAGGCATAACAGGACAGTTCCGCTCATCACTAGTCCTCATTTGAAACCAAAATAGGCAGTGTTTGAATAGAATAACTATTTTTTTGGGTTAAATAAATTGCAAAATATTTCTGAATCTTTTCTGCTGTAATGTAATGAAAGAAATGCAGTGTCCCTGAACAACGGCTGCTGGGTATAAAGAATATAAGTGAGAACTGTAGCCAGGGAGAACCTCAATTAGACTGATGTAAGTTTTGGCACATCCTGCAGCGAGCATGGAACTTTACCTTCTGCTGAAAAATAGTTCCTTATCTTTTTAAGTAATATTCCATCTATCTTCCACGAAGCATTCGCCCCTCTCTTTCTGCCACTAATGAGAACAGGTTTGAATTACATCAAATTAAAAAAGTCCCTTTGACAGAACTTGCAGGCATCAAGCTGTTCGCTGGTAGGACCCCACAAGAGAAGCTAAAGCCGTCAGACAATGGATTCTTTTGTCATTATTTCTTACTCCGCTAATTTTGTGTCTGTCAATAGTGTTTCCCTTTTTTTTTTAGCAAGGCAGTCAGCAATACATTAGGTAAACTGTCATAATATTTTTGGAGCTCAATGAATTCAATTATTTTTTTAAGCAATGAAAGTGTCAGAAATATTTGTGCTAAATGTCGGCTTTAATCTTAAATGAACGGTTTTATTTTCCTTCCTGTGAATGTGGCTCCAAGCCCACGGTATATAAATGCATTGTCTAAAAAAGTTGCTTTCTCGTTATATGTGCAGACGAGTGAACATGAGGGTTACATTCTGATCATAGCAGAGGAAATCATTTGTAGAAAGGACACTAGAGGAAGGGAGATTTTACAATCAGTACAGCAAGGATTTTTAAATTCTATGGGCAGTCATCTTATGTTACCACCTATCGAGAGAAATGGTTGGTGGCATTTATAGTAAGAAATGGCTAAGCACTTATAGTAAATTCACAAAAAAGGAGCTTAATAGCCACTTTGGATTTAGAAGACTGTTAAATCCCTCTCCTCATAGTTGAGGTTGAATTGGCAGCTAGACCCTTAATGAACTTGTAGAGAGTTTGGAAGTAGCGTAACTATAGGCGACCAGGCCCCAGAATCATGCCCCTGTGCCCTCTGTACATGTGTGGGGATGAAACCCCCTGCTGTTCCACCCTCCAACCTGTTTTTATTGAGGTTCCAGCAGGTCCCATGGGGTTGCACCTTGGTGGTTACGGCACTGGAGCTTGGAAAGCCTGGACATGGTGAACATGTAACTACTGGTCACGGTGCACTGTAACAGGTTATGGAGCAATGTAACTGGTCGAGGAGCAATGTAACTGGTCATGGTGCACTGTAACTGGTTATGGCGCAATGTAACTGGTCGCAGATCAATGTAACTGGTTATGGAGCAATGTAACTGGTCGCAGAGCAATGTAACTGGTCGCAGAGCAATGTAACTGGTTATGGAACAATGTAACTGGTCGCAGAGCAATGTAACTGGTTATGGAGCAATGTAACTGGTCGAGGAGCAATGTAACTGGTCGAGGAGCAATGTAACTGGTCACGGTGCACTGTAACTGGTCGCAGAGCAATGTAACTGTCGTGGAGCAATGGAACTGGTCACTGAATCATGTAACTGGTAACGGAGCAATGTAACTGGTTGCGGAGCAGTGTAACTGGTCACAGAAGAATGTACTGTAATTGGTCACAGAGCAATGTAACTGGTACTAGAGCAATGTACAGTAAATAGTCACAGGGCAATGTAACTGGTCATATAGCAATGTAACTGGTAACGGAGCAATGCAATTGTTTAATTGAGCAAAGTAACTGGTCATGGAGCAATATAAGCAATGAAGTAACAGAAATGTTACTGAGTGCTCCACTTTTGAGCTCATAGCAGTGATACTGGTCAAATATAAATATAATTCAGCACAGAATAATACAGATGGGACAATAGTGTCACTGAGGACTGGACAGGCTTTTGGGTCACCTTGTAGACTGGGTCTGGAAAGATTAAACTTTATGCACATGTAAATCTTTTTCCACATTCAAAGGTTTCTTCTCCTCTTATTTAGCAGCTTGTAGCCCATAATCTTATTTGAACCGCGTAATCCATAATATCAATAAAAAAATAATTCTACTTTCTTTGAAGTCACCAACACACCATGAATTGGAGGGGAATGATTCATCATTCATCATCATTTGTGGAGCGGGGCAGAGGAGAATAAAGAATGTGTGACAAAAGAAGAAGGCTCTGTAGAGACAGTGACAATACTCAACCTGATATAGTTTATAAAAGATTGTCACAGCTGCAAAAGGCCTTTACTGCTGCTTTATGGCACCATGGGGCTTTTCTGTGAGCAGAATGAGAAGCTTTTACTCCACTAAAATGCAGTATTTCTCATTTTCTGACTCTTTTGCATGTCTGCAGGGTTGGTAGAAACAGTGGATTGTTTCAAGAAAGGTTTCTTACTTAACGCATGCCAAATTCTATGAAAGTATAGACACTATAACATATTTTTTTGGGAATATTTGTATTCTGACATGTGTTGTCAGGGTTTAAGATTTTTTAAAACTTCAAATTCAAGTATTTTCTAAACACGGTGGTGAAAACGATGACCTCAATCCTGTTGTCAGATGGTTTCGTTTGAATTCTTGAGAATTTTTGATTTGATGAATTTGTGTCTCTTGTGTATTTTAGATATGGATATAGAAAATATGTGATGTCCCCCTGCTGTTCATAAGTATGATTGTTTCCCTGCTCAGCAGTTAGGGACCGTCTGACAATTCCAATCCACAGAAGTAAATGAAGGGAGAATTTCACTGCATACAGTCAGGTTTCTTATAAAAACTGTACACATTTTTTACTTGAAATATATTGGAGATAGGTTCCTTTTTCATTAAAGAAATTAAAAATGGGATTTTATATGTTTGCCTTTACATGCCCTTTAAAGGGGTTGTTCACCTTTGAGTTAACATTTAGTATGATGTAGAAGTGATATTTTGAGACAATTTGCAACTGGTTTCGATTTTTTATTAACTCAATCGAGTAATTTGTCTTGACACCAATTTCTTTTACTTGGTTATACTGAAGATCGCATTGTTCGAATGCAAGTTCACAAATTCGACCATCCTGTTGTCAGATGGTTTCGTTTGAATTTTTGAGAATTTTTGATTTGATGAATTTGTGTCTCTTGTGTATTTTAGATATGGATATAGAAAATATGTGATGTTTTTATCACCCAAACGTTAGTCAGTTGCTGAGAAGAGAGGACTCTTCCTCCACATAAAAACGATGTATGGTGCCAACTTCAGTGCCATGTAATTGTCATGCAGTTCATAATGATGAAGTGGGAAGAAAGATGAGTCTGTACCGATACCCACTTTTGTTCTCTTTGGAAATATTCCCGTTTGTCTCACGGCTGTTCCGACCTTCCTTCTCTTGTTCTTGTACCGTATTCAAGGCTGTTTTGTTTTCCCCCATATCTCAGTCAGGCTGTGTAATGTGAAACAGGAAAACTCATATCTACATGAATCATTATACTACATGCCCGCAGGACACAGGATGGGTTTAATTCATTCAACCTGCCTGGTGATGCCTTGAGATTGTATAAATGAAGAAGCCTTTAAATAACTGAACATGATGCTCTTAGTACAAAGATAAATACGTATTCAGAATGCTCAGTAACTGGGGTTTTCCGGGTAAGGTATATTTCTGTAATTTGGATCTCCATACCTTAAAGGGCATGTAATGTCTAAAATAGAATAAGGCTAGAAATGCTGTATTTTGTATACTAAATATAAACATGAACTTACTGCACCACAAGCCTAATCAAACAAATAATTTATGCTTTCAAAGTTGGCTACAGGGGGTCACCATCTTGTTACTTTGTTAAACATCTTTGCAAGACTAAGACTGTGCACATGCTCAGTGTGGTTGGGCTGCTTACGGATCGTCATAAACAAAGCTGCTTGAGTTCTGCATGGCTGGGAAGTAAGGCGGGGGCTCCCCCTGCTGTTCATAAGTATGATTGTTTCCCTGCTCAGCAGTTAGGGACCGTCTGACAATTCCTGTCCACAGCAGTAAATGAAGGGAGATTTTCACTGCATTCACTCAGGTTTCTTATAAAAACGGTACACATTTTTTACTTAAAGTATATTGGAGATAGGTTTCTTTTTCATTAAAGAAATTAAAAATGGGATTTTATATGTTTGCCTTTACATGCCCTTTAAAGGGGTTGTTCACCTTTCAGTTAACATTAAGGGGCTGATTCACGAAATTCGAGTGAAGGGTTCGAATGAAAAAAAATTCGAATTTCGAAGTTTTTTTGGGCTACTTCGACCATCGAATGGACTACTTCGACCTTCGACTACGAAAATCGAACGATTCGAACTAAAAATTGTTCGACTATTCGACCATTCGATAGTCGAAGTACTGTCCCTTTAAGAAAAACTTCGACCCCCTACTTCGGCAGCTAAAAGCTACCGAAGTCAATGTTAGCCTATGGGGAAGGTCCCCATAGGCTTGCCTGGGATTTTTTGATCGAAGGATTTTCCTTCGATCGTTGGATTAAAATCCTTCGAATCGTTCGATTCGAAGGATTTAATAGTTTGATCGAATGAAAAATCCTTCGATCGATCGATCGCAGGATTTGCGCAAAATCGTTCGACTTCGATATTCGAAGTCGAACGATTTTAATTCCTAGTCGAATATCGAGGGTTAATTAACCCTCGATATTCGACCCTTGGTGAATCGCCCCCTTAGTATGATGTAGAAGTGATATTTTGAGACAATTTGCAACTGGTTTAGATTTTTTATTATTTAAAGTTTTTGAGTTATTAAGCTTTTTATTCAGCAGCTCTCCAGTTTCAGTTTGAGCAATCTGATAGCTAGGGTCCAAATTACCCTAGCAACCATGCATTGATTTCAATAAGAGACTGGGATATGAATAGGAGAGGACCTTACTAGAAAAACGAGCAATAAAAAGTAGCAGTAATTAGTGTGTGTAGCCTTACAGAGCATTTGTTTTTAGATGGGGTCAGCGGCACCTATATGAAAGATGGAGTCAGAAGAAAAGGGCAAATAGCTATAAAACTATAAAAAATAAATAATGAAACCCAATGGAAAAGTTGCTTATTCTATTACATACTAAAAGTTTACTTAAAGGCAAACCACCCCTTTAAAGCTACTAAAAAAAAACACTTAAATATGGGGAGGCCCATTTATCTAAGGTCGAATTTTGAATTCATGTGAATTTTTTTTTTACGCTAATAAATTTGAATATACTCCATATCCATATGGTAAGTTATTTAAGAAAAAATTCAAACGTCTAAAACTCAAACTAATATTACCGATTCGAAAACTCGAATCGAATTCGACTAAACTCGAATCAAGTTTTTTTCTCCAATAAAAACTCGAACGTCAGGAAGGCTATTAACATCTTCAAATGGGTCGCTGGACCTCTGCCATTGACCTGTACATGAATTTGGCATGTTTTAGGTGGCGAATAGTCGAATTCGAATAGTTCCCAGGGTCAAGGTTTTTTAAATCTCGAATTTTGAATTCAAATCGAGTTTGTAAATCGAAAATTTGAATTTGAATTCGAATTAACTATTTCACCCTCAATAAATCTGCCCCTAAATAAACCCAATTGAGTTGTTTTTTCTCCGAGTATTAATTATATCTTATTATATAATAATGGGATCAACTACAAGGTTGCATCGTCCACATTTGTTTCAGGAGCAGGGCTCCCTGGAAATGTAAAGCTGCTGGAATTCTGGGGAAAATACTGCATTATGGGAAACTAACATCATAATGTGATGTTTGTGATTGTAAATGACCCCTACCGTCTTCTAGTTTCTCACTGTGATGTTTGTAAATCTTTTATCTACACTGGTTACTGGGATCATTTAGTGGCTTCCTAAAAATCGATTACTATTCTGTTTATGGTCGTAGTGTTGCAGTTATTTTTCAAGAAGAGCAAGTATGTAGGTTTCTACTACGGGTCTATGCTGGTCTGTGAAAGGGAGAAATGCCTCTCATGGGAAATTTTGAGCTGCCATGGCGATGTAGTAAAATAATGGGTTCTTGAAGGTTTAGGTGGCATGGATTTGTTGCCGACTTGGGCCCATGCAAGGTAAAAATAGGTGACTTTCTTGATTCATGATTTAGATTACAGATGAAATAGGCCATAGTGGTGCATTGGGTTATTTGTAAACAGTGCTTTTTATATCTGGTGAGGGAATACTACCCTGCATTCCAGATGAATCCCAGGCTGTATGAGTCTTCTGTATCAGTACAAACCCACATGGCATGTTTCCAGTGGGTGCATAGCGAGAGGCATTTCAACATATCAGGTCATCATAAAACTAGGGCTTGATTTCATATGTACAAACTGAATACAGCTAAAACTATGGACCACCATTTGACCATTTATAACAGGTGCAACTGCTCAAGTGCCAAACCATCAGTGTAGACAACAATTGAGCTTTCCAATGCTTCAGATGCCTACATGCTGTATGTACCTTAGAAATCGAGCTATTGTTGTCTTCTCTTTGTGGGAGACTTGTTCTCTGAGAAGCGAGTTTATATACCATGTAAAGTTAAAGCCATATGTGAGTCGGCAGATATAAGGGATAATGATTATGATTATGGCACAATTGAATAGTGGACATTTTAATGAACTTAATTTCTACTTTTGTTCTTGGAAAAGAATGATGTTTCTCTCATTTAGTGCATTTGGCAACGTAGCTCGTAATGACTCTCCTCCCGCTACGAGCACAAAGACCATCTTAGAGAAAGAAAGATTGAACAGTGTGATTAAACTGTTGAAGATAGTGAAAACAAAATTCAAGCTTTACAAGACAGCCAGGGTTTTGTGTGGGAACCCCATTCTACCTAAAAAAAAAAAAAAACCATAAGGTTTCAAACAAAAGGAATATGGGAGAGAAAGGGCACAGAAGGTGCCACCAGATGTACCACACTGAGGTTTATAATACAAACAAATGAATTATTACTTGATTCAGATCTTACGTATAAACAACAGCTTGCGATAGAAAGGGTAGAATAGAAAAGCTCTTAATGTTTAATCACAAACACTTTAAGTTGTTGCATTTTCTCTTTCATGATTGTACAGGAGCACAATTCTATTTTGAGTTTATTCACTTGGAAAAATGTGAAATGTACCAAAACAGGGGAAAAAGAGACTATACTAGTTGCAAATAATGTACTGTTACTGCTCAGATAAAGGAGATGCTAACTTAAATTATCTTCTACTTCAGATATAGTTCCTCACTGGTTGTATGTCTAGGAGGGTAATGGTTTGCCCACATTTACTCTAGAAAGTCCCTTGGGCTGGGCCTGTTGAGATTTGGGAGGGGAGAGCTGTTTCCCTTTCCAGGTTAATGTTTTCTTATTATTGCCTGAGGATGTCAGGTTTCCCTTTTAAAGGACAAGTAAACCTTAAAAATAAGTGAATGTAAAATTGATGAGGGTGATATTCTAAGTACTTTTGTAATGTACATTCATTATTTATTTATTTTTAATTCCAAGATATTTAAGGAAACATGTACTGTTATTATTAATTCATTTTGTTTCAACAGCACCACCTGCTGGTCATTTTCCCACCTGTCTGACCACCAAGTAGTCAAGGAAGTTGTCAGGAGAAAGAAAGAGGCTGCTCTGATCTTCTTCTGCTTAAGAAAGATGTGAAAAAGGTTTCTATTTTTTTTCCTAAGCAGAAGAACATCAGAACAGACTCTTTCTTTCTCCTGACAATTTCTTCCTTGACTACTTGGTGGTCAGACTGGTCAGGAAATGACCAGCAGGTGGCGCTGTTGTAACAAATTTCATTGATGTTAACAGTACATGTATCCCTTAATATCTTGGAATGAAAAATAAACAAATAATGAATGTACATTACAAAAGTGCTAAGAATAGCCCCCTCATCGATTTTACATTCACTTATTTTCATGGTTTACTTATCCTTTAAGAAGGAGTCACCATGTGGTTTTGTCTCTTTGGACCCTCACTGGAATGGATGTTGCTGGAGAGCCTGAGGGAGGAGGCCTCAGTAGGAGCAGATAGTGTAAGGATAGATCCTATTATACTTCACTCTAGGAGTGAGAAGCTGAAGGTAGTTAGAAGAAGAGCCAGAGGCTACAAAGAGGAGAGCAGAATGGATAGTACCCAAGGAATAATAGATCTCATGGAGCAACTCTGCAGGCCTTGTACTCTAGCTGTTTCTGATGTCCTGCCTGTGCCTAATGCTATCAAGGGAAGTATTTGATCTTGTGCCATTTTGAAGTAAGAAGTAACACCTGAGCGACTGCTTTAATATCCAGCAAATAAAAAGTTTACAAAGAACTGGCACCCAAGGAAAAGTGTGTGTCATTCCTCCATCCCTACTCAGAAACAACAGGGAGCAGACACATGTTTCACAGAGTGAATAACACAGAGAAAGGAATAGGTGTCTCTATCTCTCCTACATACACTACTATATACAGTACTATATATAGTACTACTATTATACTGCTTGCTTTAGGTATTTTATATCTACTTACAGTTATCGCCTCATCCACTATGACAAGAGTAATAGAGACTAGTTTGTGCTGTTCCCAACATAAAGTCATACTTTTCTGCTTAGGCAGTATAATTCTCTATGGATATGTGTGACATTTATTTTATATAATGAGAGTGAAACTGATTATACTTTGATATTTAATTATGAAAAAATGTTCTTAGTTCAGCACTTCTGGGGTCATTAAAGGGGTGGTTCACCTTTAAGGTAACTTTTATTATGTTATAGAACAACCAATTCTAAGCAACTTTTTAATTGGATGTCATTATTTTTTTTTTTTTTTAAAGTTTTATAGTTATTTCTCTTTTTCTTCCGATTCTTTGCAGCTTTCAAATGGGCGTCCCTGTCCCCTTCTAAAAAAACAAATGTATTGTTATTACTACTTTTTATTACTGATCCTTCTATTCAGGCCTCTCCTATTTATAATCCAGTCTCTTATTCAAATCCATGCATGGTTGCTAGGGTAATTTGGGCCCTAGTTTCCAGATTGCTTCAAATGCAAATGCAGTCTCTTATTCAAATCCATGCATGGTTGCTAGGGTAATTTGGGCCCTAGTTGCCAGATTGCTTCAAATGCAAATTGAAGAGCTGCTGAATATAAAGCTAAATAACTCAAAAACCTTCAATAATAAAAAATGAAAAAAATTGCACATTATCTCAGAATATAACTCTCTACATCATACTTAAAGTTATCTCAAAGGTGAACAAGCCCTTTAATCATCATTGGTAGCGATGGGCGAATTTGCGCTGCTTTGGTTCGCCGGAAAATTTGTGAATTTCGCAAAACGGTGAAAATTTCACGAAACGGTGAAAATTTCGCGAAACAGCGGCGCCATCTAGTTTTTGACACCTGCGTCCGATTTTGACGACAGCGTCCATTTTTTTGACGCCGACAAATTATCGTCACCGAATTTTTGTGCCCATATCGCGAATCGCGCAAATTCGCGCCTGGCGAATAAATTCACCCATCACTGATCATTGGCCCTCTGCTTATGCTGGTAATGCACTCAGAAAGATCATTAAGATCCAGCCCATTATGTATGGATCTCTGTGTAAGAGGAAGTACAAATTAGATTTGGGGTGAATGCTGAGTCGTTCATTTTGGATTTGGGGTGAACCCCGAGTCATTCATTTTGGGACATGTTACAGTATGACTGGTGTGAGCATTATTTTATATATCTCTGATGCAAATGGTGCTTAAATCCAAAATATCTGTCCACCAATGATTTAGAGTAACTACAAAATGTAGCAATATTTAATCGATGTAATGGTCAAGATAATCGTTTTTTAATTAAGCAAAACTTTATTCTCTTCCAGTGAACCTGGATCACTTTCAGATTCTGCGAGCAATTGGCAAAGGCAGCTTTGGCAAGGTAGGATTTTACATATTTATTTTATTATGCATTGAAGTATAATCATCAGAATGGGAATCGCCAGGCAAGTTTGTTAAGGACTGTCAATGTACAAGAAGAATTTTGAAAAACATATTATTGATTTTTATGTTACTGCACTGTGGCAGTTTTGCCTGTTGTTAGTAAATGAGCCCCAATGCCTGCTCTGGCACATTAAAGTAACTTGGATTTTTCAGATGTATTATTATTAGAGGTTGGAGTTGTGTTACTATATAGCAGTGTTCCCCAGCCAGTGACTTGTAAGCATTATGTTGCTCACCAACCCATTGGATGTTGCTCCCAGTGGCCCTTAAAGCAGGTGGTTATTTTTCAATTCCTGGCTTGGAGGTTTTGCATGAAAACCATGTGCACTGCCAAACAGAGCCATCTGTAGACTGCCATAGGGGCTTCCAAAGAGCTAATTACAGTCTTTATTTAGTAAATATATTCATATTTATGTTGTTCCCCAAATATATTTACATTTGATTGTGGCTCAAGGTTACACAGACTACTACTAAGCCATAAAGACCAATAAAATATTGTACATAGCCAAAAGTATTTGGGAACCTGCCTACCCAACATCTTATTATTAAGTAAAAGGAATATTACTCCAGTCTTATGGTAAGTCTTCAACTAGATGTTTAACCATCGTTGGTAGGATTTGTTTTCATTCAACCAAAAGAGCATTAGAGAGGTTGGCCATGCATGCATGGGGCATTATTCTGCTGACACAGTAAAGTCTTCACAAAAAATGTTGCCTGAAAGTAGGAAGCACAGAATTGTCAGGAATGTTATTGTTCACTGTAGTCTTCAAGTTTGCCTTTAGCAGAACCAGGGGCTTTATCCCAAACCATGAAACACAACCCCAGACCATTATCCTTCTCTACAACACTTTACCATCAGCATTATGCAATCAGGTGATTAGAATTCTATTACCCTCTGCCATACCCTGTCACGTTTCCATATGGTGAAATGCCATTTTTAATTCTAGAGGGTGCCTTTTCCATTGCTTCCAAGTAACATGGAGGTGACAGGTAAACAAATCAAGCCAACTCTCGGCATTTGCACAGGGTCATTTTAGCAGGGGAGGATGAATGCACAGGCCTAGTGACCCATTGTGATCAGGGGCCCATCTAGCTTTTTTTAAACTATTATTTCTATTTTATTTAATTTTATTTGCGCAGCTGGGTCCAGTTGGGTACATTTGCTGTACTGAACCAGACCTAGCTTAGAGAGCTTGGGTGCAAGTGTGCCTGGATCTACACACATCCAGACTCAGCAATAGCCTAGAAGGGGAGCCAGTGTGGATGTAGCCTTGAGGTTGCATATATCATTAATCCACCACTGAGGAGGTCATTTATTAAGCTCCAAATTTTTCTAGTCAGACTTTTAAAGTGGAAAATCCATTTTTTTCAGATTAAAAAACCCTTGATTTTTTTGGGATTTATTAAGTCCAATGGTGTTAAAAGTCCAATGAAAAATGTACTCCAACTCAGACCTGCCAAGAACATGTAAAAGTCAATGGCAGATGTCCAGTTAAGAATCTGAATTTTTTTTTAGTTGTGCTGGGTTTTTGAAAACATTGTACCGTATATACTCGAGTATAAGCCGAGTTTTTCAGCCCCCAAAATATGCTGAAAAACTCTACCTCGGCTTATACTCGGGTCAAGCACAAAAACGGTCGCCGGCGTCTAAGAATAGTCGCCGGCGTCTAAGAATAGTCACCGGCGTCCAAGAATAGTCGCCGGCGTCCAAGAATAGTCTCCAAGAATATTCGCCAGTGTCCAAGAATGGTTGCTGGCACCTCCAATGGTAGCAGAAACCCTCAATGTTTTGATTGAAACTTACCAGAAGCTGCTGCATTTCTCACCCTAGGCTTATACTCGAGTCAATAAACTTTCCCAGTTTTTGGAGGTAAAATTATGTACCTCGGCTTATACTCGGGACGGCTTATACTCGAGTATATACGGTAGCTTTCGGGCGTTTTTACGAACAAAATCTTAGGATTTGAGTGCAAAATCTGATTCGGATTTTTTTAACGATTTTATTGTGACTTTTTCCGCACAAGCAAAATTCATGAAAATGTATTGATTAATAGGGGGTAAAGGTCTGTGTGGAGTAGTTTTCAGAAAATAGTGAGATCTTTTCAGATTTTGATAAATAATCCCCTAAAGGTTATGGGGTATATTCATCAAAGAGTGAAGTTAATAGTGAAGTTCCACCACTAGAGTGAAATTCCGCCACACTCCATTCATTTCTATGGGATTTTTATAGGCGTATTTATCAAAGGGGGAACTTTCACTTTCACCCATTGATAAATACGCCTTTCAAAATCCCATAGAAATGAATTGAGAGCTGCGGAATTTCACTCTAGTGGCGGAACTTCACTCTTTGATAAATTTACCCCCATGTTTGTTCCAACTGATATCAATAAAACCATGTTCTCCATCCTGACAATGCTTCTGGAGAGAGTATGGACCTCAGCAACATGAGCACATGTCATTTCAGATGGACTGCCCAGATATTTCTAACTAAATGTGTCTGTATACTTTATAGACCTGCAACATCTGCCTTCTTATTGGGTGCTATGTTTTGCTTCATTGCGTTGCGGTATAAGCACCTTTACACTGTGGCACTACTTTCCTCATTCACTAGGAAGGTGGATATGTAGTTATAATGAAACCTTTTTTATTTGACTTTTTTCGAGTAAGAATATCCTTCATTCCCAGCATATGAGATTTGTGCCTGAAGGAAACTGCGGAAAACCTGTGCATTAAGCCTTCAGGGTTCTTTATTCGTCTGTCAGTCCATCACTTTCCCTGCAACGTCCAAAATAGCTTCTTTTGCTTAATATTCTGTTTAGAGATTGGCTTGTGTAACAGGCATTATACCCTGATCTGTTTGATTTCTGTCTATGTTATTTGGGCCATTGACATAGAAATAAAAATGTAGCTACATATGTACGTCAACAAAGTAATGGGTTGCTGGAATTTGTAACCACTTGCAGCCGGCCTGGTGTGATAATTGTCAATTTTACAAGCTATGATAGATCAGCTATTTGTAGCACAATAAATATGTGGACTTAACTATGTGTTTGCTGTTGAAGAAATTCTTTTGCAAATTCTTAATATACACAGGGTCCCTCTGTTTTTCTTTCTTCTCTGTTTTCTTCATTGTAATTTTTTATCCAGTTTTATCAATCCATCCCGTCATTCTCCCATGCTCTCCCCCACCTCTACTATTATTTGTCCTCCTTTTATTTTCTTACTTTCCATCTTTCTCTCATGCACACATACACTTTTTTCCTTTTCTGCTTTCCCATATTTTGTCTCATTTGCTTTCTCTGCTCTTCTTATTTTATCTGATGTTCTCCCAGTCCCATTCGATCTCCTACTCATCTTCTTCAGCTCTTTTTTCTTTCCCCCATCCCATCAGCTCTCATCTTTTCTAACATGTTTACCAGATTCTTATAGTCCTTCTCCTTTCTGCCATTAGCTTTCCAAGGCTACCCTACTTTTACTCTGGTCCATACCCTTTCATTCCTATCTACTGTATGTTCTCTTTTGGGTTTTCCTTTCCCTTTGTCTTCTGCTTTTCACTTTTTTTCTCTTATTGGTATTTTGATTTCTTTTATTTTCTTTTATCTACCACAATGCATTTTACCTAATCCATACATATAACCTTATTCTCTTTTTCTTATTGTCTTTCTGTTCTGTTTTTGCAAAGCCTAGCTTCACTGTCTGGTCTGTAACCTTATAGGACATCTATCATTGGCACTATCATAAAGAGCTGATTCTGATTCCTACTTACCCACATTCTGAACACCAGGCTATATCATGATGAGAAGTCCTATTCTTGTCTTTTACAATGCATTCTCAACTTAGATCACTTTTCATGACCCACTGTAAGAACTTACCCTGGTAGTCTAGTGGGGGGATGGCAGGGTCGCCTGCTGTCCCCCCACTAGACTACCAGGGTAAGTTTTTACACCCACACCTTAACGACTTTGTTCAAGTAAGGCTGCACATTTATCTTTCCCAGCAGTGACATCTCCCAGGGTTTGTCTTTTGACCTGACCTCACCATGCTCACAGCAATTAGATCCCTCTGAAATGTTGATGCTTTCACAATGGATGTTCAACTCAGTCTTACAAAAAAAAATAATAAAAAGATTAGATCAAATTCATCTTCAAAACTGCACTTAAACGTCATCATTATTTAAAAAGCTTTTTAAAAAGCAAAATGTGGTGACACTTTCCCTTTGAGGACCCTTCACTTTTACTCCAGATACTTCTGCTGCAAACAAGTGTTTTTCAAGTAGGTTACAAGTTCCACCAGTTTAACTAGGTCTGTTCACTTTATTTTACCAATGGGGGCTTTATAAATGCTGTAATGTTAATATTCTCAGCCTATAATTTATTCAGTGATTCATGTACTCTGGCCTAATTGTAGAGCAGTGGTTACTAGACAGTCTTCCAAAGCACCAAAGTAAGGGGTGCGGACATATCTTGTACCAACATGGACATCTTAAGTAGCAGTTTCCTGAAGTGCATTACTCACATTGTTATCTGAATACCCTGCCTCTAACTGATCCTGAAAGGAACTTATAAGGCTGAGATAAAGGGAAAATAAGCAGCACAAATAATTAGGCATAATGTATCTAAAATCATATTTAGACTTTCATTTTGTATTGTATTTATCACTATTTAAGTTATATTCCTTCAATTACTTTTTGGAAGGAAAATCATATTTCTCAGGTTTTGAATTAGCTCTGAATTACAAAAAGGTAATTTCCCAAAGACTCCAAATAATCCAACATTTTTAAAAGTGTTTTCCACATATTTATATCTCTCACTGTATAAAAAAACATAACCTAACATTTAGCTGGAACCTCCTTTCTTCAGATGCCCCATTTGAGCACTGGAGACCAAATCTGTACGGCATATTGTAGATGGGGCCTTACCAGTGCTCTGTACAATGGAAGATTAACTCCCTCCTCCATTGACTCTATGCCCCTTTTTACACAGCTCAAGACCTTATTTGCCCTTGATGCTGCTGATTGGCATTGCTTGCTACAGTCAAGGTCCTTTTCCATAATGGATTTGCCTAGTGCAGTCCCATTAAAGGTCATGTAAAGTCTAAAATAGAATAAGGCTAGAAATGCTGTATTCTGTATACTAAATATAAACATGAACTTACTGCACCAAAAGCCTAATCAAACAAATAACTTATGCTTTCAAAGTTGGCCACAGGGGGTCACAATCTTGTAACTTTGTTAAACATCTTTGCAAGACTAAGACTGTGCACATGCTCAGTGTGGTCTGGGCTGCTTAGGGATCGTCATAAACAAAGCTGCTTGAGTTCTGCATGGCTGGGAAGTAAGGCGGGGGCTCCCCCTGCTGTTCATAAGTATGACTGTTTCCCTGCAGAGCAGTTAGGGACCGTCTGACAATTCATATCCACAGCAGTAAATTAAGGGAGAATTTCACTGCATACAGTCAGGTTTCTTATAAAAACAATGCACATTTTTTAATTAAAGTATATTGGAGATAGGGTTCTTTTTCATTAAAGAAAGTAAAAATGGGATTTTATTTTTTTGCCTTTACATGCCCTTTAAGGGTATACGTGGCTTGGATATTAAGGTTAGTATTCCATATCGTAAGCAACAGATTATATCATATTAAGTGCCCAATTAGAGAATCTTACCAAACTGGAATAAAGATATCAGTAAACATTGCCCTTTTACATTGTTTCCCATGATCCACCATTTAATGATATTATCTGTCTTATCTTAGGCATCATCTGACCAGAAATACATATGCCACTTAATATGATATAATTTGTTGCTTAAGTATTCATTTTTGGGGTACAGTTTTCCTTCAATTGGCTCATGTGAGCTAACATGTATGTGTGTCCTTGGTTTTTTTGTGTGCGTAGTGAATCGTATAGTCCCAGGGAGTGGCCTTTAGTACATTAAATGGCAGCTTTCTATTCAGGATTACCCAATGGCACATACTGCTAAAAAAGTATATTTTTCTGAAAATTCTTTATTTAGATAAAGGAGGGTTTTACATATGAGCCGTTTTATGCAATATCTTTTTATAGAGACCTACATTGTTCTGGGGTATAGTTTTCCTTTAAGCTAGTGACCAGTAGATGACAGCAGTCCAACGTTGTCCCCAAACCGTTCCATTGAACTTTGAATCTGCACTTGTCTTTTCTTTCAGTTTAATCCAGAAAATAAAATTTTCCATTCCAACTCAATAGATGATAGACTACAAATACATTAGACCTTTCCCTGATGAGAACAGTATGGGTGCCCCTTCTGTATGGTAAATAAAATGCAAGCTAGAGCCTGCTTATAAATAGACTGTGCCACCTGTTTGTGTGCATCAAAGATATTTAACATTTTTCTGTTGATTTAATATCATCTGATGTTTTCCAGTGAGTTCGGTAACAATGTTCCTTGCTGGGATGAGTATACCCAGTGACCTCTCTGTTTCTGGACAGCTGGTGGTTGGCATGGACCATGACTTGACTCCTCTACTGTTCTCTGTCCAGCATTGTTAGTTGCAGAGATGAATGATACAGGGCTTGGTAATGATCTCATGAACTGATCATTTTCCTCCCTCCCCAAGAACTTGTAATTGTTCAGATCTACCTTCTGGATGGTTATGGAACAAATATTGTTAGATTTACATGGGGTTATTTTATTTTTTGACTTGAATGTCAATCCAAATGTATTTTCTTCTCTATCAGCAGATAAAGCCAATTAATTGTTAAATTAGCTTTCAAAAAATGCAATTGATTTTTTTTGACTCACATCCTCTTTGCTAATGCCCAGTAAATGAAACATATACCTAATGATATATTTATTAAGTATTTTCGATTAGGAGCTCTATATATCTTGAAAAACAATTCTAAATACATTTCGAAATTAAAATAACAAAATAAATACATGTCGATGTAGAAGTTTGGAGATGAGGACAAAGATATATATATATTTACAGTAGATACTGTATATATATATATATATATTTTGCATCCTTACATGCGTTTATATATATATATATATATATATATATATATATATATATAAACGCATGTAAGGATGCAAAATGTGAATTGTTAAATAGCTAGGGGCACATTTACTAAGCTCGAGTGAAGGATTAGAAGTAAAAAAACTTAGAATTTCAAATTTTTTTTACTTCGACCATCGAATAGGCTACTACAACCTTCGACTACGACTTCGACTCGAACGATTTGAACTAAAAATCGTTCGACTATTCGACCATTTGCTAGTCGAAGAACTGTCTCTTTAAAAAAAACTGCGACTACATACTTCGCCACTTTAAGCCTACTGAGCTACAATGTTAGCCTATGGGGACCTTCCCCATTACTTTTCTAAGGGTTTTTTGATCGAAGGAAAATCATTCGATCGATGGATTAAGTTCGATTCGAAGGATTTCATCATTCGATTTTTCCTTTGATCGATCGTAGTATTTGCGGTAAATCCTTCGACTTCAATATTCAAAGTCGAAGGATTTTACCTCAAGGGTCGAATTCGAGGGTTTATTAAGCCTCGATATTCAGCCCTTAGTAAATGTGCCCCTGGATGTGCTTCCTAAGTTGAACTGTGAAAGTTGTTGGTACTGAAGAGTGAATAAAGCAAACAGGAACAGGAAATATGTTGGCCATGCAGTGATAGAGGAAGGGACAGCAGTCTTTGTTAGGGAGAGGTCATGAGAAAAGTTTGTGCCGCTGTCTACCTGTTTTGAAGGAATCACAGCAATAAACTTTTATTTAGGGGCAGATTCACTAAGGGTCGAATTTCGAAGTTAAAAATACTTCGAAATTCGACCCTCGAATTGAAATCCTTCGACTTCGAATATCGAAGTCGAAGGATTTAGCGCAAAACGTTCGATCGAAGGATCAAAGGATTTTTTGAACGATTAAATCCTTCAAATCGAACGATTCGAAGGATTTTAATCAAACGATCGAAGGAAATTCCTTCGATCAAAAAAAGCTTAGCAAGCCTATGGGGACCTTCCCCATAGGCTAACATTGACTTCGGTAGGTTTTATCTGCCGAAGTAGGGGGTCGAAGTTTTTTTTAAAGGGCAAGTACTTCGACTATCGAATGGTCGAATAGTCGAACGATTTTTACTTCGAATCGTTCGATTTCGTTCGACTTCAATCGAATTCGAACGAATTTAACCAATTCGATGGTCGAAGTACCCAAAAAAAACTTTGAAATTATGCATATATACTATATCACCAAACAAAAGAGATTGTTATATAATGGTTTTCATTTGAGATGGCCCAGTAAATATCTAGGTATGTACACAATGATTGCTACATGGACAGCAAGAGAACATTGCAAGATAATGACATTTACATGGAATCAGGCTACTTTAAAGACGACTAGAGAACCCAGACTAGTGACATATGGATAACCAATTGCTTGTCACCCCATTTAATGTTGCCTCTCCACAGCTGTACAGCAGGTCCTTATCTTGTCAGCAGAATGTCTTCTGCGGACAAAACAGAAATTTACCCAGGTTAAGTAAACCCCCATGCTCTTACACTAAGAATGTTCATTGGCTTAAATACAAAGCAGATGATTGGAGAGCTGAACCTGGAATCAGAGCACTGGCACTGTATTCCCACACATTGGAAGTTTCTTAGCAGTATTAGGGGAGGAGGGTAAAAGTTTGTTTAAAAGACTACCAGCAGAAGGCTCTCTATAGAACTAATAATTACTAATAAATAGTGCCTCACCTCACTCCTCTTCTAATGAATAGTAAACAACTGCACCTATTGATGGTGGGGAACGCTGAATCTAAAGGCGCTCAAGACCTAGTTGTCAGTGTCAGACTGGGCTGGCAGTAAACCTGGAAAAATCAGATAGACCTCGGCCTTCATGGGTCCTGCTAACCCAGGCCCACTGCCCCATCTGGACCCAGATACATTCCCCCATCCGGGCCCAGGTCCACTCCCCCTCCTGGACCCAGGCCACTCCCTTGCCACAGACCATCTCCTCTTCTTAATCACAGTCAGAAAGTCTGTGCATGGGGAGAGATTGTGCGGGGAGACCGGATGAGTTTGCAAGGAGGGTCATGAATCAATCCAAAAGACATTTTGAACTGTTTCTCTAGACTTCCATCACCCTCTGAAATACTACATACCTTATCCATTTTGATGCTCTTGATGCAATTGTGGTGGACACAACTAAGAGTGTGGCCGCAATTACACTGGAATTATGGGATTTTTCATCCAAATATTACATAAATGTAAACTTCTCTGGAGTTTCCTGCTCAGCTGAAGATGGATTTATTTTTCCTGGCTTAGAGGGTCTCCATTTGTACATGGCTATTGACAAGCCTCAGGTCCAACCCCGAATAACTATACACTGTATATATATTGTCTCACGTCTCAGGCTGGGTTTTCAGTATTTCTAGCATTCATGTTGCCTGGGAATAAAGATAGTAACATATTTTAGAGTAATTTCACCCATCTCTACTCCCACACACTTTTTACTCTTCAGCGGTGAGATAAAGACACTCGGAGGGAAAGTTGCAGCTCTCAGGATTTGCAGTGTACAGTAAATTCTACAGGTTTACAAAGCTATTTCTATACCTCTGTGTGGGCTGAGGAATTAAAAAAAAATGGATTTCAGTGTAAAGTTAACAGGAGATATTTGCAGCTTTTAACTCCTTCCAACCAGCTGTTAGTAATCCTGTATCTGTAACTCCAATTTAGGCAAGTTTTAGGAAAAAAGAATACACTAGATACAGCAGTAAGGAATAGAAATAGCCCCCAAGGCACAAAACGTGTAAGGCTATCCTTTAAGATGGTTGTTTTTGATAAATAAACTACTTTTTATCTGCATCAAATATTGGAGTGAAGTCCAGTTTGTGCCAGCCTACAACGGAACATAAATATGCAAAACTGCCTCCCCAAGATGAAGGTCTGGGGCTTGAGCACCTGGTCCCCCTGTTAATATTGATAAGTGAACCTTAATATCTACAAAAATCAACACTGGATGTCCACATCGTCCCTTTTTCCCCTTCGTTATTCATAATAGAAATAGCTGGATTTGATGATACCAATTGCTGCGAATTTGCGCGATTCGCCGCCAGCGGATAAATTCGCGAAACTTCGCTGCCGACAAAAAATTTTTTTCGCCTGCGTCAAAAACGAGACGCCGTCCCCGTTTCACTAATTTTTTGCCGTTTCGCAAATTTTGCGGGTAATTAGATAATTTTTCGGCGAAGCAAAACGGCGCAAATTCGCCCATCACTAATAGTTGACAAGTAAACTCTTGATGGTACCAGCAGGAAATAAGTTATGACCAGTAGCTGGTACTCTTTCAAGAACAACATTAAAAATTTCAGGACATTAATGTGGCACTGAAAACTTTGTCCACTGTATAATGGCTGTATAATGGCGCCCCCTCAATTAAAAAAGAGATGTACAAGGTACAAGGTACTGTTTTATTATTACATTGAAAAAAAGAATTAATTTATAAAAAGGTAAATTATTTGTTTAAAATTGAGTCTATCAGAGATGACCCTCCATAATTTGGAGCTTTCTGGATGACGGGATCCCACACCTGTACCATTTTTGTAAATTAGTGCTGATGCTTTTTGCTTTTGCGCTTGTTTGCAGGCAACATGATTATACAAAGTAGAGGTTTGGGATCTGTTATCCGGAAACCCTCTATCCAGAAAGCTCCAAATTACGGAAAGTATATCTCCCATAGACTCCATTTTATTCAAAATACGTTTTTAAAAATAATTTACTTATTCCCTATAATAATAAAACAGTACCTTCTACTTGTTCCCAACTAAGATATCAGTAATCCTTATTGGAAGCAGAACCAGCCTATTGTTTTTTTTTTTTAATGTTTACATGATTTTCTAGTAGACTTAAGGTATGAAGATCCAAATTACAGAAAAACCCATTATCTGGAAAGCCCCAGGTCCCGAGCATTCCCATACCTGTACAGCAATACACATAGAACAATCGCCAGACACTGAGATGGATTTTATGCAGAAGTCATACATGTTACAGCAGAGCATATGCTGAGCATATGAATTCAGCGCTCTAATGCCACTAATGGAACAACAGCATATAAACCTATACAGGTCTTAAAATTTATATAGTTCAAGAGTTATGCCCTTTCCTTAAAGGGATACTGTCATGGGAAAAAAAATTTTTTTCAAAATGAATCAGTTTATAGTGCTGCTCCAGCAGAATTTTGCACTGAAATCCATTTCTCATATATATATATATATATATATATTTTATTTTTATTTTTTTTCTTGTTCAGTTGGACAGCACTCCCGTCTTCAGTGATTACCCAGGTGCAAGGTAAGAAGTAGTTATATCGAAACTAAAAAAAAAAAAAAAAAAAAAAATATATATATATATATATATATAATGCCTTCTCCAACAACTACCCAATTAGAGCAAGATGCCATGCAACCACCATGTATTGCCTTTACTAAAAAAAAGTAAATAGGAAACTATAGGACCTCACAGTGCCAAAAATATCCAGTTTACCATCATGAAGTGGCTGTAGAGCTGTTCTCTATAATGTATCTGAACACTTGTTTAGGGTCATTAGAACAAGAACTTGAATTTGTATCCTTATTCATTTATTTTGTATATTTGACTTGAGTTTCTGGATGAGAATAGAGGGATTACCACTGCATCTAATGCAGCCTAGAAACGCCAGGCACATAAGAAGAATGCACTGGGATATTTGCCAGTAGACTAATTACCAGTTTAAGCTTATTTAGTAAGTCTATAATGTACTTCGTTCTAATATATTCTGCCTCAAGAACCCTTGCTTTTTTAAAGTCGAAAGCTAAAATAAATGGCATGATTCATGATTGCGGATTAAAGATACTTCGCCTGGGGCTTCATCAACCTGTAGGATCCAAGAGCTTGCTTTGAAGTGTCTGTTACTAGATGGAAGTAAATCCATCCTGCTGTGTTCCTTTTGACGGTGGGAAAGGTTCTTGGTTTTCACCTTCCTTTTATGATCTGCCCTTATGTTATCCCAGAGTGAAAAGAGCTACTGCTACTACACAAGCAGGATGCAATGTTCTCTGGCCTTTAAAAGATTGCAGAAAGTAGGCCATGGTGTTATTGTGTGCAGGATAAATGCCTAAAAGTCTTTATGTTGGAAGGCAAAATTAGTTTAAACATCTTTATTCTTTATTCCTCTTTGCAGCAGGCAGGAAACTATCTGGTAAAGTCTAGGGGGTGTATTTTTCAACGAGTGAAGTTAGAGATGGCTACAGTCTGCTAGAGTGAAATTCAGCCAAACTCCATTAATCTCTATTGGATTTTGAAAGGCGTATTTATCAAAGGATGAATTTTCACTTTCACCCATTGATAAGTACTCTTTTAAAAATCCCATAGAAATGCATGTAGAGTGGTGTCACTCTAGAGAACTGTGATGATCACTAACTTCATTCTTTCATAAATATACCCCCTGGTCTCACACTGTGTAGTACAGAGGCAAAATAACATCCTTTTTTGGTTGTTCTTGGCCTATGATAGATAGAGCTTGTAGAGGAAAACTAGAGGGATGATGTTTGTATTTTTCTACAAAAACTTCAACTGTATGACAACATAGATTTCTGTATGCAGGGTTAGAAAGAACTTTATAGAAGTTGAGCCCTACAACAGGAATAACTATGTACAATCTCAAAGGAGAATTTAACCCTAAAAATTAATATGGCTAAAAATACCATATTTTATATTATTATTATTAATGAGTGCCTACTAGAGCCTTAAAGGAGAACTAACCCCTAGAAATGAAAATGTCTAAAAATGTCATATTTTATATAGTGAACTTATTGCACCAGCCTAAAGTTTCAGCTTGTCAATAGCAGCAATGATCCAGGACTTCAAACTTGTCACAGGGGGTCACCATCTTGGAAAGGGTCTGTGACACTCACATGCTCAGTGGGCTCTGATTGGCTGTTGAGAAGCTAAGCTTTGGGCTCGTCACTAATTATCCAGCAGAAAATGAGCTTCCCTGGCTGTAATATAAGCTGATGCTACAGGTTTGCTGATTATTAAATTCTGATGCTAATTGCTCTGGTTTCTGTGCTGCCATGTAGTAATTATCTGTATTAATTACTAATCAGCCTTATATTGTGACATTTCTATTCTATGTGTACTGTATATTGTGAGTGGGTCCCTAAGCTCAGTAAGTGACAGCAGCACAGAGCATGTGCAGTGAATCAGCAGAAAAGAAGATGGGGAGCTACTGGGGCATCTTTGGAGACACAGATCTTTACTGCTTAACGGTTGTGGCTGCCTTGGGCTGGTACAGAAGCACAAAACATAATGTACAACATTTCTAGCCTATTTTTTTAGTTAAGCTTTAGTTCTCCTTTAATATTTCTGCCCCTTGGTTCTCACTTTGCCTCATGTCAAAAATGCCTCTGACGTAAGAAGCAGGATGGAAGAATGCGGCAGCCAATAACTGATTTAACAATGATCAGCATTTGCAGTAAACATTTCATTTCCAAGAACAAGGGTTATGTTCCACTGGGTGACATTCCGGTGTCAATAAAAGCCACCCACTGATTCATGAATGCTATTCCATTAATCACACAGAAGATAATTAGCGATGATGCTTTGCTGACAGGCAGAATGATATGAAGCTTCTAGGATATCAATATCGACTTCTTAGTGAATCTCTTTTGACCTCCACAGGAGAAGGTGAGCTCTGTTCAGTAGTTACGATGATATCCCATTTTCTTACTACTTAATAAATCTCAAAAAGCCCCACTTTACTCTCTGTGTGTCGGTATAAAAACGGAATAGCTAGTAAATGTAAGGGGCCGATTCACGATGGGTCGAATATCAAGGGTTAATTAACCCTCGATATTCGACTGGGAATTAAAATCGTATGACTTCGAATATCGAAGTCGAACGATTTTGCGCAAATCCTGCGATCGATCGATCGAAGGATTTTTCGTTCGATCGAACGATTAAATCCTTCGAATCGAACGATTCGAAGGATTTTAATCCAACGATCGAACGAAAATCCTTCGATCAAAAAATCACAGGCAAGCCTATGGGGACCTTCCCCATAGGCTAACATTGACTTCGGTAGCTTTTAGCTGCCGAAGTAGGGGGTCGAAGTTTTTTTTAAAGGGACAGTACTTCGACTATCGAATGGTCGAATAGTCGTACGATTTTTACTTCTAATTGTTCGAATTCGATCGAATTTAACCAATTCGATGGTCGAAGTACCCAAAAAATACTTCGAAATTCGAATTTTTTTTTATTCGAATCCTTCACCCGAAATTCCTGAATCGGCCCCTAAATGTAGAGCAACTGGAATGGCTAAGTAATCTCCTTCAGTTCGACTGACTGGTATGGCATGTAAACTCTTCCAATAATCCAGTCACCAGTGATGGTCAACCAGTGATGAAGTCAATTGGCGTCAAAATAACTTTGACGCACAAAATTTTGTCCAAATGCATCAAAGTCAACGGGCGTTTGAATCATTTTGATGCACGACAATTTTATGTAAGCAACTATTCTGACGCGGGAAAAATTTTTTTTTGCTGCAGATTTTTCGCCTCAGTTTTGAGAATTTATTCACTGGCAGTGAAAGGTAGAATTAGCCACAAATTCGTGCCTGGCGATTTTATTCGCCCACTACTACCAATCACAATGGTGCAATGAAACTGCTGTTCTAGCGTCTTTTCCCCCGGCAATTTCACAATACATAACACCTCCAGTCATGCCACAAGTAACACCTATCTCTTTGAATTGCATAAAACCTTGGTAATTCCAACATTGTGATTGGAGTTTATATTCCAAGGACTCCCATACCAGTCAGTTGAACTGAAGAAGCTGCTCGGATGAGTAGTGGAATGTCTTCAATGATTACTCAGCAGGTCCAGTTGCTCTAGATTTGCTTCTTCTAGATATATCATGACCTGGATGATTCACAACTTTCATAGACATAGTGAAATGGAACAAAAACATGGCAGTGGCTAGAGGCAAGGAGGGGGAAGCTGATCCTTGTAGGTCAATGGCAAGCTCTTCTGTTTGGCAATGCAGTTTGCTACCTATCTACTTTTACTTTAGGCTGTCATGTTTTAAACTGTATGTCTGGTTATCAGAGTCCTGAAACTCAGACATAGTTCAGTGGGTAGATTCTGGCCAATGCCCACTCCTTTATCTCATTGGTCCATCCACTATGTGATTGGCACACTACCGCAAAGCTCTGCCATCGAATATCCTTGGCCCATCCCTTGACATCATTTCCCTTTGACGTATACTCAGAATAGTGGCAACCCTCTGAGGCAAATTCACTAAGATGCGCAACTTCGCCGAGCTTCGCCGCACTTGTCAGGCATAGTTTCGCCAGCGCTCCGCAAATTCACTAAAATACGAAGTTGCGCTCAGGGGTAGCGTAAGGTTGTGAAGTTGCGCTAGCGTTGATTCGCTATGTAAAGCGAAGTTACGCTAGCGAAGGCTAATTTGCATACGGCGCAAAATTCAAATTTCAATGGAGGAACACGTATCAGCACTACAAATGCCAAGAAAACCTTCAAATCTGCAAATATAAATTTTATTTTGCCCTACACATGTGCCCACTGTCTAGGTAAGTTGCCATGAGTCAGGAAATGTAGGGGGGAAGGAGGGGAGCCCCAAAAAAATTTTCAATCTTTTTCAGCCTATCACCTATCATGTAGAAAACACGCCAGCGTTTTTTGGGACTTAGAAAAAATTTTGACTTTTTTTGGAAACAATCCCTATCTACTCTATTGAGCTTCGCCAGGTCTGAGGTAGCGAAGGAAGTCTAGCGTAAAAGGTAGCGTTCAGTACACTGCGCAAGTTAGTGAATTTGCGTAGTTTCGTCGCTAGCGAAAATTCGAAGAGTTCGAAAAGTTGCGAAGTAACACTAGCGAAACTACGCCAGCGTTCGTGAATTTGCGCAGTAGCGCTAGCGAATTTGCCCCTCTGAGTGATTGAGTTCTAATATTCAGAGAATGTGCGTGTCACTGTGATAGTCATGACTTGCCCAACTACAGTTGTCACCTTAGTGATCCATACACTGACGTTTACCCCGTTGTGTGTCTTGCTCTATAGAACCAGTTTATCCCATATTTGGTGTCATTAGGACCTCAAAGAAAAGTTACCCAGTATGGAGAAAGCGGTGGAAATATAATTTCCAAAATATATAATTTCCACAAATACATTATTAGCAGTGTGACTGGTCCCAGTAGAATGTTTTATTTACCTAAAGGGAGCAAATTCAAGCCGTTACAAGCTTAGACTTTGTAGGATGACTTCCTAATTAAGAGCTTGCAAGTTTAGGAACATGCTATAATCAAGTGCACACAGGAATAAGCTATAATTTCCTCTCTGTTATTATGGGGGTGGGTGGGCATTGAAGTTCAATACATGACTTGATTATCTGACCCCTTTATAACAAACACTTGTGTGTATCTCCAAGATGGGTCTTTTATTTCGGGCTGATAGATAGCAATTACCAGCAAATTAATGCATCTGTTGGGGCATCTAAATTTGGGATTTCTGGGAATTCAAATCTGGACTTGAAGAGATTATTGGTGTAGAACAATGGGTTTAAAAAACACATAAGTGCAGTGTGAAATGTTTAGAAAGTTGCCTTCAAAGTTAAAGGAGAAGGAAAGCTCCAAGACAGTTTATTGCCAATAGAATAGCCACAATAGTGCAAGCTAGAACGCTATATTTATTCTGCAGAATGCTTTACCATACCTGAGTAAACAGCTCTAGACACTGTCTCTGTTTGTTTAGTATAGAAGCTGCCATATATTCTTGGCGTGACATCACTTCCTGCCTGAGTCTCTCCCTGCTTACTAACAGCTCTGAGCTCAGATTACAGTAGGGATGGGAGGAGGGAGGGGGAGAGGAGCAAACTGAGCATGCTCAAGGCCGTGCCCTGGAGGTTTAAGCTGAAAACAGGAAGTCTGATACAGAAGCCCATGAGTACACAATAAAAGCAAAGAAATGTGGTGTTTCTTTTGACAGAGGACTCAGAGCAGCATTACTTTGAGGGTTTACTGGTGTATTTATATAGACCTTTCTGATAAAGCTTACTTAATTGTAGCCTTTCCTTCTGCTTTAAGGATGATTATCCAGACCAAATGCAATTTCATTGCAAAAAAAAAAGATGTTTCTGCATTATTTTACTGGCGTTAAAGTCACGGTAACCCCTGTTTGTAGTATGTTCATTTGCATAATAGTGTCTGTGTATGTAAAGGTAAGATTTCACATTTTCAAAACACTAATCCTTAGCTCTCTTAGCCTAAGCCTCTAGTAGGCACTTATTTATGAGACCTCTTTTAATATATTGAGCTATTCTTGTTGAGTAGAACCCCTGTACTCATTTTAGTACAGGAGTTCTACTTAACAAGAATAGCTCAATATATTAAGCGAGGTCTCATTAATGAGTGCCTACTAGAGCCTTAAAGGAGAACTAACCCCTAGAAATGAAAATGTCTAAAAATGTCATATTTTATATAGTGAACTTATTGCACGAGGCTAAAGTTTCAGCTTGTCAATAGCAGCAATGATCCAGGACTTCAAACTTGTCACAGGGGGTCACCATCTTGGAAAGTGTCTGTGACACTCACATGCTCAGTGGGCTCTGATTGGCTGTTGAGAAGCTAAGCTTAGGGGTCGTCACTAATTATCCAGCAGAAAATGAGCTTCCCCTGTAATATAAGCTGATGCTACAGGTTTGCTGATTATTAAATTCTGATGCTAATTGCACTGGTTTCTGTGCTGCCATGTAGTAATTATCTGTATTAATACAACATTTCTAGCTACTAGTTACACTTTAGTTCTTTTTTAAGGGGTGCAAAAATGTTCTTTCAAGGGCCCATTCACTTACCCACTGTACTGGGATATCAGCTCAGTTGCTGTAGTCTGTGCTCTGCCCCTTGCACCTCTTTGGCCATAGGCACATAGTAAGTACAGGACCTATAACATCTTGTACTAATTGGCTCTCCCTAGTTTGCACATCTGACTGATATATAAGCGAAGACTAAGACTGTGCACATGCTCAGTGTGGTCTGGGCTGCTTAGGGATCGTCATAAACAAAGCTGCTTGAGTTCTGCATGGCTGGGAAGTAAGGCGGGGGCTCCCCCTGCTGTTCATAAGTATGATTGTTTCCCTGCTCAGCAGTTAGGGACCGTCTGACAATTCCTATCCACAGCAGTAAATGAAGGGAGAATTTCACTGCATACAGTCAGGTTTCTTATAAAAAATGTACGGTACACATTTTTTAATTAAATTACAGATGAAGCCACTTGGATTTGTGAGTTAAATGCGTCATGACTCAGGGGTAATTGAAGAAACTGTGTTATCTTAAGTCATCTTAACTCATTTAATGCATTTAACCTTTTCATTAGCATACCAAAGCTCCATTGTTCACAATGGTGAATGCTTTAATTAGATGGGATGTTGTGACGCAGTTTTCTGTGTTAAATGAGATAAATGGGATATCTGTGTTTAGTTATTCTGTGTCAAACAGACAAACCAAAGTGGCTGCATCTGTATATTGGAGATAGGTTTCTTTTTTATTAAAGGGCATGTAAACTCTAAAATAGAATAAGGCTATAAATGCTGTATTTTGTATACTAAATATAAACATGAATTTACTGCACCACAAGCCTAATCAAACAAATAATCTATGCTTTCAAAGACGGGATTATGTTCCCTTGAGTGGGTTATGGCATTTACTTTCTGACTTCTTTACATTCTTTGACAATTACTTTGTCATTTGCGTTCTTATCAATATTTGACATTAGGGGGCAGATTTATCAAGGGTCGAAGTGAATTCGAGGGAATTTTCAAAGTAAAAAAATTCGAAATTCAAAATTAACTTCTACCATCGAATAGGATACTAAGGGGCAAATTCACCAAGGGTCGAATATCGAGGGTTAATTAACCCTCGATATTCGACTGGGAATTAAAATTCTTCGACTTCGAATATCGAAGTCGAAGGATTTTAGTGCAAATAGTTCGATCGAACGATCGAAGAAATAATCGTTCGATCGATTCGAAGGATTTTAATCCAACGATCGAAGGATTATCCTTCGACCAAAAAATTTAGGCAAGTCTATGGGGACCTTCCCCATAGGATAACATTGGGTTCGGTAGGTTTTAGATGGCAAACTAGGGGGTCGAAGTTTTTTCTTAAAGAGACAGTACTTTGACTATCGAATAGTCGAATAGTCGACCGATTTTTAGTTTGAATCCTTCGATTCGAAGTCGAAGTAGCCCATTCGATGGTCGAAGTAGCCCAAAAAACACTTCGACTTTCTAAGTTTTTTTACTTCGAATCCTTCACTCGAGCTTGGTGAATTGGCCCCTATGACTTCGATTTCAAATTCGATTCGAAGTAAAATCGTTCGAATATTCGATGATTTGATAATCTAAGTACTGTCTCTTTAAAAAAACTTCGACTTCAATACTTCGCCAAATTAAACCTGCCGAAGTGCTATGTTAGCCTATGGGGACCTTCTAGAGCATTTTTTTAAGTTTTTTCAAGTCGAAGAAAAAACGTTTGTTCGATCGATGGATGAAATCCTTCGAAACGTTCGAAATTCAAAGTATTCCAATTCAATGGTCGAATTTTGAAGCTTTTTCTACTTCGAAATTCGACCCTTGATAAATCTGCCCCTAGAAGTACAGCAGTTATTCATCATCTTGTGTGCACGAACAGAGCTTCAGAAAAATTACCAAAAAACATTGTGAAACGCATTGAAGTCAATGGGTGTTAAAATAATTTTGAAGTGAGCGACAATTTTTAATATGCGCGACTATTTCGCATAAATGCATTAAAGTCAAAGGGCGTCCGAATAATTTTGACGAACAAAATTTGAACAAATTTTTTTGTTGCAGCGGATTTTCGACCGGCGAATTTTCATTGCAGTTTTACAAATTTATTCACTGGTGGTGAAACACGGAAAATTTGCGGCAAATTCGTGCCTGGCAAATTCATCGCCCGTCACTGATGGTAAAGCTTCCTACAGAATAAATATAGTGTTATAGCTTGCACTATTGTAACTAATCCATTGACAATAAACTGCTTCGGTAGCTTTCCGTCTCCTTTAAAGGACCAGTAACATCAAATTTTTTTTAAAAAAAATTCGTTAGTATACATCAAAAAATAAACACCAAGACAAATAAAATTTTAAAATTGCAAAGCCTTTATTAAGAAATAACTTACCGAAACTCCACTTCCTGTCCTCTACAGAAAAGGCGACACGGCGACCATCCATTGTGCGGCGCTGGATTTCTCCTCCTTGGCTCTGTCTCATGCTGTATTGATATGTGAAGCGGCTGCTGCATCAGGGAGCGTGGTTTCCATAACCGAGGATTGCTGGCTCATCGGCGCATCTGTAGAGTGGGGAAGCTGTTAAGAGAGGAGCTGGGCCACATCGTGGATGTTTGTAGTTCCAGGCTGATTGGAGTTCCCAGTCACTGGCACGTAGCCACTCTCAGATGCGCTGCTATCCGTGCTATAGAGCGCTAAACTGCAAGCGGACACACAGTGCGGGCTCCTGTGAAGCGAGGGGGATCCTCTGGCCATGGCTGTTCCTCCACGTAGAGTGCTCGTAATTGATGGGGGCAGGTTACGAGTCTGAAAGAAGCACGCTATAGCACATTGAATTCGGGTCGGTAAGAAGCGCTGGCACGTAGCCACTCTCAATATGCGCTGCTTTCCGTGCTATTGAGCGCTTCTTACCGACCTGAATTCAATGTGCTATAGCGTGCTTCTTTCAGACTCGTAACCTGCCCCCATCAATTACGAGCACTCTACGTGGAGGAACAGCCATGGCCAGAGGATCCCCCTCGCTTCACAGGAGCCCGCACTGTGTGTCCGCTTGCAGTTTAGCGCTCTATAGCACGGATAGCAGCGCATCTGAGAGTGGCTACGTGCCAGTGACTGGGAACTCCAATCAGCCTGGAACTACAAACATCCACGATGTGGCCCAGCTCCTCTCTTAACAGCTTCCCCACTCTACAGATGCGCCGATGAGCCAGCAATCCTCGGTTATGGAAACCACGCTCCCTGATGCAGCAGCCGCTTCACATATCAATACAGCATGAGACAGAGCCAAGGAGGAGAAATCCAGCGCCGCACAATGGATGGTCGCCGTGTCGCCTTTTCTGTAGAGGACAGGAAGTGGAGTTTCGGTAAGTTATTTCTTAATAAAGGCTTTGCAATTTTAAAATTTTATTTGTCTTGGTGTTTATTTTTTGATGTATACTAACGAATTTTTTTTAAAAAAAATTTGATGTTACTGGTCCTTTAAACAGTATGTAAGTTTCTCTGCACCAATTAGAATTTATAGCGCTTAATCCAACTCCCACTTTTGAATAATGGTCAGCAGCACAAAATAAAAAATCTTTTATTTGTTCATCTTAAAAAATTAAAGAAGGTGAGGGCCTTACACATTTCTGGTGTTACCGCCATTGTCCAGTGTCCATGAGTGATTACTAGTGATGGGCGCATTTATTTGACAGGCGCGAATTCATGGCGAATTCCCACTATTCGCCACCGGTGAATAAATTTGCAAAACTGCCATGAAAATTCGCCGGCGTAAAAAAATGGACGCCGGCATCCTTTTTTTTTTTAAATTTTTTGCCGTTTTGCGAATTTCACTCGAAATTCGCGAATGTTTCGGCAAAACGAAATGCGCCAAATTCGCCCATCACTAATGATTACATCTGCATGTACCCAGGAAATGCCCAATTTTATTACACTGATATGGGTTTCTTCTATGTCCTGTAGCACATACAATTGCTTTTTGTGTAGAGTTTGCTTTATGGCTCCTAACACACGGGCACCAATGATTAGGAATGAAATGCTGATGAAAACTAATGCAAGTATCAGTGCTGACTCTTGAGTACATTGTTAAAATGGTAGTAAGTGATATTGCATGCTTTCACTTATAATAAGCAACAAATATGCACTTAAAGGAAAACTATACCCCCAAAATGAATACTTAAAGGAAAACTATACCCTCAAAATGAATACTTAAGCAACAGATAGTTTATATCAAATTGAATGACATATTAAAGAATCTTACCAAACTGGAATATATATTTACATAAATATTGCCCTTTTACATCTCTTGCCTTGAACCACCATTTCGTGACTCTATCTGTGCTGCCTCAGAGATCACCTGACCAGAAATACTACAACACTAACTGTAACAGGAAGAAGTGAGGAAGCAAAAGGCAGAACTCTGTCTGTTAATTGGCTCATGTGACCTTACATGTGGTTTGTATGTGTGCACAGTGAATCTTACGATCTCAGGGGGCGGCCCTTATTTTTTAAAATGGCAATTTTCTATTTATGATTACCCAATGGCACATACTACTAAAAAAGTATATTATTATGATAATGGTTCATTTACATGAAGCAGGGTTTTACACATGAGCTGTTTTACTCAGTATCTTTTAATAGAGACCTACATTGTTTGGGGGGTATAGTTTTCCTTTAAGAGGTTTGTGAGTGTTATTGCCATGGGATTTGGGGGAACATAGAAATGAATTCCTATCAAAGATGAGAATGAATTAAAAGGTTTTCTTCCTCCCTAACACAAACAGAGCTTGCTATATCCTTCTCTGTTTGTTAGGTGAAGAAGACTGACCTTAGCAAAAATATAACACTAACAAGTGAATTTTATGGGATACAATAGGGAAAGGAGGTCCCTCAGTCCCTGTGCATGAGATTAATGGTTAGATTGAGCTATAATACCCTAATAGCAATGGGTACGATGAACCATTCTCCTTTAATCATTATTTTTCATTATTTTACCCGTATAGCTTGAATTTTATTAAAGTTTTACATGTGTAAATATATGTAACAACACTCCTAAGTTACAGAAAACGAGTTTTTGCCAGTCTCACTATAAGAGTGATGGTAGTACCATAGAAATATAGACTATTGGTGCTGCTATTAAAGGATAAGTAAACCATGAAAATAAGTGAATGTAAAATCGATGAGGGGGCTATTCTAAGCAGTTTTGTAATGTACATTCATTATTTGTTTATTTTTCATTCCAAGATATTAAGGGATACATGTACTGTTAACATCAATAAAATTTGTTACAATAGCGCCACCTGCTGGTCATTTCCTGACCAGTCTGACCACCAAGTAGTCAAGGAAGAAATTGTCAGGAGAAAGAAAGAGTCTGTTCTGATGTTCTTCTGCTTAGGAAAAAAAATAGAAACCTTTTTCGCATCTTTCTTAAGCAGAAGAACATCAGAGCCGCCTCTTTCTTTCTCCTGACAACTTCCTTGACTACTTGGTGGTCAGACAGGTGGGAAAATGACCAGCAGGTGGCGCTGTTGTAACAAAATTCATTAAAGGAACAGTAACACCAAAAACTGAAAGTGTTTTAAAGTAATGAAAATATCATGTAGTGTTACCCTGCACTGGTAAAACGGATGTGTTTGCTTCATAAACACTACTATAGTTCATATAAACAAGCTGCTGTGTAGCAATGGCGGAAATTGAAAAACGGCTAAATGGCACAGGATAGATAATGGATAACAGATAACACCATTAGACAGACAGAGCTTATTTGCTATCTGCTGTGTAACTTGAGCCTTTTCTCCTTTGAATGGCTGCCCCCATGGCTACACAGCAGCTTATTTATATAAACAATAGTAATGTTTCTGAAGTAAACACAGCAGTTTTTCTAGTGCAGGGCAACACTGCATTATATTTTTATAACTTTAAAACAATTTAATTTTTTGATGTTACTGGTCCTTTAATAATAACAGTACATGTTTCCTTTAATATCTTGGAATTAAAAATAAATAATGAATGTACATTACAAAAGTACTTAGAATAGCCCCCTCATCAATTTTACATTCACTTATTTTTAAGGTTTACTTTGGGATCATGGGGATGGAGTCTGGTTTCATTGGAGGACTTTATAAAAATGCTTTTTTATATGGGCTTTTTTGGAGAAACTGTAAGGACATTTGGGCCATAATATTGAATTCATTGGAGCAGGCTGTCTTGGATTTGGGAACAGGCTATTTATAAACTGTTAGAAGGTCTTAGACGTCTGGACGTTTTATCCAAATAGAAGAGGGTTATTGAAATCTCATTACATTGATGGCCATGGAGAGTGTTATGCTTTTATCCATCATTTTGTCAGAATGAGGTTCTGTGTCCTGCTTTGCAAACAATGAATTTTCCCTGGTGTGAGGCAGACAAGGACATTTAAACTTTCTCAAGATACAAAAGTTCTTTATTTGTAGGAGCAAAATGAGGTACAACTGCCTGAATAAAAGCGATATTGGACTGAACTGGAATGCTGAATAATACCTTTGCCCGAACCAAGTTACTGCTCCCCAAAATGAACACTAGCTCTGTACGTTTCTAACTAGTGATGGGCGAATCTGCGACATTTGGCTTCGCCAAAAAATGTGCGAATTTCGGAAAACGGCGAAAAATTCACGAAACGGCACCGGCGTCTCGTTTTTGGTGCCGGCGTCTCATTTTTGACGCCGGCGTCTCATTTTTGACGCCGGCGTCTGTTTTTTTTTACGCCGGCGCCCGTTTTTTTACTCCGGCGTCCATTTTTTTGGCGAAAATTTTCCATTCCATTTTTTTTGACGCCGGTGAATTTCCACAGCCGTTTCGTGAATTTATTCGCCGGCGGCGAATCGCACAAAATCGCCGCAAATTCACGCCTGCCGAATGAATTCGCCCATCACTAAACACAACCTAATCTATGGGCAGTGAATTATTAATTAGCAATACAAAGGCCGGGACTAACTTGAAAATCACTTTGAAGGACCACAATCAATGTGAATTTGCTCAGCTGTTTATGAGATGGGATAAGCCAAAGAGCTGCTTAGAGAGTTTCTAAAGGATTGAAGTGCTGATCTACAGTTTCCTAACAAGTTCAGCCTAATAGGATAATTAGTTGTGTTGTGTTATGTACAACACCACAATGTCAGATTTAGAGATTGTGTTTATTTCTTATGTTCTGGAAATGTATTTATATTTATCTCAGGAAACAATATTCATATGCCATTGCGCTTTTTGTAACTTTAAAGGGGAACTGTCGCGGACATGAATACAAGCTTCAGCATACTGAAATAAGAAACTTTGTAAATACAAATGAATCAACTATTCTGAAATAATCAAGTTTATCTTCACTATTCCTCTCTCAGCATCTGTTTCTCTTCATTCTGTCTTCACGCAGCAGTTGGGTGTCAGATGAATAATCCAATACCGTATATCTTATTAGGGATGCACCGAATGCACTATTTTGGATTTGGCCAAATGACTGAATCAGTGTTGGAAGATTTGGCTGAATACCGAACCTAATCCGAATCCTCATTTGCATATGCAAATTAGGGGTGGGAAAGGAAAAAGTGGAAAAAATTGGTTAGCGTTCAGCGCTAGCGTTCGGCGCTTCGCGGCTTAGTGAATTTGCCCCAAAGAGTCTGTTCTGATGTTCTTCTGCTTAGGAAAAAAAATAGAAACCTTTTTCACATCTTTTTTCACTTTCTTAAGCAGAAGAACATCAGAGCCGCCTCTTTCTTTCTCCTGACAACTTCCTTGACTACTTGGTCGTCAGACAGGTGGGAAAATGACCAGCAGGTGGTGCTGTTGTAACAAAATTCATCAATAATAACAGTACATGTTTCCACTATTTTGGATTTGGCCAAATGACTGAATCAGTGTTGGAAGATTTGGCTGAATACCGAACCTATTCCGAATCCTCATTTGCATATGCAAATTAGGAGTGGGAAAGGAAAAAGTGGAAAAAATTGTTTAGCTTCCTTGTTTTGTAACAAAAAGTCACGTGAAATCCTGCTCCCCAAAATTTGCATATGCAAATTCAGATTCGGTTCGGTCAGGCACAAGGATTCGGTCGAATCCGAATCCTGCTGAAAAAGGCCGAATCTTGGACGGATCCCTAACCGAATCCTGGATTCGGTGCATCCCTATATCTTATAGGGGGGGATTCCTTTCCTAGCAGATGTATTAGAGCTCACTCAAATAACTGATTCCAGTACAAATAAAATCTAACAAAATAACTGCCTTTTGTACAAATCCTGCATGTAGAGAGACATGATGTCTGGTGATTTTAATAGAGTGAGCTCTAATACATCTTCTAGGCAAAAGAAGCCCCCCTATACGATATATTGGATCATTCATCTGACACCCAACTCCTGCATGAAGACGGAATGAAGAGAAACAGATGCTGAGAGAGGGATAGTGAAGATGAACTTGATTATTTCAGAAACAGTACAAAATTTTTAATTGATTATATTTAGAAAGTTTCTTATTTTAGTATGCTGAAGCTTAAAGGGCACCAATCATGACCAAAATCAGTTCCTAAGTAAATACATTATGTGAAAGTTCAAGAAATCCGATTTTTTCCCTATCTCCCCTGCAGTTCTAGCTGAGGCAGCCATCTTGGATTTCACTGGCTCCTCCTACCTATATCTTCCCAGCCAACTGTAGCTCTGAAATCTCGCACATGCTCAGTTGAAATTCCTTGCTTGCTTATCAACCCTTCTAAGCTATTTTCAAATCAGCCAAACCTCTGTGTTAGCTGCTGTACAGTAGTGCTGCCACCTGCTGGAAGTTAGTGTGTGCCCTTCATTTACATAATAACATCACCAGCAGGGGACAAGATAGGGAAATCTCCTGATACTTCTAGTGGAGGAGTTTACTAAAACAAGGCATTCTGGGTAGAATACTCAAAGCAGTGCTACAATCTGAGCATGCTCCTGAAATTTGCATATTAGAGTCTCTGTTATAGTCACAGTATGGCCTCCCTCAGTGAAAGAACCCATTAGACAAAGTAAGGGATTTTTTTTAAAACCTGCAGTTTTTCCAAAAAACTATATATTTAGTTTGATTAAACGTGTTTAGCTTGTACTGGTCATATTGTTAATATGTGTTTGATTTTGGCTGTGATAGGTGCCTTTTAAGTTGCATGTCCATTTTCGCGATAGTTCCCCTTTAAGGATATCTGAAGCCTTAAAAATGAATATGGCTATAAATGGTGTATTTTATATACTGAACTTATTGTACGATGCCCAGAGGTCCAGCAGCCCTATAAAATTAATGTTCCACAGGAGCTGCCATCTTGGATTCGCTTAGTCCCTAAGCTCAGGTAACTGGCAGCAGCCCAGAGCATGTGCTGTGCATCAGCAGAAAAGAAGATGGGGATCTACTGAAGGCTTTTTGGCACAGATTTTTGCTGCTAAAGGGCCATGGTCACTTCGGGTATTATAAAAGCCTAAAAATAGTGTGTAGCATCTCTTCCCTTCTCTTTGTTAATAGAGTATTTAAATAAAGAATAGGCCATATTTATATATAGGTGTGGAACATCTTATCAGAATGCTTGGGACCTGGAATTTTCCAGATAACAGATCTTTCCGTAATTTGTAACTTCATACGTTATGTCTACTAGAAAATCATGTAAACATTAAATAAACCCAATAGGCTGGTTTTGCTTCCAATAAGGATTAATTATATCTTAGTTGGGATCAAGTACAAGGCACTGTTTTATAACTACAGAGAAAAGGGAAATCGATTTTAAAAATTTGTATTATTTGGAAATGGGAGACTGCCCTTCTGTAATTCAGAGCTTTATGGATAACATGTTTCTGGTTAATGGATTCCTGTACAGCATTTATTTTTATTTGTAAAACAAGATAGATTGGTTTTATTCCTTTCGTGTGGTTTTTGTGTTTGTTATCATCTCATTTCTGCCCTGTTCCCCTATGATAGTCTCTAGATTCAGAAGATCCTACGTTGAAAATAAGAATTTGAGAAAACTCTGCAATTTTCTGCCTCATCATCAACTGATAGGGTCAGTGGATCACGAGAGATGGGAAAAATATCCTGCCGCAGCGCATCTATTTCGGCTTAGATTTTTCGAGCGTCGCTATTAAGGGATTAGCATCCGACCGTTTCACTTGCGAGTAATTTCCCAAACCGCTGCAATTCAGTCGAGTATTTCAACCTCCAGACTAATTTAGTTTTTGTAGTTGGAAAGGAAGTATTAAAATGTGCTGCTTTTGCAGTTTGACCATTTTAAGGTAATATAAGGAAATTGGCTAAAAAAAAAAGAGATATCGTTTTGAATACGGTTGATCAATTCCTAAATAAACGTGTTTTGCTACTTGGTAATCACTCAACTGTATTATTATAATTTCTTATATGATAAATAGTACTAATGAAAGTTAGCCTGAGGTCACAGTGTAAAGGATTTATAATGGGCAAACCATTAAAGCAGAGATTCCTATTTGGCTCCAAAAGGATCCGAAAACGTCCTAGCCACATAGGACTCCATCCTATCCCATTTCACCCCAGCTCCATAGCCCTGCTTAACTGCTTTGAACAGCTCAGGGTGTTTTGTGTGACAATTAGGGATGCACCGAATCCACTTTTTTGGATTCGGCCGAACCCCCGAATCCTTCACGAAGGATTCGGCCGAATACCGAACCGAATCCGAACCCTAATTTGCATATGCAAATTAGGGGTGGGAAAAGGAAAACATTTTTTACTTCCTTGTTTTCTGACAAAAAGTCACACAATTTCCCTCCCCGCCCCTAATTTGCATATGTAAATTAGGATTCGGATTCGGTTCGGCTGGGCAGAAGGATTCGGCTGAATCCGAATCCTGCAGAAAAAGGCCGAATCCTGGCCGAATCCCGAACCGAATCCTGGATTCGGTGCATCCCTAGTGACAATTCTATGCATTTCAGAGGAGTGGGTAAGTTTTGGTTTTAGGTGAAAATTACAGGGGGTGATGGACCTGTTACTGCAGGTATCCAGATGAGGGCAACTTAAAGGGGTTGTGCACCTCTAAATGAACTTTTAGCTTGATGTAGAGAGGGATATTCTGAGACAATCTGAAATTGGTTTTCATTCTTTATTATTTGTGGTTTTTGAGTTATTTAGCTTTTTATTTCGCAGCTCTCCAGTTTGTAAATTCAGTTATCAGGTGCTAGGGTCCAAACCATAGCAACCATGCACTAATTTGAATAAGAGACTGGAATATGAATAGGAGAGGGGCTGAATAAAAAGATGAGTAATAAAAAGTGGCAGTAACAATAAATGTGTAGCCTTACAGAGCATTTGTTTTTTAGATGGGGTCAGGGACCCCCATTTGAAAACTGGAAAGAGTCAGATGAAAAAGGCAAAGAAATCAAAAATTAAACAACGAAGACCAATTGAAAAGCTGCTTAGAATCGGCAATTCCATAACATACTAGGGGGCACATTTATTATGGGTCTAATATCGAAGGTTAATTAACCCTCGATATTCGACCATTGAAGTTAAATCCTTCGACTTTGAATATGGAAATCGAAGGATTTGCTGCAATTCGTTTGATCGAACGATCGAAGGAAAAATCTTTCGATCGAACGATTAAATCTTTCGAATTGAACGCTTCGAAGGATTTTAACCCATCGATCGAACGATTTTCCTTCAATCACAAATTGCTAGGAAAGCCTATGGGGACCTTCCCCATAGGCTAACATTGGTGCTCGGTAGGTTTTAGATGGTGAAGTAGGGGGTCGAAGTTTTTTTTAAAGAGACAGCACTTCCACTATCGAATGGTCGAATAGTCAAACGATTTTTAGTTCGATTTGTTCGATTCTAAGTCGTATTTGAAGGTCGAAGTACCCAATTTCGCTGGTCGAAGTAGCCAAAAAAATACTTTGAATTTCGAAGTATTTTTCCTTCTAATCCTTCACTCGAGATAAGTAAATGTGCCACCACAAGTTAACTTGAAGGGTGAATGACAAAAAATATGGGTAAATTGACATGTCAGTGAATATCTGCCCCATCAGTCAACCGACATCTTGCTTTTAGTGAGCCTCAGTGTGAATCATGAACCCTTGTCACTAGGGATGGGCGAATCCAACCCGTTTCACTCCGCCGAAAAATCTCAAAACAGAGAAAATTCTACGGGCGACAACTCGTCAAATTGCGCAAGAATTTTTTTACACGTGACCCATTAGAGTCTATGGGCATCATTTTTGTGGCGAAACTTGGTGAAACATTTAGCTCATCACTACTTGCCACTTATTTCGCCGTACTGAGAAGTCCCCTTAAGGACTAGGGGTCACCCAATGACATCCTATTATGGACCCTTATTGACCACGTGGATATCTGATGGGATTTAAACACCAGTAAATGACTTTGAATGCCTCATAATCTAAATTTGCTGGCTACCATCTAAACCTGTGATGTTGGAACTGCATTCCCTTAAAGGGCATGTAAAGGCAAAAAATGAAAAAGAAACCTCCAATATACTTTAATTAAAAAATGTGCATTGTTTTTATAAGAAACCTGACTGTATGCAATGAAATTCTCCCTTCATTTACTTTTGTGGATAGGAATTGTCAGACGGTCCCTAACTACTGAGCAGGGAAACAATCATACTTATGAACAGCAGGGGGAGCCCCCGCCTTACTTCCCAGCCATGCAGAACTCAAGCAGCTTTGTTTATGACGATTAGGGATGTAGCAAACTGTTCTGCTGCAAACTAGTTCGCGCGAACTTCGACCGTTCGCGTCCGCCGAATGTTCGCGAACGTTTGGGAACGTTCGCATTTTGAGTTCGCGTTCGATTCGAATACAAATCGTTCGACCATTCGACCATTCGAATTCCTTCGACCGCTAAAAATCGAACGATTTCCATTCGTTCGAACGAATGTAAGCATTCGATCGAATGAAAAGCATTCGATCGAATGGCTTCGATCGTTCCATTCGAATGTAAATCCTTCGATCGAATGATTAAAATCCTTCTATCGTTCGAATCGAACGATTTTAGCGGGTGTTCGAAGTTCGCAAACTGTCCGCGAACGTTCGCATTTTTTGCCAGTGTTCGCGAACGGCGTTCGCGAACACCAAATCGGCAGTTCGCTACATCCCTAATGACGATCTCTAAGCAGCACAGATCACACTGAGCATGTGCACAGTCTTAGTCTTGCAAAGATGTTTAACAAAGTTACAAGATGGTGACCCCCTGTAGCCAACTTTGAAAGCATAAATCATTTCATGTTTATATTTAGTATACAAAATACAGCATTTCTAGCCTTATTCTATTTTACACTTTACATGCCCTCTAAGGAGTTGTGTTGTGTCCTGCCCTATGTCCATGTCTTCTCGCGGAAAGGTGACGTGACAAATCCCTTTGAGAAGATCAAATTTGAGCAGCGTTTATACGTTAATATTTTCAGGAAAGTTGCAGAAGCCTAGCATTATTATCAGTCAGTCTGCTACAAAATGGGCCTTTACTTTGAGGACACATATTGCTGTTTGTTTCTTCATCTGGTGAGATCAGCTTCCTGGGTAAATAAATGTAACTGCTAATGAGTAGAATGAATACTGGATCTTGTGGCGCCAGATGCAGGGGCGGGTGGGAACAGGTACTATTTGAATAAGCTCAGGTTCTTGGTAACATTTTTAGCTGGAAAGTCATTTTTAGACATTTTTGGGTTGCAGTTTGACAATGTCTTCGTTCTCTGAGCTTGAGCTGTCAAGGGAAACTTAATAAAGGCAGCAATGATAGCGAGAATGTAACACTTCTGGCTCTCGTCTTGGGAGCCATATTACTGGTAATCACTCAGCAGATCATTAGAGGGTTCAGTTTGTGTTGGGGGTGCAAGTTATTTTGAAATAACAGCAATAAAATAATTGTAGTTTCTGTTAGGGCTGATCTACATTGAGTCATGACTGTCACGCCCTGGTTAGAGATTAACTGAATTAGTATTGTCCGATCAGAAAAGAGAGTTAGTATAAAGAAGAGTATGTATGTGAGACAATTAAAAATAAAAAGCTACTATAGAAATATATAGAAAAAGTTTTCCGTTAAACAAATGTCACTGTACATTGAACATAAGCATTGGTTATCGGAATGGCATAGTATATATCTAAATAAATGCTTACCTGCAGCATGAAGCTGGCAATACTGTGTAAGGGTCAGGGCACACGCTCAGTTTGGAGGAGATTAGTCGCCCGGAGACAAATCTCCTCTTATTCGGGGCGACTTATCTCCCGAAGTGCCTCCCGCCGGCTAGAATGTAAATCATTTTCCGAAGTCGCCCATAGTTTCCTCGCAAGGCAACTTCGGGCGACTTCAGAAAATGAAACGCTCGACTGCCATCTCGCTGGCGATTTACATTCTAGCTGGCCGGTGACAGTTCGGGAGATTAGTCGCCCCAAAGAACAGGAGATTTGTCGCCGGGCGACTAATCTCCCTAAATCTGAGCATGTGTCCTGACCATTAATGCAGTGACTTCTTTTAAGAATCCTGGCTTCCTTGCTCTAAAAGCACAGTAGGGCTCAAGTACAAAGTGCAAAAAGTGAAAATTAATTGATGCTATTCACAAAGGTGCTTGTGTCCATACATGCAACTTTCAGGAAGAGATGTACGACAACATTTTCTGGGCCCCCAAGCACACCCACACTACAGTAAAAAAAAGCCACACAGACATGGGCCCTAAAACATGAACACTAAAAACCCTACAAGGTAAAAAAGCCTATTGGTGGCCAGGGCCACCCCTTACAAATGAAAAAAACAAAAAAAACATTAGTGGACAGGGTCTCCCCTACAAGTTTAAAAACAACTGGTGGTCAGGGGCCCCATAGAAGATTTAAGAAAAAACAATTGGTGGCCAGGGGCCCCATAGAAGCTTTTAAAAAAACATTGGTCAGTGGAACTTACCTTAAGTTTTTGTGCAATCTTCATTCTCCTCAGCAATGGCAGCTTATTCAGGTTTCTAGAAAGTTCAGCACAGCTAGGCCCCCCTTTTAACTTTTAACCTACTGGGCATGGGATGACTGTCGCCCCTATGCCCCCCTGATGGCATGTCTTGCACAGGTGAATGAATCAGCAGCAGCACAGGTGAATGAATCAGCAGCACAGGTGAATGAATCAGCAGCAGCACAGGTGAGTCAATCAGCAGCACAGGTAAATGAATCAGCAGCAGCACAGGTGAGTCAATCAGCAGCACAGGTAAATGAATCAGCAGCAGCACAGGTGAGTCAATCAGCAGCACAGGTAAATGAATCAGCAGCAGCACAGCTGAGTCATTCGGCAGCACAGGTGAACCAATCAGCAGCAACACAGGCAAATCAATCAGCAGCACAGGTGAATCAATGAAGAGCACAGGTAAATGAATCAGCAGCAGCACATGCGAGTCAATCAGCAGCACAGGTGAATCAATGAAGAGCACAGGTAAATGAATCAGCAGCAGCACATGCGAGTCAATCGGCAGCACAGGTGAACCAATCAGCAGCAACACAGGCAAATCAATCAGCAGCAGGACTGGTGAACCAATCAGCAGCAGCACAGGTGAACCAATCAGCAGCAGCACAGGTGAACCAATCAGCAGCAGCACAGGTAAATGAATCTTCAGGCCAACCAGTTGCATCTATGCATCTATTCATTCTAGAAAATATATACTGTTGAATATAAGAAAACATGGACTATACAGCATGTACAGACCATACGATTTCAATTCCCAGAAGGGTTAAACAACCAGTTCCAAATGCTGTGACTACTTTGCACCTACAGGCTGGCAGCAACGGGTAGATGTGTATTACTAACTCTTTGGCAAAACCTGCATTTTTAGAATCCCATAATCTTCCCTGGCTTCTGCTGTATGTGGGTTTGTAGCACACAGTAAGCAGCTGATCCAGTCCTTCTGTTCTGTGGCTTGCCAGCTTCTGTCAGGAACACTGTATTGAACACGTTCCCTTTCCTCTCGTAGTGTTAGTACAAGGGGCAGCCCGGGGAAAACGCTAGAAGCAAACATTGTATTGGTTGCTGTGGAATACTTCATCAGGGAGGCTTTTTCCTAGTTGAGTGTATGGGGAATGGGTTGAGTTGGGGAGGCACATTTATCAAGGGTCGAATTTCGATTGGGGGGGTTATTTTTAAAAAAAATAAAATATCTAAAGCTCGGACAAATTTTACCGACCCGAAGACTGTAATCAAATTGGAATCAAATTCAACCAAACTCAAATCGAATACTTAAATATCAGGAAGGCTAACATCTTCAAATTGGTCACCGGACCTCTCACATTGACTTATACATGAATTTGGCATCTTTTAGGAGGCGAATAGTCAAATTCGAATTCTTAAAGGGCCAGAGTTTGAAAAATCTCGAAAATCCAATTAGAATTTTTAAAAAAATTTAAATCGAGTTTGGATAATTCACTTGTCGAATTTGACAGTTTAGACCATACAAAAAATTCAAATTTTAATTTTCAGTGCGACCCTTTATTAATCTTCCCCTAAAAACGAGTAAGGTTTACACCTGGAGAGAATTCCCAGATTGAAAATCATTTATCAAGGACCGAATTTCGATTGGGGGGTTATATATTAAAAAAATAAAATATCTAAAACTCGGACAAATTTTACCGACCCGAAGACTCTAATCAAATTGAATTTGGCAGGTTTTATGAGGCGAATAGTCGACTTCGAATTCTTAAAGGGCCAGAGTTTGAAAAATCTCGGAAATCCAATTAGAATTTTTAAAAGATTTAAATCGAGTTTGGATAATTCACTAGTTGAATTTGACAGTTTTAGAGTTAGACCATACAAAAAATTCTAATTTTAATTTTCAGTGCGACCCTTTATTAATCTTCCCCTAAAAACGAGTAAGGTTTACACCTGGAGAGAATTCCCAGATTGAAAATCATTTATCAAGGCCTGAATTTCGATTGGGGGGTTATATATTAAAAAAATAAAATATCTAAAACTCGGACAAATGTTACCGACCCGAAGACTCTAATCAAATTGGAATTAAATTCAACCAAACTCAAATCGAGTTTTTTCCCCGAAAAAAACTTGAATTTCAGGAAAGATAACATCTTCAAATTGGTCACCGGACCTCTCACATTGACTTATATATGAATTTGGCAGGTTTAAGGAGACGAATAGTCAAATTCGAATTCTTAAAGAGCCAGAGTTTGATAAATCTCGAAAATCAAATTAGAATTTTTAAAAAATTCAAATCGAGTTTGGATAATTCACTAGTTGAATTTGACAGTTTAGACCATAAAAAAAATTCTAATTTTAATTTTCAGTGTATTAATCTTCCCCTAAAAACTAGCAAGGTTTACACATGGAGAGAATTCCCAAATTGAAAATCATTTATCAAGGGTCGAATTTCGATTGGGGGGTTATTTATTAAAAAAATAAAATATCTAAAACTGAGACAAATTTTACCGACCCGAAGACTCTAATCAAATTGAATTTGGCAGGTTTTATGAGGTGAATAGTCGACTTGCGAATTCTTAAAGGGCCAGAGTTTGAAAAATCTCGAAAATCCAATTAGGATTTTTAAAAGATTTAAATCGATTTTGGATAATTCACTAGTTGAATTTGACAGTTTAGAGTTAGACCATACAAAAAAATTCAAATTTGCATTTTTAGTGCGACCCTTTATTAATCTTCCCCTAAAAATGAGTAAGGTTTACACCTGGAGAGAATTCCCAGATTGAAAATCATTTTGGTGAGATTTGGGGTAAATACTTTTATATTTAGGGATGGGGGGCAGCAGCTGGTTTCTTAGTTGAAACTCTGCCAAATGGCAAAGTGAAGAACTGTAAGGTCAGACCTCCGCTTCTACCGCAGGATAAATAAATTTGATAAGGGATCACTTTTTTGTTTGAAAGTGAAGAACTGTTTATACAATGCAGGAAAAATGGGAACTGTAATATGCCACCATGAATTTTTTAACATGCAATATAGATAAACATATTTAAATATGTATATTTACAATTACTTTTACGTCTTATTCTTTATACAATGATACCCACATTGTCTGCTTCTCTGAGTCCCAGTAGCGCTTTTATTATCTATAGTTTTGACAGTGTTTTGCTTTCCAATGAGTTCCCATTAACCTACAATACTTGAGTTCATAATAGTTGCGCTTACTGTTTAACAGTGTCAAGAATTCGTTTTTTCTCTTACTTGTTATGTTCCAATTAACGCTCTTCTTAAAAAATTTATTTTAATTCCATTCAGATGAGCTCTGTATATTGATGGGCGAAACTGACCCGTTTCGCTTCACTGAAAGTTCACAAAACAGCTAAAAATTCACCAAATGCATTGAAGTGTAGGGGTGACAATTTTTTTTATGATGTCAGTTTTTATGTTTGCTGAGCAGCAATTTTTCACCCATTTCATCTATGGGCGTCTTTTTTTGCACAAAACATGGCGAAATCCGGTGAAAAACGATGCTCATCACTAGCTCTATATCAATACGCAGTCTTACCTATTATTATATTCATGGAAGCATTGGTAAATATGACAGAGGTGTCGATGGTGGACCCAGTAGAGAAGTACTTTTCTTGATAAAATTGCAAAGACAGTTCTACACTATGGAGACTGTCAATATGTATTTAATAGTATTATTAATAGGAATATTATGTAAATGCAGATTAAATATTTTATGAAAACATATTAGGGACTCTAATATGGTGGCAATGGAATGCACATAGTAATGTGCATTAGGCTAGTTCTGTCCAAACACACTCCTGCAATTCCATGTGATTGCCATTGTGTCCATTCTGCCTCTTCTGATGAATAACGTACAACTGCACCTATTGACACCCATTGCACCCTGGTGCTACCTCAACCTTAGATCTGGCCGGAATCCCCACAGTGGGTTAAATCAATAGGTTTACTAGGCTTCAAACCAGCGAATCAGATGCAAACAGCAGAAGAAAAAAAAACAAGTGGTACAACCCATGATCTAAAAATAGTAGCTGTAACTTGCACCTGAATTGCACCCAAAGACAAGCAGAATTGCATCTGTTTTGGATGAATCGGGTGGATGCAACTTGTAGCAAGGCCAAAATTATGCTGAAATTAGGGGGGAAAATGCTGCAACACGGTTTAAGAACATTGTGATATGACATTTTGCACACTGCACTTGCATTCATAATTGACCCCTACGGACACTTTTTTAAAAGCCAGTTAGAAGAGCTGCACCAATTCTTAACAAAAAATAATTTCAGCCAGTGCAGATCAGCAAACAGCATTACATGCATTAGAAGCACCCCTGATAGGTCATAACATTATAATAGGGCAGGAGAGGTGAAAACTTTCTCGGGTTGGTTGGTAGAGGACTTGTTTCTACAACCCAAAAAATTAGGATGAAAACCTCAAACAAATCACTTAAGTCTAAAGAGTCTAAAGGTGGCTATAGATGCAAAGATCCGCTCGTTTGGCCACATCGCCAAACGAGCGGATCTTTCCCCGATATGCCATTAACAAACATGGCTATATCGGGGGTAATCTGATTGGCCGAACAATCCGATTATGATGTGCCGTGGGCTCCGGCGGGATCGGTCGGGTCAAAATCAAACCTGACCAAACGACCAATCTCCGCCGGACGAAAGATGTCGGCACACGCCACACACAATCCGAAAATCGTACGAATCCTCGATTTGTACGATAGGATCTGTGTGTCTATGGCCAGCTTAAGGGGGAAATTTACTAATCTGCGAATTCACCAGCGACGGCTTCACACCCATCACTACACTTTGCCAGGCAAAAATTTGCGCAGACAACGCTAATTTATTAAAATGCGAAGTTGCGTCCAGGGAGCCGAACGCTGGTGAATTTTCATTTGCGTTATGTCGGCAATCAAAGAGAAGATGCGCTAGCGTTCAATTATGCCTAGCACAACTTCGTTGTCTTCTCTCAGGCTTATTTATATACAGTGGGAAATGATAAAGTTGAATGGACGTATATGTTGCAGCTAATACATTACATTACACAAGTCCAGGGAACCTTAATAAAGACAATAGAGTTGGTATATTGCCCTACACATGAGCCCAGTGTATAGTTTATGTGCCATATGTTAGAAAATGTATGGGGGAACCCGGTTACCCAAAAAACCTTTCTAAGGACCTTTGTAGGCTATCACTCTGAAAAAAGGAAAAGACGCCAGTGTATTTTGGAACTTAGAAAATTTTTCCACTAAAAACAGTCCTATGCACTCCATTGCACTTTGCCTGGTCTGAGGTGGCGAAGGCAAGTCTGGCGCAAGAGGTAACGTTCAGCAAAATCCGCATCTTAGTAAATTTGCAGTTATGTCCATTCGCCATGATGTTAGAGTGCGAAGCAACGATAGCGTCTATCTGCTTCGCTAGTGAAGTGACGCCTTCGCTAGTTAGTGAATCAGCGAAGTAACGCAATGACGTCACGCTGTCAAATCATTGCCAGCGTTAGTCACTTCGCCCTTCGCCTAATAAATGTGCCCCATAGTCTAAGTGGGCTAAAAGAAAAGCACATCAAATAACAATACAGAGATATTCAATAACATAGTTGGTTTCCAAACTTCCATGAGTAACTCATTTTTATAAGAGTCACTTGCTCTAGCGAGACCTAATTGTTGCTCTCTTGTTTATTCTCCATCAGATAATAGAAGTGACTAATAGACATGGTTATCTGTAGTTTCAACTGAGATCCCCATGTGGATAGAGTTAACAGTGATGGACATCAAGTCACTCATGCACAAGAAATAGCCTATGAACAGGACAAGCGACGATACAACTGTACTGTATATAACTAGTCTACTTAGAGAAGTGACTTAAGAGTTTAGTCCATGTAACAAAACAAAAGTGTGTGATGCAACATTTGCAGCATTGTGTTTTCCATATCTTAACTCTTCTCCCTGTGTCTTCAGTGAAAGAACTTACATTGTCCATACTCTGAGCTGAACTCTTTACCATGAACCCGGGCTACTAACACTGAAGCCTCCCATTTCTTTGTCCCCATTAATGTTTATGACAAAACGTTGCAATAAAAAACTCCTCGTGCTCCTATAAATGTAACTTGTTCTTTTTGTGGTTCTCTCACAGTCATTCCACATTTCCTTCCTTATTATGTTTCCAAAGGGAACCAGCCTTTTTTGATCCCTTGCTGAATGATAGAAATGAACGGTTTCACAGAATAGATCCATCTCTTTATAACCTTCCTGCTTAAACCTCACCTTGCATTGCATTTACTGCCCTAGTTCTTTCAGATGATAAAATTACATGCAGGGCTACTGTGCCATGTACTTATTTGTATTTCTTTCCAACTGGCATGATGTCTTAGTTCTACGAGGCAGCTGTTATCTTGTGTTAGGGAGCTGCTATCTGGTTACCTTCCCATTGTTCTTTTGTTCTTTGCTGGGGAGGAAAGGGAGGGGGGTAATATCACTCCAACTTGCAGTACAGCAGTAAAAAGTGACTCGAGTTTATCAGAGCACAAGTCACATGACTGGGGGCAGCTGGGAAACTAACAATATGTCTAGCCCCATGTCAGATTTCTAAATTAATAAAAAAAATCTATTTGCTCTTTTGAGAAATGGATTTTAGGGCAGAATTCTGCTGGAGCAGGACTATTAACATCTATGCCATTCAGAGATTAACTCAACTGAAGGAAAGTATGTTTTTTTTAGTCTACTGGGCATTATAAAAGCATTCATGAGAAAGCACAGCATTATGATGATATGGCAGGGTAGAGTAGATATGAGATATGAATCTAATGGATTGAAGGTCACATTAAGTCATTAAATCCTTGACAACCATCATTATAAGTGAGGTCTGAAGAGACTTTATTTTATCTTTCAGCAAGATCATTTCCATACTAACTCCAAATTATGTTATAGTCTTGTGTTGGAAAGCTTGGGGCATGGCCTAGTAAAGTTGGACAACCATAGTTTGATGGGACTGGGACATTGCCTGTAGTGATGGGCTAATCTGTCCTGTTTGCATAATGGCTAAAATTTTTTGCAAAACTGTGAAAAATGCGCATAATGCATTGAAGTAATTGGGCATTGAAATAATTTTGACGAGTGACAATTTTGACACGAGCGACAATTTTTTGTCAAAATGCATTCAAGTTAATGGGCGTCTGAATAATTTTGACACGCAAATTTTTCGCTGGCAAATTTATACCTGGCAAATTTATTTGCCCATCACTAAATGCCAGGACTCAGGGGCGCTGCTGCCATGAAAAACTTGCCTCATAATTGCCAGGGGAGGCAAAAAGTCGCTCCTGGTACGTTTCATCGAGTCAAATTTCTAGTAATTAAACTGGAAATTCAGCTCTTCTAGTTCAGAAAGCAAAATTGTACTTTCTGCACTAGCAATGCGCCCCCCCCACTGGGCCCACTCCTGCACAAAAAAAGTAAGTGCTGGGGAATGAGGGGGGGGCATCGCAGGAGCCGCCTCAGGTGGCAAGAGGCTTAGGGGCAAATTTACTAAAGGGCGAAGTGGCGCTAAATTCGCCAATGTGACGTCATTTTGTTACTTCGACGATTTACTAACGGCTGCTGGCGTAAATTTGCAAGTGAAGTGGACCTACTCTAGCGCTACTTCGCACCATTACGCCAGGCGATGTTGCGCTATGGTGAAGGGACAGATTTTACTGAACGTTACCTCTTGCGCCAGACTTGCCTTCGCCACCTCAGACCAGGTGAAGTGCAATAGAGTAGATAGGGATTGCTTTAAAAAAAGTTTAAATTTTTTCTAAGTCCCAAAATAATTTTTTTTGGGGGTACCCTCCTTCCCCCTACATTTCCTAACAAATGGCACCTAAACTATACAGTGGGCACATGTGTAGGGCAAAATAACAACTCTGTTTTATTTTATGAAGGTTTCCCAGGCTTGTGTAGTGTAATGTATTTGCTGCAACATATACGTCCATTGTACTTTAACTTGGTGCTGTATGCAAATTAGGCATCACTAGCGTAACTTCGCTTTGCTTGACGAATTAATGCTAGCGCAACTTCGCTGCCTCCCTGAGTGCAACTTTGGATTTTAGTAAATTAGTGGCGCCCTGGCGAAGTTTGGTGAAGTGCAGAGAAGCCAACGCTGGTGCAACTTCGAAGGTAAGTAAATTTGCCCCTTAGAATTGTGCCTGCCTGGACTAGCTGGAAATAGAAAGAGAGGCCAGTAGACAGAGTAGACTCATGATCCAGTTTCTTGCTGCATAAAATTTGAAGCGTGATCCTTTTTCCAGATCAGACTGGTTTTGGATTGAGTTTGCAAAATTGCATTCTTCATTCACAATTAAACGTCAATTTTGCTTACACAGATTTTAGAATTTTTTGCACTTTTCTGCACTTTTTTATTTTAGTATTCCAAAACTTCAAATTGACTTTATTTCATAATCAAACATTTCCAACAGTTGCCCATGTTTGCTGGTCAGCTGAAAAAGGTATAACTAAGATTCTGTATTGTTCGCCATGCATACCATATACCATTTTCTGTGGTTTCACCAATATATAATCCATAATTCATTTCTCTGATTATACATTTTCAAGAGTTTACACCATTTTTTCTGGTTCTCTGAAAACTGTAGAACTTCAGCTGAAGAGTCTTAGCAGAGCTTGGAATGATGGTCTGTCACTGTAACTGTCATAAAATGCTTGGTTGGGAGCCACAGTATGACATTCTCGGGAGAAAAAGTGGCAGATTTATCAAGGGTCGAATTGAAAATTGTAGTTTATTTTAGTGTAATTTGACCAGGGAATAGTCCAAATTCGATTTGAGTTTTTAAAAAAATTTGAATTCAAGCCATCTAAAACCTGCCAAATTGGTGTTTTAGCCTATGGGGACGTTCTACAATCAATGTGGAGTAGTTTGATGGAATTTTGAAAATCAAATTTTTTTTGAGAAAAAAACATTGATTCAAGTTTGCAGGTCGATCCTATGCACCCGAATTTAAAAAATTTAAATTTTTTAAATAAGTTTTTTAAATAAAATGTTTTTTTTAACTCAAAATTTGAGTTTATCTGAGTTTTCCCAGAAACGAATTAGAATTTTTAAAGACTTGATCCAACATTGTTCTATCCTCCCAGGGATTCAACATCTCTTTTTACATTTCCAGTTATTTCTGTCAATTGCAACATTAAATCATATTGATTGCATTCAATCACACAATCTTTTCTAGGCCATTGACTGGAATTAAATTAATTTAGAAATACTCCTTCTAAATCCATTGAATTAATAATTTCCAATCATAAATTTTCAAATTGTTATGGATTGATTTATGATGGTTGTAAGTGAATCTGGTCCTCAGTGAAGAAATATGATGTGCCTCTGTGGATATTTCAGTATAAAAATATACGGATGTTGGCTTGATCATTTGATTCTATCCAGTTGTTCTGGGGAGTGTTGGAGGCAATGGAAGCCAGTCCCTTGGGTGTTGACCTGATTGGGTGAGTGGAAATTCTACATTTAGCTGTAAGCACTGACTGCATACACACCGCAACAGCAACACTATAGGAGCAACTGATGCATTCATTGATTTGTATTCTTGTCTTATTGAACCATGAAATAATAGTCTGAATCATAGTCAGTGTAACCCTGGGCATTTCCTTACTAGATGTGGATGTGGATAGACGTAGATCCTTATAAAAGCAGAATTGTTTCTTAAGAGATCTAGAATACCATTTGATACATAATTAAAATGTTCAGTGAATTCAAATGAGAATTCAAATGAGACACAATCACTATGTGAAAATGCAAAATGAAATGCAGCATCAGTTTTTCCAAATCAGAAATTGAAAAATATGGAAACTATACCTTAATTGTCATTGTCTTTCTATGAATTTGTTGAGATGAAATATTAGGAGGATATTTTTGGATATATTTTTATGTGCTTTATTAGTTCAAGCTTCCACAAAGATATCAATGGCACAGCATGACATTTTGCACCCATCAGGGATTATCCAACGTTTGCTACAGCTCTAATCACCTATAGCACAATCAACAGATAGCATTTTCTTAAAGGACACGTATACCTCCCCCCTACACAAATTTAATCAATCAACATCCGCTTTGAAATCTTTAGATACCTTTAAAAGGTTAAAAGTAAGGCTGCAGCATCCCCTTAATCACTTAGAATTCATTCTACTCCTCTAAATCACTTGCCCCCCTGCCTCAGGAATTTACTTTGGCTGTTGACTTATGAGCATGCTCAGTTCTTCTCAGCTCAGATTACTAAACACACCTTCCAGTCTAACATCCGTTCTTAAGACCCAGCCCTGCAGATGGCATGTCAATGATTGACATCCAGGAACTTATTTTCTTCCCATCTGCAGAATCCCCTGTTGCCTCTGTTTGTTAATATGCATCTCTCTGTTATTGGACACAGCAGAGCATGTGATCAGAGCAGGAAACTTTAGTTTCGCTCACATTCAGTACTCAGTTCTGTTTTATGACAGAGGGGGGCGCAACTGTCAAATAACTAATGCCACATTGTGTCATAAAATGCTGTTGGGCACTCGATTAATGAGCACTCGTTAATGAGCACATTCTAAAAATAATAGGTACAGATGATAGATTTCTTTAAGGAGAAGGAAGGGTCATATCACTGGGGGTGCCACGTTGTTAGCCACACTCCAAGGAGCATTGTTCTTTCTTGTATTTATTGTAAGACCTGGAGCCACCAAAGCAATGCTTGAAAAAGAGATGGTGATGATGATGGATCATTCTGAAGTCATTGATTATTCTGAGGACATTTTCTGCAAGTGAAGGTTTGGAAAAAGAATAGCTCTTTGTGCTGAAGTCAATTAAAGATGAAGACATTATGGTCAGGCAGCGGCTAGGTAATCAGAAATAGAAGAGATGAATGAAATGAAACCACATCAGTATTTGACCAATATGTCACGTAGGAGAAGTGGATTTGTGATGATAGTATGAGGATCGTTATAGATATAAATATTTACCCTAGAAACATGGGTAAAAGAAAGTGGGGAGTCCACTAGTCCAGTACTAGAAGTGATTCTAGAAATTAAGAAGAGACAGAATCTATTGTTATGTAATAAATCTTTTGCTCCTGGTCTTGTAGCTCATAGCAACTAATCAGATTTTGCTGCTAAATTTTTCCTTATGGTTGTTTGGGATGGACTAGAACTAGATGATATGGGATGCAATATGTATGACATATTTGCTTGGTGGCCCTGCTACGGCCTTTTATGCCTAATATTCTTATGGATGACAAAACTTCCCTGAAGTTACTAAGGACCTAAGAAAATTAAAGATGTAAACCAGGTGCTGTTGCCAGTTACAGGGGGCAGGAGGGTTCAGGAAAGAGTTACTGATAGCAATACACATGCATTGTCCCTGACTGACTCATCCAAACTCTGCTCCCTACCAGCTATTCCATGATCAAGTGCCAATATTTACTACTTGTGAATTTTATTTAAAAAAAAACTTTTCAAACAGGTTTGTATCATGCATGTTTTTGAACAGTTTTGAATCATGCATGTTTTTTGACATACAGTGAATGACTACCTTTTGTGTTCACATTACTGCCATCTAGAGGCTATTGTTTGGAAGATGAATATGTACTTATATGCCTTTGCCTCTCAAGCCTCAACTTATTAGAACTAATTCTTAAATTAGGTTATTCTTAAAAATATGAGTTAATTAAGTTGTATTTATAAAGATCCCAGAAGCCATAGCCTGTATAATTCCCCAGCAATAGCAGTCATATGCTGCAGTTTTAAACATCTACTCACCTTGCAGACCTGCTGGGTTGTGTTACTCCTCATGGACTCTGCAAGATCTTGGCCTGTTCTACAGGGTGATGGTGAAAGAGAGCCAACAGCACCTGGGTGATTTTTACATTAAATGAGGATAGTACACTAGGAATAAGGTGATCCCCTTATCATTTATATGGAAAACAGAAATAATCCTGGGAAGAAAACCATGTTTTTCTAGAATATCAATACAGATAGGCTAGCTGCAGATCAGACCCAACACCAGGTTTTGCCCTTATTGGCACTTGTTATTCTCAAGATGGTTGAATCTATGGGGACCCCACACAGTGGCATACCTAATAGTACCCAGATTGTCCCCCACCCCCTGTGTGAGATGATACTATTTATGGGGCAAATTCACTAAGCACCAAAAACTCACTAACGATGGCTTCACCGCACTTCGCCACACTTTGCCAGGCGTAGTTTTGTCAGGGCTGTGCAAATTCACGAAGATCCGAAGTTGCACACAGGTTACCGAACTGTTGCGAAGTTGCGCTAGCGATAATACGATAAGCAGTCCGAAGTTACGCTAGCGATGCCAAATTAGTTAGTAAATCGGCGAAGTGGCAAAATGACGTCACGCTGGCAAATTTTTGCTAGTGTTAGCCACTTCGCCCTTTAGTATATTTGCCCCATTGACATTACTACCTACATTATATAAATTCCACTGCAACCACCTGGAGACCAGAGGCGTGGAGAGAACTGAAGAGTCTTAGCAGAACTTGGAGTGATGGGCTGTCATAAAATGTTTGGATGGGAGTCACAGTATGACATTCTCGGGAGACAAAGCGGCAGATTTATTTGGTGTCGAATTGAAAATTTTAGTTTATTTTAGTGTAATTCGACGAGGGAATGGTCCAAATTCGATTTGAGTTTCTAAAAAAATTTGAGTTCAAGCCATCTAAAACCTGCCAAATGGGTGTTTTAGCCTATGGGGGACGTCCTACAATCAATTTTCAGTAGTTTAATGGAATTTTGAAAATCAAAATTTTTTTTGGAGAAAAAACTTCGATTCGAGTTTGCAGGTCGATCCTATTCATTCAAACTTAAAAAATTCAATTTTTTAAATAATTTTTTAAAATAAAATTTGTTTTTTTTAACTCAAAATTTGAGTTTATCTGAGTTTTTATAAACTCCGATAAACTCTATATTCAACCCTAGATAAATCTGCCCCAAAGTGTTAGGAAGTGCATTGAGCATCACAGCATTTCATGAAATGTTTGGGGACCAGACTGTACCACGAAATATTGGGGACAATGGAACACAAGCCGGGATATGGAAAGTGTTATTCATACATTATTTTAGCAGATGAATGCAACTAAAGTATATTTAAACTTTATTGTTAGCAGAGTCCATGCTCAATTGGCTGCATTTACAAACTTTTGCACCCTGCTCTGCACTTTCAAGACTGACTGCAAGCCTTTGTGCTCCAAAACGCAATGCAACGGCCCTATTAATACAGCAAATACAGAGCGTCTGACTTATGTCTAGTAATGGTTTAACAATTATTTGAGTTCCCACTGGAGGGCCTTTTTCCTCTTTCCCAAACCATATCACCGCATGCCTCCAATGCAGCCTATTTGCCCAATTCTTCCCAAAAAGCAGAGAAGCACAATTGGGTTGGTGGATGTCATCTTAACTCTAGAGTGATCTCTAACACTGAGCATGAGTAGTTGAAGCTACTTTGGACCTGTTTTTAGCTGCACATGCTATTGCTTTGAATAAGATTATATGGTCTCCAGTCAACCCAACTGTTCTACTCTGCTTTATAGAAACAGGTAGGGCAAAGGGGGCTGAATTAGGATGCACAGTGGTGCAGTTTGAGAGTGGGAAGTCCTCTCCACGGTTCCTAGTTTAGTTAAATCACTTTCATTCCTCCTTTAATAGACCACAGTATTCTTTTGCCTTGGTAACACTTAGCTATAATATGCCATAGGCTGATCATGCAATAAAAAGAGTAGATATATTTTATTATAAAAAATACATTCAAAGCCACATTTTTATAGGCAAAAAAATATATTTGCCTTTATCCGAACCACAAAGGCAGCAGATGAGACAAATTATTATTGTCTTGGATAAAGGTCTTCTGATTCCTATGTATAATAGACTTTCCTGATACAGCCAGCGCAAAGGGAAAAGTAATCCTGTGCCTTCTTGTGGGTTTATAAACTGGTGCATTTGCTTGTAACTTGAAATCCTGCTCTTTTTCAGTTTATTTGTTGACAGAATGTTTTATTGCTGACTCGCAGTGTAAAGCTCATATTAAGGGGCAGATTCACTAACTTCGAGTGAAGGATTCGAATGAAAAAAACTTCGAATTTCGAAGTTTTTTTTGGGTACTTCGACCATCGAATTGGTTAAATTCGTTCGAATTCGTTCGAAATCGAACGAAATCGAACGATTCGAAGTAAAAATCGTTCGACTATTCAACCATTCGATAGTCGAAGTACTTACCCTTTAAAAAAAACTTCGACCCCCTACTTCGGCAGATAAAACCTACCAAAGTCAATGTTAGCCTATGGGGAAGGTCCCCATAGGCTTGCTAAGCTTTTTTTGATCGAGGGATTTTCCTTCGATCGTTTGATTAAAATCGTTCGAATCGTTCGATTCGAAGGATTTAATCGTTCGATCGAACGAAAAATCCTTCGATCGTTCGATCGAACGTTTAGCGCTAAATCCTTCGACTTCGATATTCGAAGTCGAAGGATTTCAATTCGAGGGTCGAATTTCGAAGTATTTTTAACTTCGAAATTCGACCCTTAGTGAATCTGCCCCTAAGTATCTGTCGCTGGGCAATAATGAATGTTTTCCTAAGCAGTGACTTACTGCTCACACTGTTCTGGGCACAGCAGTCAGGAGAAATTACATTGCATAAAAAAATATATATTCTCATTAAGCGCCAGGCTGGATGCATGAAGTTACCCTTCATTCGAATACTTTTGTTTTAAGTAGACTGCTGATCCTTCTTTTTTTTTGTAAAAATTGAAAGAAAATTGAAGAAAGGCAAAGGTATGTCACCAAAATGTCACCTGACGACAGCATATTTATACATTTTCATACAGAATATTGGGTTCTATAGCAATTTTATTATATAAAGTATATTACGGAAAGGACTTTACTCTTTTAAGATATAAGGGACTCAACAGTGATCAAGCAGTAATCAAGGCAACCATCTTTGGGCACAATAATGCTGATGGGATGATAGGAGATAAAGCAACTTGTCCAGTCGAATGAGTGGCCGGCATTGAGTTTTTCATTTGTTGATATGTCTGGCTATTTATAGAAAGTTTTGTAAACTCTCGTGAACAGTGGTCCTCAAACTATCTGTCTGTGCCCCTAATAAGTAGAAAACAATTAAGGGTGGGGCTAGAATGAAGAGTGAAATATAAAGGTAATAAATTAGCAGAACAAGCAACTAAAACACAAATAAGTAAAAAAAATACAATACACAAATATAAAGTACAGTTACTATACCGATTAAGTGTTTTGTGTCACGGAGACAATAGGATGGAGGTCCCTGCCCTCTAGAGCTTACAGTCGAAATGGGAGGGTAACATATAGACACAAATCGAAGGCTGTAGGTTACAGTTGGTGACACTACTATATAAGTGCCAGCTCTGAGTTCAGGTGTTATGCAAGTGCTCCAAGACGGAGTCTTTGAGTTTAGTTCTGAAGACGATGAGGGAGGATTCTCTCTGGAGAAATTCAGGGATGGCATTCCAAATATAAGGAGCAGCAAGACATAAGGGCTTGATGTGGGAAACAGCAGTAATAGTGGGGGGTGCAACCAAGCGGCTGCTCTGAGAGGAGCGGAGGATTTGGCCAAGAACATATAGAGAGACAAGAGATAAGATAGGTGCCAAAGAATGAAGGGCTTTGAAAGTTATTCTTTGTTTATGGGAAGCCACGATAAGGACTTCATCAGGGGAGGGGCTAGCACTCTATTGGATGAGGAGATGAGGAGCTTATTAAATGTTACCACTTTTTTTTTAAATTGCTTGCACATTTTACATTCATTTCATTTTCAAATTGAATTCACCTGAATTCTCTCATCTTGCACTTGAAACAGATTTACTAGCTGCCCATTTGGACCAAGCATACGTTCCATGAAGAGAAACCATCATGCTTTGACCTCAGTGCTTAACAGTTTGTTGGTCCAGACAAAAAAATCTTTTCCATAGGTCCATCTTTTTTGTGATTGAATCTTATCTGACATTTAGCCAGCCACACGTAGCAAAGTTTTCTTCTACTCAATCATGTGGTCTACAGGAGAGCATAGGTGCTCATGGAATATGGCTTGCTTTCGGAACATTTATTGTGCATTGTGCTTCTTTGGTAATAGCAAAGAATTGAATAATTCAATCTTGGTAATGATAATGAAGGTCACTTTGTTTGCGCGTATATTATAATACCATACCAAGACATATAAGATGATCAATATAAAGATTAACTTTGTAGTATTTGCTACTTTTCCTTCCTTCCCTTTTTTAATAGTTCTTGTTTTTCCAGGGGAAGTCATATAAGTATCCGAATCAATATAAAAACAATATCATAAATCAAAAATATCATCCCAAATTCTTCCCAGAAAAATCATATTTCCGTTGACTGATTTTGTTTACATATGCACCAATATCAGTTTAACTGTAACATTTCCAATGGCTAGTGATGGACGAATTTGAGGCGTTTCACTTCTCCGAAAATTTCTCGAATTTCAAGCGAAATTCGCCAACCGGGGAAAAATTAGCGAAATAGCGCTTTTTGATGACGCAGGTGAATTTTTCGAATTTATTCGCCGGTGGCGAATCGCGGGAATTCACAGCGAATTTGCCCCTGGCGAATAAATTCGCCCATCACTACCAATGGCTTATTGATTCAGCAGAATGTATTGTGAGATGTACGTGAGTCCATTAAGCAAGAAATGCATTTGTGTTAAAATTATTCTTTGCAAGCATGGAGCAAAAGATTTAAAAATGTCCTGAATTCTTAGGGGCAGATTTATCAAGGATCGAAGTGAAAATTCAAATTTTTAAATTAAAATTTCTAGGTAATTTTAGTGTTCTTCGACTAGGAAACAGAAAAGAATTCGAAAATTTGAATATCGAAATATATCATGTACTGTCTCTTTAAAAATTCTACTTCGACTATTTGCCATCTAAAACCTGCAGAATTGCTGTTTTAGCCTCCTAAAACTTATTTGGAGTCATTTGGTGGACTTTGAAAAATCAGAGATTTTTTTCAGAAAATACTTTGATTCGAATTCGATCAAATACGATCCAAATTCGAATCGAACTATAGAATACAGCTTATTCATCCGAAGTTAAAAAATTAGATTTTTTTTTTAATAAATTTCGGTCTTTTTTGATTCGAATTTTGAGGTGATGGGAGTTTAAAAAACACCACCTCTGAAAATGGACCCTTGATAAATCTACGCTGGATTTTCCAAGAATTACATGACTTGAATTTTAGACTCATTTTGAAAGCATCCTGGTTTCTTTCTGAAGGGGTTTCCCATAAAGCAAAGAAATCAATTTTCTTACAAATGGAGAAAATTCGGTATTTCTCAAATTACTCACATTTTAGATCCAATTTTGGGAGACCCACTCCCTTGGAAAATGTTTAAGGAAAAGTATAGTCTTTCTGAGAAGGAAAGGCTCAGCTATTTGCAGATTAGACAAGGCTTTCAATTAATCGATAATAGAACAAAAACACAATTAAGTCATCATCAGTTTTATAAAGGTTTATTACAGTTGGTTGATGATATTAAACTAAATAATATTTCATGGATCTCATTACATCTTTTAAAGTCAGTTTCCAAGGATTTAGATCCACTAGAGAACTCGAGCAAAAAATGGTCTTCATTTTTGGGAACTGATGTTTCTTCCAGAGAACTTCTGCATTCTTTCCAAAATTTTAGAAAGAATATATGTTCTGAGTCTTGGAGAGACCAACATTTCCGGCTCATTCATTTAGGTTATGGCTTATTGTTCCTAAACTGTGATAGCTCTCAGAAGATTTCTTTTTGTCCAAAATGTACAGAGAAGAATGTTGACTTCTTTCATTATATCTGGGATTGTCCGATTATTAGAAACCTATGGGAAAAAATAAAAGGTTTTATTAAAAAATTGACTAATTTAGATCTCTCTTTAAATCCTCAATATGCTCTAGTAGATGTGAAGGACTTTTTTCAGGTATCTTGCAATGGCTCTTCTATCAATGTCTCAGATGAAATATTATCTTTTTGTTGGTTAGTTATGGCAGCTACTCGGAAATCTATATTCTTGTACTGGATAAAAGAGAACCCCCCTTCTTTGAAGGACGTGCTGTCTTATCTATTTAACTTATGTATTCAAGAGGTAATTAGATTTAGAATGGATGATCTTCTTCAGAGAAATAGAATAAGGAATAGATGGTCTCTTTATATCTCATCTTTAGAGGCTGATAAGAGGTCATTTATCCTTGGTCTTATGGGACAAGATCTATGCTAATAAAATGCTAAAAGAGATATTTAATGCCTTCATTCACAAAAATGTTTCTGCATATATTTTTTTGGCATTGGCAGACTTTAATTGGTAGGTGATAATACCAGGTCTATTTTTCTAAATTATCTAAATTAATTTTATTTTACCTTATTATTATTATTATTTCATTATTTTATGTTATTTGTATTTCCCATTTTTCTTTGTTTGTTTATTTATTTTGTTGTCTTTCATGTCAAATGTTTACTGTAATGCTCATGAATATTTCTTTTGCTCCTTATTGAAACACTGTATGTTTATCATATTGTTATATACTTGTATTTCATTGAAAATCTCAATAAAAAGAATTTCAAAAGAAAAGAAAGCATCCTGGGCAAAAAATACCAACATTAAAATGGTTTAATAAAATAAAATAGAGATATTCCAAACAGGGGCATAAAACAAATGTGCAATGGTAATCTATATAAGCAAAACAGTATATCTTCCCTAAGCTATTAGGGTGCTAAACACATTCTGCTGAAGGGACCAGGAAGTTTTTTAGTTGTGCCAGTGACTCTAGGGGGCAGATTTAATAAAATCTGAATTTGAGCTTTCACTGTAATTCTTTTTTTTTTTGCTGCAAAAATTGCAAATTCTAATTCAAGTTTTCGAAATTGGAATGATTGAATTAAAGAGGTGGTTCACCTTTAACTTAACTTTTAGTATGTTATAGAATGGTTTCTAAGCAAACTTTCAATTGGTCTTCATTATTTATTTTATATATATTTATTTATTTTATATTATTTATTTTATATTATATATTATATACATACATATATATATATAATCCATCGAAATGCCGGCACTCACAATAAAAAGTTACAATTGCCTGGGTGCAGTATCTTTAATTATAAATCTATAGAATACAAATAGGATCCGCACTCTCAGGTCTTATAAATATTATGAAAGAGTGCGGATCCTATTTGTATTCTTTATATATATATATATATATATATATACACACACTTCTGGATAGGTTTATTGGAAAAAACTGCACCGAATCCACTATTTTGGATTCAGCCGAACCCCCAAATCCTTCATGAAAGATTTGGCCGAATACCGAACCGAATCCGAATCCTAATTTGCATATGCAAATTAGGGGTGGGAAGGGGAAACCATTTTTTACTTCCTTGTTTTCTAACAAAAAGTCACACGATTCCCCTCCCTCCCCTAATTTGCATATGCAAATCAGGATTTGGATTCGGTTCGGCCAGGCAGAAGGATTCGGCCGAATCCAAATCCTGCTGAAAAAGGCCGAATCCTGGCTGAATCCATAACTGAATCCTGTATTCGCTGCATCCCTAATATATATAATATTGTTTTCACTGACCCCATCTAAAAACAAATGCTCTGTAAGGCTACACACTAAGGGCAGATTTATCAAGGGTCGAATTGAAAATTTGATGTAAAAAAATTCAAATTTCAAGCTATTTTTGTGTACTTCGACTAGGGAATACTCCAAATTGGATTTGAATTTGAAAAAAAAGATGTGGAGCTACTGGGGCATCTTTGGAGTCACAGATCTTTACTGCTAAAGGGCTGTGGTTTCCTTGGGCTGGTACAGAAGTCCAAAACATAATGTACAACATTTATAGCCTACTTTACTAGCCTACTCCTTTAGTTAAGCTTTAGTTATCCTTTAAAGTCTAAAAAGGTGTGTTGGATATCCAAGGGGAAGCTCCGAACGTTAAAGCTGATGATATGATTATACTTTAATGAACCATTGCTTCACCTTCCATTCCTTTAGAAATTCCACAATTGTATAGAAACCTCGTATATTAACTGATTTTCTTTTCTTAATAAACTTCAGGTTTGCATTGTACAGAAGAAGGACACAGAAACAATGTACGCTATGAAGTATATGAACAAACAGCAGTGTATTGAGCGAGATGAAGTACGAAATGTCTTTAGAGAGTTAGAGATCTTGCAGGAAATAGAACATGTCTTCTTAGTAAATCTTTGGTAAGTTCTAGAATCAAGCAACGAATCCAGTTAACTGATTTCAATTTATATAATTATAGTATTTTCCACCTGATATCTATTAGCAAATTCTTTTTATAGCATGACCTTTTTTCTCTCCCACTGAATCCTTTATTTTTTTCTATTTTTAAAGGACCAGTAACATCAAAAAAATTTTTTAAAAAAATTGTTAGTATACCACGAAAAAACCCCACCAGGACTAATTAAACTTTAAAATCACACAGCTTTTATGAATAATTAACTTGCGCTCCTCTTCAGAAAAGGTGACACGGCGACGATCCATTGTGCGGCGCTCAATTTCTCCTCCCTGGCTATCTCCTATAAGGAAGGCAGGGAGGAGAAATCGATCACCGCACAATGGATGCCTTTTCTGAAGAGGAGCGCAAGCGGAGTTTGGATAAGTTATTTCTTAATAAAGGCTGTGCCATTTTTAAGTTTAATAAGTCTTGGTGTTTTTTTTTTGTGGTATACTAACAATTTAGAACAATGTTACTGGTCCTTTAAAGGCAAATTTATTTAAATCCTTGATCATGCACCATATTTTGAACGAATTACTGCAAAAAATACAGTCTCATCAAATTTCAGCAAATTTGAGTCTTCTGAACTAAAATTCAGATTCATCAATTGAAAAAATCGTAAGTTGTATGAATATTTATGCACATAAAATCTTGCAAATTGCCAATGAAGTTAATGGGAAATATATTTTCAACATTCAAGCTACCTGATTTGTTACAATCTTTTTGGATTGAGCTTGTTTCCCCCCAAAAGTTTAGGTAAATGAGTTTGTAGGATGTTCGTTTTCTAGTAATTGAGAAAACAATCACAAAAATGTTCTATCAAGATTTATTTTTTGTCTCCCTGATGAGGAAATAAACGCTAGAGAAAGTTCTTAGATATTTTAGATATTGATATCAATGAGAATGTCAGTAAATAGCATTGAGCAGATGATGGACATATAGGCCAGCATAATCCCCTATATTTTACCATGATGGAATAACATTTTTATAGAGATATCTCTTCATCGTCAAATTTGATTCAGAAATCAATACTGACTAGTGATGAGCGAATCTGTCCTGGTTTGTTGAAAATTTGTGAAACCGCAACAAATATTAAAAACAAAATTTTTTTTCTTACTCCAAATGCATCAAAGTCATTGGGCATTTTTCCTTGTGTCAACATTTTTGTTTCAGTGAATTCTTCTGTCTCGCCAACATTTTTGTCTCAGTGAATTCTTTTGTCTCGCCAACATTTTTGTCTCAGTGAATTCTTTTGTCTGGCCAACATTTTTGTCTCGCCAACATTTTTGTCTCAGTGAATTCTTTTGTCTGGCCAACATTTTTGTCTCAGTGAATTATTTTGTCTCGCCAACATTTTTGTCTCAGTGAATTCTTTTGTCTCGCCAACATTTTTGTTTCAGTGAATTCTTCTGTCTCGCCAACATTTTTGTCTCAGTGAATTCTTTTGTCTCGCCAACATTTTTGTCTCAGTGAATTCTTCTGTCTCGCCAACATTTTTGTCTCAGTGAATTCTTTTGTCTCGCCAACATTTTTGTCTCAGTGAATTATTTTGTCTCGCCAACATTTTTGTCTCAGTGAATTCTTCTGTTTCGCCAACATTTTTGTCTCAGTGAATACTTTTGTCTTGCCAACATTTTTGTTTCAGTGAATTCTTTTGTCTCGCCAACATTTTTGTCTCAGTGAATTCTTTTGTCTCGCCAACATTTTTGTTTCAGTGAATTCTTTTGTCTCGCCAACATTTTTCGAATTTCGAAGTTTTTTTGGGCTACTTCGACCATCGAATGGGCTACTTCGACCTTCGACTACGAAAATCAAACGATTCGAACTAAAAATCGTTCAACTATTCGACCATTCGATAGTCGAAGTACTGTCTCTTTAAGAAAAACTTCGACCCCCTACTTCGGCAGCTAAAAGCTACCGAAGTCAATGTTAGCCTATGGGGAAGGTCCCCATAGGCTTGCCTGGGATTTTTTGATCGAAGGATTTTCCTTCGATCGTTGGATTAAAATCCTTCGAATCGTTCGATTCGAAGGATTTAATCGTTCGATCGAATGAAAAATCCTTCGATCGATCGATCGAAGGATTTGCGCAAAATCGTTCGACTTCGATATTCGAAGTTGAACGATTTTAGTTCCTAGTCGAATATCGAGGGTTAATTAACCCTCGATATTCGACCCTTCGTGAATCGGCCCCTTAATGGGTGTTTTTTCTCAAGTTTTTTTCCTCACTCCAAATGCATTAAAGTCTATGGGGTATATTTATCATAAAGTGAAGGTAGAGATCGCCACAGTCCTCTCGAGTGAAATTCCGCCACTGTCCATTCATTTCTATGGGATTTTGAAAGGCGTATTTATCAAAGGATGAACTTTCACTTTCGCCCATTGATAAATACTCTTTTAAAAATCCCATAGAAATGAACGGAGAGTGGCGGAATTTAACTCTAGAGGACTGTGGCAATCTCTGACTTCACTTTTTGTATAAATATACCCCTATGGTTTTTTCCTTATGGCGACATTTTTTTGTCTTTGTGCCATTTTTGTCTTGGCGAACCTTTTGCCACAGTTTTGCAAAAAAAGTTGCAGGTGGCAAATCACTAATGCTAGCTACTATGTAAAGGACAAAAAAATCGTTTAGATTATTAATATTTAAGACCAATTTAAAATGGCTAAAGAAGAGAATTCACTTGTGTTAATGTTTCACAGCTGGCCAATAATCATGCAAAATGTGCTGTATTTCTGTCTTATAAAATAACAAATGTTGTATAAACCGTAGATGTATTTCTTTACTCATTCCCAAACCCTTTTAGCATTTATTTAGTGATGTACTGTTACTTAGATAAAGGAATGAATAAGAATCACCTAAGAAATATAGCACTGTACATGGAATAAATATTGATAGAGTCTCTTCGAGACTGAATAATTTAGTTTAATGTTAGCTGGGCTTAATTGCTGCCGGATTTACAAAGTTATATCTCCTCTCTGTGCAGGTATTCATTCCAAGATGAAGAAGATATGTTTATGGTGGTCGACCTGCTCGTGGGAGGGGATCTGCGATACCATCTACAGCAAAATGTCCAGTTTACAGAAGAGACTGTTAAGATGTATATCTGTGAAATGGCTTTAGCTTTAGATTATTTAAGGAGTCAGCATATAATCCATAGGTATGGGAGTGAAACTCTTCTCTCATCGGAAATCTCTTTTTTTTTCCTTTTCCACATTTCTGCTCTTAAAAAAATATTGTATCAGTATCAGGACCTGCTTTTCACCTGAATGGATACTGAGGCACAATAAAGCAATGATTTTTTTTATGTGCGCTGGATTTCATGCAACACCCCGTAGTTTTCACAGTTTTCAGGCAAAAATCTGAGTGAAAAATCCGAAAAAAATCGTGAAAATTTGATGTAAATCCGAAAAAAACGTGAAAATCTGTTTTTTTACCGCAAAGCCAATTTTCAGGAAAATGTAATAATAAATAAGCGTAAGGATTTGATCAGAGTTTGTAGCAGAAAATATTGAGATAAATTCAGACTATGATAAATAACCCCCTGAAAGTAAATGGGTTTTTTTTGTGGCCAATTTTTTCTTTTTTTTAAAATTTTTATGTCCAAATGCATTAAAGTCAATGGGTGTTTTTTCTTATGGCAACTTTTTTGTCTCGGGACAATTTTGTCTTGGCGACTTTTTTGTTGCAGTGAAATTTTCCACAGTGGATTTTTGCCGCAGTTTTATGAAAAATTTCCCAGATGGCAAAATTCTGAAATTCGCCGCAAATCCATGCCTGCCGTAAACATTCGCTCATCAGTACAGATTAGCAATTGGCATGGTATGAATAACAGAAAATTGTTGATAAATAGTGATGCAGTTTCGCTTCGCAATTCGCGAAGCGGTGAAAAATTCGCGAAACGGCGCCGGCATCTCGTTTTTGACGCCGGCGAATTTTTTTCGAAAAATTTTTTTTGACGCCGGCGAATTTTTGACGCAAATTTTCGCGGGAGTTTCGCGAATTTATTCGCTGGCGGCGAATCGCGCAAATTCGCCGCGAATTCGCGCCTGGCGAATAAATTCGCCCATCACTATTGATAAACCTTTAATGAAAACCATAATGTATTGGGTTGACTTACCAGGTGTAAATAAGTTACTGTGTACTGGGTATCCTGTAGGTTTCCTGAAGGGTTCCTCAATTTGAACTGGAATCAATGGAACTAGCCAATCAATTTGACTGTCAGTTGACACAGTTGACTCTGGTCTAGTAAAAGGGAGACTAGTAAAGCAAATATAAGATTTGCTGTAACAAGTTCATCATTTGTACATTCTTGAGTCGTGTGTTCTAATTGACTTGATGTACTAGTGGTAGCACTGCCATAATTTGTTTCTCCTTTGTTGCAGAGATGTGAAACCAGACAACATTCTTCTTGATGAGCAAGGTCAGAAAAAAGAAATGTCCTCGTCTGACTCTTTCTGTACTTCCCTATGAAATCTATATACTTTTCTTTTTCAAAGGGGTGTCCACCCAAAAGAAATTGTTTACATAATGAAAAAATATAAGCTACTTTCCACTATACAGCTATGCAGGGGGTTATTTACTAAACTAGAATACCCAAAAATCCCGGAAATCCGAAAAAGTTGTGATTTTTTGTGTTATAATAGACTTTTAAAAAAATCACAAATTTTTCGGAATTTATTAAACCTCAAGGGCTAAAAAGCCCGAATATAAAAACACGGCATCTCAAACCTGTCGAGGTTGCATAAAAGTCAATGGGAACAGTCCCATTGCAATTTCACGATGTTTTCGAAACTCTCGGATGAAAATTCACGAAAAAATCGTGAAAATCTGAGCTTTTTTACTATTTAATAGTAAATAAGCATTAAAAACCTGAGCGGGTTAGATCGGAGTTTGTAGCAGCCGATATTGAGATAAATTCGGACCTTGATAAATAACCCCCTAAATGTTTTCATTACATTACACAGAACGCAAAGGGATGAACAATCACTGATTTCAATTGCAATTAAATTTTCTAATCACTTGAAAATTGAAAATAAATTAAATAAATTTAGAAAATATTAAATAATGCATGTTGCAGACTTGATTCAATTATATTTTCTTTAATTAGCAAAAAACAGTTCTTGGGTGGCGATCCCCTTTAAACACATCAAAATGATATTTCAAGAAACTCTTGAAAAAATATCCTTAGGTTCATGAAATATTTGGATGGGAGAAATCAGAAAATAAAAATTGGATTAAGCCCAGCAACCAGATGGCAGACATCCATGGGTGCTTAAAAAACTCTACTTTGTGATAGTTATATTTATTAATCACATACCCCTGGCCTGCTGCCACGGAGCTGATAGAATGCAGAATTACTGAAGAGACAGGTGAGCTTTCCACTTGGGAGTTATAGATCTTTTGGTTTGGTTAATAAAGGAATAAAAACTTGTGAGATGCTGAAGAACTTGGGATCACTGAATTCATAAATGTTGTATTTGGCTGAATATTAAATCATCTGCTAAACAATTGGCCAAATCCCAAGGTGAATACAAATTAGCGTATTAAAATTAGAACATTGTCGTCTTGGGTGATCAAAATTTCAAAGCAATTTCACTTAATTCAGAAGATCCAGATGAGAAACATCACATGAATCATACGGATTCAGAGGGAACTAAACCGGAAATCCAAAGGGCAAAAATTGTGAAGTGAACACAAATAGGTCGATACTTACTTATATCTAATAAGGTCTCTTTGTAGAGGGACCCTACTCTTGAGGACTCTTGAGATGTTCTAATCTTATGAAAATGCTGTAATTTAATTAAAATCGTTCATGGGCTGGTGGAGATAGTTATTTACATGGTTACAGAATCCAGTGGTTGGGCATTTATGCCGAGTTTCCATTTGATTTATGAGCGTAATATATGATGGGGCCATTTTATTTGAATATGTACAGGGACTTTTACTGACTGTCAGCTGTGTTCGCTTAGGGCAGAGACAGATGAGAAGATTTGGGGAGAAAACTTTGGATGACTTCGGAAAACTAAGCACTCTGAGTGCCATCCCACCGGCGATTTACAGTCTAGCCGGTGGGATGGCAGTTCATGAAGATTATTAGCCTGAAGAAGAGGCGATTTGTCACCAGGTGACTAATCTCCCTGAATCTCCACATGTGTCTCTGTCCTTAGATGCAGTTGAGGGACTACTGAATTGGCAATATTCATTGCTTGCCTAAACTTGCCCTTGAACTTGACTTGGGTGCAAAAAATAAAAAGCACTAAAGCCACCGTTGATATCTCTAGAGCTTACCTACTGATAAGACTTTGACTGCTTTCTATGCACCATAATCTGAGAGTTTCTATAATAATGTAATTGGGCTATAATGTACAATATTATCAACTGGAAATAATTATTTATTTAAAAAAGCAGCCTGTAAATGTAGACACTACAATGGTGGTATGATGGTATTTTTATGCCGTAACATAGAGACTTTCTCGTTGAGTTAAGAAAGGGTTCACATAGGCAGCCTTGAATGACCCTGCTTAAATTTACTCATGATTCTTTTTTTCTCCTTCTTCATCAGTATTTCCGCAGTGTTACCTTGTGAACCAGATGAAGTCGTTCTGAATAACAAATGTGCATATAAAATACAATGCTTCATTCTTGATCTATTCTGTCCTGCTTCTCTAGGCCATACTCATCTGACAGATTTTAACGTGGCGACAATAATCAAAGACGGTGAAAGAGCCACATCCTTAGCTGGGACCAAACCCTATATGGGTAAGTAAAATATAAATTACCTGTTTAGGAGCTCGTAACCAGGCACTATAAAATGAAATGTCCCCACATGAAATGCCATTATTGTACCCACCTGGCGGGCATTGTAATATGTTTTACAGCTTTAAGCGAAAATTTCATTGTAATTTTTTACTGTTTACTGTTCTGATCTATCAGATTAAATATAAAGCATTTTAATCCAATATGATGTAAAGCAGACGGAGATTGTCTGACCATTACAAAACCTTCTGTAATGTCCTTGTTCAGTTTCTGAAATCCTTGCTAATATCAGAGATGCCAGTCACTACCAAGCCTCCATATAAATTAATGCTGCTTGTAACAACATGAAATATCCCATCTTGGTGACATCAGCATTCCTTTAGACTGCTTGTGACATCACTTGTTAACTCATCCAACCACAATGATGGACCTTATTTCCAAATAGTCAAAAAGGCATTTGTTGAAATGTGTTCTCTGCTCCAGACCTAGAATTAATTTATTCCCTACTGGATGATGAAAAATAATATTGAAAAATGATGTTTAACGTTATGTTGGAACAGTAAAAATGGTACAAGTGATTCATGAAACATTTGTCACTGTGTTTTATGGTAATTTGGTCTGATAAATACTTGCTTTATGAGGATTGACGTTCAGTTTCATCCAGACCAATTCAAGTGAGTGAGGTCTATGTATTATTATTTATTATAAATATTTATTTAGTATTCTTTTTGAGGGATCAAGGAAAGAAATGGGAATGTTTAAAAGGAAACGGAGAACAAAGAAATGATTTGGTTCATAGACAACTGTCAGTTTTGTTGACTTGCTTTAAATTTGCTTTGATCTCCTGGATTAAATGTAGATAGTTAGCATCAAAGCATCCACTAGTTAAAAAAATGATTTCAGTTCACTCGTCATTAGTGATGGGCGAATTTGCGAATTCGCAAAACGGCGACTGCGTCTCGTTTTTTGACGCCGGTGCACCTTTTTTTCTGAAAAATTTTTTTTGACGCCGGCGAATTTTTCCGGCGAATTTTCGCGGGCGTTTTGCGAATTTATTCGCTGGCGGCGAATCGCGCAAATTCGCCCATCACTACTCGTCATACAGCTTCACGTTCAAACACATGACAACACAGACCCCCAAGCAAACATGTGCCCACAGAAACCCATAGACACAGACACATGATGAGCAGGTTGACCTGAAACGTGTAGGTCTCTTGAGATGGATGGGTTCAAGCCAAAAAAGGTGAACCCCAGGTACGTGTTCAGATGAGTGGTGGGTTGAACTTCAAGCAGGGCACCCTAAACTTATAATAATAATTAGATAGAAAGATAGATCGATAGATAGATAGACACTGACTAAAATGCAAAATGTCTGTTTTTTCTATTTAAGCCCCTGAAATATTTCAGTCATTTGTCAACGGTGGAACGGGATACTCGTTTGAAGTTGACTGGTGGTCTTTAGGAATAATGGCATTCGAAATGCTCCGAGGATGGGTAGGAATTTTACTCAAAACATATAAACTTGTTTTTCTGAGTATCTAGTATAAGTAATTCGAAAACAACTGGACTTGCTGATTAACCATTGAAGACGTTTCACTATAATCTGAGCACAGAATTACACCCCTGTGAGTTTCAGATGTCACCTCTCTGAAGATTTACAATGTGATTGGATAAGTGGAAGAGTTTATATGCCAAGGACTTTCCATACTAGTCAGTTGAACTGAAGAAGCTGCTCGGATGAGTAGTGAAATGTCCACAATGATTACTTATACTAGATATACCATGACCTGGATGAATGAAAATCTTCATAGTCATATTGTTTTTCTGAGTACTTTATTTTTCTTGACCATGTAATGATGTTGTTTTCCCCTCTTTCCATAGAGACCCTATGATATCCATTCCAGTAGCCCCGTTGAGACATTAGTTCAGTTATTTAGCACAGTTACTGTCCAGTATTCATCCGTCTGGTCAAAAGATATGACTGGTTTATTACGGAAGGTAATTATCTGCTCTTTATCTTTCATCCCCTCTCCGCTATGCCACAAAAAATGAATCCAGAGACACGGCACAATTTATTCTTCATGCTAATTATTACTAAAGCCAGAAAATGCTAGCTAATTAGAATACACATTCAAGCTTTGTGGCCAGTTGTCATATTAAAACATTTCATATCTTTTACCATCTTCTGATCCATTGTGTATATGCAATTTAGTACTGGCCTCCTTGTTCTCTATTGATCACCCTTCTCTGCTACAGATGGAAACAATATCATTTGAATCCCAGCTCCATTCTGGATATGTATGCCTGTGTGTTTGTTATACATAAATACAGATAATAATGGGTTCATGTGCAAAACAGCCAATGTATGCATAAAAAAGTTGGATGGAGCAACTGTCATACGCTTGGCCCCCAACCGAATGCCTAGTTTGTCACAGCATTGGTTCCGAAGGCATCACTACAGGTTTGACATGGGTTTTTCCATGAAAACTCAAATCTTTCATGGTTTTCAGGCGTCAAACTTGAAAAATGCAGGTTTTTCATGCAACAATTCGTTTTTTCAAGTTTTTTTTATTGATAAATAAGGGAAAATCGTGGATTATAGTTTGGTCGGACTTTATTTAAAAGATCAGATAAATTCTAATTTTGATAAATAACCCCTTTTATGTCTACTTAAAAATCGTTTTGCCCGTAGGATTGTTTTACCTCCAATAAGGATTCATTATATCTTAGTGGGGCTCAAGTGCAAGCTACTGTTTTAGTATTATTACAGAGAAAAAGAAAATAATTTTTCAATGTGAATCATTTGATTAAAATAGAGTCTAAGGGGAAGATTGTCTTCTTGCAATTCATAGCTTTCTGAATAATGGGTTTCTGGATAATGGATCTCATACCTGATACCTGGAGCTCTTAACCTGTGCCACTGAAATATGTTAAACTGAGAATGAACATCTATTTACCAAAAGAGTTTAAATGTATTTGTTGATTCTGATAAAGTGATGGCATAATGTTATATCCAGCAACCTATAGCAACCAATCAGCATTTATTGGTTCCCTGTTGAAAATTAAACATTGGTTGCTATGGGTTACTAGAAATGAGGCAACTTTTATCATATTAGATTGTAAGCTCCGCTGGTCAACCAAACAGAAAATCTCAGATCTCAAACTAAACACAAAGCTTCACTTTGCTTGAATCTGCTGGCAAACATTTTTTTTTACTTTTTTCAGTGACTGCTTTGATGGATGTGTTTATTTCCTGAGCAATGGCAGTAAAATACAGTTTGCTCCATATATCCGATGCAAGAGTCATATTTTCTGTGCTCGGCTCTGTATCATTGACATGAGCTTGGACATTTCACTCCTGTAAAAGCTGAAAATAAGTTATATTACTCAGAGTGTTTGTAGCAGGAAACATGGTATTTTTGGCAGCCCTCTGTAATGCCCCAATCTGAAACTTCTGCTGTTTTCAGAAATCAGAATGGAAAAGAACATTAAGATGATTTGCTGCAAAACTATTCTCTGTTAGTTTAATAGCACGTAGCCCCCCCCCTTATGCCTACTTTTCATGATAAAATGTCCCAATCTGTTTTAAGAAATGCTCAAGCTTTTATAACAAAAAGTGATGGAATATCAGCAGTATACAAATATACGTTTGGTTAGAAGATTGCAAAAAAGGTTAAAATTTTCTTTTTAATTTTGTTTTTTACTATATTCATGCAAGATTTATCCTGTTTCACTAGTGCCATCTGCTGGGAAAATTGTGTGTATGCTAAACTAGGGATGCCAGATAGGCATATAAAGATAGATAGATAGATAGATAGATAGAGAGAGAGAGTAAGAGAGAGAGAGAGAGAGAGAAAGATCGATAGATGTATGTAGATCTAAGGTCTAGTGTACACAGCTAATGTTATAATATATATATGGACAGACAGACAGATAGATAGTGACATATAGGGGCAAATTCACTAAGCGTCGAACGCTAGCGTTAATTCGCTAGCGTTTGGCATTTTCGTTACTGCGCAAATTCACTAACGAACGCTGGCGTCGTTTCGCTAGTGTTACTTCGCATCCTTACGCCAGGCGAATTTTCACTAGCGCCGTAACTACGCAAATTCACTAACTTGCGCAGTGTACTGAACGCTACCTTTTACGCTAGACTTCCTTCGCCACCTCAGACCTGGCAAAGCGCAATAGAGTAGATAGGGATTGTTTAAAAAAAAGTCAAATTTTTTTCTAAATCCCAAAAAACGCTGGCGTGTTTTCTACATGATGGGTGATAGGCTGAAAAAGATCGAAAATATTTTTGGGGCTCCCCTCCTTCCCCCCTACATTTCCTGACTCATGGCAACTTACCTAGACAGTGGGCACATGTGTAGGGCAAAATAAAATTTTTATTTGCTGATTTGAAGGTTTTCTTGGCATTTGTAGTGCTAATACGTGTTCCTCCATTGAAATTTGAATTTCGCGCCGTATGCAAATTAGCCTTCGCTAGCGTAACCTTGCTTTACATATCGAATCAACGCTAGCGCAACTTCGCAACCTTACGCTACCCCTGTGCGCAACTTCGGATTTTAGTGAATTTGCGGAGCGCTGGCGAAACTACGCCTGGCGCAACTTCGCATCTTAGTGAATTTGCCCCATAGATAGATAGATGGATAGACAAACAGACAGACAGACACAGGCGGAATATATTGATATCTAGCTAGATGATAGATACAATAGTTAAACTAGATAGATAGGTTATAGATAAATAGCTAGATAGATAGAGATAGTTAGATGATAGCTAGATAGATAGATAGATAGATAGATAGATAGATAGATAGATAGATAGATAGATAGATAGATAGATAGATAGAGATAGATAGATAGATAGATAGATAGATAGATAGATAGATAGATGATAGATGATGATAGATAGTTGATAGATAGATAGATAGATAGATAGATAGATAGATAGATAGATAGATAGATAGATAGATAGATAGATAGATGGCACTAAGTTTGCCCAGGAGCAGTAACCCATAGCAACCAATAAGATGTTTGCTTTAAATAGGTCACCACACAGGGTTGCTATGGGTTACTGCTTCTGGGCAAACTTTGTTTGTATTACATATAACCCCATAAATGTATGCCAGTATAGGTATTCCTCTGCACTAAGCACAATTCTGCAGGAAAATATGTGGGAATAATGAGCCTTTCGTTTGCCCACCAGAAAATACCAAAATAGTAAAAATGCTGAGTTTCCACTTTTGTGTCCTGTTCCCCCCCAGTTACTGACAGTCAACCCCGAGAATCGTTGTTCTTGTCTTCTGGATATTCAGAATTCAACCTTTCTTGCGGACACAGTCTGGGAAGACATACTTGAAAAAAAAGTGGAGCCAGGTTTTGTTCCCAACGTAAGTAAAAGCAATGGCTTCCATTATTCGTATTTTGTTAAGGAGGAATCACATTGACACAGACTATCACCTCCAAGATAAATGATTCCCTTATTTGTGGAACCTTTCCAAGAAGCCTAAGCCCATCCCTACATTTATCAGTTACAGCCATGTCCCAATTTAAGGGACCCATAGCTCTAGTATGTGGCCAACAACGTTTTGCATCTACACTACAGATTTCAGGTGGAAACAACCTTAAAGGGGACATGTCACCCACACAAAAAGATTTTTTTTTAAACTGATAAATCCCAAAAGGGTTGAATTTGTTAAACTTTTCATGAATCACAGAAAAAAGCGTGATCTCAAATGTTATCAAAATCGGCTGGCGACTTATCAAATTTAGTTCCATTCAGAAAAAACAAGCTGTGCAAGACTTTGTTTCATTATTTTAAGGGTTTACATTTTTAATGTAAAATTGCTAGAAAAGAATCTTTTTAGAAGGAGATATTTCTCACAAAGGTAGAAACCTAATTGGATTTTTGGTGTTGCGTTTGCCCGTGTGAGTGTGACCATGTATGAGTTGTTAAAGGAATCCTGTCATCGGAAAACATGTTTTTTTCAAAACACATCAGTTAATAGTGTTACTCCAGCAGAATTCTACACTGAAATCCATTTCTCAAAAGAGCAAACAGATTTTTTTATATTCAACTTTGAAATCTGACATGGGGCTAGACATTTTGTCAATTTCCCAGCTGCCCCAAGTCATGTGACTTGTGTCTGCACTTTAGGAGAGAAATGCTTTCTGGCAGGCTGCTGTTTTTCCTTCTCAATGTAACTGAATGTGTCTCAGTGGGACATGGGGTTTTACTATTGAGTGCTGTTCTTAGATCTACCAGGCAGTTGTTATCTTGTGTTAGGGAGCTGCTATCTGGTTACCTTCCCATTGTTCTTTTGTTTGGCTGCTGGGGGGGGGAAAGGGAGGTGGGTGATATCACTCCAACTTGCAGTACAGCAGTAAAGAGTGATTGAAGTTTATCAGAGCACAAGTCACATGACTTGGGGCAGCTGGGAAATTGACAAAATGTCAATTGCTCTTTTGAGAAATGGATTTCAGTGCAGAATTCTGCTGGAGCAGCACTATTAACTGATTCGTTTTGAAAAAAAGTTTTTTTCCCATGACAGTATCCCTTTAAGGATTTAAGCGTCCTTGTTGCTACCTGGTTGTCTTTACAGAAAGGCCGGTTACATTGTGATCCCACATTTGAGCTGGAAGAAATGATATTGGAGTCCAGGCCACTGCATAAAAAGAAGAAAAGACTTGCCAAGAACAAGTCCAGGGATAACAGTAAAGACAGCTCACAGTCAGTAAGTCTGATTTACTAGATATGCCTAGTTTTTATCACTTAAAGATGACACCACCTATGCTCTGCATATATAGATTTTTGGGTATAATATTACTGGTCCTTGCTGGTGGTTAAAGCCTATGGCGCTTGATGCAGTAGACACTAATAGAAGATTATAGGGACACTGTACCTCTTAGTTATCTTTTGCATTTTACTTATTTATATGTTTAGAGAGCCATTAGTGATTTGTGGGTCAGCAAAAACGAAATCCTCACCTGACCCTAACTTACAAAATCTTAACCTGCTCCCAGACCCTAACCAGCAAAATGTTGTTAGTATAGACCCCGCAGCCAACCCGTACCCACATTTTCTTGATTTGTGCGCTACTTTTGTGCATGCCAGTGGTTCCAAGACAGGGAATCTTTGGGAGCAGTGGAGGAGGGTACTTCCCCAGTCCGACCCAAACCCAACCTTAACCCGCAATGGTTGGCCAAATTTCAACCCAAAGCCACCCAACCGGTGGTCAACCCACAGGTCACCATGGGTTTTTAGGTGAACTTACACATCGCTACTCTCCATAGCACATCTGTCTTCTGTTTGCTCATTGCTTGTATAAAAATATACCATACATTTGTGCACATTTTGGTATTTTCTGTACTAAGCAGAATCCTGGAGAAAGCTCTGAGTTGATACTGTACTCCATAGTTCATAATGCCCTATGTCACCTTGATAACAGCAATAACAATGCCACTCCGCAAGTTGGAAAACTAACTTTTTGAAGCTTATTTTTTTCACATGTTCTAAAACATAATTTGCCATTAATCTGATTTGCCCTTAAAGCTAAGTGACTTTCTAAATGATTTTACTGGACTAGAAGTAAGTCAGACTGCAGACACTGCGTGTTTCAAAATGCATTTCTTGAATTTTTCTTCTCCGCAGGATGACTACCTGCAAGAATGCCTGGATGCATTACAACAGGAATTTGTCATTTTTAATCGAGAGAAGTAAGTTCTAACCGGATGGGAAATGGTTCACTCAGGAATTGTACCTTTTAATAGTAGTGACTGGTTTTAGCAACTATGTTTTCTACCAGATTCTTACATCATTAGCTTTTTTATTTCAGAGTAATGCTTTTGCCCTTCATGGTGTTCATGCCATCTTCTATCTTTCCAAGAATATCTAGCTAGATTTTTTGGGCTCAAAGTTCCCCTCTAAGATACAACCATTTGGTCAGAACCGACTTTTCTCATAACAAGGTTACAGATACATGGAAACATTAGTGCATCAACCATACAGACATAATTTTAAGACACACCTCAATTGTCAGCTTAAGGGTGAAGGGTTTGTAGCTTGCTTCTGCAGGTAGAAAATTCCACCGCGTGCCGTCAGCCTAAATGACCTTCAGTTTGGGCTTCCAGGAGTATTTTGCAGAGCAACTGGACTGGAACCTGGGTAATCTTCTAGCCACTTCCCCAGGCCCCAAGGCCAGCCTCACTGTTTGGGAACCACTGGTCTAGGAGTGTTCTAGGAGTATTTCACCCTAACTGACCTACACCTGATTCTATGCACTGCTTCCTGCATTTGGTATGGTTGGAGGCAGCACATCATTCAGGAAGTAATACCTAAATAGCTTTCCTCAGGGGTCCTCAACTTTTTACCCATGAGCCACATTCAGCTATTAAAAGTGTTGGGGAGCAAAACAAGCATGAAAAATGTTTCTGGGTGGTACAAAATAAGTGCTGTGATGGCCATTTGGTGGACTGGCAGCCTACAGGAGGGTGTGTTTGGCAGTACACCTGTTTTTTATGCAACCAAAACTTTCCTCCAAGCCTGGAATTGAAAAATAAGCACCTGCTTTGAGGCCAATGGGAGCAACATCCAAGTTGTTGGTGAGCAACATACAGCTCACAAACCACTGGTTGGGGATCACTGTCTTACCTTGAGGGTTTGGATTGAGACACAGCAACCCCTAGATAAAAATTATTTTAACCCCAGTAGAGCAAGGAAAATGGCTATTCTAATCCATATTTATAAACATAAATTTAGACATAATTTATAGGGCAATGAAAGCCCAAGTCATTGAAGGGGTTTAATATGTTTTTTGGGATGTGCTTCTTATAGGTAAATGCACCAACCAAAAAAGTAACACATTGGGGCACTGCTGCTTGCTTGGCCAATATCTGGGCGAAAATATTTTAAAATTTGAGTGCATCAGCATGTAGATTCAGTCCTCATATGGGTCACCATAGGCCCCATTAGATGACCTAGATTAGTTGGACCAACATATACGTTGAGCACTGGCCTAGGGGAAAACAGGCTTTGTGTTCGTCTTTTAAGGCTGTTGATGAGATCAGAAATCATGGCCTTATTTTCTTTTTTCCAAAAGCTGCTGCTTTTCATGCTGTCTATTATAATACATTGAACATTACTGACTTGGTTGCACATCCAAAATAGCCTGCTAATAGAATAATATGTTTCCTGCTACCAGAACACATTTATTGATAATGACATTATCTGTTAGATGAAATAGAGCAGATGTTTTTGTGACTAGCTACCATTAGGCATTAGGAAATGTAAAAGCATTATCTAGAGAGAGTTTATATAACCAAATTAAAAGGCAAATAACATTTTTGAGGAAGACTAGAACAAGGCCTTCAACATAGAAACAAATATTAACATTGTAGGAATTGTGCATTGTTTGTTTTTCTCAAAATAACACACCCAATGCTTTTGTGTAGAGTATCCCTGGGTAACGTCCTAGGGAATCTCAGCACTTATGGTTCATAGGCTATGGAAGCTGATTCTCTCTTATTTGTGTTTATTTTTTTCCCTTAAAGTGCTTCCAGTAAAAACCTTTTGTGGTCAAAAAGAACCAGCAACAATAATTCCAATTACTTTTCTTTCGGTCAGACTGAAGAAGATCCCCAGCTCTTTATCAGGCCTGGAATCCACTGATGAGGCGGAAGCAGAGGTTGAAACCGAAACAGAAGGTGAAACTGAAGCAGAAAACGCTAATCTCAACATGTGTGGGTCAGTTTGCTCATCCACTGCCAGCAGCAACTAGAAACCCATTCTTCTGGAAGACTCAGGCTTAGGAACTCATGAATGTGCTGCTCTCAAGTTGCATACATAAGCATGGAGCCAGGTATCTCCTTACTTTGTTGATTAAAAAACTGTTTTTTTTTCTGGATTATCTTCAATTTCTATGGCAATCTGGAGCCACATTGATGAACAGCAACTGATGTCTTTAAAGAACTTCTTTACTTTCCTTCAAAGAGGCGCAACTCTATTTGTCTGCAAAAAGACAACTCTGTTTTTTACTAACGCAGACATTCTCACACTTTTTAACCCATCCATTTATTTTACATGGCTGGTTAGTTGCCTGACTGATGAGACTAGAAATACAACTGTGGCATGGTATCATTCTTCTGACATCAAGGTCAACTGAGAATTCTGAGAACCTCCACTGAGAAATCTCAGACTTGGTAAAACACAATCAATTACCAACATTGTATTGTTTAGCCCAAGAGTATTTATAGTGGCATTTTATAGAACTATAGAACAACTGTTAGGTCGATGTTTCCATTCTGATGAATGGAAGATAGGGGGTTCATGGCTCAGAAATTAATGTTCCTGGAAGAGGGTGATGTTGCAGATACTGGTAGAAAAGATCATTTTTAAAAAATGTATTGATTCATTCTTCATTCATTCAGGGTGCTGCTTCCTATATGCAGAGGGTAAAAAATCAGCCAGACTGCCCAATTAATCTTTTTGACAGCCCCGGCTGTTGCAGATCAGTGTATAAAGATGAAATTCTACCTTAGGTTGCCTTATTAATATTTTGCCCTACACTGGGAAGGAACCCCAATTTCATTCCTAATACTTCCATTTTTTAAGGAATACCCTGTTGGCTAAAGCTCATCCACTGGATTTTAAATCAAAGCCAGGGCAGTTGCTGATCAGATCCCAATGACTTCCTGGTTTTACCGTTATTTGTGTCCATCAATGTAGTGCAGGGTGGGTACAAAGTATCCCATGAAAACTGGGGTTAGGTTCCCAAGAAATGGGAAATTTTAGGAGCAAAACTGGATTTGATTCCCAGGATTCTTGGAGCTACAGTGGGAAGGAACCCCAATTTCATTCCTAATACTTCCATTTTTTAAGGAATACCCTGTTGGCTAAAGCTCATCCACTGGATTTTAAATCAAAGCCAGGGCAGTTGCTGATCAGATCCCAATGACTTCCTGGTTTTACCCTTATTTGTGTCCATCAATGTAGTGCAGGGTGGGTACAAAGTATCCCATGAAAACTGGGGTTAGGTTCCCAAGAAATGGGAAATTTTAGGAGCAAAACCGGATTTGATTCCCAGGATTCTTGGAGCTTCACATGACATAAGAGGGAGAGTGTCTCCTCACTTTTAATGTGGTCCTGCATCCTTGTTTTCGGGTCTCATAAAAACAGAAACTTCAGAAGCAAAACTGGGTTTTCAACCAAGGATTTCTGCTTTAGGAACATGGTTCTGAAAGATCAAATAATTAACCACAACATGGAAAATCTTGCACCATATAAACCAGGTGTCACACCAACAGGCCATCTACTGATATGATATCCACTAGCAGGCACATCTCCTTCATAAAAACTTTAACTTGTGTCTGAAATCCACCGCAATGCACAAATTCAGTTAAAACATCTTGCTTTATTGAATCTTCATAAAAGCACACATTTTTAGGCTACATACGCAGTGCAAAGATTGGCAATCTTTGCACTGCGTATGTAGCCTAAAAATGTGTGCTTTTATGAAGATTCAATAAAGCAAGATGTTTTAACTGAATTTGTGGATTGCGGTGGATTTCAGACACAAGTTAAAGTTTGTATACGTCAACCACGCTGCCGAGTGGGAGTGTCGGATAACCTGCAAAGGACGGAAGACGCTAAGCTCCTCGACTCATTCTGGTAAACATCTCCTTCATACTTCAGTAAAAACAGAGAAGAAACAGGGTTAGCATGGAGCAATACCATTTTAGAATATAGATAAATCACAAGCTGCTTTTATACAAATGGGTATTTTTTTTAACACTGACAAAAGTAAAACCTATTTTAATTAAAAAACACAGGGACATGACACTCTTTTTTCTGCTGAAACGAGGACAAATACATTTCATGTAGGGTTTTGAACCTTCTCTTTCCATCAAAAGATTATTTTAAAACTTGAAAGTTTTTTTTTTGTTTTAATTAGTTAAATCTTTGGATTTTGAAAATACAAATGGTTGTGGGATAAAAAAAAATGTATCCTGATCCTTGATTTATAATAAATTAGCCCCCAAGTCAGACAAAAGAGCACATCACACCCTATTCGGGATATATACACATATAGGGGGCTATTTATTAAAGGGATACTGTCATGGGAAAACATGTTTTTTTCAAAACACATCAGTTAATAGTGCTGCTCCAGCAGAATTCTGCACTGAAATCCATTTCTCAAAAGAGCAAACAGATTTGTTTATATTCAATTTTGAAATCTGACATGGGGCTAGACATTTTGTCAATTTCCCAGCTGCCCCTGGTCATGTGACTTACGCCTGCACTTTAGGAGAGAAATGCTTTCTGGCAGGCTGCTGTTTTTTCTTCTCAATGTAACTGAATGTGTCTCAGTGGGACATGGGTTTTTACTATTGAGTGTTGTTCTCAGATCTACCAGGCAGCTGTTATCTTGTGTTAGGGAGCTGTTATCTGGTTACCTTCCCATTGTTCTTTTGTTTGGCTGCTGGGGGGAAAAAGGGAGTGGGGTGATATCACTCCAACTTGCAGTACAGCAGTAAAGAGTGATTGAAGTTTATCAGAGCACAAGTCACATGACTTGGGGCAGCTGGGAAATTGACAATATGTCTAGCCCCATGTCAGATTTCAAAATTGAATATAAAAAAATCTGTTTGCTCTTTTGAGAAATGGATTTCAGTGCAGAATTCTGCTGGAGCAGCACTATGAACTGATTCATTTAAAAAAAAAATGTTTTTCCCATGACAGTATCCCTTTAAAGTCCGAATCCAAAAAACTAAAATCCGAATTTTTAGTGGAAATTTTTTTTTTCGAGATCTATTATTAAGACATGGGCACCAGAAGCTCCAAGGGCCCTGGAAGTATCATTCAGCACCACGTAAGAGAGGATTCCAGAACTGCTGTGTCTGAGAATGTCTAATACGGTCAAAATACATTTGCTAAAAATAAAAATAATGCTGCAAACATTCATGTCAACTGGTATATAAATATGAAGAATAAACCTTCAGAATTTTAACTGAATGTGAATCTTAAAAGTTGATTTTTTTAATATTAATATTTCCTTCAATGTAAATGGAATTGTAAGCATTTGTATTTTTACATGAATGTACTTTTTAATGCATGAACATGAAATGATATACCGATATAAAAGGACAGTAATCTGTATCAACATATGTTTCTTTTTTGATTAACAAAACTACACAATGTCATCAAGTCAATGCGTCAAATATAAACAATGACTTCTGACAATGGGGCAGATTTACTAAAGGGCGAATTGTCGCCAGTGACCAATTTGCATTAATCGCTACACTTCGCCAGGCCTAATGCACTCAGATTATGCTAATTCACTGAAATGCGGAGTTTCGACGTGGGCGCTGAATGCTGGTGACTTTTCGCTAGCGTTACTTCGGCAATGCGAGCATTTGATAGTAAAGATGCGATAGCGTTCATTTCTGCCTAGTGAAACTTTGTTAGGGATCTTGCGCTCATTTCAATTTGCATAGGGCAGGAAATTTAAAGATGTACGGATGTCTTTATGTTAAGGGGCCAATTCATTAACTTTGAGAGAAGGAATAGAAGAAAAATACTTCGAATTTTGAAGTGTTTTTTTGGCTACTTCGACCATCGAATGGGCTACTTCGACCTTCGACTTCGAATCAAAGGATTCGAACTAAAAATCGTTCGACTATTCATCCATTCGATAGTCGAAGTACTGTCTCTTTAAGAAAAAACTTTGACCCCCTAGTTCGCCATCTAAAAGGTACCGAACCCAATGTTAGCCTATGGGGAAGGTCCCCATAGGCTTGGCTAAGTTTTTTTGGATAATCCTTCGATCGTTGGATTAAAATCCTTCGAATCGTTCAATTCGAAGGATTTAATCGTCCGATCGAACGATTATTCCTTCGATCGTTTGATCAAAGTATTTGCGCAAAATCCTTCGACTTCGATATTCGAAGCCGAAGGATTTTCATTCCCAGACGAATATCGAGGGTTACTTAACCCTCGATATTCGACCCTTGATGAATTTGCCCCTATATGTTGGTGCATATACTTACATATACTTAGGGGCACATTTACTATTGGTCGAATATCGAGGGTTAATTAACCCTCGATATTCGACCGTCAAAGTAAAAATCCTTCGACTTCGAATATCAAGTCGAAGGATTTGCCGCAATTCGTTCGTTCAAACGATCGTAGGAAAAATCATTCGATCGAACGATTAAATCCTTCGAATCGAACGCTTCGAAGGATTTTAATTCATCGATCGAACAATTTTCCTTCGATAAAAAAATACTTTGAAAGCTCATGGGGACCTTCCCCATAGGCTAACATTGGTGTTTGTTAGGTTTTAGGTGGTCGAAGTTTTTTTTAAAGAGACAGTACTTCGACTATCGAATGGTCGAATAGTCGAACGATTTTTAGTTCGAATTGTTCGAATCAAAGTCGTAGTCGAAGGTCGAAGTAGCCAATTCGATGGTCGATGTAGCCAAAAAAACCTTCGATATTCAACGTTTTTTTCCTTCCAATCCTTCACTCGAGCTAAGTAAATGTGCCCCTTAGACTTTTGCAGGCAATCAGGCTGCAATAAAGGAAAAGTCGCCAGCGTTTATTGGACTTTGATGCATTTTCGGCTCACAGAATATGATGTAAGTGACAGAAGATTGAGGAAGATCTAGCTACTTTAATGCTACTTTAATGCACTTCGCCTGGTCTGAGGTGGCGAAGGCAACTTTGGCAAAAGAGGTAACGTTAAGTGAAATCCGCACTTTTGTGAATTTGCGGAGTAAAGACCGCTCGCCAGAGCGAAAAGTCGCCTGGACTTTTCGAATGACCACTAGCGCCTGCGCCTGTTAGTAAATTGCCGACGTCCCTGCGGGCGGTAACACTAGCGAATTGTTGCTAGCGTTAGCCATGTCGCCCTTTCGTAAATCTGCCCCAATGACTTTCCTTTTAAATCAATAAAACAATTCTAACAAAAAACAGAGCTGTGTATTCACTGATGTGTTAAGAATGAATGAGAAAGGAATAGGCTGTTTGGACGCTTGTCTTCGAGTGAAAAGTAAATAAACAATTAATAGTAAAACGATGATCAGAAAGGATTGGGCCGTTTCTTTTCCCATTCTGTAAGAAATAAATCTCAGGAGAAGGAGCTTATGTCCAAGGGGAATACATGATTGTACATCAAAACGATTTTGTAATCTGTCGCAATAAAATATTAATGCCATCACAAAATCTTGACGACTGATTTTTCTCGGTGTAGCAGGGTGGATATTTTCTAATTTAATTTTATGATTGACAATATATAATTCTGATTTGAGTCTTCTCAAGATTGAGTCTTGGTTGAAGTTCTTGCTGATCTTTTAAAATTGCTGAAGACAGAATTTTGGGCTGAAGACCTCCTCATCTTGCAATATTGCCTAGGTCAGCATTTGGGGTTAAAGGTCTCTTTGGATATTGAGTATAAAGAACACCTTCATTTTTGGATTAATAGCTTTGCCCATAAGTGGGTGCCAGGATTTGGCCTGATATCGATCGGGCAGGTCTGATTTTTCCTGTGATCGAGGACCACAACAGCTTATTGATGCGATCGTAAGACCTGTCGGGGCGCCCAATTTTCTTAATTATAATCTGATTTGGGCCTAGGGCCGAACTATTGGATTAACCCGATATTGCCCTGCCTTTGGTGGGCCATCGGGTTAAGATCCACTCGTTTTGGCAATCTCGCCAAACAAGCGGATCTTATCGTGTAAGACCACCTTAAGGCTATGATGCATCCTACATTTATTTAAAATAAAGTTTGCAGTTCTTTTCCTCTGCCTGTTCTAGCTAGGCCTGCTAGACTTTTTGTTTGAATTCATCCTCCAAGCTTCAGTTTGGGAACAACTTGTCTACTGCAAATAAATACGCCATTTTGAACGTTTTCGATAAACTTTATTGATCGCAGTAAACAAAGAAGTGTAAAAGTAAAACAAAAAAAAAAATGCATAGGTTGGCAGTAGCAAACAGAATTTATGTATGTAGATATGATTTATATGGTTGTACAATATATTAGAAAATTGGCCAAGATGGTCCATGAAGAGTTGGAATTTGAGGTCAAATTAGGGATCTAACAACAAAAAAGATTTCACCATAAATAAGGGGATGATTAACTTTCCCTGAAGGGTGGTTTATGCTCATCCGTCTTCCCAACGAGAAGAAGCTCACAATGCAAAGATTATTTGCAGCAGACATGAATCTTATTCCTACTTCTCCAAAGCATTTATAAGTGAAAGCTTAGAACACATCAGATATAGTCAGATAGAGTTTGGATATAGTCTGCCCATATTCAATATATTCAGGCCCATGTAGAAGAGATGTGTTTTATTCAATGGCGCATAAGAATTTAGGATTAAATTAGATCAAACAAGGTTGCAGACATGTTCATGTACTTCGAAAATGAATGATAAACTCTCAACTTTATCAGTTGCAAGTAAGAAAAAACCTTGAGCACCTGTAGAACCTACACAGTAACCTGAAGGGTTGATTCCCTATATACCGTATATACTCGAGTATAAGCCGAGTTTTTCAGCCCCCAAAATATGCTGAAAAACGCTACCTTGGCTTATACTCAGGTCAAGCGCAAAAACGGTCGCCGGCGTCTAAGAATAGTCGCCGGCATCCAAAAATAGTCACAGGCATCCAAGAATAGTCGCAGGCGTCCAAGAATAGTCGCAGGCGTCCAAGAATAGTCTCCAAGAATATACGCCGGCGTCCAAGAATGGTCGCCGGCATCCAAAAACCGAGACGCCGGCACCTCCAATGGGCGCAGAAACCCTAAATTTTTTGATTGAAACTTACCAGAAGCTGCTGCATTTCTCACCCTCGGCTTATACTCGAGTCAATAAGCTTTCCCAGTTTTTGGAGGTAACTTTAGGTACCTCGGCTTATACTAGGGACGGCTTATACTCGAGTATATACGGTACTTCTTATACTAATGGAGACCACTATGTTCTACTAAGCATTTATATTTCTAAGAAAGAAATAAAATAACTACATATTATGTTTGCACAAGTGTTTGTCCCTGTGCAGTAACCCTGAGCAACCAATCAGCTGCTTTTCTGTTCTAGTGAAATGATAGTAAGTGAATGCCAGGCTAGGGCAAACTTCACTGCACCCAACTGAAAATCATGGATCTTAGTTCTTTGTAAGAAACTGTATTTCTTAGTTATGCAATTTAACTATCTGTCTGTACAATATCCCTTGTTTCCGGCTGTCATGCATGCATATTTTATTAGCTGTGCCGCTATGGATGCTTGAAGCATATTTCTCAACAAAACTACTAGGACCCCAAGCAGAAATATATATATATGTAAACATTAGGGATGCACCAAATCCACTTTTTTGGATTCACAAAGGATTCGGCCGAATAACGAACCGAATCCGAACCCTAATTTGCATATGCAAATTAGGGGTGGGAAGGGGAAAACTTTTTTTACTTCCTTGTTTTCTGACAAAAAGTCAAGCAATTTCCCTTCCCGCCCCTAATTTGCATATGCAAATTAGGATTCGGATTCGGTTCGGCCGGGCAGAAGGATTCAGCCGAATCCGAATCCTGCAGAAAAAGGCCGAATCCTGGCCGAATCCCAAACCGAATCCTGGATTCGGTGCACCCCTAGTAAACATCCATATGGAATATGTTAGACCACCTTTTAATTCAGATAGAACAGATACGATGCCTTTGGCTTTTCCCCATAAAAGATTTTTAAACGAAATCCTTATGTAGCTGTTAATGACAGTTCAATGTAAAATGTACTATTGACGGGCCTTAATTAATTGCACTGGAAATATAATTATACACTAATAATTTAACCTAGTTATAGCCAAAACAGAGGCAATTTTACAGTACTATTATCTTTCAATTTCTCCCATCCCTTTCTAACCCTCTTTGACAAGGATCTGGGAACAATGGGCAATAGAAAACATTGCATTAAGGACCACATTTCATATAATCATCATGCAGGTTCCAGTCTTTCCCACTAGTACCCACTCCTTTTGCTATTCAGCGTTTTTTTTTTTTTTTATATAGTAATACTACGAGAGAGAGGTAATATTAGAACGGCCACCAGGGGGCGCTACTATTTTTTGTGTAGTGCGTCTTGGAATGTGGTCATCTTCTTGAGATCCTGCAAAAGATTACAAAAAAATTTGCTCAGCATGGACTGTTATAACATCATTTAGGGATTTAAAATTGAAGATAGTTAAAAAAAAAATGTTGGTGACAGGAGCTTGGTGCTTAATTGGGATTGATGTCCTCCACTTGAAGGTTCAACCTTTAGTCAGGGCTTGTCACTTACTGTCCGATGCACAAGATACTGAATATATATCATACAATATAAGGCTGATTAGTAATTAATACAGATAATTACTACATGGCAGCACAGAAACCAGTGCAATTAGCATCAGAATTTAATAATCAGCAAACCTGTAGCATCAGCTTATATTAAAGACCAACCTCATTTTCTGCTGGATAATTAGTGACGAGCCCTAAGCTTAGCTTCTCAACAGCCAATCAGAGCCCACTGAGCATGTGAGTGTCACAGACACTTTCCAAGATGGTGACCCCCTGTGACAAGTTTGAAGTCCTGGATCATTGCTGCTATTGACAAGCTGAAACTTTAGGCTGGTGTAATAAATTAAGTATTTTAACTATGGAATTATTAACCCTATTCATTTTTTAGTTTAGTTATCCTTTAAGACCATTAGCAACAGTTGGGGGACGGAGCTACATGTTTAGCCCCTGTAAGTGACCAGTCAATCAAACAGTAATGGGTTCATGAGATTGATGTCATTGCCCAGTATTATCTTCTTCAGTCAGTAATTTTATAGACAGGACTACAATCTGCCTGCATACAGATCTTCTCTAAAGAGACCTTCACCAGTGCTCTATAATCAAACATTAATAGCTTCAAGGGTTCTGATCCAAAATAAGCATCTGCACTGGAAAGCTCCACCATAGCTTTGGGATATAGAACAGATGGAATAGAAGCGTGACTTCTTCTGATGACTCCATCATGTTCAGAAGTTATTCTGAGCCCTGCTCCCAATTCCCCACTTCATGCTTTATACAAGAATCACAACAGACAAACACATTTCTATTTTATAATCTACTACACACTCTGGATAGGCCTATGCTGCTGAAGGTTTTCTATGAATAAAGGTCCTGAACCTTATTCTCTTAAATGACACAAACACATAATGCAACACTGTATATTTTTTTCTGACAGCAAATATTTCGCTAATATGATGTTATCAAGATACAAAATGCCTCTTATAATGGAGAAATAAAGAGAAGAATTCCGTCTGTTAAAGGCTTTAAAGGAGAACTAAAGCTTAACTAAAGAAGTAGCTAGGAATGTTGTACATTATGTTTTGGGCTTCTGTACCAGCCCAAGGCAACCACAGCCCTTTAGCAGTAAAGATCTGTGTCTCCAAAGATGCCCCAGTAGCTCCCCATCTTCTTTTCTGCTGATTCACTGCACATGCTCTGTGCTGCTGTCACTTACTGAGCTTAGGGACCCACTCACAATATACAGTACACATAGAATAGAAATGTCACAATATAAAGCTGATTAGTAATTAATACAGATAATTACTACATGGCAGCACAGAAACCAGTGCAATTAGCATCAGAATTGAATAATCAGCAAACCTGTAGCATCAGCTTATATTACAGGGGAAGCTAATTTTCTGATGGATAATTAGCGACGACCCCTAAGCTTAGCTTCTCAACAGCCAATCAGAGCCCACTGAGCATGTGAGTGTCACAGACACCTTCCAAGATGGTGACCCCCTGTGACAAGTTTGAAGTCCTGGATCATTGCTGCCATTGAGATGCTAAAAATTGTAACCATATTAATTTTTAGGGTTTAGTTCTCCTTTAACTCATGAAAACATTTGGACTAATACTATATTGCTCCATAAAGATCTCATACCAGTTGATTGAAAATAGCAGAGTTGGCCTTTTCTCTGACATCCATGGGGATCATCATGGTTATATGACACATAGGGGGTTATTTACTAAACTCCGAATGCAAAAATCACGAAAAATTTGTGATTTTTTTTTATAAAATCTGACTTTTAAAAAAATCACGAATTTTTCAGAATTTATTAAACCTCTGAATCTGAAAATCCGGCATCTCAAACCTGTCGAGGTTGCATATAAGAGAAGTCCCAACGGTTTATTGATGTGCGCTGGGTTTCGTGCAATACCCACAAAGTTTTTGAAGTTTTCGGGTGAAAACTCCAAAAAAATTGTGAAAATCAGATAAAATGTCCGAAAAAATCTGGAAAATCAGATTTTTTACCGCAAACCAAATTGTCGAGAAAATGTAATAATATAATAATAGTAAAGTGGAAAAAAAACCGAAGCGGTTTTGATCGGAGTTTGTAGCAAAAAATATTGAGATAAATTTGGACTTTGATAAATAATCCCCTCAGGGGGTTATTTACTAAACTCCGAATGCAAAAATCACAAAAAGTTTGTGATTCTTTTTATAAAATCAGACACAGTTTTTGTAATTTATTAAACCCCGATGGAAAAAAAAGAATCAGAAAATCCAGCATCTCAGACCAGTCGAGGTTGCAAATAAGTCAATGGGAGAAGTCCCAATGATTTTTTGATGTGCGCTGGGTTTTTGGCAATACCCCAAAGTTTTCGGAGTTTTCAGGCAAAATTCTGATTTCTGGGTGAAAAATTGTGAAAATCGGATCAAAAATCTGAAAAAATTGAGAAAATCTGATTTATCACCATTTTTTCCACAAATAATATTTCCGGGAAAGTGTATTAATAAATAAGCCCAAAAACCTGTGTGGATTTGGTCAGAGTTTTTTTCAGGAAATATTGAGATAAATTCGGACTTACAGTCCCTTACAGTCACCAAAGCTCAAAGTTCTCACCTGACAAGCTGAATCCAGAGTGATGTAAGTTTCGAACTGGTCCCATTTGGATCTTTCCAGGACAAGTTATCCTTGAAGCTGGCGCGGGTGCTGCTGACTTGGGGCTAATCGTGACATCGTGGACAGGTCCGTCGTACAAGCCCCTGGGAACACCACGTATTTCTGCTAGCTACAAGCAAAATAAATCATATGCCGTGATTAAATATGGAAATATATATATATATCATATATATATGACACTTGGATATAAGAAATATATCCAAGTGTCAGATAGGAAAAATAAATTATGTTTGTGTTGTTATTGCTGCCGGCTCTCTGCACGAGAGATGGGATATTTGGACTTTTTTATGTTTTCCCTTTGGAATATATTAGAATGACTAATGAGTATACTAGAAATGAGATGTCCTAGTTTCACTCCATCCTCAATTCCACTGTGAGTTCTTTCAATATGGTGACTTTCAAACCGTAACAGTTCTGGAAACGATTATCTCTGAGGCTACAGACTCATTCCCTGCAAGGGATACTTTATTCTGAACGTGCTTATGGCTAACTGCTTCTTTTGAACAACTCTGGGTTACAGAGAGAACAGCTTGAGTATGAGAGATGACGGAAATACAACCTAAAAAAGACTAGCTTCAATCACAATGGAGAAGAAAGCGATGGCCAAGTTTGCAAAGTGTCACATGGGTAAGGCATTGGCATTCTCTTACATGCCCTTCAATTATACAGTATGTAATATCAGGAAGAGTGAATTAAATACTCCAAGGGAACCTCTGATTTAACACTGGGTCAATAGTAGGTATGAATTTCAGTGAATAGCCTTATTCCTTAGTGTGCTGCACATTGCAGAGTAATAGCACTTTAAATGTTTTGTTTATAATAATCTACTCCAGTCGGGATGGTGATGAAAACTAAAGGAAAGGGAAAGCTAAATCAAACGCTCTTAGTGCAAACTTATTGCAAACTTTTTGCAGCAGAGGAACCGAAGGGACCTGATCTAATGTATCCTCAGGGGCGTAACTACAGAGGAAGTGGACCCTGGAGGTGGCCATAGACGTAACAATTAAGTTTTTTTTTGGAAAAAATCTTTCCAAGGAAGATTGTTCGTTTCAATTCACACGTGTAGAGCTGAATTGTCAGATATACATATAGAAACAAAAGAATTCTACCTGTATTTGACGATTTAGCACTAATAATGGCCGATGTTTGGGCGCCTTCAAAGGCAACTGATCATCGACTGATATCCAAGTCTTCTGCCGATATCGGTCGGCTCTTCCCACCATACACGCACCGACTATCGTACAAAAATTTGTTTCGTACAATATTATATGTGAGTCTATGGCCACCTTGAGGCTGCAGGGTGGTCCAGAAGGTACAGGGGGCCACATGAGGCAATTTCAACATATTTTTGTAAAAAGTACAAACTCTGGATATGTTGCAGGCCCTAAAATTAATTAGCTGTGGGGCCCAGTTACATCTAGTTATGTCAATGTGTATCCTGAGTCATCTACACTCACAAGGGGGAAATGTGATAAACGTAGCTAACTCAATCAAGTCTTCAAAACCATAACCGTATAGGCTTCCATACTGGTGACTGATATATGCTACTTTTTTTTTTTTTTTTGGTTGCTAAAGGATTCTGCGATTTTTATTGCATCACCCCTATTTCCTGACCCCTGTAGCAGCAGCATCATAATGAAAACAATGGAGATGAGTCTGCACTGTAAAACAGGGATCCCAAACAACTGAAGTAGCAGCTATGATACTGAATATATATTATTATTGCTAAGAATAACCAGGGTCGGACTGGGGGGCTACTTTCTCAGGGCCCCCCTTCCGGCACCCCCCCAACACACACACACTGCACCCCGCATGATCGTGGGACCCACCGGGTTTTTTCCCGGTGTCACAACGGCCCAGTCCGACTCTGAGTTTACCCTACTGCTACAATATATACTAGCATGTTCTATTATAATCATATTAAAGTAGGGATGTCATAAAGTAGATAATATAGCTTAAAGAAAACAGTAAAACAAAAAAAATTAAAGTGTCTTAAAGTAATGAAAATATCATATAATATTGCCCTGGTAAAACTGATGTGTTTGCATCAGAAACTCTACTATAGTTTATATAAACAAGCTGCTGTGTAGCAATGACGGATATTGAACTAAGGCTATATGGCACAGGTTAAATAATGGATAACAGATAACACCATTATGTTCTACAGAGCTTATCTGCTGTGTAACCTGAGCCTTTTCTCCTTTGAATGGCTGCCCCCAATGCTACATAGCAGCTATATTTTGCTTTCTGAAGCAAACACACCAGGTTTACCAGTGCAGGGCAACACTACATTATATTTCTATTACTTTAAAACACTTTTATTTTTTGATGCTACTGTTCCTTTAAGCCGTAGTTCTTTTTAAGATGATAAATAGAGTACAGCTGTAAGGTTATCTCCAGACGCTACAAACAGGCACTTACTGCTCAGAGCAGGAGAGCTTTCTGATTTGACAGAGGCTAATGGGTGAACTAGACTGGAATTTTTTTGCTTGGTGTGTAACATTAATAAAACGTGATTATCTGGAGACAGCAGAGCTGCGGGGCTGTAGTAGCTATCACAGCCAATCTGTCACATTAGGGATGGCTACTAGAATGCGTGGGGCTTCTTGGGACACCATGTTTGAACAGCTGATCCTTTACACTAAATATGAGGATAAATCAAAAAAGGCAAGTAGAGCCGCCTAATTACTGTAATTAGGCAGATAAATATGAAAATATATTAATATACTTAAATATTTAAATATTTAAATATTAATGTTTAGCACTCTGCCTGCAATGTCACTGGCCCACCCCTCTGATGTCATGGCTCCACCCCCTGCCATGGGCCACGGAAAGGTGGCAACTCTAGGGCAAACTGTTAAAGGAAAATTTTACCCCCCAAAAGGAATACTTAAGCAACAGATAGTTTACATCATATTAAGTGGCATATTAAAGAATCTTACCAAACTGGTATATATATTTAAGTAAATATTGCCCTTTTATATATTTCCATTACGCCACCATTTTGTGATGGTCTGTGTGCTGCCTCAGAGATCACCTGACCAGAAATACTGCAGCCTATGAGGAAGTGCCCCAACAGGCACGAAACTCGTCAGGCCATGTCCTAATGTGTCCTAAATGTTTTGTATGTTTTTTACTTGCTGCTTTATTACTTTTTGCAAACTGGAGAGCTGCTGAATAAAAGGCTAAATAACTACAAAACATTAAAATATGAGCAATTAAAATAGTTGGTCACTTACATTCTAATAAGTGGCCTATCAAGAAAACTATGGCCCTTTCACACATTTTCCCTTGAGCTGCCATTTTGTGATGTTCTCTTGTTTCACTCACTGATCACCTGACAGGAAATAATGCAGCTGTGTCTGTAACAGGAAGAAGTGTGCGAGTGAAAGGCACAGCTCTGTTCATTCATTGGCTGATGCGCTGTACGCTAGCATGTCTGAGTGCCTTTGGTTTGTGTGAGAGCACAGTGGGAGTCATTTATCAACACTGGGCAAATTTGCCCATGGGTAGTAACCCATGGCAACCAATCAAATTATTGCATTCATTTTTCTACTTGCAGCTGACTTTAAAAGCTAAAGTGATTGGTTGCTATGGGTAACTATCCATGGGCAAATGTGCCCAGTATTGATAAATGCGGCCCAGTGACTCATAACTTATAATTGTGCATAAATATAGAGACTTATATGAAATGATGTGCTCTTACCCTGTTTCTAGCTCTGATCCTCTTGTACACATAATCGGGGAATGTTTTCCTGGGTACAAAACGTCCGGATCCCTGGCTCACATGGAGATTTCCATCTTCCAGCACAATCCTTCCCTGACTAATCACAACCTCTGGGGCACCGTGGCATTCCATCCCTTCAAATATGTTCAGCTCCAAGGCCTGATAGAAAGAATAAGATATGGGTCACTTAATTGCAGCACCATTATCAGCACCCTTCGTAGGATTGCCACCTGTTCAGTTTTGACCCAAACAGTTCGGTTTTTGGAAGGCCTGTTCAGGTGTCAACTTTGAAACCCAAACAATAATCTGGCCAATACACGAAAAGCATTTAAATACTAAGATACTCACCCCAACATGGCTTAGTTACTATCAAGTGCAGTTAATTTCTTATTGTTACAGAAAAAAGCTAATCAATCAAAAATAAGATTTTATTTCTAAATTAGCATTGCTGAATTTCAGATGGATAATTGATTTCTGTATAATAGATCTAATTAAAGGATTGGGCTTACTCATCAGGCAGAATAGAGATACTGTAGGTTTGCCACCTGTGTGGTTTTGAACTGGGCATCAACATTGACAGTGGAATCTAATTGATGCAATAACCTCACCCCGGTGTCATAACTCCACCAACATCATTGTGCCCACCCAGGGCTGTATTTAGGTCTAATGCCGTCCCTACGCCGTGAGTGTGACATCACGCAACGTATTCAGCAGTAGGGATGTAGCGAACTGCCGATTTGGTGTTCGCGAAAAAATGCGAACGTTCGCGGACAGTTCGCGAACTTCGAACACCCGCTAAAATCGTTCGATTCGAACGATCGAAGGATTTTAATCATTCGATCGAAGGATTTTCTTTCGAATCGAAGGATCGAAGCCATTCGATCGAATGCTTTTCATTCGATCGAATGCTTACAATGGTTCGAACGAATGGAAATCGTTCGATTTTTAGCGGTCGAAGGAATTCGAATGGTCGAACGATTTGTATTCGAATCGAACGCGAACTCAAAATGCGAACGTTCCCAAACGTTCGCGAACATTCGGCGGACGCGAACGGTCGAAGTTCGCGCGAACTAGTTCGCAGCAGAAGAGTTCGCTACATCCCTATTCAGCAGATGTGAAGTCAGCGTGCCGTGAGCTAGATGTCACTTCCACATTCTTCCTCTGCCCCCCTCACCCACTCCTATGGAAATCCTTGGTGGAGGGTGGGAAAAAAATAGGCACCCCTAGAACCGCGATGCCCTAGGCACAGGCCCTCTGGGGCCTATATATAATTACGGCCCTGTGCCCACCTCTGATGTTATCATGCCTGTTCCTACATCACTGCCCCACCCCCAATGCTATTTGACCCACCCCCCCATTAGGGTTTAGCCATAAGCAAAGGTGGTAACCCTAACCCCTCATGATCATGATTTGGATCAGTTTAGTTTATAAAAAGAAAAAAACCCCAGAAGGCACTTAGTTAACTTTACCACATTGTGGGTCTTTGCAGAGATAATTTTTGCTGTTTTGGGATTCCAGATGACTAAATCGGCATCCGAACCCGTTGCGACCCTTCCCTTTCGGGGATACACATTGAAGAGTTTTGCAGCGTTGGTGCTGGTCACAGCCACAAATGTATTCTCATCCATTTTGCCAGAAGTCTGAAAAAGAAAAAAATAAACAAGGAGATCAGTAAATGAATGGAAAGCAGTATGGTCACAAGAGCCACACAGGGACCCACGGGGCCCCTGTGAGGCTGCAAAAAACTGTAAGCCCACTGTAGTTTTATAGAATTTTATAGACTCCTTTTGTGCAGTGGAACACAGTCAGTGGGATGTTGTGAGTCATATTTTAACAGATGGGCTAGTTGTGCATCCATGTGTCATGAATTTCCTGGGCAAGCACACAGCTTAGAAGAAAAACATTGGACATCTTATTGGGTCTTCCACCAGTGACACTTTTTGGATAAAAGCGGCTTTTGATGGTTTACAAGCCTGACCTGTGCTTTTCTAATATTGAAGTGGAAAGTTTCATTTTTCACCTTCTAAAGCAGCTCTAGGAGGTGGGGTCGCCGACCCTGTAGACTGTTCTAAATGGATACATTTAGTTGATACATTATCTTTGTCCCTGTTGAGCAGAATCTCTGGGTTTCATTACAGGCAGCTGTTAGAATTGATACAATAGTTGCTATTACTCCAGAGATGCTGCTGAGAAATGTATCAACTCAATGTTGCAAAATTATAACAGTTCAGAATCTGCACCTGAATTACTGAGCTGCCAGACTCAAACACCAGAGACAGGGACATTCAACTTTAAACTTAGATTTTGAAAAAACTAGGGATGCACCGAATTCAGGATTTGGCCAAGATTCTGCCTTTTTCAGCAGGGTTCGGATTCGGCAGAATCCTTGCGCCTGGCCTTACCGAATCTGAATCCTAATTTGCATATGTAAATTGTGGGGAGGGCAGGATTTCACATGACTTTTTGTTACAAAACAAGGAAGTAAACCAATTTTTTCCACTTTTTCCTTTCCCATCCCTAATTTGCATATGCAAATTAGGATTTGGATTCGGTTCGGTATTCGTCGAATCTTCCAAGATGGATTCGGGGATACAGCCGATTCCAAAATAGTGGATTCGGTGCATCCCTAGAAAAAACTGTAAAAAATAAAAATTAGAAAGCAATTGAAAAAGGTTTTCTGGGGAGCAATCTGAAAACAACTGAACTGAAAAAAGTGTTTGAAAGGTGAACAACCCCTTTAAAGGGGAAGGAAACCTAGTCGGCGCAAACCCCCCCCTCCCGTTTGTTGCCCACCCTCCCTCCTCCCCCCTGGCCTACCCGTCCCGCTGGGCAAATGCCCCTAACTTGTTACTTACCCTTCTGCGCAGGTCCAGTCCAGGGAGTTCACAGACGACATCTTCTTCCACGCGATCTTCTTCCTGCTTTGAACGGCGCATGCGCAGTAGGATCATTTCGCCGGTACGATCTACTGCGCATGCGCGTGACTTTTGGCGCATGCGCAGTACGTCCGTACCGGTGAAATGCTCCTACTGCACATGCGCCAAAACGCCGTTCAAAGCAGGAAGAAGATCGCGTGGAAGAAGATGTCGTCTGTGAACTCCCTGGACTGGACCTGCGCAGAAGGGTAAGTAACAAGTTAGGGGCATTTGCCCAGCGGGACTGGTAGGCCAGGGGGGAGGATGGAGGGTGGGCAACACACGGGAGGGGGGAGGGTTTTTGCGCCAACTAGGTTTCCTTCCCCTTTAAAGATTCACTAAACCCATGTATTGCACTGGTCAACCCCACTTTACTACAAATACCAGTATACCTTAAAGAGGTTGTTCTCCTTTAAGGTAACTTTTAGTATGATATAGAGAGTGTTATTATGAGACAATTTGCAATTGGTTTTCATGTTTTATTATTTCTAGTTTTTGAGTTATTTCGTTTTTTATTCCTCAGCTTTCCAATGTCAGCAATATGGTTGCTAGGCTCCAAATGACCCTAACAGCCATGCACTGATTTGAATAAGAGACTAGAATGTGAATATGAGAGGGCCTGAAGAGACAAGTGATGAATACAATTTAGCAATAATAATAAAGTTTTAGCATTACAAAACATTTTTTACATGGTGACCCCCATTTGAAAGCTGGAAAGAGTCAGAAGAAGAAGGCAAATAATTAAAAAAGTCTAAAACAAAAAATAATGAAGGCCAATTGGGAAGTTGCTTAAAATTAGCCTATAACATACTAAAAGGTAAACCACTCCTTTAACATAGTGTCTCGGTTGAAGCATGCAGGGAGCAACATCAGGTTGTATTCTTAAATCAATATGGCTCAATATCATTTGTTTTCTATGTGTAATTACGTTTTTCATCAACTTCTGCAGAGAACTAGGGGATGAAGTGAGGCAGCTTTACAGTTGCATTTAGTATCCCTTAATTCATTGCTCACTTACCACACACTTATCCCAAATGATTGTCATCCTTTCTTCTATTCCATTTGTCCCCTCAGGAATCAAGGTGAAGTTGTCCTTCCCTACAGCTTTCTGTGCTGTGGTAAAGGTGCAATGTGCGCTTCCCGTCACTTGAAGATCGCCACTGGATGAAATCAAGGAAACACGCAACATTAAAACTGGCCAAAGGTAACCCAGGCTTCTACTGTACAATAAATCAAACTTTATCTGTAATAGTTATGTTAACCTCAAGGCAAGAGCAAAAAGTATGACACCATCCCTTGATATCAGACCATACTGTATAGCCATGGGGGCAGCCATTCAAGCACAGGATACACAGTAGATAACAGATAAGTACTACTATAGTTTATCTAAACAAGCTGCTGTGTAGCTATGGAGGCAGCCATTCAAGCACAGGAAACACAGTAGATAACAGATACATACTACTATAGTTTATCTAAACAAGCTGCTGTGTAGCCATGGGGGCAGCCATTCAAGCACAGGATACACAGTAGATAACAGATATATACTACTATAGTTTATATAAACAAGCTGCTGTGTAGCCATGGGGGCAGCCATTCAAGCACAGGATACACAGTAGATAACAGATACGTACTACTATAGTTTATATAAACAAGCTGCTGTGTAGCCATGGGGGCAGCCATTCAAGCACAGGATACACAGTAGATAACAGATAAGTACTACTACAGTTTATATAAACAAGCTGCTGTGTAGCCATGGGGGCAGCCTTTCAAGCACAGAATACCCCCTATAGTAGTACTTATCTGTTATCTACTGTGCATCCCCATTGCTACACAGCAGCTTGTTTATATAACCTATAATAGTGTTTCTGAAGCAAACACAGCAGTTTTACCAGTGCAGAGTAACACTACATTAAATTTCATTACTTTACCACACTTTCATTTTTGTGGTCTTACTGCTCCTTTAAGCAGTCTCCGATTTCGCCGAAAAACAATACAAAGTTATGAACCCTGTGTTGTAATATATACCAGTTTATATGCAAGTTGTATGTGCTGTACACAGTTATGCTCAGTTATTTATATAGTGCCCCTGCTCCAGTGGAGCTTACAATATAAGGTCCCAATCACATTTACACTCACTGTGGACAGTCAGGAGTCAATAAACCTTCCTATATTGTTCTTGGAGTGTGGGAGGCAATTGAAGTACCCCAAGGAAACCCACAAAGAAACAGGTACAACATGCAAACTCAAATGATGAGGACCCCCAAGTGCTATCTACAGAGCCACTAAACTAACACATGCCCATGGCTGAATAGTGAAATTATTAGCACCATGTTTGTTGCTGACAATATACACTCCAGTTTGGAAGCCCTTGATACACAGGCAAGGACAGCAGGAATGTCTGTAAAGTGCGGAAGAGGCAAGGACTTCTGGGAGGAGGTAGGTAACTAATAGGCTATATATATATATGCTAAAAACAGGAAATACAGTAATAATGGAATCCCATTCATGGCTCTGTTACATTGGGGTCTACTTGCTCTTTAGTTAAACGAGTGATCAACAAAATTACCCACCAGGACCCATTGACTTACCATGAGAGTAATGAAGTGAGATGGTCAGGAGTTGAGGGGTCAGGGCTTATAGGAGGGGAGGTCACGTAGGCAGCAGCCTTTGCCCAGTTTTTGCTCCAGTAATGAGTTCCGTCCGTGCCAATGCTGGCTGTGAGTGTCTCCCCATACACAACAATTCCTACAATACAACCAATTATCATATCTTTTCCAATGTACCTGTAGTGGGTATGGGAGGATGTTTATCATGGGAAGATGTTTATTATAGTCATTAGTGAAGTCCTCACCATCAAATGAGCTGTTAGAATGAGGCATAACTGAGGTTCAGAACTGCTGGGTTGGCTCCTACAGAAACCCAGCGCAAAGCAAGTGGTTGGGGCAATCTGACAGACACAGAAATCCCCATTCATACACAAACATTTACTTTTCACCCACATTATATCATTTTCCTCACCCATAATACATTTAAAATGAATCTGTTTTTCATGTTCAAGCGTAGAATATTAACCCCAAATAAATGAGGTAAAGCAACGCCAGATTTCAAGCCTGAGTGACCTTGGCAAATGGCAAAGCTAAACAAGAATTAGATTTAATGATTGTGGGAGATTTGATTATGTGGCTTTAGATCAGACTGTCACCCAGTCTGACTGTTAAAGCGACTGTTTGTATTTTTACCTTTTTTCTTTGCTTGGGCAATCACATCTGCAGCTCCTCTGCTCATAACCTTGGTGATGTATAGGGGGCAGTTGGCCTGCTTTGCGATTGTTATTGCACGGTACGCTGCCTCCGCTTCCACCTGCCAAAAAAAAAGGAAGCAGGTGAGCCGCATCTGTCTGCACTCCTCGCTTTAAATGCAAGGCGGGGACAATGAATAACATGCCAGCAAGTTCTTTACCTCTTCAGGGTGGCTGAGTACATGACCCTCGGGCCCTGTGATGCCACATTCCAACACACGATTTTGCTCCTGTGCAAAATAAATAACTACATGAATAGAAATGACTTTGCTTAATGGAACGTTACATTTGTTGGTTCATTACTGGAACACTCGGGGACAGATTTACTAAACCCCAAACCACTTGAGACTTGCAACGGCTAAGCCCATCAATCCCAGCTTGTTATATAGCCATGTTTTCAATCATGGCTATTCTGTAAATCCTTCTAATCGGTGCTTAGTGATGTAACTTGTCCCACATGACTCATTAAAACATGTGTATTATAACAAATAATGTAACCCCCCCCCCATAGTAAAATGCACCTTAAAAGCACTTGGCCTTCAGACTTGTGCCTTAATATGTTCATGGAAATCATTAAACCTTATATAAAATGTGAGGGACATTTCATCTACTGGGATGGGGCTGAATTGGTAGACCCAAACCCCAAGGTAAAGCTGCCAAGGTCGGTCTCTCTCTTTATGGGGCCCAAGTATATTGTAGTAGACTGTAGTAAAGAAAATCACAGCCTCTTCACCTCAAGAGTGGGTCTCATTATGATGGGGACAGTGTTTTAAAGAAGAGCATGTTCCCCCCTCAAAACAAAGACCTGACAGTGGCCAAGGAACCTTTGAAATTAAATCATGCCACTTACCTCTTGAATAATGTCCCCGTTTTCTGCATGCACTTGGGCTATTGCTCCCAGGTCTCTGATAATGCTGAATATTTCATACATCTGTAAACACAGCAGGTGGGTCTTAAGCTTCTTAAAAGTTATAGTCATAATTACCCAGTAAATCTGTCACCAAGGCAGGTATTCTGCATATCGTTTACCTCTGCGTCTGTGCACTGGTATTGGTCTTTGTAGGCCATAAAGACGAGAAAGGAGTTGACACCTTCAAAAGAAAGAGTTCCATTTACTGATTGAATTGTTAGTGCTTGATACTTGAAGAGGGCCTTTGTACAAAAATGTTTGCCAGAAACATTATATAAGTTATTAAGAAGGTTATAATACAATTTTGGCTTTTTGAAGGCACTATTCCATGATGAATATATTGGAGGTGATGCCTAGATTATGACTTTAATGACATGGAGTAAGTTTCTGGTTTGTTTATTTTAGGGATGCACCGAATCCACTATTTTGGATTCGGCCGAACCCCCGAATCCTTCGCGAAAGATTCAGCCGAATACCGAGCCCGAACACTAATTTGCACATGCATATGCAAATTAGGGGTGGGAAGGGGAAACCATGTTTTACTTCCTTGTTTTCTGACAAAAAGTCATGCAATTTCCCTTCCCGCCCCTAATTTGCATATGTAAATTAGGATTTGGATTCGGTTTGGCCAGGCAGAAGGATTCGGCCAAATAAAGGAGCCTCAAGAATCTGGAACATTCAGACAACGTTGGTCCGATTTACAGAGTTGAGGACAGCTGGTGGCTGAATTGTAGCTGCACCAAATACAAAGCATCTTCATCTGAGACACTTGCACCATCTTTGATTCTAAATGCCACTGAGCAAGACCCTTATAACTAAAACTAGAAGCCTTTTGATTTTCGCCGCTACTAGAATGCCAAAGTGTCATTTTAAAAGAAAGATAATGAGGCCCTGGTTCTTATACTAAGTCCTCCATATACATGGGCTCATGCCTACTCATAACTTCAGGGCAAATTGGACAATTATATCCAAAAAAACGAATGACACTCACATTGAGCTTGTTCTCCAAAACATCCAAGACATTTATTTGCAGCAAAAGTAGAGGTACACGTTTGATCACCTTCCACATTTCCTCCATTCACAGCTCTGCTACACTTGATTTTTTTATTGTGGACTCATACCCATATATATGCTGTTGGGTCACTAGTTGACCTCCAAGTGCAAAAACTAATTCTGGTGTGATTATAACTTTGTAAATTACTACAGGTATGGGACCTGTTATCCTGAATGCTCGGGACCTGGAGTTTTCCATAATTTGGATCTTCATACCTTAAGTCAATTAGAAAATCATATATACAATATACAGTAAATAAACCCAATAGGCTGGTTTTGCCTCCAATAAGGATTAATTATATTTTAGTTTGGATCAAGTACAGGCTACTGTTTTATTATTACAGAGAAAAAGGAAATCATTTTTTTTAAAATTTGGATTATTTGGATAAAATGGAGTCTATGGGAGATTCGGAGCTTTCTAGATAACAGGTTTCTGGATAAGCTGTACTGTAATTATTATTGGACACCACACAAACCAGCTCTATAAATTTAGGTTCAAGAGCTCAAGCTGTTTACAAAGAAACCTTTTCCCAGTACCTTTAGTACAATCCCCTGCAATAACATTGCACTTCCATAGACGTGATACATTTCACAAGGAATAATCCTCGTTCCAATAACTCAGAAAGCATTTTGATATCTTCTGCAGCTAATTAGTAGGTTTTTGTCTCTGATTATTTATAATACTATTCTTTCAGGTTTGTTCAAGCAAAGCTCTACTGCAATGCTGTATCCTGCTAATAATCATCGGTGGCTAGATCTGCATTTTATTGCCATTGCTATGGTGACGTTACACCAAACAGCTCATTTATATGCAAGAAAAAGATGTTTTATTAGCTTTTAAAAGATTTCTAGGAGTGATGATTTAGGCTGTTTCATAATACAGTACATATCTGCCAAGGTATTCATCTCATTTCTAAGTGGCATAAAAAATACAAAAATAGGGAAAGGTGCAGATTGATTTTATAGTCCGATCCTGAAAATCCAATTGAACTCAATGGTGATATGAAGAATATAATTAACGTCTAGTGATGAGCGAATCTGTCGCCGAAATATTTGCGAAAAATTTGTGAAATGGCGAAAAATTTGCAAAGTGCATTGAAGTGTGTATTTTTACAGGCAACAATTTTTCACGCTCGAGACAATTTTTCTCACTCCAAATGCATTAAAGTCAATGGCCGTTTTTTCTTATGGCGACTTTTTTGTCCCAATGCATTAAAGTCAATGGCATTTTTCCATGGCAAATTTTTGTTGCAGATTTGCGAGAAAATTCAGAATTTCGCAGCAAATCCATCGCTGGCAAATAAATTCGCTCATCGCTATTAACAACATTACTTTGAATTATAAACTTTGGTGATTGGAATACAAATAGAATAGAGCCTAAACTATAACAGAAGCAATAACATAACAAATAATTAAATTGTAGTCTTATAGTGCAGCCATTGTTTTAGTAGCCATGGCAAGTGACCCTGATAACTGTTTTAAACTGAAAGCTACAAGGAAGCAAAACATGGTTGGCTATGTATCTCTTCTCCATTAAGATTACAAAGGAACCTTTACCCCAGAAGCTTGCAATCTGCACTTATGCTATAGTCTATACAGTATGTCTGTATTCCAACCAACTTACCTTTATCCTTCACTAATGCCTCTAGCTCTTCTTTCAGGCTCTCGTGCCAGTGGGTAATATCTACATGCAGGGAATAATCACAGCACACCTTGCCATCAGCCCATTCTCTCCATTGGTCGTAGGCTTGTACCAGGTTCATTCCAGAGTCAGGGAAGACATGGTCAACTGGAAGAACAGTTATGCAGCCAGTTAGCAGAAGATTTCCTTCCATTTTTGAAATGGCTTATAGTCAATAAGAATCTCACTGATTATGGCAAAAACAAAGGGTGCAATTCAGTCAGGGTAGGCATTTTAACACCTAAACATACCGATATAGGAGTGGCTTGCATGCATAAATTAGAGCTCAGGTTTAAAGGAACATAAATGGAAGAAACACCTTAAAATGAATTATACTAACCATACCACAATATATGTTTTGGTACATACTTATCATGGTGGTGCCTCCAGCAATTGCAGCTTTTGTTCCTTGGAAGAAATCGTCAGCGCTAGTCATCCCCATGACCGGCATCTGGAGCCTTGTGTGAACATCTATCCCTCCGGGTACAACCAGCAACCCATGGGCATCAATGGTTTTCACCCCACCAGGAACAATTAGATTCTCTCCAATTTGCCTTAATAAAAAGATACGTATAAAAACAAGAATGAATCACTGCAAACACTTCTGTTGTCTGAATGGTTCAGCATCTAATGACTTGATTGGTTCAGCTTGTAACTTGGTGACTTGGTCTGTTCAATTCAGTTCAATTGATTTGTCCACCTTTATCCACTAAAAGAGGTCTACTCATATATTATAAATGGTGTTATAATATTGCTTTAAGGACACAGTTACTCACTTTATTAAACCATCTTCAATATAGATATCGGCCAGGAAGGACTGATCATCGTTCACAATCTTCCCACCTTGTATTAGAAGTCGGTCACTCTGCAGAACAACAAAGTTATAAGATTAACGAATCGGACAGCTACTGTACAATGCTGGCAAACTAAAACAAATGAATAAATGACAGGGTTAGATGTCAGACATGCAAGTAAACAGTGACAACAGAGGCTGATATTTGGAGTTAGCCAGGAAAATATGTAATGGCTTACTGTGGGGTCCATTGTCTTTTACTTCTGTCTAAGCAATTCCTAATCCTAACCAGCTACAAATGAAAGTTATGAATTTCTTTGTGCAAGTAGGTGCCACATAATAATTGTAACCTCACTGAAGTAGCAGTTTCCATGAAACAAGGCAATAATCTATATTTTTAGTCTGCGGGTTTCATTTGTGAATGCTCAATTATGGCTTGGTTACCAACTGTCCTAGCTGTATGAATGTTCTAATATTCTGACTGCCTAGAGACTGTCCTAGTCCCATGACCATTTTATTGCCTTGACTGGCTGTTGATTGAACATTTAAACAACAGACAAAAAGCAATATACCTAAGCGCTCAACCCAATAGGAAGCACCTAAAATGCTGCTGATAAATGGTTTCGTAAGTGTAGCCCTTATATTAGGGCCTGAACTTCTGATGAGATTATCTAAATAGCCATCAAGCCAGCAATGTTTGCACAAATTGATATGACAATGTACAATCAGACCCAAGCAAGGTTGGTAGGCGTGATGGCAGTTTCCTCTTGGGCTTGCCTGTTTTGAAGAAGTTGGGTCACTACAGCAGTTGGCTTATAACAATGCATTAGTTTGGCTTCCTCAGTGCACTTTAAACTGAATATCTGTATCTAGTTTTCAGCACCACTGATTGTGATCTGATTGCATGGAAATGGTTTGCAGTGATTCTGCAACCTACATTATAGCAAGAGCATGGCGGTTAGTCTTCACCACTGAAGGGAATAGAGAATAATGAAAGCAGACAACAGATGGGCTGCTATAGGTTTCTTTAGATGTTGTCTTCATGCGTAGGTTAAACTTCCCAGGTTCCCATGCCACATGACAAGCAGAAGTTATTACTGAACATTTTCACATAGCCCAGCATTGGGGTAGCAACTACAGCAGATACTGATGAAGTGCCAGAAGGAGGCATGAAATGCATTAGGTGATTGTACACATCATAGTAATGGTACAGTATCTGGTCCATGCTTTTATAAGAAGTATTAAGTTTTTCATTAAAGTAACTATTTTGTGCTGTTCTGTCTTTGTGAATGAAACCATGAACAATGCTCATGCTATGTGCCAAGGTTCCCACATGCTAAGAAGCTTTGCCATTTAATTTTTGTTTTATTAATTAATAAAATTAATATACACCAATAAACACATATTTTTGGTGTGTACCACTGATCCCTTCTCCAATTTTTTCTGTGTGTAGCAACAGTTGTGGATGGAGTGGAACCGGATCCAAATAGCATATTAAAAGGCACAAGGAATGCAAAAAAACAGGTTGCATTCTCCCCTGCAAATATTTGCACTACTTAATTTCACGGTTCACTACACACAATATGCACTGTATATCTTATAGTGTTGGCAGCAGTAAAAGAAAAGCAGTGATATCCATTCCAAGTGGAATGTTTGGCATTATAAAATAATTGTTTTTGCATTTGGTACAGTATCAGATGGATGTCCTCAAGTATTGGTTGTTTCGACTTTTTGAGGCTGACTATAAAAAATACAATGACCCATAGGTAAATGTGGCCATAGATGTAAGAATTACGATCTTTCCTGGAAAAGATGTTTTCAAGAAAGATTGTTTGTTTCAATACACTCGTGAGTAGAGCTGAATCTTTGGATATACAGGTAGAACAAATTGAAAAAGTATTTCGGTCTGATGCCGCCCTAGGCATAGGACCTAAATATGCCCTTACGTTGTGTGTGTTGATGTCACACACCGGCACACTGACATCACGTATCATGTGTATTGACATCATACAACGTATTCAGCGGAAGTGACGTCACCACGCTGTGCGTGTGATGTCACATCCACATTCTTCCTCTGCTTCCCTACCCCTCACACCATCAGCTCCTTCACGGAGGGTGGGGAGGTTTTTAAAAAAAAAAAACAAAAAGAAAAAAATAGGCAACCTGAGGGCCGCCCCCAAAACTGTGCCACACTAGGCACAGGCCCTCGGAGGCCTATATATAAATACGGCCCTGCCTGTATGTGACGATTCAGCACTAACAATGCGCGCATCAAAATTTTCCACCTGGGCTGATCAACGAGTGGACCAATATCCAACCTTCTGCCGATATCGGTCGGCTCGTCTCCCGCCATACACACAACGAATATTGTACGAAATTATTTTTATACTGTAATATTGATGGATGTATGGCCACCTTTAGTCTGTTTCTATCCAACCAATAGCATCAACCTAGTTCCACCAGTGGAGACATCTTTGGGCAGTGATTGTCAGACTTTAGTGAGGACCCTCTTAGCTCATAACAAGATTACTCAAATGAGAAAACATGACTATGCCCGCCACAGTTCTAATGGCATATGAAATGATAATTATTCACCCCCAAATAATACTGTTTGCTAAGCATGCAGGGAAATCTAGAAGAGCATAGAGGCCGGATAACTACCATTTAGGCTGAACGCCCACTCCCTACATTGCTCCATTCCACTTACAGTTTTGGAAACACTGTGCTGGGGTGTAATTGGTCAGTCTGCTCTCTGTTAGCTCACAACTAAAGCTCATCACTTTCCCACAACCATGTAGCTCTACCTTAAAATAATTCCTACTATAGCCCTTCTATGGCCAGAGAAAACATATAAGACTTATGCTGTAAAACCAAAGAATAAAAAAAATACACAATATTATTTTGAACTTGTAGACTAAATGGACCTCCATTGCCATGCATGTCACAACCTAAAACCCATTGCCCCATCTGGCAATGAGCTGATTAGAAATAAAAGGCCTTGATTACATTTCTCATTGATGCCACTTAATATGCTCGTCCCATGCACCTGACCTCACCCTCCTTTGTTCTTGGGTCATAAAATCTGTCTGGGGCATATTCCTCATTTTATAGCCTACAGACCCCCACTGTCAGTATCTTCCTTGTTATTATAATCCATATACAGTATGAAAGCTGCAGTTCAACAACAGCTGGTAAGACATCACTGATGCATATCCTAAAAATTTAATTAACACTAATGATACAATAAAACCTATCATTTGACTGATCTTTTTTAGTGTTGTTCTTCCAAGAGGCCCCCACTGCTACCACCGAAACAATGTTGCAGCAGTTTTTTCCTCCAGTCGGTTCACTAGCTCCCATAATGCCTTGCATACTTTTGTTATTCTCTTTCTTTACAGATCTCTTATCAAAGAACATGAGGCATTGTGGGCAGGGATGGGCGAATTTGACCCGTTTCATTTCGCCAAAAATTCGCCGCCGGCGAAATGTCGCAGACGCCCATTAAAGTCTATGGGCGTCAAAAAAAATTTGTCGCGCGGCGAAATTATTTTGTCGCGTCTTTTTTTTGACGCACGTCTCCATACAAGTCTATGGGCGTAATTTTTTCGGCGCAACTAGGCGAAAAAATTCGCCCATCCCTAATTGTGGGAATTGGAGTCTTGGCTGAATAGGTGCTGCTTAAAGGATAAGTAAACCATGAAAATAAGTGAATGTAAAATCGATGAGGGGGCTATTCTAAGCACTTTTGTAATGTACATTGATTATTTGTTTATTTTTCATTCCAAGATATTAAGGGATACATGTACTGTTAACATCAATGAAATTTGTTACAACAGTGCCACCTGCTGGTCATTTCCTGACCAGTCTGACCACCAAGTAGTCAAGGAAGAAATTGTCAGGAGAAAGAAAGAGTCTGTTCTGATGTTCTTCTGCTTAGGAAAAAAAATAGAAACCTTTTTCACATCTTTCTTAAGCAGAAGAACATCAGAGCAGCCTCTTTCTTTCTCCTGACAACTTCCTTGACTACTTGGTGGTCAGACAGGTGGGAAAATGACCAGCAGGTGGTGCTTTTGTAATAAAATTCATTATTAATAACAGTACATGTTTCCTTTAATATCTTGGAATTAAAAATAAATAAATAATGAATGTACATTACAAAAGTACTTAGAATATCACCCCCATCAATTTTACATTCACTTATTTTTAAGGTTTACTTGTCCTTTAACTGTTACGTAGTTTCAGTGTTACATGTAGTCAGGAGCAGCAGTGCAAGAGATAGAAAAGAGAAGACGTACACTGATTTCCTTATCGAATACATTTACAAATAACTTCATTTCATCAGAAATATTGCTTAAAACTATATTCTCTTTCATTATGCATTATACCCAAAATATTTGGGTACATTTCTGTAATGCTAAAAAACAAGACCGCAAAACTTACAAACTTTATGAAATGCCTAATCTGATTCTCCACTTGCTCTCTAGGTATGATAAATAAGGTCTGGTAACGGTGTGACTTATCAATGCAGTATGTGATGTTCAGAAGCAGCAGCCTGTTCCACGTTAATGGCTGATTGAAAGGGTTTTCCCCCAGGGACCACCGGCTTTGTCCACAGATCTCTAATTATGGCAGGACACAGGCAGTCTATTGTCTTCAGGGCTGGGGTAAGGAGAGGCTTGTCACAGGCTGCATGGGGCGTTTCATTCAGCAGGGTTTCGTGTAGAGATTTTAAAAGGGGTTTTATAAAGTACAAAGCCTATACATGACAAATGAGTGCCCTCTTTCGCTTCAATACTTTGTAATTGTATATCCCTCTTCCCTATTTGCACAGAGGATTAAATAAAATGCAGCCAGGTCCCACTCACACAACACTCAAGGGTTCAGCTATCATATAATATTATACATCAAGTGCTTCCAATCTCATTCACTCGTGAGTTTGGGAACATGTAGAGTTTTAGAAAACAAAATAAAAGGATAGTTTGCCTTTAAATATAGGTTATGAAAGAGTCAAAGGTCCTGAGAACTGTTTCACAATTTTAAAATACATACTGTATGTCGCCAGATTAAGGCCATGAAACTCAGAGGGGCCTTCTACTAAACCTTTATATTAAAGGTAAAAAAAATAGCAATAAGACCTTGGTGCTGCTATTGTCCTTGGTGCTACTAAGTGTTGCTCTAAGCACTGCTCTCAAAAGACATTCATAGTCCCAAGAGCAGTTTAGACAGGCTGTACCATTGATGTTACATAGTTACATAGTTACATAGTTAAATTGGTTTGAAAAAAGACAAAGTCCATCAAGTTCAACCCCTCCAAATGAAAACTCAGCATCAATACACACACCCCTCCCTATTTTTAATTAAATTCTATATACCCATACCTATACTAACTATAGAGTTTAGTATCACAATAGCCTTTGATATTGTGCTTATGGCTTAACTGCGTGGCTGTCCCTTTAAATGATAAACAATGCAGTCTGATGTCACAACACTTTGTTTATATAGGGATATGTAGCCACTATTGTGATATAAAGGATTAATAGAAGTCACCAGAGTTTCATGACCATATAAAGGTGACTTTTGATATTTACACAAGTCACGGTAAGTCATGTGACACACTAAGCACTGATTATAACTGATGACATCACCAAGCGCTGTTTATCAGGATATATTTTACAGGATATTTATGACTCAGGTTTGGAATAAATGGCAAGTTACAAAATACTGTAATCGTCTCCATGGGTACGTCATTTGTAACTAATAGAGTGTAATACACCAATATGAGATATATAGTTAAAAGCCGTTTTAAGGACTGAACATAAAAATGGCCTTTATGTATTTTCATATGAGTCTGCAAGTCATGAATATGTAGCAGCCACAGCTCTAACAATGGACCTGACACTGACTGGGTGGGGGTTTGTTTATTCATCAATATGTCTCCCCATATCAGAGCCGATCAACAAAGACACAGCAGCACAGGCCAAGGTTCTCACGTTTTACATTAAAGGGATATAAATAGAATATCAGCTCAGATGAGTAATGTAATGTAATTTGCTGTTACTGGAGGTTATTCTCACTGACAGTATTCGCCTCACCCCCAATAGGAAGGTACTGGAGAAGGGACACAGCACTTATACAAGGATTCAGAGGTTCAGAGGCGACTGAAAGTTTTGGACTGTGCTATTAAATCTTTAGGCAGTGAAAGTATTGATGATCTATATACATGTGTCAGCTCTATGGCTCATTAAAAACCTAATTTCTACATTTTTTTCGATTAAAGATGTCATGGAAACTTTATTAAGGAATCCATTCATAAACATTTGAAAATGAAGCCCATGACCCAATTTATTTGCCAGCTGCGAACATACTCACTTAGGGTATCACTGTAATCCTCTAGTCTAGAGCAGAGATTTGCTCCTTTATGCACCCCTCCCCCTCACCATTTCCCAGCAGCCCCGCTACAGCCTTCGCTTGTCAGAAGCATGCTGGGAGCTGTAGTTTAACAGCAGCAGCAAGGACCAGCGCATCCACTGTATAATAATCTGGTGTCATTAGAGAGAAGGGGCAGAGAGACTCATCACTGGTGGGTTTCCCCAAATGTGCACCAATTACAGCAGCGCTGTGGGGAATTTAAATTCAATACCCGATTCTCACTTTGCTTGGGGACACATCTAATAGAGGCAGGGATATATATTTAGTAGGGAATGAAGAAATGCCATTAGTACCCACGCAGCACTGGATATTGATGGGCACAGGGTGACATAAATAACTAGTAGTTAGAGGAATATTTTGCTGCCAGACTCGTGTACATCATCAACGCTTCTTCTTCCTTCTCAGTGCTAATCTTGCCACTGCCCATGTATTAATGTTATTATTCAGGCAGCAGCTCCCCAGTATCAGTGCACGGGTCTATCATGAAGGTCGATCAGTTTCTTTAGTAACATGATCCCATTCTGGCACCCAGTGACCGTGTCCCTAATCTGATACCGGTGTGCGACCCCACAGCAAGCCCTGCTAAGGATTCCGACCCCTGTTCTCTTACCGTGAGCCGAGGGATGCTCTTCTTGCCTTGGTAGGACATGTTGGTCCGGCAGTCAGCTCTCAGCAGATGCAGCCTTATTGTGCTTGCCTCTCAGATCATGGGGGAGGGGATTATGTGTGTGTAAGTGTGTGATGTTGTATATGTAGAAAGCTGGGTGGCTCCCCTGCCCTGGAAGAGCTCAGCCCTTCATTACAATGATCTTTCCATCCTACTGTAGCTGCAACAACACTCCAAGCGGAAGGGCTTCTCCAAGCACTGCCTGCTACTTCCCTGCCTCCACCAGCCCAGGGCAGACAATAGGCACAGAACAGAGGGGAGCTCGGGCTGCTCACACTCACCCCCTACAGCCACAAATGGCAGATTCCCATTCACCCTGCAGGTGCCAAGGCCTAGGGGCATGATTAACCTTTTCACTGCCGGAAACCTGCATCTCAATGAGAAGTTCATTCTGGATCCTGGATAGAATTCAGCTGTTGTAATAATACACCGGAGATTCATGGAGTGAGGGGAAAGAACTGGCTGACAGTAGCTGTGGTTCAACTGCCATTCTCAGCTCAGCCATAGCTGGAGGGCAATAGGGTTTACGTTGCTGATTTACACAGTTCTGCTTCCCGAGCTAGGCCCCTGACCTTCCTATAGTAACTAGAGGTCCCCTACTCTTACTCCTTCAATGGGCTTAACGTATGATCCGTGGGTCACTAGTTAGTAATGTACAGGGAAACCCAGTGTTGCACCAGGGGCTAAATGGGATTGTGATGTGTGTCTTTGGTTGAATATCTATTAAAACATTCACATATACACATGTATACACAGTTATTGGACCTATTATCCAGAATCCTCGGGACCCGGAGTTTTCTGGATAAGCAGTCTTTCTGTAATCTTCATACCTTAAGTCTACTAGAAAATCATTAAATGAACCCAATAGTCTGTATTTGCTTCCAACAAGGATTAATTATATCTTAGTTTGGATCAAGTACAAGCGACTGTTTTGTTATTACAGAGAAAAAGGAAATCATTTTTTAAACTTTAACATTTTGGATAATAATGGAGTTTATGGGAGACACCCATTCTGTAATTCGGAGCTTTCTGGATAATGGGTTTCCGGATAATAATAACCTGATGCAAAGGAATTGCATCACAAGAGGATTGCTGATATAATTATATATATACACAATATAATATAATATAATTATATATATACACAATATACACAATATGCTTCGCTGGTGCACTCTTAACAATCCACAGCTGCCTGGGTGCTGGTCAACACATTAGTATACAGTGAATAAACAAGCCGCACTCCAAGGACTTCATTTTGAAGTTTTATTCTCAACGTTTTGGCTCCATAACTGGGGCTGTCTTCAGGTCCCTGTTATTTATGTAAAGTGGAACTATCCGAAACAGGGTCTATTGTAGATCAATAACAATTTAAAGTGCATGTATTATCCTTCATTATTATATTTTATTAGCATAATTTCAGTTTATTATACATTTTATAGAGAAACATGCACTATTACTTTTTTATTGGGATCACACATGGATGTGACCTTGGCATATATATTACATCCTGTAATATCTAATCCACCCATAATCATCATCATTTATTTATATAGCGCCAGCAAGTGACACAGTGCTTTACAATAATTTAACATATACATAATAGAAATAGGATGGAAGGGCCCTGCTCACAAGAGCCTAGGTGCAGGGAGAGAGGAATTCTCTTATAGATCTGGGTATATATATGCTGGGTATTAATTGGAATATCTATCTATCTATCTATCTATCTATCTATCTATCTATCTATCTATCTATCTATCATCTATCTATCTCTCTGCCTATCTCTCTCTCTCTCAATCTCTCAATCTCTCTCTCTCTCTCTCTCTCTCTCTCTCTCTCTCTCTCTCTCTCTCTCTCTCTCTCTCTCTCTCTTTCTCTCTCTCTATCTATCTGCCTATCAGTCTATATTTCTGGCTATCTGTCTATGCATCTGACTATTCTATCTATCCGTCTGTCTGTCTATATTTTTATCTAGTATCTATTTATTTATTTATTTATTTATCTATCTGTTTTCTCTCTGTCTGCCTGTCTTTGTTGCTATCCATGTATTTATCTGATTAATTTATGTATTTATGTATCTATCTATCTATCTATCTATCTATCTATCTATCTATCTATCTATCTATCTATCTATCTATCATCTATCTATCTATCTATCTATCTATCTATCTATCTATCTATCTATCTATCTATCTATCTATTTATCTATTATCCATCCTCTATCTGTCTGTCTATCTATCTATCCATCTATCTATTATCCATCGTCTATCTATCTATCTATCTATCTATCTATCTATCTATCTATCTATCTATCTATCTACGGTATTGTTGCTATCCATCTATTTATATGAATTAATGTAAGTATGCACTTATCTATAACTCTGTGTATAATATATCAGGCTGTCTATTTATCTGTCTCTTTGTATATCTAACTGTTGGTCTGGCTATCTGTCTGTCTCTTAAAATTAAAATAAATTTAAGATAATAATTTTAAGATTAAAAGTAATGGGGTTCAGTGCAACTTATTCTCCTCTATAATCTCTTTCTATTGAAAGAAACATCAAACCAAATGAATATATAAAATGTATACAATTACATCACAACACATCACTCACTGTATTATATTGTGATTTTGAGCTTTTCATCGACCCTTAACCCGACCCCCTGTCCCAGAATCCCAAAGTGAGAACAGAATATCTCTCAGACTAATGATGACATGGTGACTAATGGCTGTTAATCTGCTAGTCATGTAAATCAGAAGAACATTAGCCAGCATGTTATACACAATGCTTCTGGGTAAAACAGGTGAATTGTACGATTAATACAATTAGCAGTAGATAGGTGACAGTTAAAGAAGAACTAAAATGTAACAATTATTGTTTGCTCTTACTTATGCCTCAACTCCCGACCTTATCCTTTATATAGAGTTTCAGAGTTTCTTAACCATTTTTCTCAGGGGACCCAAATCTAGGCGTCTATTTCTACTACAGACAACAGTTTAGAATGAATTACTCACCTTTTTAATGACTAATAGCTGTTGTAGCAGGACATTTCACTCCTTTAAGATCATGGAAACCAGCCATAAACAGGTCAGGGACCAAATTGTGTAACTTCTTTATGTAAAGTCAGGTTATTTACAATCACTTTACAAGGTGAAAACTGATCAGACTATAGCCTGTCACATGACCACAAGGTGATTTCAAGCACAATATATTTTTTATTTCTATGACTGCTCAAAGGCAAATCTCAGTATTAATGTTGTCTCTATTCATTAGCATGGAAGCGAGTGGCCATTGAGCGAGAGACTCATTACCTGAGGTGTCACATCCCGCATGTTAAACTTGGTGGACCCCTGGATTTCCAAATTGTCAGTTCCTTGCCTGTCCAGGCTGCTGATACTGCCGCAGTCGCTCCCACTCTCCGATTCAGGACTCGAGTTGCTCATTTCCACCTTTCTGCCATTTTTCTTGCCGACACTTAGAGAGTCAAAATTGATGGTTTTATTTTCAAAAGCGCCCTCTACATTGCAGAACATCCCCCCATATTTCTGCCTGGGTTTGGGACTCCCTGATCCCAGCTTCAAAAAGAAGTTGTTGCTCTCTCCATTGACTTTCTCCCTGCTGCTCCTCTCTGCCATTGTTGCTGAATCTCTGGGATTGAAGCTCGTTCCCTGATAATCCAATGTGAAGTGTCTGCTTGCTCTGCCAGGTTTGATTTGAGCAAAGGGACCCTGAGTAAAATGTGTCACATTATCCCCTAGGGTTATCCCCCAGCTGCTGGTCCTTTTAGGGCCGAGTGCACTGTCCAATGGGTGTGGTGCTGAATTCGTTACTAGTAACACTAACAAGAAGCCTTTATTGCCATTTCTGCGAAGAACAGATGTTTATAATGTGACAAGGGGGAAACAGAATTGATTTCCCATGCGTTTAACCAAACTCTTAGCGGGTTATTTATTAAAGTCCAAATGCCAAAATTCGAGGTTTTTTAACTATAAAAATCAGAATTTTTTGCGAAGGAAATTTTCAGGAATTAGTATACCCTGAGAATAGAAAAAGCCAGAATCCGAAAATCCAGCATCTCAGAACTGCAGAGGTTGCATATAAGTCAAAGGGGAAAAGTCGTGGAGATATTATACTGATCTGCGCTGGGTTTCATGCAATAATCTAAAGATTTGTGGTTTTCGGGCAAAATGGAATGGAAAAAGCCAGAATCCGAAAATCCTGCATCTCAGAACTGCAGAGGTTGCATATAAGTCAATGGGAATCGTCGTGGAGATATTATCCTGATCTGCGCTGGGTTTCATGCAATAATCTGAAGATTTGTGGTTTTCGGGCAAAATGGAATGGAAAAAGCCAGAATCCGAAAATCCTGCATCTCAGAAGTCAATGGAGAGAAGTCCCGAAGCTATTATCCTGTTCTACGATGGGTTTCGTGCAATGATTCGAAGATTTGTGGTTTTCGGGCAGAAATTCGGCAAAAAACTGAGTCTTCGGGCGTAAAATCCGAAAAATGTTTACTATTACAAATTATCGAGTTTTTTCCAGCACAGGAAATTTTCAGAGAACATGTATTGATAAATAAGGGGTAATATCCTGTGTGGATTTGGTCGGAGTAGATTTCAGAAAATAATGAGATATTTCCTGATTTTAATAAATAATCCCCTTAGATTTTAGTAACAGACCCCCTGCATTTCACTCTATTTTGTAAGAACCTATGATACAACTATTACATTGAAAAATACCAAAATAAATTGTATGATTTGATGTTACAAACTAGGAGCTTTAAAACTAGTACAGGTATGGGACCTGTTATCCAGAATGCTCGGGACCTGTGGTTTTCCTGATAACAGATCATATCATAATTTGGATCTTCATACCTTAAGTCTACTAGAAAATCACATAAACATTAAATGAACCCAATAGACTGGTTTTGCTTCCAATAAGGATTAATTATATCTTAGTTGGGATCAAGTACAAGCTACTGTTTTATTATTACAGAAAAAAAGGAAATCAATTTTAAAAATCGGGATTATTTGATTATAATGAAGTCTACGGGAGACGGCCTTTCCATATTTTGGAGATTTCTGGATAACAGGTTTCTGGATAACAGATCTCATACCTGTATTTCAATTTATCAACTGAACCATTCTGATAAATGGAAAATCCAGTAAATGTCAGAGATTCCAAACCCGGGGTTACTGGAAATTAGGGATGGCTGGCAATTAATATTCAGAATATTATCCTTGCTTTTGAAGAATTTGAGATGTGAACGGCAATAATTAACTTTTTTACTTTACTGCTACTGCTGATTTATAAATGACATCGGAAGATTCCATTGAAATAAATAAAAAGGTATACAAAAAGTCACTGGAGGGAAAACTCTAATCTTTTAAACTCTAATATTTAAAATTTTTATATGAGCCTTCTTGGCCATACGAAAACCGGTAAGCCTTGTTGCTTTGCTCAGACCTGACCCATCTCTGCTCACTACCGTTAACATATAACTTCATCTAAACAAAACAACATCATAAGACTTTCCTTCTCTCACTAACTTAATTTTTTGAACACTAGAAAATAAACAATGCACAAGCTCTTAAAGGAGTGCTCTGAGCAATTTTACATGAATCTGTTTTGAAAGTTTATAGTTCCTCTAAAGGCTGAATGGGATGGTACAAATCAGGTGAAATGTTGTATTTGTTACATGTGCAGCGAATATAAAGGAAAAAGAAATACAGGTGTGGGATCTGTTATCCAGAATGTGGGGGACCTGGGGTTTTCCAGATAAGGGATCTTTCTGTAGTTGGGATCTTCAGCCTTAGGTCTATTTAAAATGTATTTAAACATTAAGGGGCAAATTCATCAAGGGTCGAATATCGAGGGTCAATTAACCCTCGATATTCGACTGGGAATTAAAATTCGAAGTCGAAGGATTTTTGCGCAAATAGTTCGATCGAACGATCGAAGGAATAATCGTTCGATCGAACGATTAAATCCTTCGAATTGAACGATTCAAAGGATTTTAATCCAACGATCGAAGGATTATCCTTCGACCCAAAAAAGTTAGCCAAGCCTATGGGGACCTTCCCCATAGGCTAACATTGGGTTCGGTAGCTTTTAGGTGGCGAACTAGGGGGTCGAAGTTTTTTCTTAAAGAGACAGTACTTCGACTATCGAATAGTCTAACGATTTTTAGTTCGAATCCTTCGATTCGAAGTCGTAGTCGAAGGTCGAAATAGCCCATTCGATGGTTGAAGTAGCCCAAAAACACTTTGAAATTCAAAGTTTTTTTACTTCGAATCCTTCACTCGAGCTTGGTGAATGGGCCCCTACGGGTCAGATTTATCAAGGGTCGAATTTCGAAGTACAAATAACTTCGGAATTCGACCATCGAATTGAAAAACTTCGAATTCGAATTCAAAGTTTTTTCACCGAATTTGGCAATCCTACAATAAAATAAAAATCGTTCAAATCGAACGATTCGAACAAATTAATTGTACGATTGAAGGATTTTTATTCGATGTGTAAAGACTTGTAGAAGGTCCCCATAGGCTAACATAGCAATTCCGGCAGGTTTAATTCGGCAAAGTATTGCAGTTGAAGTTTTTTTTAAAGAGACAGTACTTCAATTATCGAATGGTCGAATATTCAAACGATTTTTACTTTGAATCGAAGTAAATTCGAAGTCGTAGTATCCTATTCGATGGTCGAAGTATCCAAAAAATTACTTTCGAAATTCAAACTTTTTGTTCACTCAAACCTAAATAAACCTAATAGGACTCTGTAGTCTCCAATACGGATTAATTATATCTTAGTTGGGATCAGGTACAAGGGACTGTTTTATTATTACAGAGAAAAAGAAAAGCAAAAAAAATAGAGTCATTTTGGGAGGCAGCCTTCCCGTATTTCAGGTCTTTCTGGATAACAGGTTTCTGAATAACGGATCTCATACCTGTACCACATTTCAAAAATGTTTATTTGTGTATGACAGTCAGATCAAAGTCCTTCATGGCTTCCCCTGAAAAGGTTTTTATTTGATAATAAAAGAATAACATTTTTGATAATTTAAAGTAATTGATAATAAAAGATTCCGTTGACCTTAACAATCAGGCTGGAATGAGCAGGTCAGAATAGAATGTGAACAGGAGAAATCCTGGATATCATGATAAATAATAAAAATAGAATAATGCAGTTTCTGCAGTTATTTGGGGGTATATTTATGTGTGAGTGGCAAGGAACTGTAGGTCCCTGAGACAGGGCTTCATATGAATAATTCATTATTTCTGTTCCCAGATCATGGTGGTTATTTATCAAAGTCCGAATTTATCTCAATATTTTCTGCTACAAACTCCGATCAAATCCACTCGTTTTTTTGCGCTTATTTATTATTCAATTTTCCTGAAAATTTGCTTTGTGGGAAAAAATCAGATTTTCGAGTGAAAGTGCAAAACTATGTTAGAGGGGACAGAAAGTAAAGACACTTCGTTGGGCCCAGGATATTTATCTCTGTTTTGGTGCTGTGAGAAATGTATATAGAAAGGATGAAGGGTATTGAATTAGGGTAGGGGTCCCCAACTTTTTTTACCCGTGAGCAATAGTACGGAAAAAAAAAGAGTTGGGGAGCAATGCAATCATGAAAAATGTTTCTGGCTGGTGCAAAATCTGGTAGCCCCTATATGGATTGCCAGCCAACAGGAGGCTCTGTTTGGCACTAGACCTGTTTTTTATGGCACCAAAACTTGCCTACAAGCCTGGAGTTCAAAAATAAGCTCCTGCTTTGAGACCTCTGGGAGCAACATCCAATGGGTTGGTAAGTAACATGTTACTCGTGAGCCACTTGTTAGGGATCACTGAAGTAGGGTAATATTTTATATAGTTGCAGCCCTAGGCCCTTCCAGCAGGAACCAACCTCCTAATACCCCTTATGCAACGGGCACTGAGCAGGAGCTCCCAAAATTTCCTGTTCACTCAGTTTCCAGTGTAAATGAGGCCCATTTGTGGCCTTCCATCTCTACACTAAAGGCATTCGTGGCCTTCTCACAATTCCAAGCTTGCATGAAAGTGTAGGATAGTGTTCAGCAGAGCAAGGTGATATCAGTTACACTTAATTCCTGACTGCCCTATCTTTGTTGCCACTAGGGTTACCACCGGCCTGGCCGGTAAAAATGACGGTTGACCCCAATGTTATTAATAGGGAAAAAAAATAAATATATAGGAAGGCCGGTATTATTTTCCAGAAAAGGCCTTTGCAATACCATAATACTTTGTAATACCGGTCCCGGCCTTGGCTGGTAAAACACCTGCCAAGGCCGGGGCCAGTATTACAAATTTGCCGGCAATGTAGTTGGCCCGCCCCCAATTCGCATAGAACTTACCTTTTTTCGGGCTTCTGTCCATCACGTGATGTGGCCCTGCCCCTTTTGTGGCACTGTACATGGATCCGCCCCCTTTTTGCTTCATAGAAAGCGCCTTTTGTTCCCGCCCCCCACTAGCTGGTAAAAACTTTGAGAAAACTGGCAACCCTACAACTTTGTGGTCTAGGGTAGGAACTACTTCTTTGGCCGGGGGAAAGTGGTCAGGAGGCAGACAAACAACAAAGAAAAATGGAAACAAAAGTCGGATTGTCTGAGATTAACATGGTGTACATGAGACCAATGCAGTGGGGCAAGTAGTATTGTGCTGCTTTATGCTTTATGCACACAAACCTAAAGTAGTGGCAGGGCATCTGCAATATGTACGTAGCTTCACAGCGTCAACATTTCTATTTGATTACATTTGTGTTTAGACATGCAGGGGGTTATTTACTAAAATCGGAATTATCTATCATTAAAAAAACACAAAAAAATTTGGATTGACACAACTCGCGACTGTGATAAAAGTACCCAACCCTGGTAGTCTAGTGGTGCGTCGGGGACGCCCGCCACGCCGCTCCTCTTCTCTCTGTGTGCCGGCCTCCTAGTGTGCGCGGGGCGCGCACTTCCATAATTTATAGGCGCATGCACACTGCCGTGATTACGTCAGCGCTCAATGGCGCGAAACTTAAATGTATTTAAAGGGACAGTTTTTCTATAATCATTGCCTGCGAAAGGACTTGTTTTCCTGGTGCCTCTGAGCCTTTGTGCATCTGTTCCTGTTTGATATTGATCTCCTTTTGTGACCTTGCCTGTTTTGACCATTCTGATATCCGTACTCCGACCCAGCCTGTATCTTGACTACTCCTGCCTGATCCTATTCTGATTGACTACCCGATTTGACCCTTTGCCTTCCTGACGATCCTAGTTATCCGCCTGCCTCGACCCAGCCTGCCTGACTACGATTCTGCCTTATCCTGTTGTACAGCGACCTTCGGCCTAACTGACTTTAACAACTGTCGTGCCCCTTTGCTTGCCAGAACTCCTCGCCTTGCTCCTCTCGAAAAGTCCAGGTGGCATCCAAGTAAGCTGAGGGCTCCTCCCGAAGCCAAAGGCGGTCACACTACTGGTGAAGCCGAGCCGAGACCAGGGAGCTTGGCACTAGTTCTGGTTTAGGGTGCCGACCGTGACAGCGACTTTTTCGGATTGTCGAGTGAAAAATCTGAAATTTTTTTGGATTTGACGCGGCGGAAAAGCCTGAAATGTTCAGATTATTGTACAAAACAGCACAGGCAATAATATCTTCAAATTGCAAATAGGACCTCTGACTTCTACAGGACCTCAGGTTGAAAATTGAGTATTTTCCGATTCTGACTTTTTGCAGCCTCTGGGTATAATAAATCTCTAACAATTTGAAGTATTCATTTCCACTAAAAATTCAGATTTTACAGTAAAAAAAAAAAATGAATGTTTTGAGTTTTCACCATTCGGACTCTAATAAATAACCCCCTAATTGCTCCAGTTGTTTTGCTTAAAAAAAGAATCAAACTTCCTATAAATTGAACCAACCATTTTTTATTAAAAGCTGACAATAAATTGTGTACTGTACAAATGAATAGAAAGTATTTAATATAGTATTTTTGGTCATATTAATCACATTACAAAAATATGTGTAAAATTTATACATAACCAGGAGAAAGCCCTTATTTATGGACTGAATGTTATCAGACATGTCACAACGTTGAATTGTTCGGGACGCAGAGAGGTGGGAGTCTCTCTCTCTCTCTCAACTGGTTATGTTTCAGCAATATGATATTTGGGACAGAAGCACATAAATAGGGCATTTATAACATGTAATGTTAACATTATCTACATATGAATATTTTACAGCAACTATATTATACCGTATAAACTGTACAATAAATACATACAGAATTCCATTTTTATATATATATATATATATATATATATATATATATATATATATATATATATATATATATATATATATATATAACAAACAAAGGAAAGAGGATTCTTGTATTTGACTATATATATATATATATATATATATATATATATATATATATATATATATATATATATATATATACACACAACTCCCTGAGTCTAAACTAAATCCACAACTCTGCAAATAACACACTCACCAAATTAAGGTTGTGATGGTGACACCTCTTTTGGACTTTTTGGGACGTCCCTTTTGGAATTACCACTGACTCCCAAGTAAAATGTAATTCCTACTGGAGCTACAAGCTGTGTAAGGCACTCGGGGTGTACAGAAGATACTAAAGGACAAGACATTTATTAGTAACGGCCAGTGTAACAACAGCTTGAGCGGTAGGTACTATACACAAGTTTAATACCATGTGTTCTTTGAGATCAGCCTCCAGGAGCTGTATCTCATGTGGAATTTAGTTTAGACAGAACTGAGATATTTGTGCACATGATGAGAAGCAAAACCATGAGCTTTGTTTATGTACAATAAGGGTACTAATCAGATAGTCACAGTACTATCCAACCAGATCCTTAAAGATGTAGGTTAACATTTATTAGAGGATTCAATAAGTAAACAAAGCATGGAACAATGTAGGGTATGTTCCTTTACATACAATTATGATGCTTTTTACTAAAAAGTTCTTCTGCTGTTACTGGCAAGTGCATTGTCCAAGTATAATCCCCATTCATCCGCTTCCCTTTAATGCACTGTATGGGTCTCATGACTGGCACTATGGTTGTCCTGGAGGTTCAAAGCTTGAGGGATCTAGAAGCTGGTATGGAGAATGACCAGGGGACAAATGTCATATTGATAATCCCTCATCATGGTCTTGGCTTGCCCACTCTTCTATCACTCTTCAGTAACCTATAGACTATGGGATGCTGCTTTATGTTTCCGAGCAAAGGATATATTTTGAGTCTAGCCTGCCATGCATACACCTGCAGGAGGATTCTTTTGGCATCATGCTTACTTTATATTGATAGCTAGCGATGGGCCAATCCATGCCGAAAAATTCACCAAACACATTGAAGTTAGTAGGCATCAAAATAATTTTGACGTGCGTCAATTTTGACACGAGCGACAATTTTTATACGTACGACTATTTTGTCCAAATTCATTAAAGTCAGTGGGCATCTGAATAATTTTAATGCGCAACAATTTTTATGCATGCGACAAATTTGGCGCGCAGCAATTTTTTCCGCTGGCGAGTTCTCGCCGCAGTTTCGCAAATTCATTAGTTTGTGGCGAAACACGGAAATTCTATTTGAATTCATGTCTGCTGAATTTATCCACCCATCACTAGTGACAACCTGTATTATTAGTAACGAGGGTGGGCACTTCAGCTTTCCAGCAACAACTCTCAGCATTCTGAACGGAAGAGAAAGATGGGAATTGCTTTCAAAAGCTGGAGAACCACAAGGCTTTCAAGGCAAACCATGCTAATGTTAAAAAAATACATCACCCTGTAGTTTATTCTTGTAAATAACCCTGCAGCCTGCATGCACTAATGGGACAATATTCCAGGGAATACAAAAATGTTTCCAGATTATCCACATGCAGATAGAGATGCTACCTGCCAGGAACAGAAGAAACTATAATTGTTGACAATTTGCAGGAGAACAGTGAATGGCCTCTCTGTAGGAGGTTGAAGGCAGGAGGCCAGACTCATTCATGGGTTAGGAATAAAACAACAATATTTACCCATGCCAAAGGTTGACATATAAAATGGTTTGGGTTTCCGCTAGGATTTGGCCTTTTGCAGCAGGATTTCATTCAGCCGAATCCTTTTGCCCAGGCAAACCAAATCTGAATCCTAATTTGCATATGCAAATTAGGGGCAGGGAGGAAAATCGTGTCACTTTTTGTCATAAAACAAGGAAGTAAAATGTTTTTCTCCTTCCCACCCTAATTTGCATATGCAAATGAGGATTCGGTTCAGTATTCGGCCGAATCCTTCGCAATGGATTGTAGGGTCCGGCCAAATCCAAAATAGTGCATCCCTAGTTAGATATGGATATTGGATGGTACTGTATACTATAAACTGGGATCATTTACAGGGGATATAAAGGCAAAAAAATAAAATCCCATTTTTACTTTCTTTAATGAAAAAGAAATTTATCTCCAATGTTCTTTAATTAAAAAATGTCTACCGTTTTAAGAAACCTGACTGTATGCAGTGAAATTCCCCCTTTTAACTTGCTCTGATTGCTGCAGATAGGAAATCAGGTGGTCCCTACCTGCTTTGCAGGGAGACAATCATACTTTCAGGGGGAGCCCTCCCACCTTACTTCCCTGATCTCAAGCAGCTTTGTTTGTTTCCCTATAAAGTAGCAGGCGACTGTGTAAAGATTTGTATCCGCAGACCCAGTGCAATCTGTATATTTTAATTATTAATCAGTCTTGCTGTATCAGCTTCTATGGCTGATATTATTTGACTGTTTTGATAATTTATGATGATCCCTAAGCTTAACTTCCCAACTGAAGCCCTGACCACACTGAGCATGTGCGTAGTCTTGGTTTTGCAAAGATGTTTAACAAAGTTACAAGGTTGTGACCCCCTACAGCCAAATTTGAAAGTATAAATCATTTGTTTTATTAGGCTTCTGGTGCAGTCATTTAGGTAAATAAATACAGAATTTCTAGCCTTATTCTATTTTAGACTTTAGTTTCCCTTTAAGGAATTGTTGGGAGATCTCTTTCTTTGTTACTGTTCCCCATTTGTGTTGCTCGCCTGGCATGAATTTGCGGTGAATTTCCGAGTTTCGCTGCGGGTGAATAAATTTTTTTCGTGAAAATGTCCGAATTTCATTATTTTTTTATGAAACCGTTCGAATTTCACGATTTATTTGTGAAACCATCAGATTTCACGATTTTTCACAAATTTTTCACCGTTTCCAGGATTTTGCAGGAAATTCGGGAATTTTTCGGCGAAGCAAAACTGGAGAAATTGCCCATCACTAAACACAGTTAATAGTCTTATTTCTCAGCCTTGTTTAGATGAAGACCACCACTACATACTGAGTTATGTCGCTTACTCTTAATTAGCAGTGCCGAAGTTTAAGGACTTGCGTCCTTACAAGTATTTATTCAAGTCACAGTATATTTTAACAATAAATACATTAAATATCCCAGAGTAGTAATATATTTAGAAGTTTGGGACCTGTCTGGTCACCAGTTCTTCTGCACCTCCTGTATCTTTGGGAGTTCTGCCTTGGAACTTTATTTGTTGCTTATAATACTTTGTGCATTTAAGGACTGAGCTTATGTGTCCAGTTTTCTAGAATTGACCCACAGAGATATTACTCAGCGCTACTACTATTCCATAGAATTACAGTGTGCAGTAAATATCAATCAAACCAACCACAGAAGCATTGTCCTTGTAGCTGTAATGAGTTTTAGCTGCATAAATCAGACGTGCAGAAGGATCCCTTCTCATCTTATGTAATGTGAATACATTTTTCTATTCAGAGTCTTTCCAACCAACATTTATTCAAAAGGATTTGACTACAGAGGAAGGTCTTTCTAATTCTCTTTGGCGTATAATAATTCAGGAAATGGTTCAATTGAAGGCGGATGGAGGAGTAATTTGATTATATGCTGTCTTAACTGTATTCTTTCTTTTCAAAGCTTATATTATGCTAATTTTAGGGCAATGCTTTATGGGTTATCACAGTTTTCTAATGAAGATGAAATTGCCCTTTAAGCTGCAAGTCTCAGTTTCCCCAAGAGACTTGCTTATCTTAAATTGTTACAGGTGTTTCTTTGCTTATCTTAAATTGTTACAAATGTATCGAAGTGCAGTGACTCAGTGTTCGGGGCTGTCTGCTATAAGGCTTCTTATTTTAATTCAATTATAGAAACGTTGTGTCTTATTCTGGCATCAGTGTAGGGGATCAAATAGCAACATTTGGGAGGTATGATATACTGGGGTGGTCACATAGAAAGGGAAAACAACCCAGAATCCTTGTATACTGTATCTGTTTAATAACCACATACCCCATCCTGAAAAGCTTCTAAAGGACACATGGTATCAAAATTAAAAAGTGCACCCAACCACCAACAGCAGGAGGATTATTGGCACAATCTGACCAGTATTTGCAAGTAGTGTAGAAATGAATACACATAAAATAATACAATTTGCATACATTAGTCTTAGGGGGTTATTTACTAAATTACAAATTCACTAAAAATTTGACTAGGGAGTTATTCAAATCACTAGGGATGCAACAAATCCGGGATTTGTTTAGGGATTTGGCCTTTTTCAGCAGGATTTGGATTCAGCCAAATTATTGTGCCCGGCCAAACCGAATCCGAATCGAAATTGCGTCACAAGGACTTATAAAATGTTTTTCCCTTCCCACCCCTAATTTTGCATGTGCAAATTAGGATTTGGATTTGGTTCGGTATTCGGCTGAATCTTTCATGAAAGATTCCAAAATAGTGGATTCGGTGCATCCCTACAAATTACAAATTTGTCAGAATTTATTGAACTCCGAGGATAGAAAAGTCCAAATCGGAAAATCCGGTATCTCAGACCTGTCGAGGTTGCATATAAGTCAATGGGAGAAGTCCCAATGATTTATTGATGTGCAATGGGTTTCGTGCAATACCCCGAAGTTTTCAGACAAAAAACATAAGAAATCTGAGTTTTCGGAACACGTATTAATAAATAAGTGTAAAAAACCTGAGCGGATTTGATCGAAGTTTGTAGCAGAAAATGTTGAGATAAAATTGGACCCCCTTAGGGGCCGATTCACCAAGGGTCGAATATCGAGGATTAATTAACCCTCAATATTCGACTGGGAATTAAAATCCTTCGACTTCGAATATCGAAGTCGAAGGATTTTACCGCAAATAGTTTGATCGTTCGATCGAAGGAATAATCCTTCGATCGAACGATAAAATCCTTCGAATCAAACGATTCAAAGGATTTTAATCCAACGATCGAAGGATTATCCTTTGACCAAAAAAACTTAGCTAAGCCTATGTGGACCTTCCCCATAGGCTAACATTGACTTTGGTAGGTTTTAGATGGCGAACTAGGGGGTCTAAGTTTTTTCTTAAAGAGACAGTACTTCGACTATCGAATGGTCGAACGATTTTTAGTTCGAAACCTTCGATTCGAAGTCATAGTCGAAGTAGCCCATTCGATGGTCGAAGTAGCCCAAAAAACACTTTGAAATTCGAAGTTTTTTTACTTCGAATCCTTCACTCGAAGTTAGTGAATCAGGCCCTAAGTGTCAGTAAAAAAAATATTGGCCCTTTAGAGCAATTACAGAGATTGGCTACATTTCCATTGCACAGCTACTGGGTGTTGCTTAAAGGGGGTTTTCCTTTAAATTAGATTTTACTATGATGTAGAGAGTGATATTCTGAGACAATTTGCAACTAGTTTTAATTTTTTTTTAAAATTTGTGGTTTTTGCGTTATTTAGCTTTTTATTCAGCTGCTCTCCAGGTTGCAATTTCAGACATCTGATTGCTAGGGTCCAAATTATCCTAACAACCATGCATTGATTTGAATAAGAGACTGGAATATAAATACTGTTTTCCAGTAGACTCATCCAAGGATGACATGTGTCTCTCAAATATTTCCTGTATTGTATGGGAAACATCCCATACAATAAAGTACAAAAAAAAAATCAATTTAGATGGTGCAAATTCAAATAACTAAAATATATGTGATTCGCAGTGTGGAAATCTTGGCATGACCAAGTCAGTCCAGCATTGGCCCAGTTCTTCTTTCATTTCATTTACTGAAGTTTCTGTGAATTAGTAAATAAAGGAAGAGGGAGAGAAAGAAGAGAGGACAAGAAGACAATAGTTACTAGTTTTTCCCATAAGACAGTAAAAGACAAGACAATAAACAATTAAAGGACAGATATAAGATTTATACATTTGTTAAATGACAGACACGGGCAGGCACATTTATCAACGGTCGAATTTTGAATTTATGTGACTTTTTAAAAAACCTAAACTCCCCTAAATTCCAAATTTGATCGAAATTTATTAATGAAATCGAATTTTTAAAAGTCGGATTAATTGAATCGACCCGAAAACTGGAATTCGAATCTAATTTAAAAAATTTGATTTGAGTTGTTTTTCTCCAAAAAAAACTCGAATGTCAGGAAGGCTGCAGACAACTCCAAATTGATCCCTGGACCTCTCCCATTGACTTAGAGGAGAAACAAACCCGTACTACAAAAAAACACAAAAAAAAAAATTCGGAAATGTTTGTGACTTTCGGCGCATGCGCAGTCGTTGGTGACCGGAAATTTACTCCAACTGTGCATGTGCCAAAATTCCGCTCAGATTGTGAAGAAGACCGACAAAAAGAAGATGGCGCCTGTGAACTCCCAAGGCCAGATCTGCACGGAGGGGTAAGTAAAAAAGTAGGGGCATTTGCCCGGAGGGGGCAGTTAGGCTGTGGGGGAGGAAGGAGGTTGGTCTACGCAGAGTAGGGAGGTAGGGTTTTTTTCTAGTACCGGTTTGTTTCTCCTTTAAACAGCAATTCGGCAGGTTATAGGTGGCAAATAGTCGAATTCGAGTATGGGGCCAGAGTATGATAAATCTCGAAAATCGAATTTACATTTTTTTTACATTGTTGAATAACTCCCTAGTCAAATTTGACAGTTTTGACCATAAAAAAAATCAAATTCGAATTTTTAATAAATCTGTTAAATCTGCCCCTTATAGTTGCAGACATCTAAGGTATTATCCATAAACAAAGCTGCAACACACAAAAAGAAACACTATTGTTATTGTGTACTCGTAACCTAGACATGATTTGCGCACTTTAGCACGTTAGCTCCAGGCGGCATTGTTACCACGTGGGCAAGTGTTCCTACTGAGCAATTTAATGGAACTCTGCTATTAACTGAATGGTTCCTAGTGTGGGCTGCATTAATTACCTAGCCAGTAAAATATCAGCCAGGGCCCATATATGAAACTTACCGGCAATGTGCCGGCCCACTTTCCCAGCCCTTCCTCTAGCCCTATTTACATCACAGCTCCGCCCCTTATGCCATGGGCCTGCCCTTCCTGGACCCTCCCTCGCCCTGGCCTGAAGGACCAAGTCAAAAGGTCCAACCTTAATCAGACTTGCACCTAAAGTATCACTTTCCCGGCAAGCACCAAAGATGACACAGATTTCACTTCGAAAATCTGGAGCTCCAATGCATTCGACATACCACCCAACTGTCCCGTTTTTCGCAAGACAGCCCCGATTTTGACAGCTTAACCCGCAGTTCAGAATTGTAACTAAAATGTCTGACTTTCTCTTTGATCTCCGGCACTGAACAGCCACAAAAAGATACAAGTTTCTAACGTAAGTGGCTTTTGGCAGAGAGCCCAGAATATATATATACCAGGTGCACTTAGATACTTTTGTAACAATTTAAGATAAGCAAAGAAGCAATTGTAACAATTTAAGATAAGCAGGTCTTTTGGGGAAACTGTGACTTTCAGCTTAATGGGCAATTCACCTTCATTAGCAAAACACATAAAAACCACAGAAATGTGTTCAAACTTTCATAACCTGCCAAATTTTGTAAAATGAACACGGTAATTAGGGGGTGTGGCCACAAACACGGGCGTGGTCAAAAAAACACTGCAATCAGGGCCGGCAAATCTTTTTGTCCCTCTTTCTATTTCCAAAATGTTGGGAGATATGATATGACAACAGAATCAAGGGGAAAAACCATAGCAAATTGCACCCGCAGTTGTACTTTACATTCTGCACTTGCATTGGAAAAAGAGCCCTATAAAGTTATCTGGAGCAGAAGAGAACTCCCAGCATACAGTCTGCTCATGAATTGGATCAGTTCCAGAAAGATATTCACTGTAAGCCAAATGCAGTTCATCCCTGGATCTGACTTGCCAATACAAATTGTTGCAATTAGCTGTGACTTGTATTTGATTCATTGGTAATGTAAAATGTAGAAAATCGAATTAATTAATAAATGAACAAACATATGTCATAGGGATCCGGACAAATGGATTTCCTTCCCATAGGGGAATCATAATCCTACCCTGTCACTCTAGGCCGGCAGTTGGGACTGGCACTGAGACTCCATATCATATCAGATGGTCAGTCTACAGGTAACTTTACAATGTCATATGGCTTTTAACACTTTGTGGGACATAAGGGACTTCCACTGATTTTGTGGTTAAGAGGAAGTGGGATAACTGAAAGCCAATCAATTCTTTATTGATTAGCAGATGTCAGAATATTGTACTGATGTGTTCCTTCTGGTCATTTGCTCTTTTTATGCAACAGTTATACTGTCTCTTTCAGTAAAACAATTTTTATTCATATATATTTTATGTAGATAGATAGATAGATAGATAGATAGATAGATAGATAGATAGATAGATAGATAGATAGATAGATAGATAGATACATAGATAGATACAGAGATAGAGAGAGAGAGAGAGAGAGAGAGAGAGAGCGGGAGAGAGAGAGAGAGAGAGATAGATATAGATCGATAGGATGGATGGATAGATGATAGAAAGATAGATAGATGATAGATTTAGAGATAGATAGATAGATTTAGAGATATATAGATAGATAGTTAGATAGAGATAGATAGATAGATAGATAGATAGATAGATAGATAGATAGATAGATAGATAGATAGATTTAGAGATAGATAGATGATAGATAGATTTAGAGATAGATAGATTTAGAGATAGATAGAGATAGATAGATAGATAGATAGATAGATAGATAGATAGATAGATACAGAGATTGGATGATATATAGCTATAGATAGATAGATAGATGGATGGATAGATGATGACATAGATATATAGATAGATAGATAGATAGATAGATAGATAGATATAGATAGATAGATAGATAGATACATAGATAGATACAGAGATAGAAAGAGAGAGAGAGAGAGAGAGAGAGAGAGAGAGAGAGAGATAGAGAGAGAGAGAGAGAGAGAGAGAGAGAGAGAGAGAGAGAGAGAGAGAGAGAGAGAGAGAGAGATGATAGATAGATAGAAAGATAGATAGATAGAAAGATAGATAGATAGATAGATACAGAGATTGGATGATATATAGATATAGATAGATGATAGATAGATAGATAGATAGATAGATAGATAGATAGATAGATAGATAGATAGATAGATAGATAGATAGATAGATAGATGGATGGATGATACATAGATAGATAGATATAGATAGATACATAGATAGATACAGTGATAGATAGAAAGAGAGAGAGAGAGAGAGAGAGAGAGAGAGAGAGAGAGAGAGAGAGAGATACAGAGATTGGATGATATATAGATATAGATAGATAAATAGATGGATGGATAGATGATACATAGATAGATAGATGATAGATGATATATAGATAGATATAGATGTATAAATAGCCAATGTTTTTATGATTTAGTTCTCCTTTAAAGGAGGGCTGTGCCGGCCTGGAATAGACAGTGAAATAAAATCTCAAATGTCAATAGAAAATGTTTTCATAATTCTTAAAAACTGAATGTTTTCCCTTCTACTTGTTTAAAAAAAAACAAAAAAACATGAATTTCTAAATGAGATTACATTTTTGTATCACATTTTAATTCCCTTTCGGGGCAAACAAGTATTTCTATCCTAGGGACTAAGGAGAAAAAAAAAATTCCAATCACCATCTAAAGAAATGAAGATAAATTTGCATTTTACTGAAACAGTAATGATATCATTATAATTTTTAGCTCTGTTGAACAGACGTGTAGCAAATCTTATTCACTTCCTCTAAGGATGAGAAGAGAAATGATATTTTACATGAGGCAGATGGTTATTATCTTATATCTAATTAGGAAATATGGAGCTGCCCGACTGTTTGTGTTAATGAGACAAGATGGGGCAGCCCTTTTTTTTTGCCACATAACGTAATAACCCTTTAATTATAAGAGGGAAAGGCAGCAATTTCCAAGGCTAAATGGATTTATTGCTGTTAGTGAATATGATGAACTGAAAGAACCGAGACTTGAAGTGCATCTTCCATCAACAAATAAATGATCTCACTAATGATGAATGCAGGGAAATTGGGGTTCCTCCCGTCACTGGTCTTACTGGTACAATATCAGTAATTACAGAAAAATTCAATAATTTACAAGCCTGGGCACCTCTCTGATCTGTACAATAATATTTTCACAATTAGCATTAAACATGCATGAAGCTTAAGTGGGATCCAGATGGTTTCTACTGTTCAGCTCTGTCAGGGGAATAGAATGTTCCCTTTTTTACTCAATTATACTGAGGCTATAAAAGTGATACGTTATGGGCCGAGGGATGGGCAAGTCATTTGGATCTTCAAACCTTATGTCCAATAGAAAATCATATAAATGTTAAATAAACCCAATAGGCTGGCTTTGCTTCCAATAAGAATAAATTATATCTCAGTTGGGATCAAGTACAGGTATGTGACCTGTTAAGACAAGTATGCTTGGGAACTGAGGTTTTCTGGATAACAGATCTTTCCGTAATTTGTATCTTCATTCCTTAAGTCTACTAGAAATTCATGTAAACATTAAATAAACCCAATAGGCTGGTTTTGCTTCCAATAAGGATTAATTATATCTTAGTTGGGATCAAGTACAAGCGACTGTTTTATTATTACAGAGAAGTAATTTTCAAACATGTGGATTATTTCATTATAATGGAGTCTATGGGAGAAGACCTTTGCATAATTCTGAGCTTTCTGGATAATGGGATTCTGGAGAACGGATCCTATACCTGTACAAGGTACTGTTTTATTATTACAGAGAAAAGGGGAATCATTTCTTAATACACGGCTCCAATGCTGAAGCAGAATGGAGATCTGTGGCTCTTGAAGTGGGACTGTTCCTTCCAGTTATCTTTAGGGATGCACCGAATCCACTATTTTGGATTTGGCCAAACCCCTGAATCCTTCGGGAAAGATTCAGCTGACTTCCAATTAGAGAAGCACTAAACCCAGCTGTAAATCTGTCCCACTGATCCCCACAGGTTTCTTTAAAAAATGACAAAGAAATTAAAGGATCATAAATGAAAATATCATGTAGTGTTCCCCTGCACTGGTAAAACTGATGTGATTGCTTCAGAAACACTACTATAGTTACACAGTTACATAGTTAAATTGGATTGAAAAAAGACAAAGTCCTTCAAGTTCAACCCCTCCAAATGAAAACCCAGCCCCATACACACCCCTCCATACCTTCATATAAATTCTATATACCCATATCTATACTAACTATAGAGCTTAGTATAACAATAGCCTTTGATATTATGTCTGTCCAAAAAATCATCCAAGCCATTCTTATAGTCATTAACTGAATCAGCATCACAACATCACCCGGCAGTGCATTCCACAACCTCACTGTCCTGACTGTGAAGAACCCCCTACTCTGTTCCTTTAAATGAAAGTTCTTTTCTTCTAGTCTAAAGGGGAGGCCTCTGGTACGGTGATCCACTTTATGGGTAAAAATGTCCCCTGCTATTTGTCTATAATGTCCTCTAATGTACTTGTAAAGTCTAATCATGTCCCCTCGCAAGCGCCTTTTTCCAGAGAAAACAACCCCAACCTTGACAGTCTCCCCTCATAATTTAACTCTTCCCTCCCTCTAACCAGTTTAGTTGCACTTAGGCGCAAATTCACTAAGCGCCGAAGCGCCGAACGCTAGCGTTAATTCGCTAGCGTTTGGCATTTATCGTTACTGCGCAAATTCACTAACGAACGCTGGCGTAGTTTCGCTAGTGTTACTTCGCACCCTTACGCCTGGCGAAGTTTCGCTAGCGACGTAACTACGCAAATTCACTAACGCGCGCAGTGTACTGAACGCTACCTTTTACGCTAGACTTCCTTCGCCACCTCAGACCAGGCGAAGCGCAATAGAGTAGATAGGGATTGCTTTAAAAAAAGTCAAAAAAAGTCCCAAAAAACGCTGGCGTGTTTTCTACATTATGGGTGATAGGCTGAAAAAGATCAAAATTTTTTTTGGGGCTCCCCTCCTTCCCCCCTACATTTCCTGACTCATGGCAACTTACCTAGACAGTGGGCACATGTGTAGGGCAAAATACATTTTTTATCTGATGATTTGAAGGTTTTCTAGCCATTTGTAGTGCTGATACGTGTTCCTCCATTGAAATTTGAATTTGGCGCCGTATGCAAATTAGCCTTCGCTAGCGTAACTTCGCTTCACTTAGCGGATCAACGCTAGCGCAACTTCGCAATCTTACGCTACCCCTGTGCACAACTTCGGATTTTAGTGAATTTGCGGAGCACTGGCGAAACTACACCTGGCGAAGTGCGGCGAAGCGCGGCGAAGTTGCGCCTGGCGAAACTACGAATGTTAGTGAATTTGCACCTTAGTCTCTGCACTCTCTCCAGCTCATTTATATCCCTCTTAAGGACTGGAGTCCAAAACTGCCCCCATACTCCAGATGAGGCCTCACCAGGGACCTATAAAGAGACATAATTATGTTTTCATCCCTTGAGTTAATGCCCTTTTTTATACAAGACAGAACTTTATTTGCTTTAGTAGCCACAGAATGACACTGCCGAGAATTAGACAACTTGTTATCTACAAAGACCCCAAGATCCTTCTCATTTAAGGAAACTCCCAACACACTGCCATTTAGTGTATAACTTGCATTTATATTATTTTTGCCAAAGTGCATAACCTGCATTTATCAACATTGAACCTCATTTTCTAGTTTGCTGCCCAGTTTGTCAACTTAGTTCATATAAACAAGCTGCTGTGTAGCAATAGTAGAAATCGAACAGGTTAAATAGTGGATAACAGATAACATTATGTTCTACAGAGCTTATCTTCTGTGTAACCTGAACCTTTTTTCATTTGAATGGCTGCCCCCATTGCTACACAGCAGCTTATTTATATAAACAATAGTAGTGTTTCTGAAGCAAACACATCAGTTTTACTTGTGCAGGCAACACTGCATTATATTTGTGGCTGTTCAGTGCAGGAGATCAAAGAGAAAGTTTGGACATTTCAATAACAATCCGGAACTGTGGGTTGAGCCGTCAAAATATGGCCTGTTCTGCGAAAAATGGGACAGGGAGGAAAGGCTGTCTTAAAAAACTGCAAACAAACTTTTTGAATTATGAAGATTGGTGAACTTCCCACTAACTTCTATAACATCTCAGCGGCTTTTAGGGGTATTTTTTCAAGTCTTTGACTTGAATATAAATAAAAATGCCTAATTAAAGATACAGGGGCCCTTGTTATAGTCTAGCACTACCGCAAACCAGCTGTGCCCAAAAAGGACTAAATTAATATATATATATATATATATATCATATATGACATAACATCACATCTGATGTTGAAATCAAAATGAAAACTTACCTGATATGATGAATGAACCAAGAAAAACTGAATTTGTGAAGGTGCCTTAGTTTCCCTTGGGAAAGCGAATGTTCTATTTGGAAAGTTTGGCACTTCATTCTAAATTTTTGGTAGAATTTCAGATACTGTAAGTGCTCCCTTGAGATTTTCTGTCCAGTTTTGGTTTGTCACAATAGATGAAATTAGGAGACTCTTGTGCTTTCTCTTACTTGGTCTGTTACAGCTGCCATCTTAGTTTGTCTCCAAATGTCCAGCAAGAACCGCCTTGATTTTATTATGGATAAATGTCATTTATAAAAGCTCCTGTTCTTGTTTTAGAAATCATTTTTCCACTGGAAAAAAAACGCGATTTGCTGGAATTTTTGTAGGAATTTGAGCAAAACCAGTAGTCATTGGCGGGTGCAGACAACATTTGTCCAATCGTTCCATGATCATCACACTCAAGGGCACCGCATTGCGTTCACTTTTGAGCACAAGACTCCAAGTGGATGAAGTCAATGAGTGTTTGATGGAGATTCTTCATAGAAGCAATTTGCTGCCTGCTCAGCAGGAAAAGTATATGGATTCCACTTGGCCTGATTAAATAAAAGGTATTTATGCAAAGTTTTTCATTATTTGATTATTTATTTTTTTTTAAGTAAAAGTTTAAGTTTCTAAAATCCATAGCAAACACATTGCTGCAAAAATTCAGCACAGCACCTCTCCAGCGGAAGTCAAAAATAGAAAAAAAAAGTGTGTAGAAATAATTCGGGGCCTTGTTCAAGTCTTTGTGCCCTGTTTCTAGTTGCGTCATAGTTCTTGTGACTTTTTCTGAGATGCTAAAAACAGGAGGAGGGAAGGAATGGATTTTGATTTGCATTAGTAGCTGTATGTAGCTCCTACAGCTCAGCCAACAGTAGATATATTTGATCTTTCTCTATCCGCTCATTAATATGAAGAGTCATTTCTGACATCAGGTCCCTTTTTGGATGGCAGTTTGACTTTATCGCCAATTCATTTTTTAATGCTATGAACTATTGTACAGGTATAGGATCCCTTATCCGGAAACCCGATATCCAGAAAGCTCCGTATTACAGAATGGCTGTCTCCCATGGATTCCATTTTATCCAAATAATCCAAAATTTTAAAAAGGATTATCTTTTTGTACTTGATCCCAAATAAGATATAATTAATCTTCATTGGAAGCAAAACCAGCCTATTGGGTTTATTTATTATTTAAATTAATTTCTAGTATACTTAAGGCATGAAGACCCAAATTATGGAAAGATCCGTTATCCGGAATACCCCAGGTCCCGAGCATTCTGGATAACAGGTCCCATACCTGTACTTGATTGTATATATCTGGTCAGTCTCCTTTGGAGCAAATGCATTTTCAGGACCTTCTAGTATGTTTCATAAAGTTCTATGGACTAGTGGTTAAACCCTGAACACGTTCGATTTTATGACTGCTTTGTGACTTTTTGGGGCCGATTCATGAAGCTCGAGTGAAGGATTCGAATTAAAAAAACTTCGAATTTCGAAGTGTTTTTTGGGCTACTTCGACCATCGAATGGGCTACTTCGACCTTCGACTACTACTTCGACTTCGAATCGAACGATTCGAAGTAAAAATCGTTTGACTATTCGACCATTCGATAGTCGAAGTACTGTCTCTTTAAGAAAAACTTCGACCCCCGACTTCGGCAGCTAAAAGCTACCGAAGTCAATGTTAGCCTATGGGGAAGGTCCCCATAGGCTTGCCTGAGATTTTTTGATCGAAGGATATTCCTTCGATCGTTGGATTAAAATCCTTCGAAACGTTAGATTCGAAGGATTTAATCGTTCGATCGAATGAATAATCGTTCGATCGATCGATCGCAGGATTTGCGCTAAATCGTTCGACTTCGATATTCGAAGTCGAACGATTTTAGTTCCTAGTCGAATATCGAGGGTTAATTAACCCTCGATATTCGACTCATAGTGAATCGGCCCCTTTGAGTTTCAACTTGAAGTGCCCCATGTATGGAACAGAAGTTCCCATATATAGTATATTGCATGTGGCCAACAATACCCTAACTCAGGGATCCCCAACCCATTGAACTTTTAAAAATGTCACCAGTTTTAGTTTTTTTGATTATCTGATAATATCGAAGGGAATAACAGTAACGGCATGTGATACATTAATTCCCCCTAACATTTTAAATGAATTAGCCAACGGTACAGTATAGCACGGTAGAGACATGAGATCAGCATCCGTTATAAGAAAGGGCATTGCAGAGTTTTCTGAACAATATGTTTAGAAAACCTAAATCACTTTTCTATAAATGTTCAACTTTTTAATCTTATCATTTGTTTTTTTTTGTCCATCATCAGATGCCGATATTATTAGCTAAATCTCAGTAATCCCAATGCCAGCAGGTAGTAATGGGCGAATAAATTCACCAGGCACGAATTCACGGCGAATTCACGTGTTTCGCCGCCGGCGAATAAATTCGAGAATCTCTCGCGAAAATTCACCAGTGAAAATTTGCCTGCGGCAGTTTCCAATTTTCTCAATTTTTTTTGTGAAAACGTTCAAAATGCTCGATTTTTTTGTGAAAAGGTTCAAATTGCTAAATTTTGCGTGAAAACGTCCGCATTTAAAAATATTTTCGTAAAAACGTCCGAATTTCATGAACATTTCATGAAAACAGGCGAATTTCACAAATTTTTTCATGAACTTTCAGTTTTCACGATTTTTTGCTAATTATTCGCCGTTTCACTAAATTTTGGATGAAGCGAAACGGGAGAGATTCGCCCATCACTACCAGCAGGTATTCTTTTTATAGCTTCATATCAACATGATACAGTAATGTCATTTAGAGTAACGTCAGGATCATAGGTCAATACATGGAAGCAAGTTATTATTAGATTACATTAACACTTTAAATGATACATTAGCTACTAATTTAATTTCATGCCATTTCACAAATGCTCTGATCCCTAAAGGATAAACAGTTTAGAATGTAGCCCTTGCATATAAAACAAGGGCTTTAGAAGGATCAGCGTACTTACCTTGACGTGCAGATGATCTAGGACCAGAGTATAAATGCCAACGAGAAGAATAAAAACAAAAATAAGAACTGAAAAACAGAGAAAAAGTGAAAAAGAATTAACCAAAGAAAAGTATTTGTGAAGCATTTCTGTTCATAGAGGCCTGAAATCAGAAGTAGAATTATTAATATTTATTTCATATATACTCATGTTCAAAAGTTTGGAGTCACTAAGAATTTCTTTTTTAAATGCCATGATATCTCCTGTGCTCACTGCTTGATTGAATGATCCTAGGAATACTATTAAGCAGTGCAAAATCTATTTTGGGAAGGAACAGGAGGCTGGATTGCTGACTTTGATGGGCTGCTTGGCACAAATGCCAGACCTTTACTCTGTTGAGTTTCTTTGGGATGAGCTTCACATTACGGCCAGAGAAACTTGTTTTAAATGCCAGTGGCATGTCTGGGAAGAGCCGAAGAAAGAGCAGTTTGAAAGGAGATCATGGAGGGTTCTTTGACAAATGCAAAGCTGAATGGATAGGCCACTTTTATGGAATATGAAGAGTGTTATGACACTCTCAATTAATTTACTGTAATTTTGTTATACCATGGGGACTAAAAGCAACAATTCATGGAGAGGCTGTAGAGTATTTCCATATCATTAGGACATCTGAGTCATACATTGTTTTTCTTCCGATAAAACGGCACAATTGTTTGGATATTTGGCCTCCTTGAGAACTCTTAAAAGAGCGGTTCACCTTTAAAGGGATCCTGTCATCGGAAAACGTTTTTTTTTCAAAACGCATCAGTTAATAGTGCTGCTCCAGCAGAATTCTGCACTGAAATCCATTTCTTAAAAGAGCAAACAGATTTTTTTATATTCAATTTTGAAATCTGACATGAGGCTAGACATTTTGTCAATTTCCCAGCTGCCCCTGGTCATGTGACTTGTGCCTGCACTTTAGGAGAGAAATGCTTTCTGGCAGGCTGCTGTTTTTCCTTCTCAATGTAACTGAATGTGTCTCAGTGAGACATGGGTTTTTACTATTGAGTGTTGCTCTTAGATCTACCAGGCAGCTGTTATCTTGTGTTAGGGAGCTGCTATCTGGTTACCTTCCCATTGTTCTTTTGTTTGGCTGCTGGGGGGGGAAAGGGAGGGGGGTGATATCACTCCAACTTGCAGTACAGCAGTAAAGAGTGATTGAAGTTTATCAGAGTACAAGTCACTTGACTTGGGGCAGCTGGGAAATTGACAATATGTCTAGCTCCATGTCAGATTTCAAAATTGAATATAAAAAAAATCTATTTGCTCTTTTGAGAAATGGATTTCAGTGCAGCATTCTGCTGGAGCAGCACTATTAACTGATTCATTTTTATAAAAAAAAATTTCCCATGACAGTATCCCTTTAAGTTAACTTTTAGTATTTCATAGAACGGCCGATTCTAACCAACTTTCCAATTGGTCGTCATTATTTCTTTTTTTTTTTTTTATAGTTTTTGAAAATCATTTCTAAAATCCAAACTTGGATTATTTGGATAAAATGGAGTCTATGGGGGGCGACCTTTCTGTAATTTGGAGGTCTCTGGATAACGGGTTTCCATACCTCATCTCAATAGCTCTACACGAAGGTATTTTATAGGACATAGACTCCTCTCTTGCCATTAGTGCTACATTAAGCTACAATAATTACTAGTGTCAAATGGATACAACTTTGATTACTAATATTTTGACTAATATATGACTTTGGACCCAGGTCCCTACGGCATGAGTCATAATTGAACTACTGTAATTTGCGCCGTAAGGCCAGTCATTATAGCCCCACAACTTATTATGTCCTTGGTAATACAGGTTCTTATTAGCTGCACAAAACCGATGGTCCGATTCATTTTCCTTTTTTCTTTTCTTTTCTTTTTTTCTTTTTTTCTTTTTTTCTATGTCATTTTCAATTACCTCTTTCAACCAAACACATGATAGGCCTCTCTTGTATGGCCTTATCTTTTACACTGGATGTGTCTCCTATGTTTAACATAGAAACTGACCCTGGATATTGCACCCAAAAAAAAGTATACATAAGTGTTACCTTTTCTTCCAATTCTTTAATTTGCCTCTTTTGAAATTCTATTCTTTCTTCTAGTTCCTTTATTCTCTGCAAGACAAAAGTGCACATTATTCAATATGAAATCCAAAGTCAATCACAAGCAAAAGGAAAGCCTAGGCCATAGGGACCTCAAGGAGTAATAATTGCACAATGATGACACTTTAATGAGCCAACTAATTAATCAACACAAATATGTTGGGAATGTGTTAGTATAACATTTATTTTCTACTTCTTTTTTGTCTATATAAGCAAATCAAGTGATATACATGGCGTGTTTATGAATACACTGTTATTTCCTTGGCATGATGTATACGAACATGTAACCTGGGAGCTATTAAACCTTCAAGTTAACATATGGCTAATTATAAATAATTAAAATTATTAAAATAATTATTAAAAATAATTATGAAATTATTAACTATTTATTAAAATAATACAATGGCTAATTCTAAGCAACTTTTCAGTTGGCCTTCATTTTTTCTTTTTTTTTCTAGTTTTTGAATGTTTTGCTTTCTTCTTCTGACCCTTTCCAGTTTCAAATTGGGGTCACTGACCCTATCTAAAAACACATGCTCTGTAAAGCTACACATTTAGGGGGCTATTTATTAAAGTCCAAATGCTAAAAACTTAAAAAATTTCAGTATTTTTTACTATAAATTTTTAGAGGGAAAAAAACCCTCATATTTTTCGAGATTTATTATACTCAAAGGATGCAAGAAGTCAGAATCCAAAAATACTCCATCTTAAACCTGTCGAGGTCCTGTAGACGTCAATGGCAGAGGTCCTATTTGCAATTTGAAGATATTTGCGCTGGGTTTTGTACAATAATCCGAACATTTTGGGCTTTTCCGCAGATTTCACAAATCATCAGAATTTTTCGTGCAACCATCCGAAAAAGTCACAGTTTTTCCCGATTCGATTTTTTTAGAGTTTTTTTTATTGATAAGTAAGGGCAGATAGTGGATTCTAGTTTGGTCAGACTTTTTTTTATTCAGAAGCAAAACAATTCGGATTTTGATAAATAATCCCCTTATTGTTATTGCTACTTTTATTTACTCATCTTTCTATTCAGGCCTCTCCTATTCATATTCCAGTCTCTTATTCAAATGAATGCATGATTGCTTTGGACCCTAGCAACCAGATTGCTGAATTTGAAAACTGGAGAGCTGCTGAATAAAAAGCTAAATAACTCAAAAACCACAAATAATAAAAAATGAAAGCCAATTGTAAATTGTCTCAGAAAATCACTCTCTATATCATATTAAAAGTTAATTTAAAGGTGAACAGTCCCTTTAAGTAACTAGGAAACATGCACATGCAGGAATCATTATCTTAAAGGCACCATATACTTCCCAGTGATAAACATGCACAAAACATGTTCTTTGAAAAGTGCTGCATTTCACAAAGGTTTGGCCATGTGGCAATGTTTTTGCAAAGATAAAATTCCAAGCACAAAGTATGGCAGGTTCCACTCATATGAATAAACATATATAAAGGATGTCTCTCTTCAGAATAGTCAATATCCATATGTTTTATTGATCATTTAAAGATGTAAATGTTGTAAAACCATAAATGGGGTGCACTTACCATTCCAAGTAAGTTGTGGCAGTGCTTAAAAGACTCACCAATATGTCTGTTTGCATTGTGAACATTTGCTGGAAAATTCCTCAACGAATAACGGATTTACTGGGTCACATAGGAGTTGAGATGCCACCATCATAATGTGCCACCATGATTTACCTGCTGGGCGTGCTGGATAACGTCCATCCTCTCGCGCAAGATCTGGGCGTCCCTTTCTCGCAGCTCACTCATGACCTGCCGTTTCCACTGCTCCACTGCGCTCTTTAGCTGCTCTCGTTCCTCTTCTGAAAGTAGCTGAGCCATCTTGGCCCCTGCCTCCTGTTGCAGGGTATCAAATAACATGGCCTCCAGCTCAAGGATTTGCTAAGTAAGATAAATGGCAGTTAGTTCTCCAGAGATCAACAGAATATCACAGAGACTGCAGTCTATGAATGTTTTTTTTTTTACATTCTCCTTTCTGACCTTTCCCGGTCTATTGGGAAGTTATATCATGAAACTTCATTGGTCTGCTGTAACAGGAAGGTAGTACAGGAGGTGAAAGAAGAGAAATTATTTCTACTTTTCCATAAAACGCAACAAAATGCCTAAGAATTAAAAATAAATAAAAACTCAGTGCCAGGTTCCTGTATCCTAGAAGCTCTATGTCTGCATATTCCTGAAGGTGGCATATCTGGGTCTGCTGAAACTGCTAAAAAGTAGCTCATTTTTCCCTGAATGATCTTGTATATGTGCCACCACTAGGGATGTAGCGAACTGTTCGCCGGCGACTAGTTCGCGCGAACTTCGACTGTTCGCGTCCGCCGCAAGTTCGCGAACGACGCGCGACGTTCGCCAATAGGCGTTCGCGTCAAAAATCGTTCGACCATTCGACCATTCGATTCCTTCGACCGCTAAAATCGAAGGATTTTCGTTCGAATCGAACGATCGAAGCCATTGGATTGAATGAAATCATTCGATCGAATGGCTTCGATCGTTCGATTCGAACGAAAATCCTTCGATCGAACGTTTAAAATCCTTCGATCGTTCGAATCGAACGATTTTCGGATGTTCGAAGTTCGCGAACTGTTCGCGAACTGTTCGCTTTTTTTGCCGGTGTTCGCGAACGGCGTTCGCGAACACATACACGGCAGTTCGCTACATCCCTAGCCACCACTCCTTAGTTTCCTGACAATTGTCATCAGCCAACACGGCTGAACACAAGCTCTTTGCTTGATGTTGGACTGTCTGGTTGCTTCTGAGTGTTCTGACTCCTTCTGGACCTGGCTTTATCCTCTGTGCATACTGGTTCTGTCCTTGTGCCTTGACCTTGTCTATTTGCTGCTTGTTAAACCTGATTATTGATTGATTGACTGTGCCAACCATGGCCTGAGTCTTCACTGATTTCTACTCATCCCTGGCAACTTTTGGCTTCTTTTGCGGTCAGGGAATCTTCTTCACTACGTGACCATAGCTCCCCTGCCTATCTGTTATGTCTGTTTCTCTGCTCTTAAAGGAGAAGGAAAGCTACGGAGGCATTTTATTGCCAATAGATTAGCTGCAATAGTGCAAGCTAGAATGCTATATTTATTCTGTAGAATATTTTACCATACCTGAGTAAAAAGCTCTAGAAACTCTCTGTTTGTTTAGGATAGGAGCTGCAGTATTAACATGGTGTGACATCACTTCCTGCCTGAGTCTCTCCCTGCTCTGGGCTCAGATTACAGTAGAAAAGGGAGGGGGTGGAGAAGAGGAGCAAACTGAGCATGCTCTTGCCCAGGGCAATGTGGTTTAAGCTGAAGGCAGGAAGTCTGATACAGAAGCCCATGAGTACACAATAGAAGGTAAGAAATGCAGTGTTTCTTTTGACAGGGGACTCAGAGCAACATTACTTTGGGGGTTTACTGGTATATTTAGATGGACCTTTCTGTTAAGGCTTACTTAGTTTTAACCTTTCCTTCTCCTTGAAGTTAGACACGCCAGTACAGGTGGGATGGGCGAATTTTTTCGCCTCGTTTCGCCGAAAAAATGACGCCCATAGACTTGTATGGAGACACGCGACAAAATAATTTCGCTGCGCGACAATTTTTTTTTCATGCCCATAGACTTTAATGGGCGTCTGCGACATTTCGCCGGCGGCAAATTTTTGGCGAAACGAAACGGGTCAAATTCACCCATCCCTGTGGGGCCTATTATCCAGAACATGGGGTTTTCCGGATAAGGATTGTTTCTGTAATTTGGCTCTCCATACTTAAGGATTTATTATTAGTGATGAGTGAAATCTTTCCAAGAGTTTCTCTGCAAAAATGGCACCCATAGACTCCAATGGGTGAAAAAAAAAATAGCTGTGAGTCAAAAAATATTTGAGACACTGCATCATGCGACAAAAAAAATGTGATGCCCATAGACTTTTGAATTTGGGGAATTTTCATTGGTTGGGGAGAAGCGAAATGGCTCCAATTTGCCCATCACTATTGATTATACATTCATTAGGATCAAGTACAAGGTACTGTTTTGTTATTACAGAGAAAAACGAAAACATGTTTTAAGGTGGAATTTATGGGCGATTGCCTTCCTGTTAGTCAGAGCTTTCTGGATAAAGAGTTGCCCCCTAACAGATCCCATACCTGTACAAGGTGAAACTAAAACATTGTTGTTAATGACAGTGTCAGGATTACAAAACTAGTGATCCGAATTACTTATTGGGCCACCTAACTTCAATGAGCAACATTCAAAATAAATCTGAACAAACTTTCAACGGCCGACCCCCCGAAAACTTAGTTGACTGTGATTTACTGGCCGGAAAATAACATTGTGAGCATGATTTAAAATATAATGTGGCCAGACATCAGGGAGAAGCACCTGGAGTGTGGGACCAAAAATTAACTTATAGGACCAAAAATAATCTTCTAATGAATGTCTTACTTTGTGAGCTCGATCGAGTGATTGTTTTCGGAAGTCCAGTTCATCATCCAAATATCCTTTCTGCTTGGTGAACAGATCCTAAGGAAAGGACAATTAGTAGAGTCACTTTCATACATAATCATCATGCATGGTTCTGAACAAGGTTCCCTACGCTCCTTACTTTCTCACTTTCAATGTCCACCATCTTTTGCTGCAGAGCAGACTCAGTCACCTCAATCTGCTGGAGCCACTACAGGGAAAGAGCGTTTACAGATGAGTCAGTCTGTGTGTCGTCAGAATGAATGAATGAATGCATTTTATATCCAACAAGCAATAAAAGACAACCACGGAACAAACAAAATCCAAAACTCTTATAGATATGAGTGGGAGCTGCCATGTTTTCCCCATTTCTCTATAGGCTTTAAAAGAGCCAAACCATAGTGGTGATATATGAATAGTTGTGTTTATCTATTGCGACCTCGGTAGAATATGAAAACCCTATCAACTGCTGATTTGATCATAAGCAAAAATGTAAATCACTCAGTTACACAGTTTCCACTGATATTTTTGAGGCTCAATGAAAATTAAAATTGTTACATGTTGGGGACTTCATGTTATTGTAAAGCTGAAGCACCTAGGGGCAAATTCACTAAGATTTGTAGTTGCGCCAGCGTCTGCTTCACCACACTTCGCCAGGCGTATTTTCGCCAGCGCTACGCAAATTCACTAAAATCCGAAGTTGCTCTCAGGCAAAGCGTAAGGTTGCGAAGTTGCACTAGCGATAATTTGCCAAGCAAAGTGAAGTTACGCTAGCGATGCTTAATTTACATACGGCGCCAAATTGAAGTTACAATGGAAGTATATGTAGCATCACTACACAAGCCTGGGAAACTTTCAAAACAGCAAATAAAATTTTTATTTTGCCCTACACGTTTGCCCACTGTATAGTTAAGGTGCCATGAGTTAGGAAATGTAGGGGGGAAGGAGGGGAGCCCTAAATTTTTTTTCGATCTTTTTCAGCCAATCACCCATAAAAAAAGAAAAAACTTTTTTTGAAGCAATCCCTATCTACTCTATTGCACTTCGCCTGGTCTGAGGTGGCGAACGAAGTCTTGCGTAAAAGGTAGCGTTCAGAAAAATGCGCGCGTCAGTGAATTTGCATAGTTACGTCCGTTGCGCAAATTCGCCAGGCGTAAGGGTGCGAAGTAACACTAGCGAATTTACACCAGTGTCCGTTAGTGAATCGGCGAATTAACGAAAATGCGATACGCTAGCGAATTAACGCTTCGTCCTTTTGTGAATTTGCCTCCTATAGTTCAACTGATCACAAAACTGCCAAGATATCATGTCAATGCTTTTGTTGTAAAAAGGTAACATTGGATTGCTCAATTTTTTGCACTCCTCCTATGTTACTAAATGAGATAACCGATCTTAAAAATGAAAGCCTAAATAAACCCAAGTCCTAGGCTTATTTACCTTTTCTGCTAAATTCAAGACTGTTCTTGCTTGGATGACAATCACTTGTTCCTCATTCGTCAGGTTCTGCACCATAAAGCACATGTGGGTGGTTAGTGTTAGGTTCCTTATTTCGTGGCTATAAAGAAAACCAGCTTTGAGTTTTAGAAGCAAGGTAGAAGAATTGAGCAGCACTAATAAGATCTGGTACTAAAGCAGAAATCAGAGATTTAAATGTTGAAAAGACAATTCTGGATAAAGTGGATGCCTATTGTCTATATCTGCATAAAAAAAACATTCTGTGGCATCCATAAAGCATGACCAACAGGATAAATGCCAATATGACTATTGGCAATTTTAAAAAAAAAAGCCTATTGTTATAAAGATATGACTATGAAGGTTTTCATTCATCCAGATCATAGTATATCTAGTATAGGTCAATCTAAAAACAACTGGACTTGCTGAGTAATCAATGAAGACGTTTCACTACTCATCCGAGCAGCTTCTTCAGTTCAACTGACTGGTGTGGGAAGTTCTCGGCATATAAACTCTTCCACTAATCCATTTACAATGGTAACTCTTCAAAGAGGCGACATACAATGCTGTTCTAACATCTGTACCCCGGCGGATTCAGAACACTTCACACATCCATTCATGCAACTCTCACAAGTAACACCTGTATCTAGGAGTTGCATGACACATTGGATAATCCTATCACAACTACACAGAATCAACACCTCTGTGAATTTCTTCAGTTGTCACCTCTTTGAAGAGTTACAATGTGCCATTGTAAATGGATTAGTGGAAGAGTTTATATGCCGAGAACTTCCCACACCAGTCAGTTGAACTGAAGAAGCTGCTTGGATGAGTAGTGAAACGTCTTCATTGATTACTCAGCAAGTCCAGTTGTTTTTAGATTGACCTATACTAGATATTGTTATAAAGGGGAATCTGGCCAAAAAGCAGAGGAGGATAAATTCATGGCAACTGAATGATTTTACCACTTCCAGATTTATAAAACAAAGACGTGTAATATAACTCGATTAGCCCATCCATATACCTGACAAAAATGACTCGGGCACCTGTGTGTGGCAACCTGCACCCCTTCTCTCCAGTGTTCTACCACACCATTACTCCCTGTTTGTAAAGGGTTAGTGGGGGCACAGACAATCTGATGATGCGGGGAGAGAGAATGAGTTGGTCTAATAATGAGCCTCTCACATAATGCTCTACAGTATACATTGCAATAAACAATTGTGACCCCATCCCCTTAAACGCTTGGTTAGGGCTCTTACACACGGCCGTTCCGACCTGCGCTCCCCTGCGTTCCATTTTTTGGCGTTCAGCCGCAGGGGAGCGCAGGAATAGACGCAAGTAATTATTTGAAATGGGGCTGTACTCACTCAGGCGCCGAACGCAGGTTCAGACGCAACATGCTGCATTTTTCCTGCGTTCGGTGCCTACACGCGCCTGAGTGAGTACAGCCCCATTTCAAATAATTACTTGCGTCTATTCCTGCGCTCCCCTGCGGCTGAACGCCAAAAAACGGAATGCAGGGGAGCGCAGGTCGGAACGGCCGTGTGTAAGAGCCCTTATGATCACAGACACCAGTTCCAAAAATGGATGCTAAATTGTGCAAGCTTGGTTGCCAATCACAAGGTGCAACTTTCATGTAGCACCAATGCTCCGTATCAGCCTGCTCTGATGAATTTCATGCTATTGCAATCCCAAGTGCAAAGTGCAGGTCTCACAGGCGCCAGGAAGAACTAGAAGCAGCATCTGCCTTGAAGTGGTGGTACTTCTAGGGTTCCCATAGCATGTTGGGCATCCTCCTATAACTGACTTAGTGAATTGCATGCTTTGATAATGCCAATCAGCAAAAGTGACACCACTTGCACACAAATACGGCACTCAATTGCAATCCACTGTGAATGGTGATTTGCATCCACATTGGTAAATCATGCTCAAGTTGCTCAACACACTACTTAATGGACAACGTGGGTCAAAAAAAAAAAGGAATTTTGCACTTGTTTTATGACTTTGAACATACTCGCATTTGTAAATGAGCCTTTTTATCTTGGTTCCCTGTAATCATGTGGCCCAACTTGGCTCCAAGAGTGATTCCAGCATCTACTTGGAATGTGGTACCAGTAATGCTTTATAAATGGAGCCAGATCAATTTGCAGTCCATTAAAAGCCAGTCAGAGCTCTTATTTCCATATTACTTTCTCATTCTTTTATTTATCTCTCCCCAACTATCATTATAACGCTGCCTTTCTTCACTCTCAGTGGAAGACCTAATGCAGAATTCTTCCTCTAATAAACTGCCATTACTACATTATTTAGAGACCTAACATAATTTCAGATTTGGTCTTCACCTTCTAGGCTCATTTAAATATTTCAGGGTGTATAAAAACCTCACAATGGGGGCATGTTAAGCGAAAAGAAATAAAGTGCCCCTACTGAAGAATACTAATAAGGGGTCAGTTTACTAAAGTGCGTTAAAAATATTCGCACAATGTATAGACAGAATTTTCGCCAAATATGTTATCGCCAGTTTACTAACCTGTGGTTAATATAAATTTGCGAATTTTCTTGTGCAAGAATAATTGTTCGCCAGTTTGCTGAAAATAACGCTACGTACACATAAACGCTTGGTTTATTAAACAGCGAAATGTGCTATAGACAAAATTAATGCCAGAATATTCGCAAACTTTTACCGCCACCTATGTAGTGGCGTTCGCCAGAAAATTTTCTAGGGGCAGGAAATATCCCATAATAATGGGTTTTTTTACCCATAATTCTTTGCTGACAGGAGACAGATCTGTAGCTATTGCTGTCAGGATGTTTTGGCTTCTGCTTCTATCCAGTGCAACAGCAGCAGTTTCAGCTCAGAGTCGTATTATTGGCAGCGACATCACAGTCCAAGGATTCGTCAGCCTCTACGCTTTTATGGTTTCATTGTGATTAGCTACATTAAACTGTGCTTTTCTATGAAGCAAAGAGATTGACTGGTATCATTTCTTGTTCCTATGATTCTATTGGCAGAAGGGTTTATATGATGCAGACGTTTGATTGGTGTTACTCTGGTGATGTTGTTGGATGGTATAATCATCAGTCAATAAAGTTTATAAGTTTTGAAAATGCATTTCTGGCCATAAATGTCACAGTAAAAATTTGCCATAATAACCGCCATAAAACAAGACTATTTTATAGCATAAATATTCGCAAAAACGTAATTTTTCGCCAGAAAATTGGCAACTCGCTAAAATTACCGCTAACGTAAGCTGGTTCCTTAACGTAGTTACCGCAAGTGATCGCAATGACTTCTGAGCGCATCGCTGTTTAGTAAACTTAAGGTGGCCATACACGGGCCGATAAAAGCTGCCGACAGACCGTGTCGGCAGCTCATTGGCCGTGTATGGGGGCCCCCGATGGGCTTCCCCGATCGAGATCTGGCCGAAAGTCGGCCAGATCTCGATCGGATGGGTTTAAAAATCCCGTCGGATCGCGGCCGCATCTGTTCGTTGATGCGGTCCCGCATCCGACCGCCCGTTTGTGAATGCTAGGATCCGATCGTTGGGCCCTAGGGCCCACGATCGGATCTGCCCGATATTGCCCACCTCAAGGTGGGCATATCGGAGGGAGATCCGCTCGTTTGGCGACATCGCCAAACGAGCGGATCTATCCATGTATGGCCACCTTTAGTCGCTGCAAATATTGTGGCGGAAAAATATTCTCAGTGATAACATGCGGAAACTTAAAGTCAGATTTACCGCACTTTAGTAAACGGACCCCTAAGAGACTAGACGTCTTTATATAGAAATTGGATTCATTCCGTTTTAGCTGCACAACTATTTTTGTAACCACTGTAGGGTTGTTGTTACAAACAAACTCCAACTTGTGGATAAACAAAAACTCTGGGATATTATTCCTTTAGTCCTATATACATTTCCCCTTTGTTTGTAGCTCTGATAACCACGCCATGAAGCTAGATGGCGAACTACATTATGAACCAGGGCTGATCAGAATGGGAGCAAGCAAGCAGAAGAGAAAAAACATGACATAGGTAGATACTAAAATTTAACTCTGGAAAGTCACTGCTGGCTAATAAATATGGTCAATCTGCCCAAGCCACCTGCTAGGCCTGATTTTTCTGTTTAAGCAGCAGGAAGACAACCATAATCATGCGCAATTCAGAAGGCCAACATACACTTACGGCGTTATCCCCTAGGATGTCCAGTTTTTTCATCAGCTCCAAAACAATGATATCCTAAATAAATAATAATAATCAGCATAAGTAAAAAGCTACTATCAGAGTCCATATACAGCAGAACGAAGACCTCGGAACTTACAGTAACTCCTTCTGCTTCGCAATAAACCTGCAACGGGCTATTTCCTTCTGTAAAAGGGATGTGATGGAAATTGATGGCAGGGGATCTCCTCTCTCTTTCCTAAAAATAAATCAAGGTTTAGAGTGTCCACAGCAATGTCCAAGCTGAGTGTTGTACTAGGAGTATGAGTATGACTGTGCATCTAATATAGCTTATTAAGATGGCAACACTTTTTTGGGATACAATCCTAAGGATACACTGGTGCATCCCAACAAGAAATAAATAGTAGGAGATATTGAAAATGATTAAGGAAATTAAGGTGCCAGACCCATTGGCTAATGAGTACTTTCTTACTTCAAGCTCCAATATCCTAAATTCCAAGAGCTCGTTCTGATCCTTCACATCTTGAATGTCATGTTTGAGCTTGGCCTCATCTGTTTCCATTTGTTTGATCTGCAGGGAGAGGATATTGAGTAAGAATGCCATTGTTTGTAGGATTTGAATACTTTTATCATGGTCATTTACCCAACCATCGACAGACCCTGTGCTATTTTAATCACATTAACATGTCTAGATATTTTCTCAACCACACGTTAGGACCTGTTGCTTGACAACTTTGTTGGTGCATGAATTTCTTTGTAGCTATGTAGATATACCATCTGGTATACCTGCAGCTTCTCAATCTTTAGGCATTGGCTTATCTTCAAAGAAGTTGATTGGGACCCTTTTGTCTTTCCCATCACTACATTAACAGGGACTTTCTAGTCAACATAACCAACTCCCTAACCTTTTGTTAGCGCAGTAGTGTGGATGGGGCATTATTCCAAAGAGTGACTGAAAGATGTACCTTGGTGGGAATGACCCCTCAAATTTTGGGTAAAATGGGGGAAAGAACTTTGTTGGTGGAATTGTTGTTTGTGGCATCATGATAATGGCCGGAGGGAGGTGAACATATGCCTCCAAGCATGAGACCCAGGAAAATGTTAAGTATTCTAGGCCATACAGTAAATAAATTGTCTTGTGGTATTCAAGGCTAAAAACACACATAGAAAGGCATGGTAAGTGACCCTTAAAATGCGGCCTGAACTGGCAAACTGTGGATTCTGGAAAATGCCAGAGGGACTTCTGCAAGATCCCATAGACAGTCACTATTTAGTGGACTGTTTGGGCCTCTGTGTACTTGTAATGGCAGGGCCTATTTTGACTCCCAGTCCAGACCTGCTTAAAACATAGTAGAGTGTGAGTTACTTCTGATTTATATTTGGTATATATGAGTAATTAGAGCAACAATTGTGCATCCTTGTGTCAGATATTAAGCCCCACATGGACTCAATTAACTCAAATAATGAGGGTATAATGTAAAGGCATATACAAGATTTTTTTTTACACTTTACTCCACCTTTCTCCATCTGGTCTATCCCAGCAGCACTTAATTTTAACACATCCAGTTATAGTGTACTCAGCTTGTAAGGAGTAATGTAATTTGTGTTATGTAAGTATTGTTGTTTCTGATTGGTCACCAGGTGGTGCTGTTGGGTAAGGAGAATTCATGTTGTATAAAGGAGAGAACAGAAGATAACTTTCTTTTTGACTGACAGGTAGATCAAGGCAATTACACTGGAGAGCCTCAGTCCACCTCTGAAATATAATAGGGAGAAGCATTAGGTAGGTCATTTACTGGTAGGCTAGCTTGGCTGAGCTTTTTGTACTCAATGAAAGTCAGGTGTAGGTTGTGTAGCTGAGAAGCTGAGCTCCAAAGAGAAAGACCAGTGTCCTGGAGGTACCACAGCCAGATTAGGGACTCAGAGAAGAGGGGACTAGGGTAGACAGGGCCTAGAAACATCACTGTAATATGGACCCTGGTGCTGAAAGGCTATTGAAGTATATGCCGTCCTTGACTCAAGGAGAAGGCAGGCAGCCATTGGGACCTAGTGACATGGATCTCCGAATTCTCCGATCTCCGGTTAGGAAACATTGTGGCAAGAATCCTGTAAGACGCACTTGGTCCATCCTCTCGCCTCCTGGCGCGTCTCGTGGATGCATACGTCATTTTTCGGTACGAGATTCAAACTTCTGCGCCAATTCTCCTTTAAAAAGGCCCTTTTCCATTGGAGCAATGCCCAAGCTGGCTTCTGTTCACAGATCCTGCTAAAGCATTGTATTCTATTTCACTTTCCTGTTTTTTTTACTTCAATTCCTGCTGCCTGCCTCGACCCATTTGCCTGATCCTTGCCGGTACTTCTTCACAAACTCTCACACTACCAAATGCACAAATTCCCTGTTGGTTCCACAGCAGAAAGCCCGGAGCCCCAAAAGGGCGTCAGTGAACACCGGAACTCGCAGGGGTCCTCTGTGAAAACCGGAACACGCAGGGGTCCTCTTGTGCATCTAAGAGTGCCAGCTGCCATCAAGCTTCCAGATTAAAGAGTTTGGTACAAATCCCTGTGGAAGCCATGCTGGTGACTAATAAAGAGAGGTACCTGAGTTCAAATGAAAATTGTGTGGAACCTCAGTTTATTTGCTTCTAAGTGTCACTACAGTCCCCTGGGTGGTAATGTTGTGAGTGTGAGTCGGCTATGGTATACAGAGAGACAACGGACACCATGTTTCAAGCATATCTATATCATGTGTCGCACAACAGGCATAACCAACAGATACCATTGGGGATAGAACTTTATTTTAGTGGGTGTAATATATAATTAGACTTTTGAAATAGTAGAGGTTTTATGATATGTCTGATTTAATACTCACTTTGTCTACAAGTTCCTGATTTCTCCTGTACAGCCCCTGCTTTTCCTCAATCCACTTCATGTCCTTGGAAATGAATGAAAGAGGTGACAGAGTTGCAGCAAGAAAACAGAATGCACGAGCCCTTGTTAATGCGCTAATGTCCAGGCTATGTGTTTATTGTCCCTTTATTTATAATGACCACAGGGAAGGGCTGTATGGATTGTTGGATCTGTACAAATGCAAATACTGAAATATTCTGATACAGGTATGGGACCTGTTATCCAGAATGCTCGGGACCTTTGGGTCTTCGTGCCTTAAGTCTACTAGAAATTCATTTAAACATTAAATAAACCCAATAGGCTGGTTTTGCTTCCAATAAGGATTAATTATATCTTAGTTGGGATCAAGTACAAGCTACTGTTTTATTATTACAGAGAAAAAGGAAATTGTTTTTAAAAATTTGGTTTATTTGGATAAAATGGAGTCTATGGGAGACAGCCATTCCGTAATTCGGAGCTTTCTGGATATGGGGTTTCCGCATAAGGGATCCTATACCTGTACATCTAAATACATCTTTCCATTTAGTGCTAAGGTTGTTTAATGTTATTTAAAAAAGACAAGACAGAGAATTTAGACCTTACCTGGCCCTGCTCAGACATTGCTTTTTCCAGGTCCTCTATTCTCCTCTGATACTGATAAATATCTGCCTGTAGCTGCTCTCGGGTCTGTTGGATATCACAGAAATATATGGTCTTAAATTACACAAATGTTTCTTATTAATATTTCACCTCTGTTGGATATCACAGAAATATATGGTCTTAAATTACACAAATGTTTCTTATTAATATTTCACCTCTGAGGAGCACACTATTAATATTAATAACTGTTAGATGTGGTATTTATGCTAGGAGTAGCCAACCTTTAACCCAAGAGATGTTGGCACTATACTCTTATACATTCCTCTGACCCCTGAGTGTAGATGCAAAGTGGGGAGCCTATCTACATTGCCCTTTTTCATTTTCTGTAGCTCCATCTATAAGACCAATTGAGGTAAAGGAATGAGTGCCTAGCAGCTGGTTACATCTCTGGACTCCATCGCTGTCCATGACTCCTGTGCCAACTCAACAAGACACTTAGCCATTTACTAATGCACATAATGTGGGTGCTCTAATTTAGATGCAACAGAGATGCAACCGTGCATCTTTATTAATATGTCCAGGCCCAGATTTGTGGAAAGGCCACATAGGCCCGGGCCTAGGGGCGCCAGAATTTTAGGGGGGCGGCATGCTGCCCAACCACACCTGCATTGGTTCAGAAGCACTGGGGATTCGTAGGAGATACAACAATTTTTAAAATTCCCTGTGCCCCAATCCCCAGTTTTTAAAATTCCCTGTGCCCCAATCCCCAGTACTCTGGAACCTGATGCAAAAAATTTGCTCATGTGCAGAAAGTAAGATGAGGGAATAGGGGTGATGTACGGCAGCGGTACTAGGGGTGCCTGCTATGTAAATCTGGCCTTGAATATGTCTCAACCTGTAGGTCAGCAACTACCTCTGCAAGTACTGATACAGCTGATGAATTATGTAAAGACATTATTCTACAGAGACCTTGACTTCTCGCTCTGCATCTAGGGTTCCCCCAACTTGTTCCTGCAGAAGAGCGTATGCACGTTGCAAGGCCTGATATTCCATGGTCAGCTGGCGGAATCTGAGCTCCGTCTCTTCTTTGGCCATTCCCTGGAATAAATTCATAAGTAAAGGATGTGATTCTAATAGTAAGCTGTCATTAAAATGAATTGCAAAAACGTATTGGTTCTATTCAATGTGGAGTATCATCATTTAGGGTGAACAGAAGTCATTATAAGGTAACTATTGACTCCCATTCTAGATTTTCTCTCAGCATTATGGCTAAAGTATTAGGCCATGTTTATGAGAAAAGTACATAAGGATTACTACGAAACCTTATTTATTTATTCATATGCTAAAAATTCAAAAGAATTGAGTTTCTTTACTATAAAATCTGAATTTTTAGTGGAAAAAAACTCCATCTTCAACCTGTTGAAGTCCTGAAGAACTCAATTGCAGATGCCCTATTTGCCATTTGAAGATATTATTGTCTGTGCTGGGTTTTCGTACGATAATTCGAACATTTCAAGCTTTTCCGCCAATTTCACAAAAAATTTGGACTTTTTGGGCATCAAATTTGAAAAATTCGGATTTTTTTTCTGGAAAAGTTGCGATTTTGGTTTATCAATCCGAAAAAGTTGTGGTTTTTGTTGATTTTTTTTCATGGTTTTTTATTGATAAATAAGTGTAAATAATGGATTCTAGTTTGGTGAGACTTTTTTATTTAAAAAATCTGAAAAATTCGGATTTTGATAAATAACCCGCTTAATGTATGTATATGTCCAAAGTGAAGTAGATCTTCATTCCCTTTTAAATTTTAGGACAATTTTCACAACTACAGTTTTTTTTTTAAAATCAATCAACCTTGTTCAATTCTTTAATTTGTGGAGCAGAAGTACGCCACAACAAAAATCACATACATTTTTCCATTCCTTTTTACAAATTCAACAGTTTAAAACCAACACAAAAAGTAAAATAGCTTGAATGTTGAAGAACCACCTTCAGTTGACGTCTATAGGCCCATGCCTGATTTAGAATTTTTCAGCTTTTTTTTTTGGATTGATAAAGCTCTAAAATTGGATTTCAGTAAACCTGAATTTGACAGAACTCAATATAGTGATTTTTTTCAACTAGGATTTTCTTGAATTGCAGAAAAAACGTAGTCTCGAATTTTTATAAATGACTTTGGACTTTGATTTCAAACATAAGCTAGTAAAATAGTAATTAAAAGATTATTTAAGTATGTTTATTTAGTAGAGTTCACTCATTACTATAGTTTACCTCTTCCACATCCTCATCGGGAGTGCACGGCGTCCGATCTGTTCTGTCTGTTTGGTAGGAGATTGAAGAACCATCTGAATCTAGTGAAGCTTCCTCATCATATCCAAAAAAGGTCTCCACAACTGGCTGTAGGGAAAAATTCAGAGCTTACAGTTAATACAGCTTCTTTGAACAGATGAATTGGCTATGGATTACAACATAAAGGCCCTCAAAACATTACAGGTCCATCAAATAAGCTGCTTTATTGGTTAAATCTGAATCGAATGTACAGAGTTAAAATATTTTTTCAATTCTTTTTAAGTAAAGTCCAGGAAAAAAAACATTACCTCATAATCGTTCAACCAAACTTTCAATAACATCTCTAAGTGGGTGAAATCTAGATCCATCGCTCATCCCCTGACCTTCCTCTCAGGCTCTTTCTCTGGTTAGTGGCTGTGTTTGTACCATTTTGTTCTTAATGTTCTGACGTTTTTTTATTAAACTGAATCTTATTTGCTATTTCCCCTGCCCTACTGTTCCATGTTCTCATTTATTCTCAATTAAGGATGCACTGTATGCATAATTTTTGGATTCCTCCAAGTTCCTTGCAAGCTCTTTCTCTCTGAAGACCTTCAAACAATTCTCGAATTATAACCCAGCTATCGAAAGGGCTATTTTGAAACTGCAAGCACTCATGCAAGCTTGATTATATCCATATAAAAATCCATATACACTTCATAGTGAAATGCTTCTAAATACTATAGGTGGGTTGGGTATTTAAGTGCTAGTCAAGATACAGTAGTCAAGCCTATTCTGTTCCCTTCTTTTCTGCCTCTATATCAGATTTAGTTTTTATTTAAAAAATACTATGCTTTCAGATTTCTCATTATGTATGGTAACTTTTTCGTTGCATTTTGTGGCAGAGAGAGTGATAACACTGAATATTTTTTATTAAAAAAATACTATATTGAGCAACCATTGGGCTTTACAGGTGCAGGTGATTGAAAATGAAGTGCAATGGAGAACACATAGGGGCAGATTCACTAAGGGTCGAATTTCGAAGTTAAAAATACTTCGAAATTCGACCCTCGAATTGAAATCCTTCGACTTCGAATATCGAAGTCGAAGGATTTAGCGCTAAACGTTCGATCGAACGATCGAACGATTTTTCGTTCGATCGAACGATTAAATCCTTCGAATCGAACGATTCGAAGGATTTTAATCCAACGATCGAACGAAAATCCTTCGATCAAAAAAAGCTTAGCAAGCCTATGGGACCTTCCCCATAGGCTAACATTGACTTCGGTAGCTTTTAGCTGCCGAAGTAGGGGGTCGAAGTTTTTTTTAAAGGGAAAGTACTTTGACTATCGAATGGTCGAATAGTCGAATGATTTTTACTTCGAATCGTTCGATTTCGTTCGATTTCGATCGAATTCTAACGAATTTAACCAATTCGATGGTCGAAGTACCCAAAAAAAACTTCGAAATTCGAAGTTTTTTTCAATCGAATCCTTCACTCGAATTTAGTGAATCGGCCCCATAGTGATGCAAGCAGGGATGGGCGAATTTGACCCGTTTCGTTTCGTCAAAAATTCATCGCCAGAGAAATGTCGCAGTTGACCATTAAAGTCTATGGGCGTCAAAAAGAATTTGTCGCGCGGCGAAATTATTTTGTTGCGCGTCTTTTTTTTTTTGACGCACGTCTCCATACAAGTCTATGGGCGTCATTTTTTCGGCGAAACGAGGCGAAAAAATTCGCCCATCCCTAGATGCAAGTCATAATGGAGTAAACATGCCTCTTCAAATGAATAGTGAGCAACTGGTCCAGGTAGCTACCACCACCACCTTGGCTCTGGCTGTAGCTCTAGGGTTCCCACAGAGGGTTGCATCAATAGGTGCCCCCAACTTGTGGCCAGTGGACAGAGGTGGACTGGAGTACCAGTTTCCCACTGGATACCCTATTCAGGGGTCCACCTCCCAGCCACCTACTTACTGATATATGTCAAAAACATGAGCCCAACTGTCCATCTTGACACATCAGGTGCAATTCTGGTGGTTGCAACCTGGAGCATATCTGCAATTCAGGAATTATAGGAAAAACACAGCATAATGGTAAAAAAGCATACCAATTTGCATCCAACTTTGCAGACTGCACTTATGTTCATAAATGTTTCCTACTGAGTTTTGATAACATGCATACTGTGTACACGTTTTATTAACAAGGGTTAGTAAAAGACATAATGCCCTCATGATCAAATATTCCCCCTAGAAGGTACAGATTACAGTACACACAAAATACAATTTATTATAATTTCCAAAGACCAGGAAAATCAAACGTTGTATCAGTGTGTTTCATTGCACCCTCTTGATTTGACCCAGGAATAGAACAACACTTTTGAGAGTGATTGCTCTGATCACAAATTACAGACAATTAGAGAATGGAAGGAACAGTACCTTGGGGAGTTTTGCCATTTTCTTTCTTTGCTTTCTAAACTTTAAAAGCTTTTCACGGTCCTGGAGAAAGCAGAATATCTTGTTTTTAACAGGGACCGGTACAATTCCCTGTGATATTGACCAATGTCCCAGCAAAACCTTACACTACTTACCAAGACGCTCTTCACATAGCCGGCAGTTTCCAGAGTCTGGTAAAATAAATCACATAAGCATTCATTCATTTAAGTGATTTTCTGCTGCATAATTATTCCCAGAGAACAGAAAACAGTACAACCATTCTGAAATGGATGTCTAGTTAAATTTATGGGCAATCAGTGTTAACTGGAACTGTTTCTATATCTAAATATCATCAATATAACTAGTGGCATAAAAACAGTTCATCAGCGACTTTTTCACCAGTGTGTCAAGGAGCTTCATGTTCATACCTCTGTTGCGACCTAAAAGACTTACAGTATATCATCTGCTTACAGCACATTTGCAATGCATGAATAATCTATATTGACAATCACCCCTTTTACCCAGGGGCCACCCCTTTCAGACTAGAGTAAAAGAACTTTCATTTGAAACAGTATAGGTGTTATGATAGGTATACCAAACCCAGAACAATCCCCAAGGTCACGGTCACGGCTCAATCTTCTGCCTATTACAACCAGCTTTCGTTTCGGGAGGAGCCCTCCACTACTCGGGTGCCGGAAGGTCTTAACGTGAAAGGACCAGAGAGAGCGTTCTCGGCAGGCAAGGGAACCGGATGTAGTACTGAAATGGTGAACAAGGAGCATGGTTGTGGGACAGGCCGTGCCAATACCAAACATGAGCAGCAGTACAGAATTAAGAGATGAGAGGATAGTTGAGGTCACAGGCCAAATTCAAACTCAACAATATCGCAGTACAAAGCAGGGGAGTCAATACAGAGGCAACGGTCAGGATAGGCAGTGGACTAGACAGGGTCAGGGACAGGCAAGTAAAGAACAGGAACATTCAGAATCGCATCCAGGAACTAACGAATTAGACCTACGCTGGGCAGTGCACAAAAGGTGCCTGCGCCTTTAAATATTAAAATTTCACGCCAGGGTGCAATGATGTTATACACAGTCATTATTCCAGAATGTGCATCGGCATGCAGGAGGGAGGACGAGGCGGGCATCCTTGCCGTGGGTGCAAAGGGTTTCCCCGTTGCACCCCCACTAGATCCCCAGGAGAAGTGCTCACAATAGGTAGTTATTTACAGTAAGGACAGTGAGGTTGTGGAATGCACTGCCAGATGATATTGTGATGGCTGATTCTGTTAATGCCTTTAAGAGGGGTTTGGATGATTTCTCGGACAAGCAGAATATCTAAGGCTACTGTGATACTAAACTCTATAGTTAGTGTATGAGTATATATAGTATATATAGATTCTGAAGCACTGAGCAATATAGAGGGCCCCACTGGGGCCCTGTGTGATGAAAATTGTATCCTACTTTAATGGAAAAGCTTAACATCTCAACAAACTGAGGGCCCTAAAGTTATTTTGCTTTGGAGCATGGCAGCTTCTTCATATGCCTCTGCTATTGAGTCAACTGATGTTGGTATTGGACAACTGACTCTCTCTCATCTGATATCTGTTTTGCACTTAAATACTGTTTAAGCTTTACCTTACAAAGTTCATCAATGAAGAGTTGCTGTTCATTCAACTGCAGCTTCAAAAAGTCAACTTCTCTCTCTTCTCGACTTTGGTCTAGATCATTCAAGGAGCTCGGCCTCCTTATAATAACAGCTTTTTGTCTCTGTATGAATAGAAAAATAAGATTTAAAAAAAAAAACAATTTGGACCTTTAAAACTAGAACCCCTTTCTCACACAAAGGCCCCTATGGATTAAAACTATAATACAAACCATTTCTATGTTTTCTTGTGTTAAAAACTTCAGCTTGTTCTCCATTCTCCGCAATGAATGGGACATTTCTTCATTTTTACGGCTAAGTCGCTTGTTTTTGTCCAGAATGGGTTTATATTGACTTTCTGCCTCTCTTAGACGTTTTAACTTGATTTGAAAAAATAAAGTTAAGAGAATAAGGGTTATGTTACAATTTTTTGTTTTTGTATAATTCTGCCTCAAGTAAGTAAACAAGAATCAGCCCAGAAGATGAATAGGGATTAATAAGGCATTTTCCTTATGGTGAGGACAATTTCCACATAGTTCTGGGCCAGATTCATACAAAAATGTCATGGGAACTCTTGAAAAGCACAGTAAGCCCATGGCTTGCACCCAAAGCTGCAACTCTTTGTGCTCCCGTAATGGAAGGCAAGGGGCATTACCTTCCTATGTATAGAGTGCTGCCTACCCTTGGATGACAGATAGCTCGTCCTATTGGGTGCAACATGGCCTGTATCTACCTAAGGCAGGAATTAAGTACAGGACTGCCATTGCCGCCCTCCGAACCTTGCAGGGTACAAAGTGCAAAAAATATAGTGGGTGCAAAAGCTTTATGAATGCGTCCCCGTGGTAGAATTTTGCACCCCTTAGAAATGTGTAAACTAGGCCTTTGTCCTCATATCTCACTTGCCTCATCTGCTTCCCTCAAAACGAATAAATAACTTTATTAAAGAAAAAGTATAGACCAAATTCATCCCATAGCATACCTCTTTGGTGGATAATGTCATAAGGATATCTCTATGATCCTTAAAGGACAAGTAAACCTTAAAAATAAGTGAATGTAAAATTGATGAGGGTGATATTCTAAGTACTTTTGTAATGTACATTCATTATTTATTTATTTTTAAATAATGAATTTTGTTACAACAGCACCACCTGCTGGTCATTTTCCCACCTGTCTGACCACCAAGTAGTCAAGGAAGTTGTCAGGAGAAAGAAAGAGGCTGCTCTGATGTTCTTCTGCTTAAGAAAGATGTGAAAAAGGTTTCTATTTTTTTCCCTAAGCAGAAGAACATCAGAACAGACTCTTTCTTTCTCCTGACAATTTCTTCCTTGACTACTTGGTGGTCAGACTGGTCAGGAAATGACCAGCAGGTGGCGCTGTTCTAACAAATTTCATTGATGTTAACAGTACATGTATCACTTAATATCTTGGAATGAAAAATAAACAAATAATGAATGTACATTACAAAAGTGCTTAGAATAGCCCCCTCATCGATTTTACATTCACTTGTTTTCATGGTTTACTTATCCTTTAAAACTTGCCTTTATCCTTCTTTCTGTAATTCTGTAATTTTTTCCCCTCTGGTTGGTTATGTTCCATCATAATAAATAATATATCCCCTGCTTCTCGTAATTTGAATATTACAAGTCACATTTGTTCTTTGCATATAAACGTGCTGTGCTTCCCTATCCAGCTTCTCGCATCTTTAAATACAGTTGATAACTTGCATTATCCAATTTATAAACAATGGGGGGAATTTTGTTCTAGGGAAGAGATATCTGCCGTCTGAAGGGGTTCTGTTGCATTTTGCTGCCAATGAAGAATTCTTTGGTCAAGGCAAGCATTACCCATATTTAAATTAATGTAAAAATTTCATCCAACAACTTCTTATTTAAGGAAAAACAAACAGAACTCAATGTATAAATAGTATAAGTTCTGTTTAACAAACAGTTATATAGACCTGCTACTGTTCAAGCAGAAGTATTTGTGACTCACAGGCAACCCCTAAATATTTACAGTGCTTATGCATGGCTTGTCTGCTACCTAGCAATTTACCCCAAACGGATATACAATATTTACCCTTACCAATGCATTAGACTTACTAGCTCATTTCTCTCTTCTGACAGTAACGCATTCCGGTCTTCCAGTTTCCGGATAATTGCACTTAATTCAGCAATTTTTAGTTGAAACCGACGAACATCCTTTTCATCCCACTGCTGTTCCTAAAACAAAGATGGACTGCAAATAACTGCGCATTGGAAGCAAAACGAAGAGCACAATGAATACGGGCAGGGATTGAAGAACTTACTGTAAATTGTATTTTGGGTTCATTGTTGATTGTACACCTTAAAAATGACAGCAACTAAGGTAAAAGGGAACTATATAATATGAAAGATGCACAAATTGAAATAAACAGTAGATAATAAAGAGTAGTCTAAGGATGCCTTACCAATCCAGTAAGAATTTAGATACAATAGCATCAAAGGGTCTTAAAATGACCCCCTCCCCACCTACCAAGATGGCCATTTATGCCCCAATGAAAGGATCCAACAGGATCAATTAAGAGCAACAATTACGGGTCAGGGCACCCGCTCAGATTCGGGGAGATTAGTCGCCCAACGACAAAACTCGTCTTCTTCTGAGCGACTAATCTCCCCAAACTGCCTCCCGCCGGCTAGAATGTAAATCGCCGTCAGGATGGCACTGGGAGCACTTCATCTTCAGAAGTCGCCCGAAGTTGCCTCATTCTAGCTGGCTGGAGGCAGTTTGGGGAGATTAGTCGCCCCGAAGAAGTGGAGATTTGTCGTTGGGCGATTAATCTCCCCGAATTTGAGCGTGTGCCCCGACCCTAAAGCAACAAAATTGCTTATCCAATTAAGAGCAGCTATAGTCATTACACTAAGAAATAATACTATGAATATATAGTGAAACCTCTATTTTGCATCCCCCATTTCCCTCATTTTACACTGTTTTTTCGGCGGCCCCACCAATATCTAATGCATTTCCCTGATATTACATTTTCCCAGATTTTACATTTTTTTCTGGTCCCCTGAAAAACATAAGTGGGTTCAACTGCATTGCCCCTAAATTGTACAAAAATTTTCCGATTGAATGGATTGTTTGCAACAGTAAATTTAACACAAACGGCAACAAATTCCTTTGACTAGAGACCAAGGAAGCCATTAGATGAACAGTCTTCAAAAGTCACATTTAACAACAACTGGTGCAGGAGAGACTTTGGGTTTTACCCGTTTATGTGCTTAATTTCTATGGAAAGTAGAGACAAATAATCACAATATTAACCCACAAGGGTCAATTTCATTAACGAATTAACGAATGGACAGAAAGAAAATACAAGATTTACAAAGATATAATTATCCTTATAAAGTAAAAACACTGCATTATGTAAAATTCATTCTGGTTTAAATACAATATGGAATTGCAACAGCGCCATTAAAGGAGAACTAAACCCTAGAAATGAATATATATAAAAGTGCCATATTTTATATACTGAACTTATTGCACCAGCCTAAAGTGTCAGCTTATCAATAACAGCAATGATCCAGGACTTCAAACTTGTCACAGGGGGTCACCATCTTGGAAAGTGTCTGTGACACTCACATGCTCAGTGGGCTCTGATTGGCTGTTGAGAAGCTAAGCTTAGGGCTCGTCACTAATTATCCAGCAGAAAATAAGCTTCCCCTGTAATATAAGCTGATGCTACAGGTTTGCTGATTATTAAATTCTGATGCTAATTGCACTGGTTTCTGTGCTGCCATGTAGTAATTATGTGTATTAATTACTAATCAGCCTTATATTGTGACATTTCTATTCTATGTGTACTGTATAATGTGAGTGGGTCCCTAAGCTCAGTAAGTGACAGCAGCACAGAGCATGTGCAGTGAATCAGCAGAAAAGAAGATGGGGAGCTACTGGGGCATCTTTGGAGACACAGATCTTTACTGCTAAAGGACTGTGGTTGCCCTGGGCTGGTACAGAAGCACAAAACATCATGTACAACATTTCTGCCATTACATTATCTCTTTGGTTAAGCTTTAGTTCTCCTTTGAGGAAAGACCTCTATGAGTACTAATGCCAAATGTGTCTATGATAAGTGACCATCAATACGGCTGCATAATCTTATGGCGTCTTCCATTAGTATCCAGACCCCTGACCAATTCTCCCATTTGGATCTCTTTGATCCAAGACTGTATAAACTATTCCATCCCACAATTTCTTGTAGTGGCAGATATGTCTATGTATAGCTTTGTAGACTGTTCAGCAGTGTTTTTTGCCTATTCTTCCCCATAAGCTTGCCCCAGGCTATTGAGATGACACCTGAGCTCTTAGGCCATGGGTACATCAGCTATGGGCACACAGGCTTTTGGCTCTGATGTTGGAAGCCTGTTTATTCTTGCAGGCCGAGTTAAGCAGATCTGCTCAGTGCCCCAGATCCATTGATCCATTGATCCATTGCCGCACATTGCTGTATTTTGCACTTGGCCGGAACTAGGCGTAGGCAGAGTAGACACATGCCTAGGGCGCAAATGTGGAGGGTGCCAGGCACGTACTTACTCCTACCGCTAGTCGATTTGCGATATTGCGTCAATCTCGCAAGTGTGAGCATCTATTCACCATGCGCGCGAGTGTTTAATAAATGCTTGCACGAATGCGTGCACCCATACAGCGCCGTGACCGGCCAGGTTGCCTAGGGCTTCTGGCCGGCTTGGCCCGGCTTTGACTTCGTACAGTTCCTTTTTCCTTCTGTTTTGACATGGTGCCCAGACCCTGCAAACATGCATCTTCATAGAGTTACATTCAAGATTTTTATAAATACCCACAAACAATGGCTTGAAAAAAGCTTTCAGACCCTTCTGCAATTTTCTCGTTCTACTGAACACCAAATCCTACACCAAAATTTAGTTCTGTAATATTCCATTTAAACCACTTAAAATATTTACCCTATATTTATAAAACAAAAAAATAGAAATATGCTCTTGGTGCGCATGCAATGTTTTCTAGAGGCAGCTGTTGCAGCAATAACAGCTTTAATCCATTTGTACTATACATGCACCAACGTTGGGTAAATTCTTCCAGGTTGATAATCACCATAACATTCAGATTAGTTGGATGACACCTGGGCATCTTAATTTTCAAATGGAGCCATAGATTCAGAGCCACATTGAGATCAGGGCTGAGATGGGGCTATTGTAGGACAGTCACCCTTTTCACATTTTCCTTGAGCCACTCCATTGTTACTTTGACCTTGTGTGTGGGATCATACATGAACTTCCCCTAAGATTCAGTGTTTAGCAGCATGAAGATGTTCTCTTGCACTATTTCCCTGTATTATGCACCACTCATTCGTCCTTCTATTTAGCAAGGTGCCCAGACTCTGCTGATGGAAATCAGATGGTACGTTGTATAACATATATATTATCAGAGAGAACAAAGAGTCAGATTTGTTATTGAGCAAATGAGGGTCTGAATACTTTTGCAATGTCTATTGACATTGTGCACAAAACAGAATAGATAAAATGTGTATTTTCAAAGACAATGCTCATAGATCTTGGGATCCCTAAATAAAGATGACAAAAACCAGATTAAAATTCTTACAGGGCTTCCAGAATGATCTGAAGTTTCTCCTGCACCACTTGCAATGGGAAACTCCCGTTTCGGGCTGCTCAGATGGTGGTCAGACTCTTTGAGCTGGACAAGCTGTTCATCTAAGGCCTCCTTTAGGAGTTGAAGTCTTTGAGCATGCCCGGCTTGCACCCCTAACTCTTTTTCCAGCAAGTAAACTGTTCTGTCTTTTAATTTAAGTTCATCCATCTACAAGGAGAACAGAACAAAGTCACTCAAAAATCAAAATAACAGTCTCCAACCTTGTGGTAATAACGCGCTCAACTCAACTGGTTTAGCAGTATGATATATGGTTTTATAAGCAAAATGTATGTTTATAGCATGTTCCATTTATATTTGCATTGGACATTGAGGAGGTAGGGAGCTTGTTGTCAAGATCAAAGTTCAAGATCCTTCCCAAACTTTAAGCAGTTGTGCAGGGGTGGGGGGGTTAGGAGGTTCAAAGAACAGCCAATTGATAAAGTGTATGGAAGGTCTCAGTTATGAGAAAAGGCTGGTCAATTTGAGGTTGTTGACACTGGAGAAGGACAGTCTAAGGGGTGATATGAAAACTTTCTATAAATCTATAAGGGACCTTTTTATTCTTCATTTACCAGTAGGTCCTTCCAGCAGATACAAGGGCATCCAGAAGATAATATAAAGAGATGTTATCGAGACATAATATCAAGAGAGGGCTAGATGCTAGTGAGAATATACAGAATTACTGAAATTAACAGGTCAGATTGCCCCATTGGAGACAGCAAGGAATTTCCCCTCCATATAGAGTTACATAGTGAAGTTGGGATAAAAAAAGACCAAAGTCCATTGAGTTCAACCCTCCAAATGAAACCCAATGCCCATCCAAACACACTCACACCTACCACTTCCTCACAAGATCATAACATCATCTGACAGGGCATTCCCTCACTGTGAAGAACCACCTACACTGCTACCTATTAACTATACTTATTTTTTCATTATATGTTCTTGTGATGGGAACTGTAGGGATTGACTTTGTTTCCTAGCTGAGAACACATAAACAACTATATGAAATAAATGTTTGAACATCCAAACTAGAAAGGTGAGGAATAACTATCAGTTTCAATTTTATCACATTAATACTTTATTAAGTATTCAAAAAATGCATGAAAGTGGATCAAAATTTAAATTCATCAGAATTTATTTGACTCTTTGAGCAGCATTTGAGTTCTACCACCCCACCTTATGTTACATGTTATGTAATTTAATGGGGGAGAGAGGGACTTAAACATTTAGAAAAGCAGGTTTCTTCCAAGAGAAACAGAAATGATAAATTGATCCACTTGTAGCTGGAGTGAACATTTATGACCGCCATTGACTGGACTTGAGGAAGAGGCTACAATATGCACATTTTCCTACTCACAATGACAATTTATAACATATTGACTGAGTTACTGGGGCTTGGCTGACAGATAACAGCTTCATTCGGAGTTGATATTATGATCGTTGCCTTGACTGGCAAATTTATTGCCAAGCAAAAATTGAGAGTTTACTTGTGTGATTAAAGGGGACCTGTCACCCTAAGAAATAATTTCAAATTCTTTTCTATCATGTTAGTTGAGAAAAATAAACTTTACTTACACTGCATTTATTATTTAAATTTAGGTTCCTTCTGTTTTGGAATTATACAATCACAGCAAGCAGGCAGCTGCCATTTTGTGGACACGGTTATTAAGGGAAATTGTGTATCACCCCAAAATCTTGTGTATGAACCAGAATAAGGGACCTGATGTCCATGTGCAGTGCCCTACACAATTATAGAGCCTGAGGAGGGAAGGGGGAATGTGAGGAGAGCTGAGACATGTAGGAAGTGCTGAATGGAAAGTGAAAGTAATTGACTGCCCCTCCTCTATGCCACAGGCATAGAGTCGGGGCAGGTAATATTTGATTGACAGTTTAGATATTTAAACACCTTTATAACAGGTATGGATGTTTTAATGAAAACATTTTTTGGGGGTTCCATATTTAATTTGGAAAGGACTTTCATTATGCAGTTTTTTATGTGTAGGTGACAGGTCCACTTTAACAAGTTTCTTGGATAAAAAGACTTTTTTCTTTACCCAGTTAGACTTAAATGCTTAGCAAATGTTAAAGGGTGCAGATTTTCTATCCATTAATGTTAATGAGACTATGGCAGGGTCCGACTGGGCTGGTGGGACACTGAGAAAAACCCCCCACAAGAGCCTGGGGCCCACCAGCCCAGATCCGCACCCTGAGCTGGGAGGCCCACGCGGGATGGGGGTTGCGGTGGGAGAGGGGGGCCCTGCAAAAGAAGGCCGGTGGGCCCCCGGGCCCCCCAGCCCTGGACCATAGGGTAATTATGGGAAACTGAAGACTAACAGCTGAAAAGCATCCTGTGTGCCATGAGCCAGTGGTCACTGTCAGCTGTTATTGGAACACAATATCCTCTAAAACCATTATGGAACTTACATCCAAACCAATATTGGATTCAACCACTTAGCATTATACTGTATGTTAGTAAACAGAATAATTTGCTAAATAAGAGTTACTAGTTGGTAATCATATGTATATATATATATATATATATATATATATATATATATATATATATATATATATATATATATATATATATATATACCCAATATAGAATATAAAAAAATATATAAATATATAAATAAAATAATATAAATAAAAAAAAAATAAAAAAAGAGCCAGATTATGATAAGATAAGGAGCCATATGCAGAGGTCTACGGTGGCAACAGCTATACTTGGGCTATAAATATTTGTGTCCATGCTATAGTATGACAAAAACTATGATATATTTATATATTTTTAAGTAAAATACAGATCGGATGCCTTAAAGTGCATTTGATTGATTAGCTATTGATATCATTAAGGACTAATCTTGCCCTGTGGCACAGTACAGGCCTTGCAGAGATGGCACATAACGGAGACAAAATAAATGAGCTCGGCTTAATTCAATCTGCTTCCCATGCACATTAACTATGTTTAGCAGCCGTGCACAAATCAGTGAAATGGAAAAATGGACAGACGGAGGTAGTTATGCCAAGAAAGCCATTTCTATTGTAAATGCACAGAAACCACATCCGTTATAAATAAAAAGAATATTATCAATAACTTCAGGGCCAGACGGTATAGGAAGAAGCATGCAAGTGCATTACAGTAAAAGCTGACATTTATAAACCAGATAAAATTTAATGCTGCAAATGAAGGTGCATGGATAGTTTTGCCAGGCACATTCCAGGAACCATTTCGATTTCTACATAATCCTGGAACAGCAGTGGCATTGCCCTTATGTATTAGTGATAAATGTAAGAGCTAGTGTGAGAACTAGGCAGTGCCAGACTTGCTCCATGGTTATTGCTACCATGAACAGCAAAATGGGAGACCTGAAGCTAACATTGAGAGGGCCGTGTTTATATAGTAGATACTGTAGATACCCAAGGGTCCTTGCCTAGGCTGGCAGTTTAGGATGAAGGCCCTTGGGTGCCAATATAATAGTTTTTTTTTTATTTAAGAAGAAAAAATCTCCCCTGCTGCTGGAGACTTTCTGTGTAAGCTTAGTGGTGGAGCTGGGGGGTGAGGGGTTACCAGGTGCCTTTTTGGCAGACGTGACATCACGTATAAAGGAAGTGATGACTGTGTATGTGACATCACTTCAGCAAGTTGGGAAGGAGCACTTAGGCACTTAAGCCTACGAGTAAGTGCCCCAATAGGTATAGGTTTTCATGTCCTAATAAATTTCATATTTTTTAATATAATTGCTTCTTTATTATTGGAGGTCCTCACATCTTTTTTGGATATAGTGAGGAGCACCTTGGTCCTAAATACAGCACTGAACATTGCATTACGGTTTAGCGCTCCTGTTCCCACTGCTCTCAGCTTTGCGACCCCAGATATTCTCCCTCAGTCTGGACAAGATTATACAAATGACACATTATTCCTCAGTTGGGGACCACTTCCCCTATTTCATACCCCTCTTTCCTTCTCCTATTCCCCTCATTGTTGTCACTACAATGTAGGTCCCAGCCAATGTATTTTGCACAGGTGGTTAGGTTCCTTCATGTCCCCTTGCTCCATCTAATGCATGCAGAACACATTACTTCCCAAAAATCCATCCAAGATGCTAAATTATGTCCACAATAAAAGAACAGATTAAAAGCTCCACTTTTCCTTGAATGACAATATGCTTCAAAACATTTAATTTGTCATAATAAGTCACATACCTCGTAGTATTTGTAAATTCTTGTGCACTCTACTTAGTGGGCACCAACAATTACTCTGTGAATCCTGGGACAATTCTGCATTGTGGGTAATTGTGTACGTGTGTTAGTGAAGAGGCCCTAGTAATTAATTATTATACTTAACTGTAATCTCAGAAGAATGAATATAGTTCTGTTATGGGTTGTTTTCTAAAAACAATTAGGGGTCATTTATCAACACATTTATCAACGGTAACCCAATCAGATTGCTGCATTCATTGTTCTACTTGCAGCTGGCTTTAAAAAGCTAATCACCGATTGGTTGCTATAGGTAACTGGCCAAATTTGCAGAGTTTTTATAAATGAGCCCTAATATGTTGGAGTTGGGTATACCTAGGGCATACAGTTGTTCTCATTAAAGGATCCTCTTACATTAATTGGAGCACTGGCTATGGTAGACTGGGTAAAGGCTTCACTGAAAAGTAGAAAGGGAAATCATTATGCCCTGGAGGTGCTTCTGGGAACTCAGCTGCCATTACTTAAGAGTTATGTGATTCTTTAATGGATTTATCTTTCATCTGAGCACCTTGCAGGCTGGGGATTGGATATAAAACATATTACAGTGACAAGAGATGAATTGGGGATTTCTTGAATGTGCTATGAACACGATGAATGCCTGAACATTTGCATGTGACTCTTGCTCTAGCTTTAACCCTGTTGATTCCCTTTGTAATGGATCTTAATATTATTCTCACTCATGATTTACATGAAGAGCTCACAATCAAAGATATCACATTCACAAAATGAAACACATTTATCATTAGCCATGTTTATTGGGTGGAAACATTGGCATTGCATTTATCCTACAGTGTTTATGGGGTCCCGTATATACTCGAGTATAAGCCGAGTTTTTCAGCCCCCAAAATATGCTGAAAAACTCAAGTGCAAAAACAGTCGCCGGTGTCTAAGAATAGTCGCCAGCGTCTAAGAATAGTCGCTAGCGCCTAAGAATAGTCACCGGCGTCCAAGAATAGTCACCGGCATTCAAGAATATTCGCCGGTGTCCAAGAATGGTCGCCGGCATCCAAAAATGAGACGCCGGCACCTCCAATGGGAGCAGAAACACTAAATTTTTTGATTGAAACTTACCAGAAGCTGCTGCATTTCTCACCCTAGACTTATAATCGAGTCAATAAGCTTTCTCAGTTTTTGGAGGTACAATTAGGTACCTCGGCTTATACTCGGGACGGCTTATACTCGAGTTTATACACAATGTGTTCTGGGGTTGTTATGCATGAATGTTGCACTGCATTTGTCCTGTTGTGTCTACTGAGTTATTATACACGAGGATTGCCCTGGGAAACAATAAAAGGACCTAAAATAGAAAGTGCTTGTAATTAGTTTTCCCAGTGCAGAAAGGAGAAGGCTATAGAACCAAGTTATATAAAGGATATACCTTAACATTGACTATCTTTCAATGTTCTGTCTAATAACATAAATTAACCGATTCAATAAAAGTAGACTCAATACCGAACCCGTTAGAACCCTAGTTCATTTAGATTAGGTATCATTGTCAACTACTCTCTGTCCACATATAAATTTTATCACCATTAAGTAGATGTGTTTCACATGATCTGCCCATTATAAAACCATGATGATTATAATTATCAAATTATGAATATTTCTTTTGCTTATAATACCATTCTTAAGCCCATATCTTCCTCAATAAAGGTATCAAGCTTACAAGTTTCAATTGCCAGATTAAGACTGTCTTTACAAGTGCTGTCTTTTTATTGGTAGATGGGTGTTCAAACCCAAAGGGATGGTTGTGGATGGGACTTCTACATGTAAACCTGGCACCGAGTTTAAAAGAATAACTTTGCTCAGATATAGAAATACAGGTATGGGAACTGTTATCCAGAATGCTTGGGACCTGGGTTTTTCAGTAATTTGGATCTTCATTCCTTAAATCTAGTGATGGGCGAATTTGCGACGTTTCACTTCGCTGAAAAATTAGTGAATTTTGCGCGAAATTCTTTCTTTTTGACGCCGGCGAATTTTCACGGGTGTTTCGTGAATTTATTCGCGGGTGCCGAATCGCCTAAATTCGCCGCAAATTTGCGCCTGGTGAATAAATTCGCCCATCACTACTTAAGTCTACTAGATAATCATGTAAACATTAAAAAAAACCCAATAGGCTGGTTTTGCTTCCAATAAGGATTAATTTTATCTTAGTTGGGATCAAGTACAAGCTACTGTTTTATTATTACAGAGAAAAAGGAAATCATTTTTAAAAATCAGAATTATTTCATTATAATGGAGTCTATGGGAGACGGTCTTTCCATAATTCGAATTTCCATTATCTCTACATTTGAGCTCTATCTATCTGTGACTTCCTAATTTATTGCCCAGGAATACCTTTCACTGATCTAACTGATCTAATTGTTATGATGTTTCATTTGTTCTAGAAAGCATAATATTTTTGTTTGAACATCCCTGTAGTTATTCTGTTTAGGAGCTTTTAGGGACAAGTTATGTATACTCATTTCATAAGACTCCAATTTACCTGGATGGGGCTTTTGTGCCATAACTGCTACAACATGGTCACTACAATGAAAACACTACTTCGACTAACTCATTTGCATTTGTTTAGAATAGAAATAGCTTGCATGTTGATTTACGTTAATAATTAAAATGTTTCTGTTTTATTTAGAATGCAATAAACTCCCCTAAACTGGCCGTACATGGGCAGATTTATGCTGCAGAGTTGGCCGTTTTAGACCGAGTCTACATCAGAGCAAGGTCCACATCTCCTGCATTGGCCTCCATTATGATCTGATCAGTGCACAATGATTTGGCAGTGACTTATCGTAGGAGTAAAGTTCACTAATAATAATCACAGCTTAAAGAATATTTATAAAGAATTTAATAATCAAGGCAAAAGTTTAAACTAGGACATCTTCAGAACATGATATTCTAAGGTTTGGCCCATGCGTTATCAGTCGACACTTGAATAATTCAAAGAAAAAAAAAACATTCTTAAACCTTGAACCTAAATGAATAAACATAGTGGGATCTGCACACATACCAGTCTACGAATTTCTCTTTCACATTCCCGCTTAATTTTGGAAATTTCCTCCTGGTGCAGGTGGTAGATGCTCCTTATTTCTGCTGCTTTCGTTTTATCGGCCTGCATGACCACAGTCAAGGCCTCCTCCGCTTGTCTCTTGGCACCTTTCAGTTCAAAAATCTCTTGTTGCATTTTGATTTTCTCAAACTCAAACGTTTTCTTGGCTTCTTCTTTTGCCTCGGAATAAAGAACAGTTTTGACTTTTTCCGGGGCCCCATCGCGTAACACATTAACTATGGCTTGCAATCTGTGATTCTCATTGTCTTTAATTTTAATAACCCGAAACAGTTCCGACTCATGCTGCCTCAGCATGGCTTCCCGCACAGACTGAAGTTCCTTCATCTTTTCCTCATGCAGCTTGGCTTTTAGCTCAGTAACCAGAACAATATTTTTATGCTGTTGTTGTTCTTTGATTTGCTTGATCTCTTGATTTTTTTCTCTTTCTAATTTGCCGACCTAAATAAAAATGGAAAAAAAGGGATTCATGTTATTTACTTTAGATACTGCAGTCAATATTTTGACTATAGGTATTAATTATTTATAGAACCTTTTTTCCCAGACAGAGATAGTTTTCCACCAAACTCATGTTTGTAGCCCAACCACAGTACCATGTAAGCTGATCTTCTTGTGGTCTAGGAGAACAAGGAGTTCTTTAATGTGCAGTTGAAAACACCATTAGTAATTAGCAAATTTTTTCGCCTTGCATGGAGTCGTGGCAAAATCCTGAATTTTACCATCTGAGAAACATCTGAGCGAAATTCACACTTTGCAGCGACTAAAAAAAGTTGACACAAGAAAAAAAATGCCCATTGACTTTATTGCATTTGGACAAAAAGTCTCCAAGACAAAAAAGTCGCAGAGACATAAAATTCACCACAAGAAAAAATGTCCATTGACTTTAATACTACTGGAGTGAAAAAAAGTTGCATGCATACGAACAAATTGCTGCACATAAAAAATGCTGTTGCCTATTGATTTAATGCATTTCTCAAATTTTTCGCTGTTTTGTGAATTTTTCAGCAAAGTGAAACAGGGCAGATATACTCATCACGAAACACCATTTTAGTAACAATATGTTCAGTCATAGTTACAACATCTTAAGTAATTGTTCACCCTAAATCTTATACTGGGTCTCCAGGTGTGAATGACTGTCCCGTCTTAGGGTCAGGGGCACACGGGCAGATTTGGGGAGATTAGTCGCCCGGCGACAAATCTCCTCTTCTTCAGGGGCGACAATCTCCCTGAACTGCTTCCCCTGCCTTCCCACTTGCTAGAATGAAAAATTGCCAGCAGCATGGCACTTGCGGTGCTTCAAGATAACAATTGATTAATAATTGAGGTTCCCCACCCCCCAACCATCATCCCTGTCATGATTACTGTTCCTGCCTATAACCCTCACTCTAACATAGATATATATGTATGAACATCATATGAATGAACAAGAGACATACATGGGAATTCTCAGGCAGTACTAATGAGGCCACAGATAGATAAATATATATTTAAATATATAGATTATGAGAATGATAGATTATGGTGATGCTAGATAGATAGAATGATGATAGAATGAGATAGATAGAATGATGATAGAATGAGATAGATAGAATGATGATAGAATGAGATAGATAGAATGATGATAGAATGAGTTAGAATGAGTTAGATAGAATGATGATAGAATGAGATAGATAGAATGATGATTGAATGAGTTAGATAGAATGATGACAGAATGAGATAGATAGAATAATTATAGACAGAATGATGATAGATAGATGATAGATAGATAGATAGATAGATAGATAGATAGATAGATAGATAGATAGATAGATAGATAGATAGCTATATGATGGATGGATGGATAGATAGAATGATGATAAATTGATAAATAGCTAAATAATTGATGATAATAGATAAAAGATGATAGATAAAATGATGATCAATAGATAGATAAATAGATAATCAATTAGATTAAATGATGACCGATAGATAAATAGAAAGTTTGATGATTGATAGATTGATATCATAGATAGATAGACAAATTGCTAAATAATTGATTGATGATAGAAAGATGATAGATAGATAGATAGATAGATAGATAGATAGATAGATAGATAGATAGATAGATAGATAGACAGATAGATAGACAATTCATTAGAATGAATGATGACCGACAGATAAATAGATAGATAAATGATCAATAAATAGATATCATAGGTAGATAAATAGCTAAATAATTGATTGATAATAGAATGATAATCGATAGATAGATAAATAGAAAATAAATTTAATTGAATTCTGATCGATAGATTAATAGATGGATGATAGATAGATCCTGAATTTTTAATCAGAAGAGTAGCAGTGATGTTGCCATTTTGTATTGCACAAAAAGCTGCATTTTTTCCAGGCAAATCAAAATGCATGGCAGATTTGTGAAACATGTTTGCCACTCATGAAATCACAAATGTCACCTGCACATCCCTACAGACGAGCCCTAACAGTAAAAAAAAAACCAATGAAACACACAGTTAGCTATGAGGGTCGTAGCTGCATCTGCATTGCAAACTGAATGAATTACCCTTATATGTCGGGAGAATGCTATAATTACACTGATAAATAATATAAATGGAGCCAGTGCTGCCTCCAAACAACATCTCAATTAATGAAAGGCAAAGCTCGGTCACTGAGACATAGTTGCTGCTCTGTCTAAGGCTAAGCCAATACAATCACCTGCTTTATTGAATCTTCTGCATCTGCATTAAATGTTATGTACGTGTGCATTTCATAAGGAGCTTTCTGGGAATGCTGAAACACGGTCAGTTTGGGTCACGGATCTCTGCAAAGCCTTGTAAGGTAAATTATAGTCACATCACATTCATTCACTGTTTTTGAAGGATTTTATCTAGAATGGTTTCAATGAGAAACTGTGACCACTCTGATCTCTATTACCTTTGTCTGATTGAAATATTAAAAGGTGATTCTATGATTAGTTTCCTTTTACCTGTTGCCTTTTCATACTGTTCATTGCATTGTTTACAGTAGCCCATAGCCCTCATTGCATTGTCTATAATTATAGATATAGATTATTATAAATATCTATTTAGCCTCATTGTTCTCATAGAAATAGGGAATGACCATGAAATAGGCCAAATGTTTAGCAGCATGAGGGCCCACTGACACCTGGGCCCACTGGGACTTTTCCCGGTGGGCCAGTCCGACACTGGACACACCGATGTTGTTGCATCAGGGCCCCCCTGAATGAGCCGCAACCTTCCTCCGGCCCCCTTCACATACCTTTTTCTTCTTGTGGACGTGGTGGGGGCCAGGTAGGGAGGTAAGAAGCAGGGTCAGAGTCTTCTTGCAGGGTGGGGATCTGGGCCGGGGCCCACTGGGGGTTTTTTTTATTCAACTGAAATTGCAATTCTAGTCAGCAAATGTAGGAACAGATGCAAAAGAAGTCCTGGACTTACCACTTCATTCACTGAACTGGCAAATTGGAACATACAGCTAGTATAGATAAGAGCCAATAAAAACCATTGAGAACCACAATGTAAGTCAATTCATACAATGCTTAATTCCATTCATTATACCATGCTTTTAAGGCTACGTGTTAATGCTATAAGCGTGAATCTTTCAAGGATCCATTGAAATTCATGGTATAAGCCCTAAATGGCGCCTGATTGCTGCACGCTAATCTGCAGCGGCCTTTGCCTGACGTTTTTATAGCTGAAGGCTGAAAGTAAAACTAAATGGCTGCTATCAATTGTCTTGATGGTTTCCTAGAAAGTAAAAGCCTTGACTTAAATTTATCAATCAAAGAATACTTATTACTCAATCCATTGTGATCTATCCAGTGTAATATTACATTTGCCCTGCTGCTTGGTAAATAATATCTGCAGGAAAAGAAAATTGCTGAAAATTTTCATATCCATTTCATGAAATTAACGCGTGATGGCTTAGGGATACATATGTAAAAACTCATCTCAGCTGTAAGAAAGGGCATATATCATTCTCATAGTTAACAGAGTGCCATCCATTGATACTAGCTACCAGGAAACATCTAGCTCAGGCTGAGATTCCTATATATATTCTACATATATATATATATATATATATATATATATATATATATATATATATATATATAGACCCCCCTTGAATAAAAGGTACAGGAGCAAGAGGTGTGCCTTTGTATACCCACAATTATGTTGAGCCACAGTAGAAGACTCTCTAAGGAAATCAGTCAATGACAATATTTGTCAGTAGATTGTCTAGGACAATGGACCCAAACCAGTGTTTCATTAAAAACATGTTACTCCCAGTGGCCTCAAAGCAGGTGAATATTTTTGAATTCCAGTCTTGGAAGACATGTTTTGGTTGCATAAAAACCAGGTGTACTGCCAAACAGATCTGCCTGTAGGCTACCAGTCCACTTAGAGCTACCAAGTAGCCAATTGCAGCCTTTATTTGGTACAATCAGGAACTTTTTCCATGCTTGTGTTGCTCCCCAACTCTTTTAACATTTGAATGTAGCTCATAGGTAAAATACTGGGGGCCCCCTGGAATAGGAATATAAGGCTAGCTGTTTTCTTCAACTATAAGAGAGGGTTGGGCTAGTTCTGCTGTAGAGGCAGAGGTAGTCCACTTAGACTGAGGTGAAGTGAAGTGAAGTTAGACTGAGGTGAAGTTTAAGATAGTCCATTCCTGCAATGTAGCATTCAGTGAAGGAACCTACACTCATCATAAAGCAAGTGCACCATGTGGATATATGTGTTGCTGTATTTATTCTCTTGGATCTGACAGTTGGGTTGATTAAGGTGTTGGTCTTCAGTTATAGACTAGTGATTTATTGCACCTCGTGTGTCTGTTTGATAGTGAATGTTCCCATACTGGTATGTAATAAAAATAACAGAACAATTATGGGCACTGGGCAAATAATGAGCACACGATTTTTATACGATAGGGTTGTGTCAAAGTGGATAAAAGTCAAAACAAACTATTTACATATTTTCCTTCCTAATAAAACAGTCTAATGAATGATATGCTGACAGCCTCGCCTCAACTATCCCCTATAGACATCACACTGCTGGTTTAGTCGCTACTGACCAAGTCATTGTCCTACTAAACCATTTGCAATCCTAGTAAAGCTATGGAACCTGTTATACAGAATGCTTGGGACTTGGGGTTTTCTGGATCAGAGGTCTTTCGGTAATTTGGATATTTTAGTAAATATACTAAAAAAGCATCTAAAACATGAAATAAACCCATAACAATTGTTTTGCCTCCAAGGATTAATGATCAAGTACATCAAGTACATCAAGTACAAACTACGGTTTTATTAATACAGAGAAAAAGCAAATCATTTTCAAATTTTTTAATTCATATGGAGTCTATGGGAGATGGCCTTTTCGGATGGGTTTCCAGATAATGGATCTCATACCTGCAAATACCCAGTCAGATCTTGCTAAAGATTCACTTGTTTTGTTAATTGGCCAAATAGGGATCATTCTGTGTACCTGGTTTAAACTACTTAAGATGGCCATACACAGAGGGATCTTATAGACCTCTGGCCTATAGTCTTTTTCAAGGGGGCAGCTTCTTTATTGTTATCATGGCTGCCCCATGTCTGAAATATAAGTAAGGTTCCCAATGCAGACTAACGGCTGGTGTCACATCTTATTGCTGTTTAAAGACATTGATTTTTGTCTCTAATTGGATAGTGGAAGAAAAAATGTATATTTTCAGTTACTATTACAACAGCAATCCTTGTAATACATTCTAGCTGTGATATGGATAATGGGATTTGCCTTAAGCTTTATCCCTAAGCTTACTGTATATTTTGTCCTGAAATGTAGGGGAAACTTATCAAAGGGTTTTTTAACAGGCCTAAGCAATGTATCTCCTGGGAATTAGGGTCGCTTGTAATGGCTTTTATCATTCTAATTGCAGCTATAAGCGCAGGCTTGTGGATGCAAAACCGCTGCTTTAATATTTCCTGCCTGTAAGGAGCAAACGGAAAAACATTAGCCCATATCTGGATAAATAGAAAGGATTAGAATAACATCAGCATTCTTCCATTATGAGCTATTGGTACATGCATAGTAAAATTGTAAAAAAAAAAATCTATGCATATACCTGTGGCTCTTCAGGGACCTACTAATGGTTTTGGGAATGACCGATATTAGTATGAGACCAATACAGGCCCGGACTGACCATCTGTTTATTCGGGCATTTGCCCTAGGGGCCGCTCTGTATTTTTGTAAAGTGGGCCGCTCCTGATCTTTATGTTTATTACAAACTGCCTGTGGGCTCTAGGACCGCTCCTCTGTCCCAGCTCCCACTGTGGCTCCGCCCCTTCCACTCGTCTCTGTTCTCATGCTGTGCTGTGTGCAGGCCTGCCTGCCTGCCTGCCATCAGGGGGGAACAAGGAAGATAGTCTTGGGCCAGGCAGGATTTAGGCTCAAAGGGGGGCCTGTTGTGCTATTCTTTCAAGATTAGCCGGCCCCCCTTAGGAGCGTGGACATCACTGATGCCGACAGAAGTACAGGAACTGATGTGGTAAGAAGGGGACTACATCACCAGCAGTCACTGTGCTTCTCAGGAATCTCTCACCTGCACTCAGTCTCTCTACTCTGTCTCTGTCTCCCCCTCTCTCTCTCTCTCTCTGTGCACTGTGAGTCTTTGTTTCTCGCTCTGCCTCTCTCTTTCTCTCTCTCTCTTGCTGCACTCTTACTTTCTCTCACTGCACTCTGCCTCTCTCTGTGAGTCTCTGTCTCTCTCTGCACTCTGTCTCTCTTTCTCACTGCACTCTCTTTTTCTGTCACTGCACTCTGTCTCTCTCTGCGCTGTCTCTCTTTGTGAGTCTCTGTCTCTCTCTCTACTCTGTCTTTTTCTCTCTCTGCACTCTCTCTCACTGCACTCTATTTCTCTCTGCACTCTGTCTCTCTCTGTGAGTCCCTCTCTTTCTACAGTCTCTATCTGTCCACCAATAAAGTTTTTTTTAACTTTTATGGGGGGGCCCTAGCCCCCTAAACACCAATTGTTTTTTTTTAACTTGTATGGGGGTCCCTGGTAACCAATGGGTTTTTAGTGTTTGTTTTATCGCCCATGTTTGTGTGGCTTTTTTTTACTGTGGTGTTGGGGGTCTGGGACTGTCAACTAGTTTATGTAGGTACCCAGCAGAATGAAATGTAAAAAAGAACATGTGGCTACATGGGGGATTTTTTTTATGAATAAACAGCAAGTGAGAAACGTTTTCACTTGAAATCCATTAATTCATTCTGGAATACCTTTACAGCACACCTGATCACCAAGGTTATCTCAATTAGTGTTACCAATACAAATATATTTCTATAATATTTTTTTATATCCTGCAGAAAGCAAGGATTTGTTTATACATACATTTTTGCAGTTTTACCCCTATATATGAGTGGATGTGTACAAGTCAGACCATCGCGTGTTTACATGTGGGCTGCTTTGATTTTTTTTTGCCAGGGCTGCTTTTTACCCCCAGTCCGGCCCTGGACCAATATATATGTAATAGCCAAGCTTCAGAGGCTGCCATGCAGGACTAGGAGTCTCAGCTTGCAAAGCAAACAGCTGATAAATCAGAGTACAGTTCATTTACCTGCGTGGTGAGCTTTTATGCTATAAGCAGATGTGAGATGTCAGCAAAAGGTACAGAACGTTTCAGCAATTATTTAAAACACAGCCATTTATTGGGTAAAACTCGCTTATATCAGATGATATATCAGGTAATTTACACACTCACAAGGAAGAATTTAACCCAACTCTTGGGGGCACATTTACTAAGGCTCGAATATCGAGGGTTAATTAACCCTCGATATTCGACCCTCAAAGTAAAATCCTTCGACTTCAAATATCGAAGTTGAAGGATTTACCGCAAATACTTCAATCAAACGATCGAAGGAAAAACGTTCGATCAAAGGATTTTAATCCATCGATCTAAGGATTTTCCTTCGATCAAAAAAAGCTTAGAAAACTTATGGGGAAGGTCCCCATAGGCTAACATTGAAGCTCGGTAGGTTTAAAGTGCCGAAGTAGGTAGTCTAAGTTTTTTTTAAATAGACAGTACTTCGACTATCGAATGGTCGAATAGTCGAACGATTTTTAGTTTGAATCATTCAAATCGAAGTCTTAGTCGAAGGTCGAAGCAGCCTATTCGATGGTCGAAGTACCCAAAAAAACCTTCGAAATTCGAAGTTTTTTTACTTCGAATCCTTCACTCGAGCTTAGTAAATGTGCCCGTTGGTGTCGTGGGAATTAATGTAATAGTACAATTCATACGAGCAATGAAAAACTTGCTAATTCATTTTGAACTACGAAGAGTGAAATAAGGGCTTGTTTACAAATATAGCATAAAATGTTTTTTTTTAAACTCACTATGCAGTGTTTTTTTCTAGAAATTCCATTATAATGGTGCACAGCACAAAATGCCTTAATACAGACATAAAATCCATTTTGGTAAATTGCATGCAAATTGCAGCATTATCATCAGATTAACGAGGTCCAATTCACCACGTTAACCCTAGAGGTCCCCGCCATGACTCATGTAAAGGTGATTGGCTAAGGTAATCCAATAATACACACAGAAAGCAAGTAAAAGACGCCACTTTTTAACGGGAAAGAGTCTAGCTCTCCAATAAAACTAAGTTTGCACTACTATTTACCAGCTATTTGTGTGCAGCTTTGAGTAACCTTGGAGGATTCTCTTATTGGTTTCCAATGCAAGAAGCTATGTAGATGCCATAGAGTCATTTACAATGCCCCATACAGAGCACCCCTTAGAGCTCTTGCACCTGCACCTTTAGAGGCCACAAATGACCCCTTATGTATGAACATCTGAGTTGGCTAAAAAAAAGACCTCTGCACCCCTGAATACATTTTACAGTAAGGATTCTGGCTTCTTTTTCATGTGCCTATAGAACTTGTTATGGGTAAAGACTGGGCCACAGTATCAACCTGCCTGGAATGAGGTGGCATCTAAAACACTATGACACTGTGTGATCATCAAACCGTTCACCAAGTCAAGATGACACCCATTGACTTATTTTAGCCAAAACACAAGTTTTGACCTTTGTTTTTAAAGAGGATCATTTTATCGCCAAGCCAACTCCGAGTTCCATTTGTTATGTAGCAGCGTATAAAGATACACACCTTACTCTTTTCCTGTTGGAGTTCAATTTGGATTTCGGTGAGTTTTGCTCTTAGGTCTTCATTGGCAGTTTGTAAGGAGGCGATGGAATCTGCTTTGTCTCCCTTAGCTCTGCTGCTGGCTCCCTTCTTTGACATTGTGAGGTGGAATGCCAGGGAGGGCGCCGTCCCAATCAGAGAGATCTCCTCCCTGTTTCACGGAGCGACAATGATCCTTATTTTCTTTCTACATTTTTCTGGTTGTCTGAAAAAAAGTGGAACAAAAATATTTTAGAGGAAACCCTGCAATGGATCCTAATTGTCTTATTAAATATATTGAGACTCACAGTGGGACATCAGTATTTTTGACTGAATATATAATGAAAATATAATTATAAAGGAAAACAAGGCCACGGGATTCGCTGTTTAACAGGGTCAAGATGGGGAGCTGCTGTGGTTTGAAGGTTAACGAGGTCCAATTCACGGCATTAATCCTAGAGGTCCCTGCCATGACTCATGAAAAGGTGATTGGCTAAGGTAATCCAATGATACACACAGAGTAAAAGTAAGAGTAAAAGACGCCACTTTTTTAAAATATTTCAGGCTTCTAGAGGCAAACTCCTAGTTGCAACTGGGAAGAATCTAGTTCTGCCAATAGAACTAAGTTTGAACTAATATTTACCAGCTATTTGTGTGCAGCTTTGAGTAACCTTGGAGGATCCTCTTATTGGTTTCCAATGCAAGTAGCTATGTAGACTCCATAGAGTGAGTCACAATGCCCCATACAATGTGCAAACTGAAAAAAAGGCTCTTGTATCCTTTAGAGCTCTTGCACCTGCATCTTCAGAGGCCACGAATGACCCCTTATGTATGAACTTCTGATTTGGCTAAAAAGACTATGCACCTCTGAATACATTTCAGGGGTGCATAGGTTTGAAGACCTGGACCATTACTGTTATATGGCTGCTGTACCTCTGGGCTGGTACAGTATATAAAATACAGTATTTCTATCCATATTTAATTTCTGCAAAATGTATTTTTTTTTTTTTTTTTATAAATTCTTTATTTACGTTTTTGCAAAATACAAAAAGTACAATGGCCTGGGATTCCAGCAATAAAGAATGCAAGTATGAGATAGTGTTTAAACATACAATATTGCAAAATAAAGAGTATATCAAGACACCAGTAGGTTACATATCTCGTAATCGCATGTTGTGAGTAAAAGACCATTGAACAAGAAAAACAAAAACAAAAAAAACAAACCGTGTTGGGCTAATCTACAGTCCTGCAAATAGCGACAAGACGGTGGGCGGAGGAGGAGGCACAGAAGGAATACGGTGATAAGCATCATGTATTAACTGAGTGTCGTGATCGTATATCAATGAGGTAGCAATTGAAAATCAGTTGAATATCAAATAAATATCTATTGAATATCAGGGGTCACCAGGAAGCAATGGACCAATAGTGGCAAAATGTATTTTAATTATAAAACGCCCCTCCCTTCTCTTGAGCAGAGTTGCGTAAAAAAATAATGGAAATCGGGATGTATGGAAGGAAAGTTCCGTTATGGCTAGAGAAATTATTGTATGACGTGGCAAAAAGATCAGAGTAATTTTTTCCTTTCAGTAATTGCTTTAGATGCAGGCGTGGACAGAATTTTGGCTCTGGTTTGTAGATATCAGATTTGTTTTGAGATTGTATTTTCAAAACCCAACATAGAAAATATATATATAGCCAAAACTGAATTTGCTACACAGCAAAAACCTAGAAAGCAAATATAATAAAGAGTAGATGGTGATATTGTATGGATAGGTTTGATCATAAAGACCTAATACCAGTCATAAACTCTATAATGAGTTGGCTGTGACTCTGGCTCATTTACAAAAAGGGTGCATTGTGAAGAACTGACACACTGATGCGTACCCCCTAGCTGGTGCACTTACCCACATGTGGCATGGGTGCAAGGTGGGTATTTGGTGTGCTACTTGCCTGTCCTTGGTTGGGCCCCGTTACAATAGATCTGGCATTGTGCCTAAATAATAAAATGTGTCCATAAGAACAAGAGGCCCTAACCTAGAAACACCAATGCAGCGCCTTTTGGGCATATCCAATGAGTGAACACGATGCAGCCTATACATAAAGTTTTAGAAGATTTCTTCAAAGTTGCTAAGATAGTAAAATAGTCGCCTAAGTAATAATGGATATGAGTTCAAAGTGTTAACTTACTACAGCAGTCTTAAAAAGGAAAATATTGTTAAGCCTTTCCTTTTATTTTGCCAAAAATAGGACAGGCCTTGGCCAAAATACCCATTTTATCAATAATCCAAAAAAGATGCTGAGCTTCATTCACCAACTTTCATGTCATTGAATCATTCATTCTGATTGTTGCATCAGGAGAGTTGATTCTGGACATCCCAGCTGTAAGGTATCAGCAGTATTTTATGGTAATAAGTTAGTATGGAAGGAAAGAGGAGGAAATGTTGATGGAATGTCAATGAGAGATGCACAGCATAGAGGCAATAGTGCACATTCTGCAGAGCTCACCCCTCTTCAACCTACATCAAGGGTAATAATTGTTAAAGAAAGATTTACAGTGTGGCTTTCATGACTTTGCAGGGGGAATGTCTGTGCATTCTAATTACTCAAATCAGATAGCTGTTACATTGGCAGAATATAATGAGATCAACCATCAACCATGAGGCCCAGACAAAGCAGGAAAGTCCTCAAAATGTAGTAATGCTAGGGCACAGACACTGCAGGAATGCTGGAGCCCAGAAAATGCAGGAGCACCCTAAAAATGCAAGAATTCTGAGGCCTAGACAAAGCAGGAAAGTCCTCAAAATGTAGTAATGCTAGGGCTCAAACAATGCAGGAATGCTGGGGCCCAGACAATACATGAATGATGGACCAAGAAAATTCAGAAATGCTGGGGCCCAAAAAATGTAGAAATGCTGGGGCCCAGGGAATGTAGGTATGCTGTGGCCACAGACGATGCACAAATGCAGGAACCCAGACAAGGTAGAAATGCTGGGGCCCAGGCAATGCAGGAATGCTGGGGCCCAGACAATGAAGGAACATTGGGGCCCCTACAATGCAGTAATGTTTGAGCCACAGACAATGCAGAAATGCTGGGGCCCCAATCTAGGGGGACAAAAATATAAGTCCAAAATGTGAATCCATCTCACCTAACAGTTGCCAAAGCACCTCTACCCCTGCAAATCTATTTGGGGTTACACATTTGGGCAGCTGGGTGTAGTAGAACAATAGCAAAATAAATAAATGGGTACAATTACTTGAGGTTTCAGGAAAGCCTGAGCAAATTAATGCTGTTTTCATCTTAAAAAATTGAAATGCCCCATAGGTCAGTATATGCATATACGCTCCTTGCCTAGTACCATGGCCCTCCTTTTGAAGGAGCAATCTGGTTGCTAGGGTCCAAATTACCCTAGCAACTATGCATTGGTTTGAATAAAAAACTGGAATATAAATAGTAGAGGGCCTGAATGGAAAGATGAATAACAATACATGTGCAGCCTTACAGAGCATTTGCTTTTTAGAAGGGTCAGTGACCCCCATTTGAAAACTGCAAAAAGTCAAAAGAAAAAGGCAAATAACTATAAAACTATAAAAAAAATAAACAATGAAGACCAATTGAGTTGGTTGGAATTGGCCATTCTATAACATACTAAAAGTTACCATAAAGGCGAACCACTCCTTTAAGGTTACCATTTAAACTAGACATCTACCTCGTGCTTTTCCTTTCTGAGGATTTGTGCTAAATGGTACAGCTGCAACTGGAAGGCCTCCCAGAGTAGTTCATAGCCAGTACAGAGCTATACCATAAAATCATAAAAGCATAGACGTGTCCTTTTAGAAAACCAACACTTTAAAAAGGCCCTTTAATATTTATAGTTTTACTAAGGGCCCTAAGGAATTCACAAGACCAAATTTTCACTCTAGTCAGTGTACGAGTACTTCTATACTTTGTCTTATATTAGTTATCCTAATAAATAACTCAATTTCCAAGATAATAGCAACCCTTTAACCAGGTATTGTCCAGTAATAGGTAGGCTTCTCCTTCATCCAACAGCACAATCGAGAAGACAAAAGGAACTGTGTTTGTGTTTAGATAAAACCTACTACCCCCTCCCCCATTATAATTCAATCTGAAATGACGAAAATGGTGAATCAGAAAAACCTCTTTTGTCAGAAAAGCAACAGTAAATCCTGCAGGATTAGCAAACTACAGTTGTGTGGACTGCATCGACAGATCATTGTGTGACCTGATTTCTTTCTCTTGGATAATCCCGAAAACAAATTCAAAGCAAATATTTGAGAAAAGGAAAGCAAAGAAGAGTTCCCTCATGGTGCAAGCAGAAACGGCAATGAATGTGAATTTCACAAGAGCCCAGGTTTTAGCCTGAACAGAAATATAATCACTGGCACAGCACTTATATCTGTAATCATCACTTACTGGCATAGCCACATATCAGAGGTTTTAAGCCAATGAAGTGATAATGGAGCAGATAAATGTTCTGTTCCTTGGATTCATTAATTAAAGGTGGATTCACGAAAGGGGATCTAAATCCAAAGAATTGTTGTAAACTTATTGTGTAGGTCAAAAACTGTGAATAAAATGTATAATATTAGAGATAATTCAAATTAGTGCATTTCCTCCAGAGCAGGAGTGCTGAAAGTCTATTTTCCCTGTTTCTCAGTGTTCAGCACCATGGACAGAAGCCGCAGTACAAATGCTAAAGGGGATAATACAATGGGGCTGATTTACTAACATGGGTGCTAAATATCCCTAACATGTTCAAGCAGATATTTGCTTTTTCAATGAGCACTAAGCTTTCTTGTATTTTTCTCTCTCATTGCTTAATTAGCCCCAGGTATGGGTTTCAAGATTTGTACTTTTTCTTTACCCAGAATTTAGAACCTTTGTAAACAAAGGGGTTACTAGATGTGGACCAAACTATAACACTTTCAACAGGGTACAGAGCTGCTTCTCTTTAATGCCATTACTAGAAACCTCCAAAAAAAAAAAAGGTATTTGTGGTTTCTTACATTTACTGAACACCATTCAATAAAATTGTTCAAGGTGGATTGTTTTGCAGGTTAATAAGTTCTAAGCAGTGCTATCATCTTCCTTACATGTGTCCAGTCATTTGGCTCTTATTGCTATTGCACCTTCGCGAAAGATTCGGCCGAATACCGAAATGAATCCAAATCCTAATTTGCATAAGAAAATTAGGGGTGAAAAGTGGAAAACATTTTTTACTTCTGCAATTTCCCTCCATGCCCCTAATTTTCATATGCAAATTAGGATTCAGATTTGGTTCGGCCAGGCAGAATCCGAATCCTCCTGCAAAAAGGCCAAATCCTGCCTGAATCCAAAACCGAATCCTGGATTCGGGTGCTTCCCTAGCTAGGAGTGCTCCTCTTGGCAACCTTGTTTATCATTCTGTTGGATGGAATGAGAGTTTTGCAAAAGGCTTTATTATTATTTTTATAGGCGCAAGGTAGCAACATGGATTCCATACCTGTATATTTATCAAACAGTAGGTAGTAATATAATAATGAGTTTCCATTAATTCTGCATATGAAACCCCCGGGCTGCTTATAAACTCTCCAGCAGCAGAAGTGCAGCCCTGGTTCGCCAGTTGTATTAAACAGATCAATAGGCAAGATGTGAATGGCCTGATAATGTCTGTGTTTAACTAGCGTTAGAAGTGCCACTATCTAATAGAGATGTTTATTGTGGGAACATCAGCCGAAACATGGCATTTGGAAGGTCGCAGGTGGGGAGAGCAGTCAGAGCTCAACCTGCACCCGCCCACGACCCGGAAAGGAGTGTGCGAGCTCGGCCAGAACCCCCCGACCCACGGGGAAACCCATGTCTCCCGCAGGTATCAGGATGGCCCACACATCACTACAAAGCAGCCTTTGCCCTGACTCATGGTTGTTACTTTTTAAACAATGTTGTAAAAGTCTTAGTTCCCCAATAGCAAAGACAGGTCTGTTAATCAGCTGCCTTGTCTTACATTGTATCAACAGTCTGAACCACCAGTGCAGAGAATAGACAGGGACAGACACTGCTTTAAATTTTTCAGTTTTTCTGCGCATGTGCTTGGCACTAAACACCCAGGAGCGCCGAGCGGCGCCTTCACACAGGTGCGCGCCTTCATGTGCACACTCTCGTCGCGTCACAGTAGGGGGCGGGGGGTCGGAGGGGGGCCCTGGACAGTAGTCCCGGTGGGCCCCTGGCCCCCCAGTCCGACCCTGGCCCACCGGGTCTGTCTTCTAGGGCCCCCCTCTGGCCCTGCCCCCCTACCGTGACGTACATTATGAATATTGGGAGAGGGGGTCTGGCCTGGCGGGGGCACCACGAGGGTCGGGCCCACCAGGTTTTTTCCTGGTGTCCCGCCAGGCCAGTCTGGCCCTGCTTGGGAAGGCTGCTTAACCCATTCCTTGTTTTAATTTTACCTCTCTGCTTATGTCGTGTAAACACAGGGCATGTCATAGAAGAAAGAACAAATAATGTGTTGTACTGTATTAAGTCTATGATAGCTAACTAGTAGCGATGGACAAAGCCGGCCTGTTTCTCTTCACCAAAAATTCCCGAAACAGCTAAAAATCACCAAAATGCATTAAAGTCTAAGTGTCTCATTTTTTTCTGTCGCACAACAATTTTTTTCACCCCTTGAAGTCTATGGACGTCATTTTTTGATGAAAAGCGGTGAAAATTTTCGCTCATCACTACTAACTAGTGATGAACTGCATTTTTCACCAAGTTTCACCATGAAAATGACGTCCATACTCTCCACTGTGATTGCAGCTTCGCAGCTGCAATTACAGTGGAATTGTGGAGGAAGCGGCTGAATTCTTAGCAAAAGACACATCAACTCCAAATTGACCCTTTGCACAATTGTGTTTATAAAATGTTATTCTGCACTAAAGCCCTGGCCTATTGCAGACTGCTTTAATAAGAAGTGTGTCCTCTTATCCACAGACTCTAACGAAACAATGCCCTCTGTTTATTCTTTCTCGGCTGTGCCAGGCTATATGTGTAATACAGAGTGGCACTACCCTCTTATACAGTACAGCAGCACCAAAGGAACAACTGAAGTTTCCATTAAAACAAAGGGTTAAAATCACACAAAGTTTCCTGCCGTGAAACAATAAATGCCCAGTCCCAGCCCAAACCCTCAACTGTGGGCAGGGCCGCCATTAGAAATCACGGGGCCCCGTACAACAAAATTTTTGGGGCCCCCTAGGCCCCGCCCACACTGACGACCAAGCTCCACCCCATATGCCGCCCACTCCACATTGCAGTTAAAAGACCACACAGATATCAGCGCTAAAAAAGTAACCCCCCCACAAGTTATAAAAAGCTATTGATGGTCAGGGCCCCCTTATAAAAAACAAAAATGTAAAAAAATATATTTTTTTTTAAAGTTAAAAAAAACTTGGGGCCCCAACAAAAAAAAAAAATTAAAAAAAAAAACTGATAAAAAAAAAAACATTGGTGGCAGGGCCCCCTTATAAGTTAAAAACAAATTTGGGCCCCAAAAAAATTTTTTTTAAAAAAAAGTTTTTTGAGAAAAAAAAAAAAGTGGCAGGGGCCCCCTTACAAGTTAAAAAAAAATGGGGGCCCCAAAATTTTTTTTTTTAAAAAAAAATTAAAAAAAACCCATTGGTGGCAGGTGGCTGCCGGGCCCCCTTCATGCCCGGGCCCGGTATGCTTGTCCCCCTGTCCCCCCCTGATGGCGGCCCTGACTGTGGGTCTGCTAGAACTGCTGGCGGGCATCTCCCTGTGACTCAATTAGAAATCACTAAAGCCCAGAGCATTTGCTTGGATGTTAAATCATATGCGCTGCCAAATCGATCCAATCTCTTCCTAGCAACACCAATGCTTTAGCCTATATCCCCTGACAGATAAAAATACAATTTCAGCAGCACAAACTACATACAATAAAAATGGCCATTTGTCAGATGCTTAAACTATATCACCAAACATGCGATTGTAGCTGCCATCACAAATCATGGGAACACATACAACTTAAAGTGATACTGACAACATTTTTCTCTCCGAAATATAAATCGACATTAAAAGCTAGCTATAGGTCATGTTGATCGTTTTTTTGCTGATAGTTCTGCTTTTGTAAGTACCGTATATACTCGGGTATAAGCCGAGTTTTTCAGCCCCCAAAATATGCTGAAGAACTCAACCTCGGTTTATACTCGGGTCAAGGGCAAAAACGGTCGCCGGCGTCTAACAATAGCCGCCGGCGCTTAAGAATAGTCGCAGGCTTCCAAGAATAGTCGCAGGCTTCCAAGAATAGTTGCCGGCGTTCAAGAATAGTCTCCAAGAATATTCGCCGGTGTCCAAGAATGGTCGCTGGCATCCAAGAACGAGACGCCGGCACCTCCAATGGGAGCAGAAACCCTCAATTTTTTTATTGAAACTTACCAGAAGCTGCTGCATTTCTCACCCTAGGCTTATACTCGAGTCAATAAGCTTTCCCAGTTTTTGGAGGTAAAATTAGGTACCTCGGTTTATACTCTGGACGGCTTATACTCGAGTATATACGGTAATTGTTACTTGAAGCTCCTAAACCTGACTGTTTTGCCAGCCTGACTGTCCCTTCTTAACCTGTCAGTTAAGAGTAGTGATGGGCAAATTTGTCCTGTTTTGCTTCGCGACAAAGCGAAAAATTCACAAAACTCGACTTTTGACGCCAGCGACAATTCCAACGTAATTGTAATGTAAAAGCAAGGCAAGGTAAGGTAATGTAAAAGCATCAGGGGAATACTTTTATGACAAAGTTATAAATAGCATTCAAAGACAATGTTATGATGGATATAACATTTTTTACTTTCTGGTATCAGTATTTCTTTAAGCAGTAGGTCCCTCCTCCCAGGAGTTATGAGGCCAACTGCCTGCTTGGTCCCCCTATAGGGTGGACTCTACCAACTAACTAGAATGGGACCGCTGGTTTAAGATAAAATGCATGCTTAATTTGTCAGGCCCCAATACCCCCCAAACACTCCCCCAATCTGCCTCAAACCTTGCTGGTTGGAGATGATAATGTCATAGGGTAGAGAGTAGATGTTGACAGGGCTGCATATTGATGTCAGGGGGTAGTGGTGATGTCAAGGTGCAGGTCGGTGATGTCAATGTGTAGGGTGATGGATTGAGCAGATCAGGGACTGCTTCATAGTTGCTGCTTGTTCTGAAACCCAGCAGATAAGATTGAACCAGACTAGGACAGGTGGCAACCCTCACCCAGTCTCCCAGCAAAACTGGGACTAGGTCCCTCCACCCTCTAGAACTCCACTTTGCAAGGTTCTTAAGAAGATGCAGAATCAATTATTATCATTGTTGCGCTCCATCACTGGCGTCCTAGGTTTGATTCCAGCCAAGGAATTATCTGCAAGCCTAAGGGCCAGAGATCTTTCTTAGAAAGATCGTTCTTTCAATACCTACGTGTAGAGCTGAATCATCTGAAATACAGATAGACACAATAGCATTCTACCTGTTTCTGACGATTTAGCACTAACAATTGGCGGTTTGGGTGCCTTCAAAGGTACCTGATCCAAATTTTCCGTCCAGCCTGATCGACGAGCCGACCAATATAATATGAAATATATAATATATATAATATGTCTTCTGCCGATATCGGTCAGCTCTTTTTCCACCATACACGCACCAAATATCATATGAATTTTGTACGATATTATCTGTGCGTCTATGACCACAGTGTTGCAGCTATATAAATAAAGTCTAGCTAATAGTGAATGAAATAAAGCACACATGTCATTTAGCTATGGTTTACTTTACAATGTTAATCATCCCCCTTCTAAATGGCCAGATTTAGATCTAAGCAAGTTGGTTAATAGCCCATTACAGACACAAAATGACACCAGTAGAACATTTCTTTTAAAGAGACCCATAATGTCACGTTAATAAACTATACATCCTTGTAATTAATCTGATAATTGCCTATTTGCAGACTCCCAGTCACTGCCAGGATTTTCCAGTTATTTTAAAAAGGATAAGTAAACCATGAAAATAAGTGAATGTAAAATCGATGAGGGGGCTATTCTAAGCACTTTTGTAATGTACATTCATTATTTGTTTATTTTTCATTCCAAGATATTAAGGGATACATGTACTGTTAACATCAATGAAATTTGTTACAACAGCGCCACCTGCTGGTCATTTCCTGACCAGTCTGACCACCAAGTAGTCAAGGAAGAAATTGTCAGGAGAAAGAAAGAGTCTGTTCTGATGTTCTTCTGCTTAGGAAAAAAAAATAGAAACCTTTTTCACATCTTTCTTAAGCAGAAGAACATCAGAGCAGCCTCTTTCTTTCTCCTGACAACTTCCTTGACTACTTGGTGGTCAGACAGGTGGGAAAATGACCAGCAGGTGGTGCTGTTGTAACAAAATTCATTAATAATAACAGTACATGTTTCCTTTAATATCTTGGAATTAAAAATAAATAAATAATGAATGCACATTACAAAAGTACTTAGAATATCACCCTCATCAATTTTACATTCACTTATTTTAAGGTTTACTTGTCCTTTAATGCTTTTTTAATGTAAATGAGGGCTTTGTTTGCGCATGTTGCCCTTCGTGCAATGAGAGAGATTACCAGTTGCGTGCCGCCAGCAAGCATTGGGAGATTTTGAAAGTGTCTTTTAGTTTCAGTTCCTATGCCATTAAAGGCACAGTAAACCTTTTTTATGTATTTGCATGTAGGGCTGGGTGTTTCCACTGATGCCAAAAAGGGATGAATGTGGTTTAATAGGAACACACAAGGTTAAGATCCTTCCCTGAATAGTAATCAGCCTAATAGTGGAGAAGAACTCTAAGGGGTCCATATAACAAAGATCAAATTGTGATTTTTTTTTCTACATATCTTTAAAAAGTTGAGGTTTTCCTATCATTCTACAAAGCTCTAAAAATTCAAAATCTAAGTGAAAAGAACCACGAAAACCTTTAATTCTAAACTTCACCAAGTAAAATTTGTCAAGTGCTATAGAAGTCAGTGGGAGCTGTGCTGATTCTATTGGACCATATTTAATTCTAGAGGTTTTTTTTACTATGAATTGTCCAAAAACTCAATTTTTTTAATGTTTTCGAGGTATTTATATTTTTTAGCGCATCGTTCAGCTATTTTTTTTTTTTGTTCGCACTTTTTATATTCGGACCTTTTAATAAATGTAATGACAGGCGCGGTTTTAGAGTTTGTGAGTTTAGTCGTGGGTTCAAAAACCTCCAAAACTACTAAATAAATGATCCTCTAAGTGCTGCCTGCTAATTGAGAGTTAATAGAGTACAGCCTGCACTTGTATTGTATGAGCAATGGCCTTAGGCCACTTGAAAATATTTGACCCTATTGCCCCCCTAACATTAGGGTTACCACCTTCAGCTTTAAAATGCATGAACTGGGAAGGGGTTGGGGGAGGGGAGAAGTAAAAATGCAAGACACTTTATGGCAATAAATAACACCAGTGATCTCATATTATGCCCAACATCATATCTTATCCAAGTAAGGATCAGGAATAAGGAATGAAAACAGATATTTCGCTAGATGTGCGAATAGGTCCCTTGTTTTTCAGTGATTGGAATAGGGCAAATTTAATTGCATATTAGAGGTGGAAACACTATAGACAGACTTCGTAAACAAGAAGCAAAATGGATTTTCTACTTAGGAACAAGACAACCTACAGGAATGAGTTTAGACTATAATGTATCCTGCTTTGTCTAATAATAATTTTTTATGTAACCTGTCCTCAAAACGGTTCTAGTCTTCTTCAATATGTTTCTAATACCTAAATATTTTTGAATATGTTTGGACCTTCTTTTGTCCAGAAGTCTTTCAAATATTGTCTGAGAAAAACCTTTTTCAACTTTCTACTTCTAAAATAATACGATTTGAAATTGTCATCTTAGCCATAATACTTTGTAATGTACACATTTTTATTGCAAAAAGTCTATTCTCATGGAATTATTACATATGTTGTTTCCGTCATATATCATTTTTATATATTTAACTCGAAAATTCTATATGTACTTTTCTTCCTTAGGATAAACCAATCATTTATGCATTAAGCACTTTCATTGGCTATCCAGAACACTTCTCTGATTGGTGCTTTTTCATTTAAATATCACTGGTTGTAAAGAATATCCTTAGCCTATGACTAAGTGCCCATAAGGCATGAAACGTGTAAGGCCATCCTCTGAGATGTTCCTTTTTGCGTAATAAAACCTTTTCTTTGCATCTATTTTGGAGTGAAGTCCAGTTTTGTGCCAGCTTACCACTGAATTTTACATGTCTAATTTTACCTCCCCAAGCTGAAGGTCTGGGGCTTGAGCACCTGGACCCCCTGTTAGCATTGGTAAGTGAACCTTACTACCCACCAGTTTTGCAATATTGGACTTTTTCCTATTCCCCACCCCATGTTACCCCTGTAAAATGTACCACTCATTGTAAAGCACTGCTTGAAGCAAGGTGTGTTCACCTGAACCAAATCCACTCATGTGACGTTAAAGCTCTGAACAACTACTTTAAAGATTATGCAAATGTTCTATTTTCCTCAAATTTGATTGATGGATTCATCGCATCCCTACATCCAAGATATCACCTTTGAGATTTATGGATTATTTATCAGATGCTACTGATTTGTATTGCAAATTGCACTTGATTTGAAAGGTTGAAGCTTATATTTATATACCCGAACATAACTCGGGTGAGGCACAAGCTCTAGATTGATAGGCTTTGGTGTATATGTCAATACTTTATACTGGTATAAAAGTCCTGAGGTTATGGCATTTGACTGAACTGTAAGATCAATGGGCAGTTGAGTCCCACTCACATCTCAGTCCTGTGTAATAGCTGCAAAAACGTGGCCGCAATTAAAAAGAAAAGAAGGAACAGTTAGACTAATGGGTTTGATAGAACTATATAGTTATAGCTATACCGAGGATAATGACAAATCCCTAAGCATTGCCATTGATTCTGAACTAGACTTTGTTATTTCAGCTTTTTATTGGAAATCCTCAATGTCTCCCAGGTAAAACAAAGCACGCTGCAATGCTGAATTATTAAAGCCTTCCTTTGCCTTTGTCTAATGGAAATATGAAGAGCTGGATGAAGGATTATTTTCCTCTATATCTATGCCACTGCTGAGGGTCCTGCCAGGCAGGATAACAGAGTCAAAATGGTCTTCTCTGCCCATAGAGAGTCTTCAGTAACATGAATTATGTTGCCTGTGGCAATCGCCGGTCCTCTTGGTTGGGTATTGTCCACTTACTTTGGCATTCCCAGGCAATGTGAGCATGACAGTGCCAGTATCTACCATAGGAGACCCTTCATATGATGCTGGAAAGGGGATTTTGATGATGGAGGGTCTCCCTGAGTGCCCCTTGGTTACCAGAATGATCAGGGTTCCACAGACCTCCCTCTAATTGCGGAATTGATATAGCTTAGCAATGCTGCCTTTATCTCAGATTGGCTGGCCACATTCTTCCTTATGACAACTGAAAGACCTATTTTGAGGCATAATCCTTTCACGAGACATTAGGGGGCAGATTTACGCAAGGACTAAAAATCGCAGCCATCGCTACATTTCACCAGGTGAAAATTCACTAACTCAACGCTAATTCACTGGAATGGGGAGTTTTGTCGCAGGTACCGAATGCTGGCGATGTTTCACTAGCGTTACTTCGGCAATGCGCTAGCGTTCATTTCTGCCTAGCGCTAGAGGTCTTGTGCTCAGGTTAATTTGCATACAGCGGAAAATTTAAAGTTGAAAGGATATGTTGCAGCAAATACATTACATTACACAAGTCCAAGGAACCTTAATAAATAAAATAAAGTTGTTCTAATGCCCTACACATGAGCCCAGTGTATAGTTTATGTGCCATATGTTAGAAAATGTATGGGGGAACCCGGTTACCAAAAAAAAGTTTTGCAGGCTATCACTCTGAAAAAAGGAAAAGATGCCAAAGTTTTTTGGGGCTTAGAAGCTTTTTCCACTAAAAAATATGATGTAAGTAACAGAAGATTGAGGAAGATCTATACACTCCATTGCACTTCACCTGGTCTGAGCTGGCGAAGGCAAGTCTGGCGAAAGAGGAAACGTTCATAAAAATCTGCATTTCATTGAATTTGCGGAGTAACGTCCATTCGCCAGAGCGAATTGTCGCCTGGTGATAGATTGCGAATGATCGCTAGTGTCTATCTCTTTCGATGCGAAGTGACGCCTCACCCAATAGTAAATTGCCGATGTCCATGTGGCCAATAATGCTAGGGAATTGACGCTAGCGTTAGCCACTTCGCCCTCGAGTAAATCTGCCCCTAGGGGTCATATACTATGTGGCCCCCAGGCGCAAGTGCAAGAGCCCTAAGGGGCATAAAAATATAATGTACAACAGAACGCCTTTAATAAATTTGTTATTTTATGAAGTTCATAGTGCCTTAATAACTACTTTAATAATCAGTGGTACTTACTTTTATTCTTACACTCATTTACTGGGTACAGATGCATTGCAGATATCAGTATTATATGGATGTCTTTGTTGTACACAGCAGCATAAGGACCCGGCTCGAGGTCACAAACATTAAACTTTTGTAGCTACCGTGATCCAAATGTTTTCTTGCTGCCAGCTTGTGTAATTGTACAGACAGTACGGTATTTCAGCCTGGCTCCTCTCCAAGGTTAAATCAGTCTGATAAAGGAATGTTCCCAGAATAAGTTCCATTTTAGCTGTATATATATATATAAAATCTAGTGGGGCAATAAAACATTTGTTCTACATGGCAATGGTAAGATGGTATGTGAAATGTGCCAAATTAAAAGGGACATATAGCATTAAGATCAATTATTTGCCATTATTAGTAATGAAAGAATCTGAGTCACTTCACCATTTTGTTCACAGTTTCATAAATTTTTCGGCGAAGCGAAAAAGCAAACAAATTTGCAGAAGGCATTGAAGTCAATAGGAGTCAACATTTATTTTACTTGTGACCATTTTTTCTCACTTCAAACGCATTAAAGGAGAAGGAAAGGTTGAAACTAAGTAAGCTTCATCAGAAATGTCTATATAAATACACCAGTCCCTCAGAGCCTCAGAGTCCTCTGTCAAAAGAAACACAACATTTCTTTCCTTCTATTGTGTACACATGGGCTTCTTTATCAGACTTCCTGTTTTCAGCTTAAACCTCCAGGGCTAGGGCTTGAGCATGCTCAGTTTGCTCCTCTCTACCTCCCCCTTTCCACCCCTCCCTACTCCCCTCCCTGCTGTAATCTGAGCCCAGAGCTATAAGTGAGCAGGGAGAGACTCAGGCAGGAAGTGGTGTCACAACAAGCTAACATGGCAGCTGCTATCCTAAACAAACAGAGAGGTTCTAGAGCTGTTACTCAGGTATGGTAAAGCTTCCTGTAGAATAAATATAGTCTTATAGCTTGCACTATTGTGGCTAATCTATTGGCATTAAATTGCTTCGGTAGCTTTCCTTCTCCTTTAAAGTCAATGAAGGTTTTTCTTGTGGCGGCTTTTTTGTCTGGGCGACTTTTTTGTCTGGGCGACTTTTTTATCTTGGCGACTTTTTTGTCTCAGCAAAATGTTTTGTCCAGATGCATTAAACTCAATTGGTGTTTTTTTCTTATGGTGACTTTTTTGCTTCAGCAACAATTTTTTCTTGGCGACTGTTATGTTGCAGTGAAATTTTTCACGGTGGATCATTGCCACTCTGCAGATGGTGAAGTGCAGAATTTTGCAGCCAATCAATGCCTGGCAAAAAATGTGCTCATCACAAGCCAATAAACATGATGTGACTTTTGAACTGCTATAAATAAACTTTCCGGACCTTACACTACTTCTTCCAGGTGTGAAGGCAGAGCTATGATTGGCTACCCATATCCTACTGTGTTTCTAGGAACAGAGCCTAAGGACAAGCTATCCGAGACACAGACCAGAGAAGATCTATGGGGGAGCTCCAGAACAGGTGTCCTTTCATAGGTAATGATTCTTTTAAGCCTGAGTTTAAACGAGGCAGCATATATCATTTATCATTGCCATTTTTTAAAAAGCTATATGTCTCCAATTGATTTTTTTGTTCTACAGTTATGCGATCAGTTATCCAGAAAGCTCAGAATTACAGAAAGGTCATTTTCCATAGACTCCATTCTAATCAAAAAATCCAAATTTCTAAAAATAATTTCCTTTTTTTGTGTAATAATAAAACAGTACATTGTATCCCAACTAAGATATAATTCATTCTTATTGGAAGCAAAACCAGCCTATTGGGTTTATTTAACTTAAGGTATGGAGATCCAAATAACTGAAAGATCCATTATCTGGAAAACTTTCTGGATAACAGGTCCCATACCTGTATTTGTTGTTGGCAATATGTTTGCTTTAAAGTGATATTGAAATAGAGCAATGTTCTCCATGTCTTAGGGTCTAGCTGCCACTGATATAAATTAACTCAGTGTCCATGATAAACTCATCCTGTTAATGTATTGGACCTGCCGTCCTATCCCACACACAATTACCGCCATAAAGATATAAACTGCCGCAGAATTGCTATTGAACAACGAAAAATAAGTGGATCGTGACTGCTCGTTACGGATGATGGATACCTGCCAAAAAGCAAATTATGAAATAGGAACATTTTGTCATGAAAGCGAGCAGGGTAATGTTACAAGCCAAATGTCACATATTTCACGGTATGTTCAAAGAATTGGGTCGTTAACTTAAATCTAGAGCGTTTCTTTAATAGCCTCAGCCTTTATGCCATTTTGTAGAAACCACAACAAACATTTTGATGTCAGCCCACGTTTAGAGGGGTTGTCTGGGTAAGGATGGAAGAGAAGAAAGGGAATGAGAGAGGAGATGGTTTATGTTACAGGTATGGGATGTGTTATCCGTAATGATCACGACCTGGGGTTTTCTGGATAAGGGATCTTTTGTAATTAGGATCACCATCCATTAAGGGGGTTATTTATCTGAAATGTTCTCAATATTTTCTGAAAACTACTCCAACCAAATCCGCACAGACATTTTCACCCTATTTATCAATAAATGTTCACAAATTTCAAAAATTTTTAATGATGGAATTGTAAAAAAAAAATCCAATCCTGCAATTTTTTCAGATTTCGCTCTTGAAATCTACGATTTTTTCATAAAATCACCCGAAAGCTATAATTTTTTCGGAAACCCAGCACAACACAGAAAATCTTCCAATTGTTAAAGGGAAATCTGCCATTGGCTTTTGCATGTTCTCGGCAGGTCTAAGATGGAGTAAACACCATTGGACTTTAAAGAGATACTGAAACCAGAAATTAAATTCTTTTTTACATCTATCATAATATTGCCTTTGAAAGCTACTTAGAACTTTGCCATAAAGTATTTGCACAATGCTTTTACATTACCTGTCGGATGCCCCGTGTTCCTGTATGAGGGGGCTGCCATATTTGTGCAGCAGGGGCATTAGAAACTTTAACTGACAGGCTAAGATGGGACAGTCAGGTTGGCAAAACAGTCAGGTTTAGAAACTTCAACTAACAATAACTTACAAAAACAAACCTCTCAGCAAAAAACAATCAACAAGCCCTATAAGTAACTTTTAATGTACATTCAAATTTTAAAAAGTAATTTTTTAGTGTCAGTATCACTTTAAGGGCAGAGACACACAGAGAGATTAGTCACCCGGCGACAAATCTCCTCTTCTTCAGGGCGACTAATCTTCTGAACTGCCTTCCCGTCAGCTAGAATGAAAATCGCCGGCGGGATGAGCGATTCATTTTCCGAAGTCGCCTGAAGTTTCCTCGTAAGCAAACTTTGGGCGACTTCGGTAAACGAATCGCTCCGAGTGCCATCCCACCGGCGATTTTCAATCTAGCCGGCAGGAAGGCAGTAGGGCCACACTGGGCCCTCTACACTTCTGCCCCCCCCCCAGCCACTGTATTCTGTAACCCCCGGTGTCAGCCAATTAGGCCTTATTGATAACTGGCAGGAGATAGAGCCTTAATTATTTAAAAAGCAATGGTTAGAATAATGATTTAAACATCCCGACTAACCGCAGTATTTTTCATACTTAACATAATGTCAACAAACAGCACAGAGGTGCTTTGTTAGAAGCCTAAAACAAATATAATTAAAGTAAACAATCATATTATAAGATTAATTGTTCTTTCTCTATTGGTAGATACATAAAACATCCAGCTTGTTTTCCCTCCATTCCCTCCCCGGAGTCACAAATATACACTCTAAAAGTGGCCATACACAGGGAGATGTCGCCAAACAAGCAGATCTCTCCCCGATATGCCCACATTGAGGTGGGCGATATTGGGCTGATATGATCATGGGCCCTAGGGCCCAATGATCAGATTAGAATGGAGGCAATACCAGTGGCCGGATCATGGGAACGCATCAACTAACAGATGCGGCCACGATTCAACGGTCTATCTGCAGCTTTTATTGGCCCGTGTAAGAGGACCTTTAGGCTGGGTATGTACAGTACATGAGGCCCGTTCTCCCTATGTTGATGCATCCAGCTTCAATCTGCACTGTATATTCAGGAGGTGAAGCCGGTTCTATAACTGTGATCAATATTGTGCAGTCACATCTTTGTTTCCTGCTTTACTACAAAGGTCTCCTCCATAATATATTACGAAATGATTATCCACACCAGTACAAAGAATTATGGGAGTGATGTCCAAGATTTTCAGTGCCTTCAGCCATTTTCCTCATAGGTCTGGAAATTTGTTATAAGCCCATTATGTTATCTAAAATCTATGTTAATCATAAAAACTCTTAGGAGGCTATATTAAGTCCACAGGTCTCCAGATGGACAGTTGTGAATCTAAGTCCCTTAGATGTCTATATTTATGTGAACAATAACCTATTCATTTAAAGGCATAAGGTCACAGCAAATTGTCTCTGCTTCCAACGTGTAGGGGGATAGATGGGTTTTTGAGGGTGATTGTGAAGAACTGTGGTGTGGAAATGAATGAAGTGTAGATTTTGGGTGTTTTGTTGCATCTACAATATTGGGATAATAGGTGTAACGGTTTAATGTGTTAAACTGGCCACTAGGATAACAATATAGTTGGGGTATTTAAAGTTTTGTTGTAGTTAAAGGAGAACTAAAGCTTAACTAAAGAAGTAGGCTAGGAATGTTGTACATTATGTTTTGTGCTTCTGTACCAGCCACAAGGGCTGGAGGCCCACAGGGTTTTTTCCCGGTGTCCCACCAGCCCAGTCCGACACTGGGCCAGAGTGTGTTGTGGCTTTAGACCAGTGTCGGACTGGGACACCAGGGGCCCACCCAAAAACCTTACACATGGGGCCCACCAAGAAAATTTAGACCAGGGGCCCACTCTACTATTATTCTTCCTCTTCTCACTCAACCTCTATTCTCCTAGTCTCTTTAGTTATACATACTATAACCTATTATTCCATCTATTTAGCCTCTTTGTTCTCATAGAAATAGGGAATGGCCATGAAATAGGTCAAATGTTTAGCAGCACAAGGGCCCACTGACACCTGGGCCCACCAGGAGTTTTCCTGGTATCCCGGTGGACCAGTCCGACGCGGCTCTAGACAAAACTACTGTGGCAGAAGAGGAGGCATCAGGGAGGTTCCACAAGGAGACTCCCAGAGTACATAGGTAGAGGCCCATAAAGGTGGACAAATCTCAAGGGGCAACACCACCAGTTTATTCAGTTGGTAGAGTAACTGCAAGTCCCATAATTCATCACTTCCTACAATTACAAAGTTTTGCAAAGAAAAAATGGTTCCCTATTGGGGACTGGTTTGCTTAGGGGTGAGCCATTTCCTGACATACTCAGATTCCGTTCTAAGAAAATACAATAAAAAGAGAGCAACAAACATTTTGGCACCGTAAAAGTCCAGCCAGTCGAGCTTGGGTTATAATGGGTGTATTGTGATCCTTTAAGCTTTGGTTTGGCTCAATGACAAACACATTTAGCAATATTAACATTGTACATGTAACCTTTGATAGAAAACAAATAAAACATATAATTGTCATAATAACTAAGAAAAGACAGCCCTGGTGCTGCTCTTCGACAATGATGAGCCACAATTAAACTGATTTACACTTCACAGCGCATTGTTAAGTAATTATATTGCCTAGGCATGACCTACATCCCTGATATTTATGGTCTAGCGACAGACCAACTGCTCCCTGAGAATAAAGGCCATTATTTAATTCACCAGGGAAGAATATTCAGTGAGCATGTGTGGGATTTGCAAGGAAAGAGAAGGAGGACAATGTGTGCATGGGATAAAGATATAGATAAGATAAAGATTGCCCCTCCATCTGGGTGAATAAAGGGTGAAGTGGTGAGACAGCCATGTTGTTTGCACCATGCTCCCCCAAGATTTATGTCTCCTGCTTATAGGTGCAATGTATTATCCTTACAAAATGAGCAGAGCTGCATCCTTTAATGAATGCAGCACTACATATATGGCTAGGACCTACACTGACCTAAACCACCGTTTCTTAATTGACTTGGCCTGAGTGGAAATGATAGAAGAATTTACACCCAGTAGGGGGAGCCATGAATGTGGAATTATGAGCAAGTGTTGGTTAATCAAATTAAAAGTCCATAGATAAGTCCTCAGTATCATACACTGCTCTTTATCTGAAAGCCTGACAGAGCCTTAAGCTGGGAAAGGGAGGGGTTTGTTTATACAAAGCTCACTAGGAGGAAGTAAAAGGATGAAACAAAAACATTGATGTGCAAGTGCTTTATAACGGAGGAAAATATGTATTTTTTTAAAAATTAAAACATACATAAACAGGGAGAGGTAAAAATAGGGCTGATACTGAACTCTCTAGTACATCATACATAATCATGTGCATGTATAAAGCTGTGCAAGTATTTTATATAGTTTATGTAAATTTGTAAAACTCTGGAATGAAAAAAGTGTTGCATTTGTCCCTGTATTGGTCCTTTACCTTTAAAGTGACAGCAAAACAATTGCTTATTTAAAGGTTGCATTCTGAATTGTCAGTGAAACAGGCAAATTCCTTGGAAGAAACCTTTTGCTTTCAATAAAATACAATTCAATACATAAACACAATATTTCAGCAAACTCTACACAGTACTGAACCCATTTCTGTAGATGGCTGATCAGGTTGGCACGGATGTAGCGTAACCCAAGATGGGGATTTGCCAGCCTGAGGTGGTGTAAGCAGGCTTTATAATTTTAATTTCTTAATCGGATGGAAAAGCTGCTGGTACTAAACTGAATCAGCGGCGGCAGCAGCTGAAAAACCTAAAGAGGATTTAGAGCGGCAAAGTCATTTGCTTTGTTAACCATCTGAATTGTCAAGATAGGGGCTTAATAAATTGTACTGATTTATAGGGATGCCATTGCAAATCATGGGGCCTCATATAGCACAAGTTAATAGCCCAATGCAGACCTGAGCAGCCTGGGTGATTGGCCATGCCGACCAAGTACCATGTATCTGAATAGTCGCACCCCATCCCTTTCACAGATGATAAATCTGAACCCTTGTGTGTGTCCACTGTAAATGGCACTGATAAGACTTCCACCTTGTCAAAGCCCTTGCTGTTTAATCATTTTTCTTACCAAATGTAGGGGACCCAAAGGGTTCATTTCCCCTGCTGCTCAGGAAATCCTTGGCTTGTTAGCTATGCCCTATGAGTGCAAGGTTTTCCAACTGGCCATGGGGTAGTATGCCTAGTTCCTGTGCTTAATTTATATAAGGGATGGCTTGGCCTCTTTGGACTCCAACTAGTACCTGGGGTGGATGTACTAGGGCTACTGGGCAGACAGGTCCACTTAGAAAATACAGCTTCTGCTCCAGGTGTGGTAGTGTGCAGTTCCCCAAGTGACACCTGCCTAAATGTAGGGTCCTCAGGAAAGGGACTGAGGCTATGTTTCATCCACTGGAGGGGATCCATACCAATGTTTCCAAGACAGTCTGCCCCAGCCACCACCGCTGCCATGGAGTCCACTGTGGAATGCACAGCCATCTTTCATTTTTAACAACAAAGTAAGTAGTGCAGTGGAGCTGGATCGGCTTTGGCTGGGGGCGGAATGACAGTATCTGTGTGGTGGGCCCTTCAGTAGCAGGGTGGTAGGCCCTAAATATTGATGAGTGAATCTGTCCCGTTTTGCTTCTCCGAAAAATTCACAAAGCTGCGAAAAAGTTTGCAAAACAGCGAAAATTTTTTACGCGTTCAACAATTTTCTCGCTCAAGTCAATGCCTGTTTTTTTTATCCAAATGCATTAAAGTCAATGGGCTTTTTTTCCTTATGGCCGTTTCTCTGCGAATTTTTCCGCTGCGAATTTTCACCGCAGTATCGCTAAAAAAATCCACACATGGCAAAATTTGGAATTTCGCTGTGAATCCGTGGCTGGTGAATAAATTTGCTCATCACTAGCCCTAAACCCTCTCTGGGACTTCTTGTTAGCAATAGTCAGAATGTGTATCTTTTTCTTTTTGATCAAAAGCCGCATTGCTAAACTGTAGTATGAAAGGCTTTTTTATAAGCAATGCAACGAGCAGGTCTGTGCCGATATCTGTGCATGAATCCATTTGACATATATCCTATGGCCCCTGCTTAATGGGAAGCATGAGTACCCCTGAGGCAGGCTTCTGGGAAACTGAGATGCTGAGTCTGGCAGTGACAAATCCAAGACATCAGCAGTTCAGTGAGAAAATCCAGGGAACCTCCAGTCTATTTATATCCCTATTATGCACCTGTCTGGAACTGTCTCTATCGCTCTACAGCATGCTGATAACATGATCCATTTAACACAAGAATAACAAGTAAAAGAGTAACACGGATGTGTTGTAGGGCAACTAGCTCATCCTTTTAATGGGTGACACTTTCCAACTCACATCCGTCAGGGCAGTAAAATTAATGTATGCTTGTAACACTTGTTTTCCCGTATTAGAGCCATGTATTTGTCTTCTTGCAAGGAAACTGCCATCTCCAAACTTCCCTGTTTCATTTATATGCTCTTCTAAATAACAGATTTTTGTAAGTAATTTTCATAAAAAGAATAAACATTAGCTATAGTAAAAGTGAACATTAATAGTCTCCATTAGACAGTAATTACAGTGGGTTTCTGAAAGTTGTGGATTGGCTGTCCTTTAACAAAAAAAACCCCAAAAACTAATAAAGGTGGGAAAAATCTTTTAATGCCCAAAAATGTTTCCTTATTTCCAGGTTCATCTATCAAAGACTAGATGCAAGTCCAGGTGTCAAGCTGGTAGGAGGTACAGGGTCCCCAAGCATCTTGCAACTCCCAGGGCTCATCATGAATGGTGCCCATATGCTGTATGCAGCACCATATGCAGAGAGATGGGCAACAATAGCATTTAATTATGGCCATGCAAAGAGTTTAACCTTAAAGTTCTGGGAGCAAATATCAGAGGAGCAGTGTTTGACTGGAGACCCAAGGTCTCACCAAAGGACCTGTCCTTGGCCACCCTTCCTCCTCATGCCACCAGCTATATGCTTGTCCACCACCTTTATCCCCACTCCCCACACATAGACCTGAAGAATCCCCACTCCCCACACATAGACCTGAAGCGACAGGGTCCCCCAGGATTTCTCCTGGTGTCCCAATGGGCCGTCTGATGCTTGAGGGGGACAAGGTAAATACAGTGTTGGGCGGGCACCTGTTTCACAAATCGCTTGCGTCCCAAACCCAGAGCAGCAGCTGTCAGTTCTCCAGCACAATCATCCAGCCCTAATTACGATGTTTTACTTAAAGCTCATGCCATGTTTCAGTAAAACTGTTATTATTCCATTTAATCAATTTGCATTCAATCAATGCTTGCAAATTAGTAATATGCGCCAGTGCATGATGATTATTCAGTGCAACGCATTTCCAGATTGTCAGGCATCTCATTTTCATGTTAGACTGAAGCCGAGTGTTGCAGCCAACAGGAAAACCTTGTTCTTTAGCACAGGAATCCTGCTGGTTGGGTAGGGGGCCACCAGAACAAAATTTAAGAATATATACAGTATACTGAATTACAATGTATATTAATGGTATCTCCCTGCACAGGGCATTATAAAGCCCAGGGCCGGATTTACATAGTGAGCACCCCAAGGCCCGCTGTCGTTCATCGCCCCTGTCCCTTTCCTTTTATTCACTCAATGCATGGGAAATTTAAAAAACTATTGTATCTCCTGCACATCCCCAATGTTTTTGAACCAGTGTGGTTCAGAAGCACATTGCCCCTAAAATCCTGCCCCCCGGACCTTGGTGGCCTCTCCAAAAATCCAGGCCTGTTGGCCAGGCCTACACCCGCGGGTTTACCAATGGATCAGGCATGTTCAGCATTTCCTTTTGTTTATTGTGGGCAGGTTCAGGTTGAGCTGTCGCCACCCACAACCTTACACTGCCAGCTTCCTGCTTCTGTTTTTATAGGCACACCGTTGCCACGTCAAGGGCTGGATTTACATAGCAGGTGCCCCAAGTCCAGTTGATGTTCATCGCCCCATCCCTTCCCCTTTCTTTGTGCACATGCACAAAATTTCAGCATCGGGTTCCGGAGAACTGGGTATTGGTGCACAGGAAACTTTTAAAACTATTGTATCCCCTGCACATCCCCAGTTCTTCTGAACCAATGTGGATGTGGTTGGGCAGCATGTTGCCCCTCTAAAATTCTGCCCTAGGCCCAGGCCTTTGTGGCCTTTCCACAAATCCGGGCCTGATAAAGCCTAGGGCACTGATCCACAACCAGTGGCTTACGAGCAACGTTGCTCACCAACCCCTTGGATGTTACTCCCAGTGCCCCCAAAGCAGGTGCTTATTTTTGAATTCCAGGCTTGGAGGCAAGTTTTGGTTCCATAAAAAAAACAGGTTTACTGCCAAACAGAGCCTCCTATAGGTTGTCTATGGGGAAGGACATATACAATTCCTTAGAATTTTTAGGTATCTGGGGCACTTAACACAGACATAAGGGGATCTGTAATATGTTGTATCCCTTGGTGTAGCTCAGAGAGCACTCAGAAATACCTGCGTGATACAAGAAAATGCCCTGCACCAGTAGAAAGCACAGGCATTATAGAAATTATTTTGTTTATTTTGTGAACTCCGAACAGGGCTATTGGGGAATGCCGTTGCATAGATGGATAATTTATTTTTCCCTTTGTTCTGATACAGACCCTGGGGGTATCAGCAGCCTCTAACTATATTTGCCATGTTCTGCATGGCCGAGCCTCAAGATGCTTCATGTTTATTATTTCTGCTGCGTAAGCAATGTGCTCTATAAATTATTCATATATTGCATTATTACTTTCCAGAGTGTATGAGGTGAATGTCAGTGATGAGAGAACCAGCAGCTTCACTGTAATCACAAACACTAGTCCGCAAAAGAGATTGTATGGGAATCCCTGCGATATTCTAAATCCCACATATTAGAAATGATCGGTTCAACCATAATGACTAAGTTGGTATTTTAGGGGAAGAATGGGATTTTTTTCTATGTAATATAGGGAACTTTTTTTGTACAGGGAATAGACATAGTATATTATATTATATGTCTTGTCAAACATTCTTCCCTCCATGGTTATTATTTGTTTTGTGATAGAGAAGGGTTAAGCTTGAGCAGAAGGAGCAAGGTTGGAAGGAAATGTCTATGGGAGACATCCTTTCCGTAATTTGGAAACTTTATGGATAAGGGGTTTCCAGTAGGGATTCCCCCAAATCCAGGATTTGGTTCGAATCCTTCTGCCCGACTGAACTGAATCCAAATCCTAATTTGCAGATTCAAATTTGGGGTGGGGAGGGAAATCGTGTGACTTTTTGTCACAAAACAAGGAAGTAAAAAATGGTTTCCCCTTGCCACCCCTAATTTGCATATGCAAATTAGGATTCAGATTCAGTTTGGTCGGTTCAGCCAAATCCAAAATAGTGAATTTGGTGCATCCCTAGTTTCCAGATAATGTATCCTAAACCTGTATGATGGGAAAACCCTTTTAATTAAAACATCAGGCCTGAAGAAGGTTGAGAAGGACTTTATTATGGGTCTTCACATGAACCAGACAAAAGAGGATGTGTGTGCAGCCAGTTCCCCAAGTTATAGAGAAACAGGGCCTGACCATGAGTATATTTTGGACCCAAAGTATGATGGTACAAGTTTGATGTGGAACTTCATGAAACACCCCAGACTCAAGTAATTCAAATACAAGCGGTAACAGGTGCAACATTTCTCTAGGCAAAATAACCCATAGCAACCAACCAGCAAGATGAATGTGCTGATATAATGTAAGTAATATCCAATATGTTGATTTTGGATGTCCACACTAAGGGGCACATTTACTTAGCTCGAGTGAAGGATTAGAATGAAAAAAACTTCAAATTTTGAGGTTTTTTTTTTTGGCTACTTCGACCATCGAATTGGCTACTTCGACCACAACTTCGAACGATTCGAACTAAAAAACGTTTGACTATTTGACCATTCGATAGTTGAAGTACTGTCTCTTTAAAAAAAAGTTCGACCACCTACTTCACCACCTAAAACCCACCGAGCACCAATGTTAGCCTATGGGGACCTTCCCCATATGCTTTCTAAGCAATTTCTGATTGAAGGAAAATCCTTCGATCAATGGATTAAAATCCTTCGAATCGTTCGATTCAAAGGATTTAATGTTTTTTTTTTTATCGGTTTTCCATCGATGTCGAAGGATTTTACTTCGAGGGTCAAATATCGAGGTTTAATTAATGTACTTATTACATTTAAACCCCATGCAAGCCACTGGCAAATAGGGGCCACAGCTTTAAGTAATTTATTCCTTGTCTTCCTCCTACAAGGGCGCCCATTTAGCTTATCCTGATTTTGATCAATACAATGTTATACCTCTAATGGTTTACATAAACCAAGAAACAAACAGAAAGCCAGTGCTTGGCATTGGTCTCATTCATTCTCATTCAATGGAAATGTGTTGTGGAAGAAGCCAGACAATAATGATTCTGTGCCATGAATGGGGTTTCATGGGATACATTTATACTGATTTCACATCTTGGGATGTCTCTAAGTCTCTCCTTTGTCTCCAGTCTGTGCTTGCCGTTCCTTGCCTTTTCCTCCTTCTCCTCCCAATGAACTAAAACATGACAAATACGGGGAGAGCCATGACTTTGTTATAGTAGCTCCCTACACCCTTCGGTATTTTCCTGCCACAAAAGACACATTGGCTGAACTGCTTCAAACCTCTCATTATCGTTGTTTTAATGTTCACGGGTTGCCTAGCAACTTCAGTTACAAATCAAGATGGAGCATGGCAATTAACCCATTGAGTGCTGGGGAAAAAATCCCACACAATACAGACAACTAGATTATTTTTAAAGGCGATGCAAACCCACTTAGTTGACATTTGAAGTATTCAGCCTACTCTTCCCCCTGCTGAACACCCCCATAATCCCTCCCTTAGACAGCCCTGCTCCCCCCTATTGTGACATCGTAAGCGGAGTTGTGCAGCCATGTTTGACCACGTCAGTTCCTGTAGAATAATAAAAAGCAGTTCACTAGTAGTTTACAATAATATATCCTTGTGTAAACTGAACAGCCTAAATCGGATAAACCCAAAGCCTGGACGTTTTGATTATCCCACAAACTGCTGTTAAACTACCTTAGGTTTGCCACCTGTCCGGATATCCAAATGAGGAAATATGGACAGGGAATTGAAGTTAATGACATGGTGGTCAGCCAATCACTGATTGCCATGTCATCAGCCTTGCCCCTCAATGTCATCTGCCCCGCCCCTGGCATCACTGGCCTGGCCCTCGATGTCACTGGCCCGCCCTCGATGTCATCTTCCCCACCCCTAATGTCATCCACCCCGTCCCCAGCCCATTTTCCTCCAATTGAAAAGGTGGCAACTCTAGGTAGACTACATGTTTCTGAATCAATAAAAGACTCTGGCTAAGGTACAGATATGGGACCTGTTATCCAGAATGCTCGGGACCTGGGGGTTTTCAGATTAAGGGATCTTTCTATAATTTGGATCTCCATACATTAAGTCAATGAAAATATCATATAAACATTAATTAAGCCCAATAGGAGTGTTTCCCCCAATAAGGATTCATTATTTCGTAGTTGGGATCAAGTACAAGCTACTGTTTTATTATTACAGAGAGAAAGGGAAATTATTTTTAAAAATCTAGATTATTTGATTAGAATGGAGTCTATGGGGAATGGCCTTCACATATTTTGTAGCTTTCTGGATAACGGGTTTTCAGATAACGGATCTTATAACTGTACATTATATATACTGGTGTGATCTTTAGATGAGTACATCTTAATACTGTGCTCAGGGCCCAGAACAGTTCAAGCATTAACCCTTCACGAGCCATGTTATCTACAATCTACACAGCTGACCAGAAAATACCACTGCGCCAGATTCAATTATTCCATCTTTTTCTTTAATCAATGCCATGCTTTTCTGCTGTCTCACAAGACATTCATACAGACACTGTACGTTATGCTAGGAAACTCTGAGCTGAAATATATTATCCTCTCTTATTTCTTTCCCACCAGTCGCCCCGATGCGCTCATTTACAACCTGATGAGTCTTGATTTAAACCTACTGCAGCTCAAGTGCTTCAGAAACTTCTTAAACAATATTCTCAGCAGGACCAAATTTTTTTTAGACAAATTTGGCAACCAGGAACTTTCCCCCATAAAGCTTCAATAAAACAGCCCCAGATTTGTGCTGCAGATAAGGCATGTAAATTGGAATCAAAATAACTTTTTGTCCGCTCTCACTGAAGGCTCCTTGTTTTAAAAAAATAGAAGGCCCCTAAAATATGTACTTTTTCATGGGAAAAAAGGGTGATTTGATCTTTTTATTTTTAAAATCAACTACAAGAGGAAAAAAGGGAAAGCCTGATAATTCACATCTTAAGGTGGCCATACACTGAGAGATCCGCTCGTTTGGCAATGTCGCCAAACGAGCGGATCTCCCTCCGATATGCCCACCTTGAGGTGGGCAATATCGGGCCGATCCGATCTTGGGCCCTAGGGCCCAACGATCGGATCCTAACGAGGCCTTAACGGGCGGTCGGATCGCGGGACCGCATCAACGAATAGATGCGGCCGCGATCCGACGGGATTTTCTATCCCATCCGATCGAGATCTGGCCGACTTTCGGCCAGATCTCGATCGGTGAAGCCCGTCGGGGGGCCCCATACACGGGCCAATAAGCTGCCGACACGGTCTGTCGGCAGCTTTTATCGGCCCGTGTATGGCCACCTTTACTTGCATGGACCTTTCATTTTTATTCTGATATTCAACATTGTAAATGCAACCACCCACCAACGCAATAGGCTGGTTCTGCTTCCAATTAATTATATCTTAGTTGGGATCAAGTACAAGGTACAGGTATGGGACCTGTTATCCAGAATGCTTGGGACCTGGAGTTTTCCAGATAATGGATCTTTCCATAATTTGGATCTTCATTAAGTCTACTAGAATATCATGTAAACATTAAATAAACCCAATAGGCTGGTTTTGCTTCCAATAAGGATTAATTATATCTTAGTTGGGATCAAGTACAAGCTACTGTTTTATTATTACAGAGAAAAAGGAAATATTTAAAAAAAGAAAATGGATTATTTAATTATAATCTCTACAGGAGACATCCTTTCCGTAATTCGGAAACTGGATAACGGGTTTCCAGATAACGGATCACATACCTGTATATATATTTAACAGCGCAAGAAGAATAATTGTGTGGCCTTTTATCTCTGGTGGAAGACCCTTGAAGCATGACTGTTATGGGGGTGGGGAGTTAAACTGTTTTGATTATAAAAGTTATCGAATGTTGAATGTGTAGCCAATCAGAGCATAAAATGAAATTGAAACTAAAATACATTCTCTTAGAAAATATAGTCAGTAGAAAGCCCCACTAATTAAATAGGGACCAGCACATTAAAATCTTGTGCATTCAAATGATGGCTTGATAAAATTTTGTGACACAAGATTTTGGTGTGCTGGTCCCTCTTCAGGTATTATATATATATATGTTTGTTTGTTGGGCTGGCACTACTCATAAGAAAAGAGAAAGGCTATAGGATTAGCCGAAACGTCAGTTATTTATTTTCAATAAATTTCAACGATTTTTTGCATCTTAAGACCTATGAGTGCTTGCCTTTTTCCAGGATATATATATATATATATATATATATATATATATATATATATATATATATATATATATATATATATATATATATATATATATATATATATATATATATATATATATATAATAAATCGAAACTCTACATAGTATTACAAAACAAATGAGATGTTGATGATATATAATTATTTGGAATAACCATCCAGATGAATTCTGCACAAGGTCTGCCTACTCTCCATGGCCTGATAATAAACTTGCTCTAATATGGCTCCTAATCCAAGTAGTCAAGGTTAAAGGAAAACAAGAAGCGGAGCTGCCAGTGTCCAGATTGAATTTCATAATAAATCAGAGATGCACACGGTACATGCACATTCCTGCACATTATGCCCTGTCTCCTCGATTAGTCAGTGCAAAGTAGTACGGTAGCGTGTGAGCCATTACCTAGCACCCAGGAGAGCAGGCACAGAACCGACATTAGGAAGGGAACACGCTCGGACTGGCTCAGAATTGTGCTAAGCAAAGAAATAACCTTATTACAGACAATCACAGAATTTTAATCAATGCTCCTTTTTTTAGGGAGGATGCAAGTACATTAGCAAGAACATCACCGTCGCTACCTGTGCCTGCGGATAAACCCAGACATTCATTTATAAGAAATGCAAAATGCTTTATTGAGTTTCATTGTAGGTGGAGGATGCGAATTGAGCCAAAAATCTGACAACACTACAGGCCTTGATAATGGGAGAACACAAGCCATGCATTGAATGCATATATATACATTTATATATATATATATATAAAAGACTGACCTTACATATAGGATCCATCGTGATGCTCAACAGATAAATCCCCTTTACCTGTGAACAGCACCATTGCTGGCATGCAGTGTAATTCATGCTAAAGCCAGCAGGCTCTTCCTAGCAGATTGAAAAGGATTTCATCCCTGACACATAAACTAAAGCAATCCATTCCTGCTGCTGCTGCTGCTGCTGCACAGATTATTCATATCCCAGCCCTATTCTGTGCATGGTGGAAAGGCTGGGCAGTGATTCATCACAGCAATCCCGGTTTAGGAGAAGGGGGAAAAAAGAGGATCTAGCAAATAGTGCTCACCATCATATCCACACCCACCCAGTGGAGCATCAGGCTGAGGAGGATGCTGGGGATGGATTTCACAGGCAAGATGCAATTTCCCAGTGATGCAATTTGATTCCTGCACCCTCCTGGGGGAATGAGCTCATTGCTAGCATTCAGCCGCTCACTATCAACCATTGCGGTGCCCAATGCAGCTATCGATTGTGTGCAAGCACGTCATCAAGCGCACACTTCCAAAACTGCAAGGCAATGGTATCCTGAGGATAAATGGGCACTGAATGTGACCCTTTCCGGTGACCAGACAAGTCTGCCGCTCCATCGCCGGTGACTTTATTTCGAGAACAGCACAGGTCAAGCAGCCACTGATGAACAGTATACAGTAGTAAATGCTTTCACTGGTTTTAAAGGTATTTATATATATAATTTCTACTGAAAGCAGTGTCTGCCTGTTTTATATTCCCTGTACTCCTGGTTCTGACTCTGGAAGTAATGTAGCAGAAATCAGGTATTAACAGGCCTGGAAGAGAACAGACTTTGTGGCAAATTCACTAAGATTCGTAGTTGCGCCAGGCGCAACTTCGCCGCGCTTCGCCAGACGTAGTTTCGCCAGCGCTCCGCAAATTCACTAAAATCCGAAGTTGCGCACAGGGGTAGCGTAAGGTTGCGAAGTTGCGCTAGCGTTGATTCGCTAAGTGAAGCGAAGTTACGCCAGCGATGGTTAATTTGCATACGGCGCCAAATTCAAATTTCAATGGAGGAATATGTAGAATCACTACAAATGCCTGGGAAACCTTCAAAACATCAAATAAAAATTTTTTTTTGCCCCACACATGTGCCCACTGTATAGTTAAGTTGCCATGAATTAGGAAATGTAGGGGGGAAGGAGGGGAGCCCCAAAAATTTTTTTGATCTTTTTCAGCCTATCACCCATAATATAGAAAAAACGCCAGCGTTTTTTGGGACTTAGAAAATTTGAACTTTGAACTTTTTTTGAAACAATCCCTATCTACTCTATTGCACTTCGCCTGGTCTGAGGTGGCGAAGGAAGTCTAGCGTAAAAGGTAGCGTTCAGTACACTGCGCGCGTTAGTGAATTTGCGTAGTTACGTCCGTAGCGAAAATTCGCCAGGCCTAAGTGCGAAGTAACACTAACGAATTTACGCCAGCGTTCATTAGTGAATTTGCGAAGTAACGAAAATGCCCAACGCTAGCGAATTGACGCTAGCGTTAGGCGCTTCGGCGCTTAGTGAATTTGCCCCATAGGATATATACAAACTAAAACTAATTTTCTGATGGACGCAAACTGCAAAAAACAGGTGTAAGATGCCATGTTTTTCATCCGCCCCACACCCCTTCATGAATAGAGAACTGCCTGTATTCATCAGGCATCCCTGCTTCTCTGCCCTACCCATCCACTGACTTGCAAGTCATTTAGATAAAGACAATGAAAGCATGTAATGAACAGGGCCGGAACTAGGGTAGGCAAAAGAGGCACCTGCCTAGGGCGCAACAATAGGGGGGCCTTGGGCGGGTACCTGTTAAAGGAGAAGGAAAGGCTTGCAGCACTTGAGGGTGCCAAATGTTAGGCACCCGTAAGTGATTGTATCGACTTACCTGAAACCTCAGGCCGGTGCTCCTATCAGCAGAAAACTGCACTGGCACGGGATTATACCAATGAGCACCACGGAGCGATCCACTTTCATCTTCTTATTTCTTCAAATTTCCCAGGGCAAAAGCATGCCCAGTTGAACGAAATAGACTACTTTTTAATTAAAGTTTGGCTTCCGTTCTACTGCGCCTGCACAGCCGCACGAAGAAGGAGGAAGACGGAAGAAGATCACTCTGTGGTGCTCACTGGTATAACCCATGTGTTCTAATTTTTGGTTACTGACCGTGTATTTTACTTAATATTCTGTTCCTATGCAAAATTTCCCTTTCTGCAGTCTCAGCTGTTATCCTCTACAAAGCCCCTAGAATATGGGGCAGATGTATCAAGGGTCGAATATCGAGGGTTAATTAACCCTCGATATTCAACTAGGAATTGAAATCCTTCAACTTCGAATATCGAAGGATTTAGCGCAGAAAATTCGATCGAACGATCGAAGGATTATTCCTTCGATCAAACGATTAAATCCTTCGAATCGAACGATTCGAAGGATTTTAATCCAACGATCGAAGGAATATCCTTCGATCAAAAAAACTTAGGCAAGCCTATGGGGACCTTCCCCATAGGCTAACATTGACTTCGGTAGCTTTTATCTGCCGAACAAGGGGGTCGAAGTTTTTTTTAAAGAGACAGTACTTCGACTATCGAATGGTCGAATAGTCGAACGATTTTTAGTTCGAATCATTCGATTCGAAGTCGTAGTCGTAGTCAAAGGTCGAAGTAGCCCATTCGATGGTCGAAGTAGCCCAAAAAACACTTCGAAATTCGAAGTTTTTTTACTTCGAATCCTTCACTCGAATTTAGTGAATCGGCCCCTAAGTCTTTGTACCAGCCTTGTGTATATGAGAAATGAGGTGAATGCCAGGGCAAAAGTAACTTATTTCTAAAGTAAGAAAATGACGTTTGAACTAACTTTCCAATACAGTATATACCTTCATTAGACATTGTCAAGTATATGGATTTACTATTGAGAGCAGTATTTGTTTATGCCTTTCTGTTCTCTGGGTCTGACAATTAAAACAATGTAGCAGATGTCAATTCTCCTCCAGGTTTCCTACATTGTTTCAGGAGTCAGAACCAGTAGAGCAGAGAATATTAGCATAATATATTAATTAAAATATTCGTCCGACATCAGTAAATTGATTGGTCAGGTTAGAAAATGTTCATCGGTCACAATGAAATCGATCCATTGTCCACTTGTTTGTAGGGCCAAGCCGGCGGCTACCAGTTTTCCTGGCTTCAACTAGACGATATCTCTTGAAATGGTCTTTTTTTTTTTGTTGATGGACAAATCATACATTTAAGTTATCGTTTCGGGAGAAGCTTGGTCTTACGATAACAAAAAGATCTTTGCAAAATCTTAACATCTGTGCTTTGGCTCTTCAGCCTGGAAGCAGCAGGATTTCCTTTTACTGAACTGGAGGTTAATGGAAAGTAACAATATCAAGAAAGATGAAACGTGGTCAACGTAAAGTGGAAAGGGAAAATAAAAACGAGTTATGTGTAAAAACTAGATGAAAAAGCAAATGTATGAAAGCAATTAAGGGAATTCAAAATGAATCACAAGAAGCAGTATGGCAACTCGTGTAATTGGCTTGGGTTGGTGTTTTTAGGAGCGGCTGTTAATTGCTTATTTCATGTTCTTGTAAATTATTTTATTAATCCTTGTTAAACGTCTTCAGGAGTCTTGGAGTCCTCATCCTCATCACTAGGTAAATTAATTTTGGATATTAATACACTTTCAACCCCTCTACTGCCAGGGTTGGACTGGGCCAGTGAGTGGGTCACCGGGAAAAAACCTGGTCGGCCCCGCCTGCCCAGACCTGCTATTAGAGCTGCTCCCTGAACTCCCTTCCAGCCCCATTTGCCGCTACAAGCAAGAAAAAAAAGGTAGGGACGGTGGAGGGGGGGGCAGAGGGGGGTTGCGGTGCGGGGGGTGTGAAATGTCTTTGCCGCTGGGGCAGAGGCCTCTGGGGGTTTTGGAGCCCCAAAGCAGTAGCTCTGGTGGGCCCCGTGCCCCCAAGTCTAACACTGTTTACTGCTAAGGATTAGGGACAAGTGAATGTTTCACCAGGTAAAAATTCTCCAGCAGGAAATATTTTAAAGGTTTTTTGAAGATAAAAACACAAGGGTCCTTGATATCCTGAAAACCAGAGGTCCCCAACCGCCAGGCCGGGGCCCAGAACCAGGCCGTGGACCTGGGAAGCCGAGCCTAGCGACCAATTAACACTGCGTGTTAAATTGGACGTTGGCGCGCTGAATTGGATGCCGGAGTGCCGAATTGGGCGCCGACCCCCCTCCCGACTCCCCCGACCCGGTCCTTGCAAAAAAATTTGGCTTTACACTGGCCCCCGGCCCAAAAAAGGTTGGGGACCGCTGCTGTAAACTATATCTGTACAAATGGTGCTGAATGATGTCATCAGTTATAATCGATGCTCAGTAATGTCATTTCTGTCACATGGCTACTGAACTTGGGTTAGAAATCCCCGCAGATGTAACCTGTAGAAAAGAACTCAGCCTGCAACTCCTTATATTTTATGATAGGGGGTTACTTCCTTCCCTATATACTGTATATGTGTATCACTATGGGATGCATTATCCGGAAATCAGTTATCCAGACAGCTCTGAATAATTGGAAGGTCATGTCCCATAGATTCCATTATAATTTATAATTATCATGATTAATAATAATAATGTAATATTAAAACAGTACCTTGTACTTGATCCAGCTAAGACATAATCTTTATTGGAAGCAAAACCAGTCTATTGAGTCTATTTAATATTTAAATCATGTATAAGTAGACTTAATGCATGGTTTCAAGCATTTTGTATAACGGGCCCCATACCTGTATATATTCATATACAGTGTTTGCACTCTAACCGGATTAAAGTCACTGTTCGGGTGCAACGGTTAAAGTTTCCCATACATCTTAATTGAAGGACCATATATATATATATGAAGGAGAGTTAAACAATACTTTTGTATAAGAAAAACATCTCACCGCAGACAACAAACTAACCCAAATGTCAGGGAGGGCATTGTCCTCTAGATGTGTGTTTCTCCTCAGTCTCTGGTCAGAGCCCTACTGTACACAGTGGCACAAGGTTAATGATTAATGGGAATCTGTATCGGCATTTCCTGAGTCAGAAAGGTAATTTGCTGTCACAAATGACTTTATTTGTCTTACTATTTAAGTTAAACAGTAACCATTCGGCATGAATATAATTATTATCCTATGGACAAGCTTTTTTTAGCTGCGGTGTGTAAGATAAGAGCGTTTATATCTGTTATTTTCTCTATTCCTATACCAGGTAAACAAAGATTAAAGGGTAACTAAGGGTAAAGTACAAGCTGTCCCTTAGTAAACAACAAGATGGCACAGGAAAATGAATCACAAATAAAATGAGTTAAATATAAAAATATACAGAATATTGAAATTAAAAAATCACTTTGCAACATAAACATGTATACAGTACTTGCCTTGACAAAATATGTAGTAGATGAAAGAAAGCCCACCGATGTCCATACTCAGTAGCTGGTTCAAACACGCCTTGATACACTGTAACATAGTAGCTGGACTTGAAAAAAGACACATCCATCCAGTTTTTGTCCATCTGAAAGCTGCCTAACTTCTACCTGATTCAGAGGAAGATAAAAAAAAAACACCCAAAGCTGGCTCTAAGATTTGCTGTAGAGGGCAGTGGAAGCAGTCATGGTTTAAAGTAACACCAAAAAAATTAAAGTGTTTTAAAGGAATAACAAAATAATGTAGTATTGCCGTGCACTGGTAAAACTGGTGTGTTTGCTTGAGAATCACTACTATAGTTTATATAAACAAGCTGCTGTGTAGCCATGGGGGCAGCCATTCAAGCACAGGATACACCGTAGATAACAGATAAGTACTACTATAGTTTATATAAACAAGCTGCTGTGTAGCCATGGGGCAGCCATTCAAGCACAGGATACACAGTAGATAACAGATAAGTACTACTATAGTTTATATAAACAAGCTGCTGTGTAGCCATGGGGGCAGCCATTCAAGCACAGGATACACAGTAGATAACAGATAAGTACTACTATAGTTTATATAAACAAGCTGCTGTGTAGCCATGGGGGCAGCTTTTCCAGCACATGATGCACAGTAGATAACAGATAAGTACTACTATAGTTTATATAAACAAGCTGCTGTGTAGCCATGGGGGCAGCCATTCAAGCAAAGGATACACAGTAGATAACAGATAAGTACTACTATAGTTTATATAAACAAGCTGCTGTGTAGCCATGGGGGCAGCCATTCAAGCAAAGGATACACAGTAGATAACAGATAAGTACTACTATAGTTTATATAAACAAGCTGCTGTGTAGCCACGGGGGCAGCTTTTCCAGCACATGATGCACAGTAGATAACAGATAAGTACTACTATAGTTTATATAAACAAGCTGCTGTGTAGCCATGGGGGCAGCCATTCAAGCAAAGGATACACAGTAGATAACAGATAAGTACTACTATAGTTTATATAAACAAGCTGCTGTGTAGCCACGGGGGCAGCTTTTCCAGCACATGATGCACAGTAGATAACAGATACGTTCTGAAGAATCCCATTGTATACTACAGAGTGCATCTTTTATCTGCTGTGTATACTGTGCCTTTTCTCCATTTTTTTGGTGTTAATCTTATCCCGTTGCTAAAAAGGCATCGAACCGTTTCTCAAATCTATCTGATACATCTGCCAGCACACCTGCTTCAGTTATGGCACTTCTTTGTTATAATCTCAGTGAATGCTTTCATGTCTGCGGGGAAGGTCTGTGCATGAAAAATTATTAGATGGTCCCCTTATATATTATACATAGCAACTTCCTTACCCTCAGCTTAGTCACTTTTCCCTGTCCCTTCTCTATGTCATTAATATTATTTTTGAGCCCTGGAGACTAAACCTGCACTGCATATTCTAGATAGGGATTTAGAAGAATTCCCCTTTCCACCCAAAGCCCTATATCACCATTTAATACAGGACAATACCTTGCTGGCTCTACCTGCTGCTGACTGGCATTGATTGCTACAGCTGCTTTTATCCTACATAAGTACCCCAGATCCTTCTCCATCAAGGGTTTGCCTTTGTCTCATGAATAAGGGTATAAACTACTTGCATACTGCCAGGTTCCTAAACTTACATTTATCAGCATTAATACTCATCTGATACTTAGCTGCCGAGACGTGTTTGATGAAGAATCAAGCACTTTGTGAAGTGAACCTGATTCAAAGATCAAACAATGCCAACAGAAATATAGCAGAAATAAAATCAGCTGTAGCTACCGTATATACTCGAGTATAAGCCGAGTTTTTCAGCACCCAAAATGTGCTGAAAAGGTCTACCTCGGCTTATACTCGAGTCAGGCTTCCCCCTATAGTTAGCTGCCTACTGCCTGCTGCCAGTACCTTTGTGCCTTTGGTTGGAGTCAAGGCTGCTGAGGACCCTGCTATGCATTCCCGCTGGCGACTGGCTGCACTGCGCCTGCATGAAAAATTCTACGTTGACGGTAGGAAGCAGCAAACGTAATGCTGTCTTCGCATGCGCATTCTATTACGCGAGGCTATTACGAAGGAGCGGAATCTGGACTGCTACTTTCCGTGTCTGCACCCCCTCAGGACCGCACCACGGGGGCTCCAGGTCCTAAAGGGCCCCCACCATTGCTGCTGGCCAGTACCTGCCTGGAGCTGAGCAGATCCAGGAGCTACAATTCTGCTCCTGACACCTAGAGCCGGTAAGTGTGACTTACAACTGTCCCAAGTTCGCATGTACTTGCACTGGTTGCCTTTTTCTCTTGTCCCACTCGGGTGGTGCGGGGCTTGAGGTGACAGAAAAGGGGGCAGGCGGTCCAAAGCCCAGTCCATAGCAGCAGCAGCACCCTCACTTACACCAGAGCCCATAGGGGTGGGATAGTGAAGGAGAGGGGGGAAGCCAACAGAAAACTAGGAAACGCTAGCGTGGCTAGTATGGTGCAGGAGCGTGTGTTCTGCTGAAGATGTCCTAAAATGCATTTCTCACCCCTAGGCTTATACTCGAGTCAATAAGTTTTACAAGTTTTTCAAGGTAAAATTAGGTACCTCGGCTTATACTCGGGTCGGCTTATACTCGAGTATATGCGGTAGTTCCTATTAGGTACATTTCAGGACTTGGATACTTATTGAGGTACAATTCTGAAACTTCATAGGTTTCAAAAGGAACCTACAATAGTATTAAAAAGGACCCCAAATTTTTAGATGTACAGGCCAAAAGTAAAAAAGCACAAAAGGAACACTTTTGAGACACTGTTCACATGATTTTGTATTGTATTTATTATTGTATAATTTTTCACCAGGTTTTGGTACAAAAATAAAATAAACACCCATAGACTCCAATGTATTTTAAAAAAGAAAGTTGCGGGCTTCGAAAAAAGCTGCCGTGAAAAATCTGTCCATTGTCAATGTTTTTTGGTTGTCAATTGCGTTTCGCTGTTTCATTCGTTTTTCGCCAAACAGAAACGGGACCGATTTGTTCATCATTAATTGCATTTAATACTGTAAGTTCTGCTGTGACAGTGAATAATAGAAAATATCGTCACTATTTAGAAAGCGTTCCATACAGCTGGTTATAAATAGACTGTGTACTAGAGGAAAGGGCTGGATCCCGCATGATCATTATATGATATGTGATCTTTGGCACAATGTTCCTGTGTTCCCACTTCACCCTTGTTAACATTTTATTGTGAAATAAGATTACAAAGGGATTGGTTGAGCCCGAATGAAGGGCAAAAGGAAAGCAACAAAAGGAAAGGAACACATTGTTGTAATTAGTCAGAGAGACTGCGATATTACTAACAACATATCTTCCACTGACAGCAGTCAGAACTTTAGGGACAGTTTGCATAAATTATCCCGACGTAGACCCTCATCTAGGATCAGTTGCAATTGGTGTTTTTTTTAGTTGGGAGTTCAAACTATCTGGTTGCTAGTGTTCTTCTTACCTATGGTCTCCATCGAGTCAATATATCTCCAGTTGAGCAGGTAAAACTCCAGCCAAGACCAGGGCTGGTATACAAATGTACTTAACAATGAGTAAGGAGGTGGTTTTAATGCAGACTCAAAGATGAAGTGGGTCTGCACAGAAATGTTATTATTATTATTAATAATAATAATAATAATAATGATAATAATAATAATACAGGTATGGGATCCATTATCCGGAAACCCACTATCCAGAAAGTTCACAATTATGGAAAGACCTTCTCCCATAGACTCCATTATAATCAAATAATTCAGAATTTCAAAAATGATTCCTTTTTCTTTGCAATAATAAAATATAGGGATGCACCGAATCCACTATTTTGAATTCGGCCGAACCCCCAAATCCTTTGTGAAAGATTTGGCCGAATACCGAACCGAATCCGACCCCTAATTTGCATATGCAAATTAAGGGTGACAAGGGGAAAAAAATTACTTCCTTGTTTTGTGACAAAAGTCACACGATTTCCCTCCCCACCCCCTAATTTTCATATGCAAATTAAGGTTCGAATACGGTTCAGCCGGGCAGAAGGATTCAGCCGAATGAGAATCCTGCTGAAAAAGGCTGAATCCTGGCCGAATCCCGAACTGAATCCTGGATTCGGTGCATCCCTAATAAAATAGAAGACTTAAGGTAGGAAGATCCAAATTACAGAAAGGTCCGTTATCCGGAAAACCCCAGGTCCCTAGCATTCTGGATAAAGGTTCTAATACCTGTAATACATTTCTAGCCTCAACCTGCTAACCTACTTACTGGTTACCATGGTCAGTGACTCCAGCAACCAGATAGGATATTAATAATGAATATAATATTAATCATTATTACATGTGATAATTATTACACATTAATAGAATAATAATAAATACATAGAAAATGTATTTACGATGTACTTATCAATTAGCAAGGTGGTGGCTTCAATGCAGACTGAAAAATGAATAAGGATGGAAGATTTTTTTTTCCTTTTTGGGGGCATATTAGAGACAGGCCTTCCTCTGGATCATCTAGGATTCACATGTATTTGTAAGGGATGAACTATTGTACTATGCAACAAAACTTTACATTTGCTGCACCATCTAGTGGTGAAGGTAAAACACACTAATATTTATAAATACATTTCTCACTCTGGCCAGGCACACATTTAAGCTGCTGATTCAGTCTGGTCAAACTAAGTTGGCAGCTTCTCTGCCAGTGTATGGGCCTTTCCCAGCAGCCTCCATGACATATATCTGGACAAAAATCCGTCAAAATTTGGAAAATCCGATAAGATGAGGAGCATATTGGCAAGCTGATGGAGCCATCTCCTGATGTTATGAAAACAAAATCTGCACTCACCAACTATGCTCCAGTTATTGTATGGTGCTCTAAGCCTCTCACACTCCCATCCTCCATGCAAAAGTTCATGTGCAATAGAATAGAGCCAAGAACACCAAAATTTTTATAGAGAATTTCTTCCATTAAAATCTTTTATTGTAAGTCATAGCATGTAAATAGTGCGTGGCATGCACAACTTTCCGCGAAGCAGGGAGGCTCCTTTCTTCATTCCTCAGCTTCGTGTTGAGGGTGGCAGTAGTCCAGGGTTCCCCAGCATCAATTAGTGCAACCAGGGCCACTCATGCCTCAGGCGGCAGTAAACTGCCAGTTACCAGAGGTTGCAAAAACTGCCTCTGATAACTTTAAGAGCCTCCGCTAGTTTAGCGAGCAGCAGCACCGGAATCTGCGCCGAGTGTGAGAATATGACGTATATGATCAAGGATCAGCTATAGGATATATATGTGCAAGGAGCGTATTTAATGAATAACATCAATATGTACAAGAACTGCATCCATTTTAGCACAACTGCACAGTTGTATTAGAAAATGACCCTTATGTTTGCCAGTTTGTCCACCTTCTCATGAATGTTGCTCAACTGCACCTATGCAAGCTGGGGATCCGTGGATTTACTGTCACCAGGAGGACTAACTGCCATCTGGACTGGCCGAAAGCACCCGGGTTCCCACAACAGGTTCTAATCGACAGAAATGGCTAGGTGCACAGCCCATTAAGCAAAAAGCCTGATTAACCCACATTTCGGGAATTTTCCCCTGAAGGTCTATATACAATCGCTTTGTGAGCAACATAACATTATGCAATTGCTTTTGGGACCAATAATTGCTAAAAATGAATACCAATTATCTGTTGGACCTTATTAGCTTGCAAGTGCTGGGTTTAGTCCTTAGCAGTGGTATTGGACTTTTATAACAATTCATTAGGTGGAAAAGTCAAGTTCAACAGAATTTCAAACGATGTGTACTGTGTTTTTTTTTTTTGCTAAGATTTCAGGCCACATGTGGTACGCTTGGGAGCTCCCATTATACAGTAATATTTTTAAGGCATTGTATATATGTTTTAAATGGTGAGTTCATGCGTTCAAGTGCACTTTAAAGGAGAAGTAAAGTCTTCTTGCACTTGGGGCCCCAGGCCGGTGCTCCTATCAGCAGAAAACTGCACCGGCCCGGGGTAATACCAGTGATCACCACAGAGCGATCCTCTTCCGTCTTCTTCTTTCTTAGCACGGCTGCGCATGCACAGTAGAACGAAGAGCCGAAATTTAACTAAAAAGTTGTCTATTTCGTTCTACTGCGCATGCGTCTGCCCTGGGAAATTTGAAGAAAAAAAGAAGCCAGAAGAGGATTGATCCATGGTGCTCACTGGAATAACCCCGGGCCGGTGCAGTTTTCTGCTGATAGGAGCACCGACCCGGAGTTTCAGGTAAGTCAATACAATCACTTGGGGAGCCTAACATTTGGCACCCACAAGTGCAAGATGACTTTCCTTCTCCTTTAAGAATAATAATGATATCCTGATGAGTGTTGTATATATGGCTTTTTTTTTATGGTCATCTCAAAATAAAGTTTCCCACAGCAGATTGTAGGGTTGACTGGGGTGTGCGAGGCGCACTGGGGCTGGTACTGTAGGGGCCCCCACACCCCCCCCCAGGGCCCTGACACCAGCCCTCTCACCCACTACCAGCCCCTCCCCCTGCGCACCATCCTTATACGTTTGCCATGATTGGGGAGGGAGGGCAGAGGATTGGGGGAGGACGGGCAGAGGATTAGGGGAGGGAAGAGGATTGGGAGAGGAAGGGCAGAGGATTGGAGAGGAAGGGCAGAGGATTGGGGGAGGAAGGGCATAGGATTTGGAGAAGAAGGGCAGAGGATTAGGAGAGGGAAGATGATTGGGAGAGGAAGGGCAGAGGATTGGGGAAGAAGGGAAGAGGATTGGGAGAGGAAGGGCAAAGGATTGGGGAGGAAGGGCAGAGGATTGGGGGAGGGAGAGGATTGAAGGAGGGAGGACAGAGGATTGGGGAGGGAGGGCAGAGGATTGAAGAGGGAGGACAGAGGATTGTGGGAAGGAGGGAGGGCAGAGGATTGGGGTCCACCAGTTTTGTTTCCAGTGTCCAGTCAGCCCAGGGTTGTGCATACCTCCCAACTGTCCCTTTTTCGGAGGGACGGTCCCTCTTTTGACAGCTCAACCCGCAGTCCCTCATTTGTACTGGAAAGTCCCTCTTTTCTCTGCACTGAACAGCCAGAAAAAGAAACAAAGTTTCTCACTTAATTGGCTTTTAGCAGAGAGCCCAGAACAGGTAACAGGTGCAAATAAGATACTTTGTAACAATTTTGAGACACAAAAACACAGTTTAGATAAGGAGAAATATTTTCAAACTTTCATAACCTGCCAAATTTTCAAAATTGCTGCGCTACGTGCGGGAAAAATTTTTTGTCTCTCTTTTTACTTCCAAAATGTTGGGAGGTATGGAACTTGTGTCAATGCACTTGTGCCCAGGGCCTCCCACACAAACACAAGTGATTTGATGCAGAATGACACGACACAGCAGACAATGGTGCACTGAGGTGTGTGAGGTGTCATTACACCGCCATTATGGCTATTCATATAATGTATATAACGATTATATTGTTGTGGTGCCATAAAGATTATTATTATATATATGTACCACAAGTAATGGGCAGTTAAGGAATAGCTGAACTCGTGAGCCCCGGGGAGCGGCAACATAAGGCAGAATTCCTGTTTCATATAGAGATTTTCCATGGTGAGTAAATAATAAGGATCACTTAATCCTCCTGTGACTCACGCACTGACAATAACAAGAGCTGCCCCCCCCCCAACTGTCTTTAGACTCCCTGTAACACCACAACTGGAGAGCGGGACACATGATTTTATTTTATTCTGTCAATTGTCTTGGGGTGGCGTTCCCTTGTAAGGCCTGCAACACGCTGAAAAAACACAGGCGACCAATGGCGTGCTTCCTAGCAACAGCCTATCGGCGCTAAAATAACATGATGTTTACTCGGCGGGGGAAAGCGCTGAGTTGGCCTCACACACGACTGACGTAGTGGGCGGTCGCTGCCTGCTGCCACGGAAGGCGGGCCTCCTTCCAGCCAATCAGATGGCGGCTACGTGTGCAACGTCACGGAGCTGCGTGAGTTAGAAGCAAAACAATAATAAGGCCAACAGCGAGAGAGAGAGAGAGACAGAGAGACAGAGAGAGAAGCAGCTGGAGCTGCAGGGCAGTGCTGAACCCGCAAAGTCTACTGAGCGAGTGCTCGGGGGGGGAAACATCACCATGTCCCAGAATGAAGGACCGAACCCACAGGATGAACATTTACAGGGTAAGGATTAGTCCCCATTTCTGTGTCCCCCAGCTGTTCCAGAACTACAGCTCCCGGCATGCACTGTATGACTGAGTGACAATAGCAGCAATGACTGAAGATAAGCAGGCAGCCATGGTTTAGGGGTGTCAGGGGTTATTATGATCATACAGTATGGCTGATAGGGGTTCTGCCTTCTGGATGGGTGCAGAGAAACCAGTGCAGGCAGCAGCAGGCTTGTCAGATGGCTGATAATCATGTAGCATTACCTGGCAGCCTAAAGCTTCTGGCAGTTGTAGTTGAGTGACAGCTTGAGAGCTACAGGTTCCCTATCAGGTCCTGTGCTGGGAATGTCTGCTATTATTATATGGGCTGACTTTGTGGCAGGGATAAAGATTTGGAGGTATGTGATCCCCCATTTTTGAGTCTGTACTGATATACCCAGCCTGTCATTGCCCAATGCCCTGAACTGGCCCTTCCAGGAAGGTTTGTTCAGAAAAAAATCAAGTAAGAAGGCGCACGCCCTTAAAATAAGATAATATGAGGTGCTAATCCATACGAGGCTCCCCATAAGGGTCTCCAAAACTTACACAAGAAACCAAGAGCGGATTGCACACGCCGTTTACAAAAAAAATGATATAAACAATGTTTATTACATCAAAAAAAGAGGGGTTACAAAAAACCATCGGTGAGCCCGACGCTTTTTGACCATAATGGTCTTCCTCAGGGGCACAAATAATCAAAAAGAAATCTTTCTTACACAAGAAAACCCATTACAAAACAAATTACAAAAAAAATCATAGGCGTTTCGACCATAATGGTCTTCTTCAGGGGCACACATAATAAATAATTAAAACTGATTATTATTTGTGCCCCCATTATGGTCGAAATGCGTTGGGCTCACCTATGATTTTTTGTAACCCCTCTTTTTTTTGATGTTATAAAGATTGTTTTTTTTTTTTTTGCAAACTTTTGTGCAATCCGTTCTTGGTTTCTTAGGTGGGTTTGTTGAGGCATAAGGAAGATTTCACCAAGGTGCCCATTGGCAGGAGTTAGGAGGCTTTGTTTACAGTCCCAGGAATGGAGTCTTCCCATGTGTTTGTTCCTCCCAGTCAGCAGATCCCTGACATCAAGTGCAACGTCAGCTCTGCCTAAGATTAGTCTTTACCCGACTCATGAGCGGCACTTCTCTGCCCGGCTGTCTGCCAGCTGCTCTTGCTCCCTGTATGAACTGCTCATTCCTGTATTTGCCCTCTGTAATGTTCACTCTTTGGGGGGGAATTCACAAAAGTGGGGATATTGAGACAAAATAAAACTGGAGATAAAAGTGTTGGATTTCCCACCAAATTCACAAACCTCTATCTTCACTTTTGTGAATTTGTCTTTTAAACCGACAGTTTTGGGGGTAATTCACAAAACTGAAATTTAGGCGGATTTCTGTTTGTGAATATGGAGAAAGTATTTTACACCAGTTTACCACCACTTTTACTCCAAAAATGGTCTCTCTTCAATTTTGTGAACTCCCCCCCTTTGTGTTTGTCCATATTCATATACAGCTTATCGTTTCCTTGGACTGTGGGTGATGGGAGTTGTTGGGCCGCAGGTCGGACAGTACTATTTTCCCTACTGAAGCATCAAACACAAAATGAGCTTCATCTGTCAGACACTGATGCCACGCAGGATTATTATATATATTTTTTTTTATAACTTGTTTTTTATTGCAAATGATAAAGTATAATCACATTGAATATTTATACATGGTTCCATAAAGCGGAGAGCATATCAAGTGTGATTCCGAAAATAAGGCAGGTCAATAACATTTTAATAACTTTTTAAACAATCAGCTCAATCAGGGCTTATAGCAATGGGGGGGTGGGACCTGTGGGGATTAGTTCAGATAGGAGGTTAGAAGTCTGTTAGTTAGATGACTTCTGGGAGGCGCGGTATCAGGGATTATTATATTTTAATGTAAAAAGCACTGTTTTTTTGTGAATCGAAATTGCAATCACCTGTGTGTTGTGACATTCTAATCCCCTGTATATACCGTATATTGTGAGTGGGTCCCTAGGCTCAGGTAAGTGACCGCAGCCCAGAGCATGTGCTGGGAATCAGCAGAAAAGAAGGAGCTACTTTAAAAGAACAGATCCTCGTCGCTAATGGGCTGTGCTCCCCTTGGGTTAGGAATGAAGCTGAAGACATATGGGGTCACTTACAGATCCCCTGAGCAGAAGTGCAGGAGCAGTAAGAGGCATAAAGACAATTCTGCCCTGGGCAAATGGCTGTGAGTCAGGGTGCAGTTTCAAGGGGTGCAGTCCAGCCTTCCTGTCGTCCCTTAATTCTGATTTAAAGGGGTTGTTCCCCCTTAAAATTGCTTTTTATATGATGTAGATATTCTAAGACAATTTGCAGTTAGTTTCTATTTTTTTGTATTTTTGTTTTTGAGTTATATAACCGCTCTTCAGTTTGCAGTTTCAGCAATCTGGTTGCTATGGTCCAAGTTACCCTGGCGACCATGCATTGATTTGTTTAAGAGAATATGAATAGGAGAGGCCTGAAAGAAAGACAAGTACAGGTATAGGATCCTTTACCCGGAAACCCAATATCCAGAAAGCTCAGAATTACGGAATGGCTCCCATAGACTCCATTTTATCCAAATAATCCAAATTTTTAAAAATGATTTCCATTTTCTTTGTAATAATAAAACAGCAGCTTGTACTTGATCCCAGCTAAGATATAATTAATCCTTATTGGAAGCAAAGCCAGCCTATTGGGTTTGTTTAATGTTTAAATTAATTTCTAGTAGACATAAGGCATGAAGACCCAAATCACAGAAAGATCCGTTATCCGGAAAACCCCAGGTCCCGAGCATTCTGGATAACAGGTCCCATACCTGCAGTAAAAAGTAGCAATAACAATACATATATAGCCTTAAGGGCAGATACACATGTGAAGATTCAGAGAGATTTAGTCGCCTGGCGATAAATCGCCTCTTCTCCGGGCGACTAATCTCCCCGAAAAGCCTTCCTGCTGGCTAGAATGTCACTCGGAGCTCTTCGTTTCCCAAAGTCGCCCGAAGTTAACTCATGAGGCAAAACAAAGCTCTCCAAGTGCCATCCCACCGGCGATTTAGATTCTAGCCAGCGGGAAGGCAGTTTGGGGAGATTAGTCGCCCGAAGCAGAGGCGATACGCCGGGCAACTAAATCTCCCCGAATCTTCACGTGTGTCTCTGCCCTAATGAGCATTTGTTTTATTTTTTTTCGATGGGGTCAGTGACTCTCGTTAAAAAAGCTGGAAAGTTTCAGGAGAAGGCAAATAATTGAAAAACAAAAAACTAAAGTCAGTGGCTGCAACTAAACTAAAAATTCAAATACACTATAGGGATGGGATCCATTATCAGGAAATTCATTATCCAGAAAGCTCCCAATTAAGGAAAGGCTGTCTCCCATTTTAGTCGCCAGGCGACTAAATCTCCCCGAATTGCCAAGTGTGCCCCTACCCTTAAGGCTCCCCAATAGTGCAGTTTGGGAAGGGAAGGCTTTGGAGGGAGGTCAGTGTATTACACAGGCTTTAGTTCTCCTTTAAACACAATAAAGCCTTTATCAGTGTACGATACATAAATACACATTTACAAGTTTACTCATTTACGCAATGTTTGTTGTGAGACGTAGTTGTGACAGTCCCTCTCTCATTTATTGGAGGCGAGGGCCCTACTGACCTTCTACACAGGGCCGGACTGGGAATAAAAAGCAGCCCTGGCAAAAAAAAAAGCAAAGCAGCCCACATAGATGTATGTACATTTACAGTTAAAGGAGACATATAGGATAAGTAATTTTAATTATCTTTAAAAATGGCCCCCTTTATTAGAGCTCCCTATAGATGTTCACTGGTCCCTGTTTCAAATGAGGGGTGGGCATGTCCTAACGTTCTCTACCTGAAGCACAGTAGAAGGGGGACAACCAATCACAGCCCTGCAGTCAAACAAGAAAGGCTTCAGTTCCCTAGCAGGTCCTGCTAGCTACTGATTGGTTCCTGTTCTACAGTGAAATGAGCTGAGTGCACAGCCTGGGAATTCAGGGAGCAGGACAGGAAGGGAAGGATTATTAGGGTTTTTGCAGAAATATTCAATAAATCAGCCTGAAACACTACTTTTTTAAGCACATTCCTTCTATATCTAAATGTGTATAATGCACTGGTACATTATTATTTTTTACACAATTGTCTCCTTCAATAAAAGTTGTAGAACAAAGGTGACATAGTCCTGTTAAAATCAGAACATGTCACTACCTCTCTAAACAGATACCAACTAAAAGTTATTATCGGTAACCTTTTGGAACAGCCACTAAGTATTTACCATATTCCCTTTATATGTGACTAAATTACACAGTCTAGTTCACTGACATACAGTATATGGTGTATTAAGTGTAGCAAACACAAGAACTGTACTTATCCATTGGGTCAGAGCTGATCCACTTGTGGCCCTCTGTGTAAAATGTACTGGGAGTTCACATTCATTGGCAAATTACCAGGCAGGCTAGAAACCTTTGATTCTTATTCATAACAGCACGATATGATTAAAACAGTATGACAGTATGATTAAAACATGTACTAGAAATTTTGGAACTAGAAAATGGTGGTTAATAAACAATAAGTGCATATTTATAGGCCTAAAGGAAAACTCATTGGAAGCAGCAAAAAAATCATAAATAAGCAGCAAAGAAATAAAAAGGTAAACAATCATCTAAGCTGAGCTTTTACCTTCTGTTAACCCTTTCCCTGCCAGCCGTTTTGTACTAGATGCGAACATCTACTGCCAAGCAGTTTTTAGATATTTTGCACTCTTTCACTTTAAGGTGCCTTCCTGGGGCGGTCTTTTAGTTTACCCAGGAAAACAATATATTGTTTTTTTCAGGACAACCTGAACTTTCAAAATATGCAAGAATTTTGGTGTAATTCTACTTCTGTAAAAAAAATATAGGCTTCTAAGTGTCCAATAAAATGAAAAAAATCATGTTTCACAAAGAACAATCACATATATCAGAAACATTATTTACTTTATGTATGAGAACACAGCTGATTTGGAAAGGTCTATGTCTCTTGAACGCGGCAATACCAAATATATATAGTTTTATGGAGATTTCTCACTTGTATAGATCAAAATCTACAAGCAGTACACTAGCAAATGTCCAAAGCACCGCTCCCCAAACGGCATACTTCTGATTTCAAGGCAAAACATTCCACTAACAGTAGGTTTACCCTAGAAAACTACCCATTATTAGAAAGAACAGATTCTGGTGAATCAAAAATGGGTAAACATATCGTTGTACTCCAAACTACCAAGTTGCAATTGTTTCCTAAAGTTATAATGTTTTATAGAAATTGGTGAATTTTTTGAAAAATTACCTCAAAGCTTCCAATCTACATAATCGTATCTCCCACACATCATTAGGTATCAATGTAAAACACCCCAAATATGAAAGCCTGGGGTCCACTGAACAGTTTGATGCCCAATATGTATAGGTGTACCCAAGCATGTGACATATAGGGGCCCTAAAATGTAGACACCTCATTTGAGCTATCAGTTCTGTAATTCCAGATACTGCAAAATCAACACATTTGCATTGTTTTGGGGTGGGGTAAAAGTAAAAAAAATAAGTTCACCCCACAAAACCATATATTTTCGGAAAGTACACATTCCCACGAATCTAAATTGGGTATGCATGTCTTTGTACTCCAAAGTACCAAGCCGCAAACCATTCCTAAATTTGGTGATTTTGGCGACATTTCCAAAAATCACCTCAAAATTTCTACCCTGCAGCATCGTATTACCCACATACTTTTAGGTATCAAGAGATATCACCCCAAATATGAAAGCTTAGGGTCCTCTGAACAGTTTGATGCCCAATATGTATAGGTGTACCCAAGCACGTGGCATACAGGGGCCCCAAAAGGAAGACCCCCATTTGGTCTATCATTTCAGATACTGCAAAATCGACACATTTACATTTTTTTGGGGGGGGGGGACAAAGGTAGAAAAAAGTACGTTCACCCCAGAAAACCATATATTTTCGTAAACTACACATTCTCCTGAATCCAAATTGGGTATGCATGTCTTTCTACTCCAAAGTACCAAGCCACAAACCATTCCTAAATGTGGTAATTTTGGTGACATTTCCAAAAATCACCTCAAAATTTCCACCCTGCAGCATCGTATTACCCACATACTTTTAGGTATCAAGACAAATCACCCCAAATATGAAAGCCTAGGGTCCTCTGAACAGTTTGATGCCCAATATGTATAGGTGTACCCAAGCACGTGGCATACAGGGGCCCCAAAAGGAAGATCCCCATATGGTCTGTCATTTCAGGTACAGCAAAATCAACACATTTACATCGTTTTGGGGGGGTCAAAAGTAGAAAAAAGTAAGTTCACCCCAGAAAACCATATATTTTCGGAAAGTACACATTCCCACGAATCTAAATTGGGTATGCATGTCTTTTTACTCCAAAGTACCAAGCCGCAAACCATTCCTAAATTTGGTGATTTTGGTGATGTTTCCAAAAATCATCTCAAAATTTCTACCCTGCAGCATCGTATTACCCACATACTTTTAGGTATCAAGAGAAATCACCCCAAATATGAAAGCCTAGGTTCCTCTGAACAGTTTGATGCCCAATATGTATAGGTGTACCCAAGCACGTGGCATACAGGGGCCCCAAAAAGAAGACCCCCATATGGTCTGTCATTTCAGGTACAGCAAAATCAACACATTTACATCGTTTTGGGGGGTCAAAAGTAGAAAAAAGTAAGTTCACCCCAGAAAACCATATATTTTCGGAAAGTACACATTCCCATGAATCTAAATTGGGTATGCATGTCTTTGTACTCCAAAGTACCAAGCCGCAAACCATTCCTAAATCTGGTGATTTTGGTGATATTTCCAAAAATCACCTCAAAATTTCTACCCTGCAGCATTGTATTACCCACATACTTTTAGGTATCAAGAGAAATCACCCCAAATATGAAAGCCTAGGGTCCTCTGAACAGTTTGATGCCCAATATGTATAGGTGTACCCAAGCACGTGGCATACAGGGGCCCCAAAAGGAAGACCCCCATATGGTCTGTCATTTCAGGTACAGCAAAATCAACACATTTACATCGTTTTGGGGGGGTCAAAAGTAGAAAAAAGTAAGTTCACCCCAGAAAACCATATATTTTCGGAAAGTACACATTCTCACGAATCTAAATTGGGTATGCATGTCTTTGTACTCCAAAGTACCAAGCCGCAAATCATTCCTAAATTTGGTGATTTTGGTGATATTTCCAAAAATCACCTCAAATTTTCTACCCTGCAGCATTGTATTACCCACATACTTTTAGGTATCAAGAGAAATCACCCCAAATATGAAAGCCTAGGGTCCTCTGAACAGTTTGATGCCCAATATGTATAGGTGTACCCAAGCACGTGGCATACAGGGGCCTCAAAAGGAAGACCCCCATATGGTCTGTCATTTCAGGTACAGCAAAATCAACACATTTACATCGTTTTGGGGGGGTCAAAAGTAGAAAAAAGTAAGTTCACCCCAGAAAACCATATATTTTCGGAAAGTACACATTCCCACGAATCTAAATTGGGTATGCATGTCTTTGTACTCCAAAGTACCAAGTCGCAAGCCTTTCCTAAATTTGGCGATAAAAGCAACGGTTTTTACATTTCTGAAAATCGCCTAAAAATATTGCAATTGGCCGCATTTATCTCACCCAACTTCTTACATACAATTGTAAAACACCATAAATACTGATGCCAAGGGTCTACTGAACAGTTTTATGCCCAATATGCATTGATATACCAAGGCAGCTGGCATGTGCGGACCCCAAATGTAAATAGTGAATATGAGTTTTCTCTGCTGCCGATTCGCCTTCTGTAAACATAGACTCTTGACTTCATATTATGTGCCTCAGACCCTCCTAACAGCAAAGACCCCCCAAAACCATATGTTTTTGGAAAGTACACATTCTGACGAAAACAACCAAGATAAAGACGTTTTTCTACAGCAAAGTACCAAACTTCAAAACTTTTATAAACATAGAGATTTTTACATTTCTGAAAATCGCCTAAAAATGTTGAAGTATGCCACATTTATCTCACACAATGTTTTACGTACAAAGAAAAATCACCCCAAATATGGACATCAGAGGTCTACTGAATAGTTTGATGCCCAATATGCATAGATTTACCAAAGTATATGGTGTGTACGGCCCCAAATGAAACATGTGCATATGAATTTTCACGCTGGCCAACTAAGCTGCTGAAAAGAGAACCCCAACTGTGCGTTATGTGCCGTAAGACCCCCAAACTGTAAAAAGACCCCAGAAAACAGTATATTTTTGGAAAGCATATATTCTGACGGATCAATCTAAGTAAAATAATATACCAAAGCACCAAACAGCAAAACTATACTAAAGATACATAAGGAACAATAATGCAGGGATAAAATTGCAGTAAAACCACAAAAATTGTGCAAATCAATGAAATAACAAAATAACTGCACCAACAGCGTAATTAGTGGCCGAAATCGATTATCCAATAGTCACGCTGCTGAAATAAACAGTTTTTATGGGTAAAAAAAACACAAATTGGTGAAATGAAAAAGTAAAAAAAATAAAATGTGTATACATGTGTGTACACTTCCAAGAATTGTGTGACAGTGTATAAGTGTGTATATAAGTCCATATAAGTGTATATAAATGCATATAAGTGCATATAAGTGGAAAATGAAAAATTAAAAAAAACGTTTTTTTTTTTTGTTTTTTTACTAAAATATGTCTGTATGTGTGTATAATGTAGGTAGGTATATGCAAGTGTGTAAAATAAAGGCCACTTACCGTTTTTGGCTGAGCTGGAGAAGAGAGAGAAGCAGATCTGCAGATTCACAGCAAGCAGGAAGTGTGTGGGCGTCGCTGGAACACGAGGTGAGCAGGAGGAAGCAGAGCAGCAAGGCAGACACACGATTTGCTGTGTCTGCCTCTTTTAGGTCGGCCCTGCGACAATCCTGTCGCAGGACCGACATGACAGCCCCCCAGCCTCGTTGCCCAGGGGGCTGTCAATGCTGCTAAACCTCTGCAGAGGCGGCTAAAGCCGCTGATGCAGAGTACAGCATGTAAAACTGCAAGCACGTACAATGTACGTGCTTGGCAGTTAAAGCCCTTGCCTGCCAGAACGTACGGTGTACGTGCTTGGCAGGCAAAGGGTTAAAGATGATGTAGAACTTCAGTTACAGGTCCTGCTCTACTTTCCTTCTCTGTGTGCCCCACCCCTCTTCCTAGCAGCCCAGGCCGGGAGACTTCGATACATTGTAACTACCTGGGGAATCCCCTACTTAGAATAGATAGAGTGGAACCTGCTGCTCTTCTTAAATCATTTCAGCTGGATCTGTTGCTTTAGCCTGGCCCAGCCCTGCCGATCTTGAAGCAATGCTGCTTCCAAACCCTTCACTTGTTACAGCTTGCCGAAAAAAGGAACATGCGCAGGCCCAGCTTCTTATCAACAGGTTAGTGATTTGAATTGTGCTGCGAGTTAGCAGTTTAGGAGAGGGAATGGCAGCAGCCCATTTATATTTCACTAGAGAGCGGCCCATCGGGCAATTGCCCGAACAGACAAATAGCCAGTCCGGGCCTGCTTCTACAAACATATCATGTTCTTATTTTTGTTTGGGGCCAGCAGGTTCCTGGGTAGAACTGCACTTCAATAACAATGGAAATTTCGCAACGACGCATCTGCCGGGCCAGGAACAAGGGCCGGCTTCTATATCTATTCACAATGGCGACATGGAAAAAATTCTCCTGGACGCTCAACACGAGTCCGGCCGCAGCAGCTCCAGGGAAAGTTCACACTGTGACAGGTATCTATTAATGGCAACGGCTCTGTTACCTCTCTCTCTCTCTCTCTCTCTCTCTCTCTCTCTCTCTCTCTCTCTCTCTCTCTCTCTCTAAATAAATAAAAAAATCGAATTTCCTAAACTTGGGTGAATAGGATCGGCCTGAAAACTCAAATCAAATTTGATTTGAGTTTTAAAAACTGTCAGGAAGGCTACAAGCAACTCCAAATTCATCCCAGGACGTTTCCCATTGACTTAAACAACAATTCGGCAGGTTTAGGTGGCATATAGTCTAATTCGAAAAGCTAATCAGAATTTTTAAAAAACTCGAATCAACAGTTTTGGCCATAAAAAAACCCAAGAAAATTTGAAATTCTAATTTTCAATTTGACCCTTGATAAATCTGCCCCTTAAAGGAGAAGGAAAGCTACGGAGGCATTTTATTGCCAATAGATTAGCTGCAATAGTGCAAGCTAGAATGCTATATTTATTCTGTAGAATGTTTTACCATATTTGAGTAAAAAGCTCTAGAAGCTCTCTGTTTGTTTAGGATAGCAGCTGCAGTATTAGTTTGGTGTGGCATCATTTCCTGCCTGAGTCTCTCCCTGCTCACTTATAGCTCTGGGCTCAGATTACAGCAGAGAAGGGGGAGGAGCAAACTGAGCATGCTCTTGCCTAGGGCAATGAGGTTTAAGCTGAAGGCAGGAAGTCTGATACAGAAGCCCATGTGTTCACAATAGAAGGAAAGAAATGTGGTGATTTATTTGACAGAGGACTCAGAGCAGCATTACTTTGAGGGTTTACTGGTGTATTTATATAGACCTTTCTGACTTACTTAATTTTAGCCTTTCCTTCTCCTTTAATGTACTCTTGACTCGCTGCCGAGTTGATTGGTGCCAAACATTGCACTAATCCTTTCTCTGTTGTTGGTTTACATATGAAGCCCACCTCGCTCTCAGACCCCGAGTATCCAGAGATGCAGTGAAAGCGATACAACGGGGAGCAAGGAAAAGAGCAGCTCACAGGTAGGAGGCCTCACCCAGTGCGAGCTGTCCTCTCTGTGTTATCTGGGTGCAACTGACCCATTAACTTTCTAATCTCTGTGCTATAAGAATTATCAGTTCTTCCCAGACCAAGGCTTAGGTGCATTCTCTCATGTAGCTGTACAATATAGACTCTCAGTGTGCCACCTCTATCTACTTTGCCACCAGAAAGTGAGCACTGTCAATTAGTGTAATCTGATGATTTCCAGTTGCTAATGATATAAGTATTCCAGCCAGCCTACCACTCATGTTGTATAAACAATTTCTAGATGATCTCTGGCTGCCTAACATGCCCCATACAGCCCTTCAAACTTACCTTTTAGTATTAGTCATTATTATTTAGGGATGCACCGAATCCACTATATTGGAATCCTTCTCGAAAGATTCGGCCGAATACCAAACCGAATCTGAAAGCAAATTAAGAGTGGCAAGGGGAAAATATTTTTTACTTCCTTGTTTTGTGACAAAATGTCACACGATTTCCCTCCCGCCCCTAATTTGCATATGCAAATTAGGATTTGGGTTCGGCCAGGCAGAAGGATTTGGCCGAATCCAAATCCTGCTGAAAAAAGGCGGAATCCTGGATTCGGTGCATACCTATTATTATTATTAAACATTAGTGATGTGCGGGCGGCCCGATACCCGCGGGTCAGGCAGGTTCGGCCGACCTCGCACGCGGCAGGCACCACCGGTAAAGAAGCATGTGACCAGCAGATGCCGGCTTCTGACTTCCCGGCTCGTCTTTTATAGATGCTGCACCTGCTCGCCCCGCCCCTTTTGTTACGTCATCAGCGGGGCAGTCAGCGTGATGTGGGTCTATAAAAGCAACGCAGAAGTGCGGATATGAGCGGGCGTGGGCTAATGGAGGGCGGGTTAGGTTCCGGTGCGGGTCAGGAAAATCCGACTATTAAACACGTATTTTTAGAGCGCCAACATATTGCGCAGTACTGTAAAATAAATGTGCTTATGCAAAGAGATCACATGAATTACATACATATAACAACAGAGTTACATACATAACCAGTACCTGTACCAAAGGTGAGGAAGGCCCTGTGCAAAAGAGCTTACAATCTAAAGGGGAATGAACCTAGTTCTATACCACGCTTGGGCAACTTTCTGCTCTCTATCATTAAAGGGGACTGTTGACTTTAAAAGTTTAGTATGATAGTTATATTCTGATGCAATCTGCAATTGGTCTTTTTTATATTATTATTGTGGGTTTTTTTTTTTTTTTAAATTATTTCTTATTCAGCTATCCAGTTTGGAATATCCGCATTTGTCTGGTTGTTATGGTCTAAAGTACCATTGAAACCAAGCAGTGGCTTCAGAGAGAATGGAATATGAATAGTGGAGGGCTTGAACAGAAACATAAAAGATAAAAAGTAACAATAGTTTTTTTTTTTTTTTTTTGCCTATAAAATAAAGGATGAAGACCAATTGAAAAGTTGCTAAGAATTGGTAATAGCAAACGATAACTTAAAGATGAACTATTAATGGGCCTATTTATAACATTTAACCTTCCTCCCGGTAATGAAGAGCAACCAGTTGGCACTTCATCAGTCTAGTGCGGTTAGAATAATGAAAGCCCATTTCTGATTGGTGGCTATTGCACTTGTGTTAGATGGATGGAGCCAACTTCATGTAGGCATGTGGCTCACCATGTCAACATCACTTATTTAGATCCGTATGGGGGGGGCTCTGAACTGGGAGGGGGGGCTCTGAACTGGGAATACAAATGGGGAGCAGTGAGTTGCATGGACATTGGCCAGTGCTGTTTTGCCTCTTTGCAGTCAGAAGAAGATTACATCGAGCGGAGGAAAGAACTGGAATGCTTGCTGAAGAGAAATTCCGACTGGATATGGGACTGGTCTAGCAGGCCTGAAAACATCCCACCAAAGTAAGAGCGGTGTCAGTACAGGTGACCCGGTGCCAATGGGAGAAATCCGTACTTATTGTTTGTTTTTCAGAGAGTTCCTTTTCAAGCACCCAAAGCGCAGCTCCGCCCTCAGCATGAGGAACACCAGTGTCATGAAGAAAGGGGGGATCTTCTCTGCTGAATTTTTAAAAGTCTTCCTCCCGTCGCTGCTGCTTTCTCACTTGCTCGCTATTGGACTGGGGTGAGTGCGCAACGACAGAAAGAAAGAACCAATAGAATTGCCTTTTGGCTGTGTCTAAAGGTGGCCATACATGGATAGATCCGCTCGTTTGGCGATGTCGCCAAACGAGCGGATCTCCCTCCGATATGCCCACCTTGAGGTGGGCAATATCGGGCAGATCTGATCGTGGGCCCTAGGGCCCAACGATCGGATCCTAGCATCCGCAAATGGGCGGTCGGATCGCGGGACCGCATCAACGAACAGATGCGGCAGTGATCCGACGGGATTTTTAAACCCATCCGATCGAGATCTGGCCGACTTTCGGCCAGATCTCGATCGGGGAAGCCCTTCGGGGGCCCCCATACACGGGCCAATAAGCTGCCGACACAATCTGTCGGCAGCTTTTATCGGCCCGTGTATGGCCACCTTTAGGCTCTGCCTAGGGTAGGGGGGTAAGGTTTTCTTTTTTTTTTTAGTTAAGGGTAGAATTCTCCTTTAAGAGTTGAATTTCTTGGAGCATAAACAGGATCTATAAAAGCTTGTACAGGTATGGAATCCGTTATCCGGGAACCCAGTATCCAGAAAGCCCCAAATTATGGGAAGGCTGTCTCCCATAGATTGAATTTTATACAAATAATCCAAATTTTAATAACTGATTTCCCTTTTCTCTGTAATAATAAAACAGTAGCTTGTACTTGATCACAACTAAGATATAATTAATCCTTATTGGAAGCAAAACCAGCCTATTGGGTTTATTTAATGTTTACATGATTTTCTAGTAAAATTAAGGTACAAAGATCCAAATTACGGAAAGATCCATTACACAGAAAACCCCAGGTCCCGAGCATTCTGGATAATAGGCCCCATACCTGTACTTGGATCCATTAAAATCACGTTGGTCTCGCTGTCCCCGTTAAGGATAGCCCCTTGTCATGTCAGATTTATCCCGTGTAAAATTTGTTGCCCGTTGACTTCAATGCATTTGGCAAATTTTTCGCCATTTTGAGAAGCAGAACGGGTCAGATTCGCCCGTCACTAATAGGGAATAATAAAATAGGATATTAGAAGTCACTAAGGAGTTCTGTGACCACAGAAAAAGCACAAGGATGTTCTATTAAAGTTAAATATTTGCTACGGCTAAATAATATAAAGCCTTGGGTGTTGCAGCATCAATGACTTTCAGTTTACTTGAGGAGTTTCAGTGAGAGTTTTAGTAACATATCTCATGAAATATTTGCCACACTTATTTAATGAACTGCCCTGTCCTTGTTTGAACTGTAATAACAGAACACAGGGTGAGAATGGAATTGTTTATTAATGTACTCGGTACATTGTGTCTCCATAACCTGAACTGTGCCCAAGAGTAGTGATTGGAATGTGCTCCTATAAAATCATCCGTTCATCTGTTATTCCACTACCTGGAATGGGTGACATCCAAAGACCAGTGGCAGGGGAAATAGGATATAAAAACCTTTTACAAAATTGAACTGAGGTGGTAAAAAGCACATTATTTCTTGGTATTACACCTCGGAAAGGCAGTATTGCCCCAAGCATGGTGTTCTGTTCTACGACCTGTTGATCTGCACGTGGAGCTCTGTTCTGTTTGACCTGTTGTTGATCTGCACCTGGAGCTCTGTTCTGTTTGACCTGTTGTTGATCTGCACCTGGAGCTCTGTTCTGTTTGACCTGTTGTTGATCTGCACGTGGAGCTCTGTACTGTTTGACCTGTTGTTGCAGCTGGACTTAGGAAAGGCAGTATCGCCCCAAGCATTGTGTTCTGTTCTACAACCTGTTGATCTGCACGTGGAGCTCTGTTCTGTTTGACCTGTTGTTGATCTGCACCTGGAGCTCTGTTCTGTTTGACCTGATGTTGCAGCTGGACTTAGGAAAGGCAGTATCGCCTCAAGCATTGTGTTCTGTTCTACAACCTGTTGATCTGCACGTGGAGCTCTGTTCTGTTTCACCTGTTGTTGATCTGCACGTGGAGCTCGGTTCTGTTTCACCTGCTGTTGATCTGCACGTGGAGCTCTGTTCTGTTTAAACTGTTGGTCTGCACGTGGAGTTCTGTTTGACCTGTTGTTGATCTGCACATGGAGCTCTGTTTGACCTGTTGTTGGTCTGCACGTGTAGCTCTGTTCTGTTTGACCTTTTGTTGATCTGCACGTGGAATTCTGTTTGACCTTTTGTTGATCTGCACGTGGAGTTCTGTTTGACCTGTTGTTGATCTGCATATGGAGCTCTGTTTGACCCGTTGTTGATCTGCACGTGGAGCTCTGTTCTGTTTGACCTGTTGTTGATCTGCACATGGAGCTCTGTTTGACCTGTTGATGATCTGCACGTGGAGCTCTGTTTGACCTGTTGTTGATCTGCACGTGTAGCTCTGTTCTGTTTGACCTTTTGTTGATCTGCACGTGGAGTTCTGTTTGACCTGTTGTTGATCTGCATGTGGAGCTCTGTTCTGTTTGGTCTACACGTGTAGCTCCATTCTGTTTGACCTGTTGTTGGTCTGCACATGGAGCTCCACAAGGTACTGGTTTATCATTACAGAGAAATAGGAAATTGTTTTTTAAAATTAGGATTATTTGGATAAAATGAAGTCTATGGGAGACTCTGTAATTTGGAGCCTTCTGGATAACAGGTTTCCGGATAACGGATCCCATTCATGTACTGTTATAATCATACATGTATGCTGGAAATGGAATATCTATGTAGCATTGGGCAGGTTTGATTATTGTAGCTGCCTGTGCACCATGTTGGCCAGTGTTGATACATGGGCAGAACTACAGCTCTTCTTTAATGCCCAGTGGTACAGGCTCAAACAAATGGAACAAAAGGTGACTATACACTATAATCCCTACATGATACCCGTCCATTTGGCCCTTGAGCCGTATACCATACAGGATCCCCATAGTATGACCTGTCACTAAATAGTGCGGTGTGAATTGTGTTGAATTGGATGTTGGGTTACGTTGTAGGACCACAGTGCCAAGGGTTCTGTCCTCTGTCTGACTTGGGAGACCTAAAGAAATGCAACAGGTTGTCCCCTAATGAGTGAAGGAAGCAAGAAGTGGCAGGTAACCTGGAGAATATAGCCTGCTCTAGGTCCTGAGGAACATGGCAGCTGAGAGATTCCTCAAAATATCTTTGTAGCTGCCAGTTGCTGTGGGATTAGCTAGAACATCAGTTATGACTTTCTGGGAGTTTGTCCTTGAAACAAACGTGGTGTGGCCCTCAAATTAGTTTTAAAAAATTCCTCACACAGAAATCTTTAAAGGAGACATATCGGATAAATGAAAAAACCCTAATTTTGTAGGCAATTATAAGTAAAATATGGTGTTGCTTTTACATGGTGCTAAAAATTCACATTATCTTTAAAAATAGCCCCTTTATTGGAGCTCCCTATAGATGTTCTCTGGTCCCTGTCTGTGTTTCAAAAGAGGGGTGGGCGTGTCCTAACGGTCCCTGCCAGAAGTACAGTAGGAGGGGGACAGCCAATCACAGCCCTGCAGTCACACAAGCACAGAGAGGCTTCAGTTCCCTATCAGGTCTTGCTGGCTGCTGATTGGTTCCTGTCCTACAGTGCAGTGAGCTGAGAGCCGCCGGCTCCCCTGCACAGCCTGGGAATTCAGGAAGCAGGAAGTGGAAGGGTTGGGATTATTAGGGTTTTTGCAGAAATATTCAATAAATCAGCCTTAAAAACACGACTTTTTTAAGCACTATTCTATCTAAATGATTATAACGCACAAAATGTCTCCTTTGATAGTTTGGACTTTTGAATGCAATACCGCTTTAAAGAAAGAAAAGTCGCCAGCTTTTCTTTTTTTTTTTTTTTTGCAATTTCCAGCATACAGGATATGATGTCACTGACATAAGAGGAGGATGTAGCTTTGTTTTATCAGTTCGCCTGTTGTGAGGTGGCGAAGTAAACTCTGGCAAAAGAGGTAGCAGCAAGTTCACATCTTAGTACATTTGCAGAGTAACGAGTAGGGATGCACCGAATCCACTATTTTGGATTCGCAGAACCCCCGAATCCTTCCTGAAAGATTTGGCCGAATACCGAATCTGAATCCTAATTTACATATGCAAATTAGGGGTGGGAAGGGGAAACCCTTTTTTACTTCCGTGTTTTGTGACAAAAAGTCACACTATTTCCCTCCCTGTCCCTAATTTGCATATGCAATTTAGGACTCGGATTCGGTTCAGCCGGGCAGAAGGATTCGGCCGAATCCAATCATGCTGAAAAAGGCCGAATCCCGAACCAAATCCAGGATTCGGTGCATCCCCAGTAACGAGCATTCGCCTGAGCACAAAGTCGTCCGGCGATAGGGTGTGAACAAACGCTATCGACGCCCCGTTCACTAGCGAATTTTCCTCTACGCCTGGCGATGTCCCTGTGGATGGGATTTCGGGCGAATTGACGCTAGCGTCGGCCACTTTGCCCTTTAGTTAATCTGCCCCATGGTCTCGCAAGTAGGGATGGGCAAATTTTTTCGCCTTGTTTCGCTGCGGAAATGACGCCCATAGACTTGTATGGCGCCACGAGTCAAAAAAAAAAAGACGCGCGTCAAAAAAATTTTGCCCCGCGACAATTTTTTTGACGCCCATAGACTTTAATGGGCGTCTGCGACATTTCGCCAGCGGCAAATTTTTAATGAAACGGGTCAAATTTGCCTATCCCTACTCGCAAGACTCAAGATAAATAAAGGGAGCTTTTATGTACTAAATTCTGTCTCAAGTCCTAAGCCTCGAAGACCCAACTTGTGTTCTAGTAAATAACAACAATACTTTATGTGCCCCATATTTGTTATCTGTTCTTTTTCCTTTCTAGTGTTTACATCGGCAGACGCCTCACCACCTCCACCAGCACTTTTTAAAGGAGAAACTCTCAGCACGAGATAATGGTGAACACCCAAGGGCGCGACTCCTGCACTCGATATACGTTTTAGCCTATTGTTTTTTGTTATTTGCTCTGTAAGTGAATTTTGCTTGTTACGCTCAACGTATCAGAAAGGGGGTCCCTGAAACCGAGGTGAAATTTTTAACGTCAACATTCATCTACTGTGAAACGTAACGGCTTCTTGCGATAGTACGAGGTTCTTTTCATGCAGACGCGTCGTGTTCTTTTGCCTAATCCACTAGGAAAGGAATGTTATTTTAAAGCCCCCCGCATGCACCGACCCTTGTTTTGTCTCTGCACGGGAGAATTTGGGTTTGAGGAAATGATTGTATAGAAATATAAACGTTTGTACTGTGATTACCTGTGGGGTTTTTTTTTTTTTTATTTCTGGAGCCATGTGCATAAATGATTAGCCCATTGATAACTTACTTATATGGTAGTCAAGAATGTGGCCAATGACCCTCGTTATTCTCATAGCTACCTACCTAGAATTAAAAATAGAATTTAACCAATCAAAACAAGGGCTACGTTGTTCAGGAAACCCCAGAGCAATACCTGTGCGTTGGATGGATACCCCAAAGCAATTGGTTGCCACAATGCCTATATCCTGCAACCATTTTGATTAAGTAGCCACTTTTTATATATAGCGTCAAAGCCTCAAAATAATTAGGAGTAGTACCAGGTTGCTGGGAGTAATTGTGTAGTAGTATCAGGTTGCTGGGAGTAACTGTGTGTCACGTTCTACTAGGGATGTACCGAATCCACTATTTTGGATTCGGCCGAAGCCTTCTTGAAAGATTCGTGCGAATACCGAGCCGAATCGGAATCCTAATTTGCATATGCAAATTAGGGGTGAGAAGGGGAAAACATTTTTTACTTCCTTGTTTTGTGACAAAAAGTCACACAATTTCCCACCCACCCCTAATTTGCATATGCAAATCCGGGTTCGGTTCGGCCGGGCAGAAAGGGTTCGACCGCATCCCGAAGCGAATCCTGGACTCCGTGGATCCCTACTTTCTACTGATTTCATTGGGTAGCACCTGACTGTGGGATGAATGTGGTGCCTCCTGTTGGGGAAGTGAGTTATTCCGATGCCCAACATTTTGTGGCTGCGACTTTTCTTGGGTCAGGTAGCTGTGAAGGATGCCCCCCATAACCCTTACTTATTGGAATAGCAGAGCTAAAGTTGAGGTCTGTGTATGCTGGCCAGACAATCCCAACGGAGAGCTCTGTGCTATGGATATCCGTTGCTTAATTAATCAGGCAGGAATTTAATCTGCCATTGCATCAGGTCCATTGGCAGACGAGGAATTTGCATTTCCTCGTCACTTCCTGCTGTTCCCACTGTTTCAGATGTTGGACCATGGGAGCCTAACTAAAGGAATTAGGCTTGCCACCCAGCCGGTATTTTACCGGTGAAACACCTGCCAAGACCAGGGCAATGTAGTTGTTGGTAAATATGTAATACCCTTAAAAAAAAAAAAAAAAAAAGCCCTCGACCTGCCCCCAATTCTCTCAGAATTTACCTATTTTTGAGGCTTCTGGTCATCACGCAATGTTGCTCCGCCCCTTGCATCATGGTATGTGGCCCCTCCTCCTTTTGCATCACGGACCGCCCCCATCGGCCAGTAAAAGCTTTCAGAAAAGGCGGCAACCCTAAAAGGAATGTGACCATACCATGCCAATGCCTCCTCCTTTTGTCTGGCCCTTGGGCCAATCCCTTGGATATTGTGCCCGACTGGCCAATGCACGGCCATCTTTAAATACTTTGCATAGTAAGAAAGAGTTGAAGGAGTGAGGTGATAACTTACACTTGAGCATAATCCCTCGATATGACGTAGAGAAAACATTATACGGGGGCAGAAGTAGGGCAGGGTAACGTGAATGGTTTATTCAGTTTGCCACATACCCTTGTAAGTAACCCAGACCGGGCTAACAAGTATGTACTTACAATAGTCCAAAATGCCTACTTTGTAGCAATGGACAAAGGGCCAATGGATGAAGGCGACAGTACACTATAACAAAAGGAAATTACTTTAAAATGAATTATTAAATATATATAGATAAATAGTTCCTTGAAAAACAGATGCACACCGGGAACTTTTAACCATCAAAAATAATTCCTTTATTTAATACATTTTAAAAGACAATTCAGGCCCAATAGATAAATATTTTAGCAGAGTTTTACATTTTAACCCCAGTTCTAGAATTAAAGCCTATGAAATGTGTTTAAAATTGTCCCAGAATTCTCAAAGCACCTTAAGAGGGGAATGTCCAGTAGGGTGAGCTGTAATGGATCTACAACTCCCAGCATTCAGTAGGGCGAGTTTATCGCTGTATCTGACCTACAACTCCCAGCATCCCTTATCAGGGGATCGGACGTCCCTGTTTGAAGATAAAAAGCTCGGTAGGAAATTAAATGTGAAGTTACTTTTTGATACATTTTTCTGTAGCCAATGATCGGTGTATATACATGGAGATTCATTATTGATGGTTTGTTTTTAAGCCAAAGTTGTTTTCTAAGGGCAGAGACGCTGTGATTCGGGGAGATTAGTCGCCCGGCGACAAATCTCCTCTTCTTCAGGGTGACTAATATCCCCAAACTGCCTCCCAGCCGGCTAGAATGTAAATTGCCGGCAGGGTGGCACTTGGAGCACTTCATTTTCTGAAGTTGCCTCACAATGAAACTCGGGGCGACTTCGGAAAACGATTCGCTCCGGGTGCCATCCCGCCGGTGATTTTCATTCTAGCTGAGGGGAAGGCAGTTCTGGGAGATTAGTTCCCCCGAAGAAGAGATTTGTCGCCCCGAAGAAGAGATTAGTCGCCCCGAAGAAGAGGAGATTAGTCGCACCGAAGAAGAGGACGTTTTTCGCCCCAAAGAAGAGATTAGTCGCCCCGAAGAAGAGGAGATTAGTCGCTCAGAAGAGGAGATTTGTCTCTCAGAAGAAGAGGAGGTTTGTCGCTCAGAAGAAGAGATTAGTCGCACTGAAGAAGAGGAAATTTGTCGCCCGAAGAAGAGATTAGTCGCCCTGAAGAAGAGGAGGTTTGTCGCTCAGAAGAAGAGGAGATTTGTCGCTCAGAAGAAGAGGAGGTTTGTCTCTCAGAAGAAGAGGAGATTTGTCGCTCAGAAGAAGAGGAGGTTTGTCTCTCAGAAGAAGAGGAGATTTGTCGCTCAGAAGAAGAGGACATTAGTCCTCCTGAAGAAGAGGAGATTAGTAACCCTGAAGAAGCGGAAATTAGTTGCCCCGAAGAAGAGCAGATTAGTCAGCCCGAAGAAGAGGAGATTAGTCACCCCAAGAAGAGGAGATGTCACCCCGAAGAAGAGGAGATTAGTCGCCCCGAAGAAGAGCAGATTAGTCGCCTCGAAGAAGAGGAGATTAGTCGCCCGAAGAAGAGGAGATTTGTCGTCGGGCGACTAAACTCCCCGAATTGCAGCGTATCGCTGCCCTAAAGGGACATATACTCATGCACTTTAGCAATGTACATTTTTGTTTTTAGTTTTCATGGTAACGGCACACTAAACTCACAGCTACTGTCCTGACTGTGTAACAGGAGCACCCCTTGCTGTTTCGAACAGATGCAAAGACCTTAAATTACCAATCCCGGAAGCGTCTCCTGGCGTTTCTCAGCTCATAGTGAAAGGAGCTACAGAACTGCACGAGCAACTTCAGTTTTGCAGCCGGGGGCGCTCCCCACAGTTATGATATCATGAAAACAAACAAAGAAAAGTAATTTAAATGACAAAAGTGCTCAGAATAGCAATGTGACATGAAGTTGAAGTATATGTCGCCCTTGTACTTGGGGATTTATTCACTGTAATATGTTTGTACTGTTTGTCTTTTGTCAACTGCTGATTTATAGTAAAGCAGGTTCCTCTCATCTACTTTATGGCCATTGGTGGTGCCATAGTCACTCACTAGACTATTATTGTATTCAGTGACCCTCCACGGCACAACCTGTAGCCCCCGGGCTGCCTTCCCTCATCCAAACTCTGTATATTTCATATCTGAAAAATAAATAAAGGTTTGTGTTTTGAAAATCAATTTTTGTTTGATTTTTATTTTCTATGTTGGAGATGAATTCCTGCCTTAACGTGAAACAGTGTTTAATGTAAAACAAGCCAGGAATGGTCGAAATGAACCATAAAATGTTGCTATAACCAACAGAATTTGGGCCAGAGACACGCTGCAATTCGGGGAGATTAGTCGCCCAGCCACAAATCTCCTCTTCTTCTTGGTGACTAATCTCCCCAAACTGCCTCCACGCTGGCTAGAATCAAAATCGCTGGTGGGATGGCACTCTGAGTGCTTCGTTTTCCAAAGTCGCCCGAAGTTTCCATGTGAGGCGACTTCAGTAAACAAAGTGCTCCGAGTGCCATCAAAGGGCGAAAAACGACCAATCAAAATCTATTAAAAAAAATTAAAAAATAGATTTTTAAAAAATGGGTGAATGGATTGAGCTGCAAATTTGAATCAAATTTGATTCTAATTTTTTTCACCGAAAAAAAAAAAAATTAATATATTTTTTTTTTTCAAAAGTCCACCAAACAACCCCAAATTAATTGTAGGAGGTCCCCTGTAGTCTAAAACACACATTCTGCACACATTCTTAAAGGGATACATTTAAAAAATTTTGAATTTTTTTTTTTAATTCGAATTGAATGTGGACTATTCCCTAGTCGAATTACACCAAAATAAACTCTAAATTGGAATTTTCAATTCGACCCTTGATAAATCTGCCCCATAACGTAGGAACAGTTAATTACAGCAGCAGACACTGACTAAACTTCAGCTTTTCTTCTCCTTTAAAGTGCAAGTCCTGCCACTAGGGGATTGGCTCGGTTGCAGGATGCTTTAAATTTCTTCCACCAGTCTAGCCAATCCTCTTGAGTCTATACCGGGACTTACATCTTGAGGGGGGGGGGGTAAGGAAGTAAAGATTTTTTTTTTCGTTTTCTTTTCTTGAATCTTTATTATCAGCCAGGTTTTTGAAGCCTTAGTGAAAATCTGCCCAAGTGTTGGGGTGAAAACTGCCTGTCCGGATTTCCAAATTAGGAAATGCAGACAGTACATTGAAGTAAATGACATGGCGATCAACAAATAGCTGATTGCCATGTCACAAGACCCACCCCTGACATCATCAGACCCAGTCCTGCAGCACTGGTCCCACCTCCTACATCACCTGCTCCGCCCCTGGCCAGATTTGGGCAAAGAGAAAGTTGGCAACCCAAGCTACAGCCATTGGAAGCAGGAGCTCCCTCCTCTGGGCAGGAGAAACCAAGTCACAATCCATAAGCAGAAAAAGCAGCAATACCCGTCAGTTTTGTAGTCGGTATAGGTTTGATTGTGTTATAAATTCATTGAGGCAATATTGTAAAGGTATCCGCTCCAGTATAAACACAATTTGACTCTTGGCCAATGTACTATATTACACCCTGAGCCATTGGCTGGAGCACTAAACTACCCTGCTCACTTCTAACAAGCTTTGGCTCTTCTCTTTGGGTTAGAAGGTGCTCTTGTTGATATTAGCAGTGTAAAACTGCTAAAGTCATAATCTAAAAAAAATAAAAAGTTAAATATAAAATTGAGAAGAGCACTCTAAGCACATGCACACTGTTATATAGGAGATTATACATCCCCTTTAATACCAGAAATAACGGTGTTCCAAGTGTCAAGGATCGTTGGATGTTAATTACAGATTTATGTTAAAGGGGAAGTAAAGTCTAAAATAGAATAAGGCTAGAAATTATGTATTTTGTATACTAAACATAAAACTTACTGCACCAGAATCCTAAACAAATGATTTATGCTTTTAAAGTTGGCCACAGGGGGTCACCATCTTGTAACTTTGTTAAACATCTTTGCAAGACCAAGACATGCTCAGTGTAATCTGGGCTTCAGTTGGGAGGTTAATCTTAGGGATCGTCAAATTATCAAAACAGCACGTCAAATAATTTCTGCAATAGAAGCGGATACAGCAATAATCAGAAAATACAGACTGTGTTGGGTCTACGGATACAAATCTCTACATGTTCGCCGGCTGCTCTACAAGGAAACAAACAAAGCTGCTTAAGGTCAGGGAAGAAAGATGGGGCTCCCCTTGCTGTTTAAAAGTATGATCGTTTCCCTGCAGAGCAGTTAGGGACCGTCAGAAGTTTCCTATCCACAGCAGTCAGAGCAAGTAAAACGAAGGGGGAATTTCACTGCATACAGCCAGATTTATTTTAATAACTGTACTTTTTTTTAAATTAAAGTATTTTAATAGATTTTTTTCATTAATGAAAGTAAAAATGGGATTTTTTTTGCCTTTAAATCCCCTTTAAGGATCTATTGCATGATCAGAAGCTGCACATTTTAAATCTCACCCTGGTTTGATTGTATTGCAGCCTGCACCTCCCATGCTTTACTGTAGTAAGTGAAGGGCAGAAAAGCTGCCATCTTTTTAACCCTCTGGTGGCAAGAAAGAAGGCTCACTTTAAATATTTAGTTTTTTTCTAGGACACCATCTACAGTCTCAGTGAGCAAGTATAAAGCTGTACTGTGGCAGGGAACATAGCAAGGTTTATACTCACAGATCATGAACCTGCAAACTGCATAGGGGTAGGCAAAAAAAATAAAATAAAACCGTTTGCCTTCACCAAACGGCAGTTTTATCAAGGGTCGAATTTTGAGTTTATGGGACTTTCTAAAAATTCCCATCAACTCCAAAAAAAAACAATCGAAATTTATTTAAAAAATTTAAAAAAAAAAAAAACCGGGTGAACTGCAAATTTAAATCAAATTAGAATCTAACTCGATTCAAGGCTTTTCATCCCCCCCCAAAAAACACCAATTCAGTAGGTTTTAGATGAATAGTCTAATTCTAATTCTTAAAAGGTACAGTACATGATAAATTTCAAAATTCAGATTTTTTTTCAAATTCAAATTGAATGTGGACTATTCCCTAGTTGAAGTACACAAAAATAACTCAAAATATCTGTCCCTTAGAGGCCCATTTATCAAAGTCCGAATTTCTCATTTTCTGAAAAATACATCCGCATGGGTTTTCCCCCCTTATTTTTCAATAATTTGGGAAAAAACCCGAAAAAATTGTTAAAAAATACCAAATCGTACAAATTTTTCTTAAAACTCAGATTTTTCCCCCGAAAACCTTGAAATCTTTGGATTATTGCAAGAAACCCAACGCAGATCATGATATCTTCAGGACTTATCCCATTGACTTAAGGTGGCCATACATGGAGAGATCCGCTTGTTTGGCGATGTCGCCTTGAGGTGGGCTGATCCAATCGTGGGCCCTAGGGATGGCTAACGGGCGGTCAGATTGCGGGACCGCATCAACGAATAAATGCGGCCGCGATCCGACGGGATTTTTTGTCCCATCCGATCGAGATCTGGCCGACTTTCGGCCAGATCTCGATCGGTGAAGCCCGTCGGGGGGGCCCCATACACGGGCCAATAAGCTGCCGACGCGGTCTGTCGGCAGCTTTTATCGGCCCGTGTATGGCCACCCTTATACGCAACCTCTGCAGATCTGAGATGGCGGATTTTCTGATTTGTCCTTTTTTCCATCCTCGGGGTATGATAAATCCTGAAAAATTCATGTTTTTTTTTCCTACTAAATATTTGGATTTTATAGTAAAAAAAAAAAAACCCTCCAAAAAACAAATTTTTCGGGTTTTTGGCATTCGGACTTTAATAAATAACCCCCTTAGCAAATAACACACTTCCAAGTCAGGTAAACATTTAAAATTTATTAAACTTTTTGGTCAAAATAATTGAACAAATATATACAATCCCGTTCGTTAGCTCTGTTTTTACCCCCCCCCCTGTTTTTTCACCTCTATGAATGTGGTCAGATTTTCTGTCTGTTTTGTTTTTTAATGGCCAAAAAGTTCCACATCTGGAAATATAGTGTCACAACCCATATACAGTATAGTCAGATATTCTTCGCTTTTGTAGAAACGTAAATGATTGTGATTCTATTTGAAGCTGGGCTTAACGAGAACGAGGGTGGCGCATTATATCGACATAAATTAGGGACGAGGTACAGATTTTGTTCTTGCATATTAACTGTCGGAATTATAATTGACCATCGAGTTGTAGTTAAAACAGGAGCGGAGGGATGTCGCTCTGTGTTGGGTTTCCACTCGGCACAGGGTCTCAAGGTTTAGGAAACCGGACTTTTAGGGGCAGATTTATCAAGTGTCGAATCTTGAAGCAATGGGAGTTTTTTTAATCTCCCATAACTTCAAAATTCGAAAAAAAAAAAAAAAGACCAAACGAAATTTATAAAAAAAAAGTCAAGTTTTTTTCTGTGGGTGAATATTTGATAGTTCGAATCGAAGTAAGATTGTATTTGATCGAATTCGTATTTTCAAAAAAAAAACAAAAAAAACCTTGATTTTTCAAAGTCCACCAATTGACTCCAAATAGGTTCTAGGAGATCCCCCAAAGAGACAGTACATGATAAATTTCAATATTCAATTTTTTTTCAAATTCAAATCAAATTCGGACTATTCCCTAGCTCGAAATTCAATTTTTTTTTTTTTACTTTGAATTTTCACTTTGACCCTTGATAAATCTGCCCCTTAGTGTCAATCGAATGCATGATAAGTTAAACCGATTTGTTCATTGTACATTCTTCCAACTCTAAGGGGCAGATTTATCAAAGGTCGAAAAGTGAAAATTTGAATTAAAACATTTGAATTTTGAGCTAGTTTTTGTGTTCTTCAGACTAGGGAATAATCCAAATTCGATTTGAATATCAAAATTTATCATGATCTGTCTCTTTAAAAATTTGACTTTGACCATTCGCCATCTAATACCTGTTAAATTGCTGTTTTAGCCTATGGGGGACCTCCTAAAACCCATTTGGAGTCAATTGGTGGACTTTCAAAAACTTTGAATCTAATTTGATCGAATGCGCGGTTGATTTGATTCGTACGATTTGAATTCGATCGAAAACTGACCTATTTGCCCCCCAAAAAAAACGGATTTTTTGATAAATTTCGATCTGCCTTTTTTAATTCAAATTTTGAAGTTATGGGAGTTCAAAAAAACACCCATTACTTGAAGTTCGACCCTTGATAAATCTGCCCTTAAGAGTTTTGGCATAATGGAATTTTAAAGATTGACCTGGGGGGGTTGAAGTGCAATGGTAGATCACATGCAAAATGGAGGGGGGGAAACTTTAATAGTAAAAAAAATATATAATGCACATAAGGTATAGTCCAGTCCGTAAATTATCCAGCTAAAATATCCCATAATACTGTGCAAAATCCCTGTAGTTTTTTATTTTAAAGAACCGTTTTGACTCTCCGAAAAACATCCAATTTCATTTTGAACAACGAAAGGAAGATTTGATCTTGGTTATTGTTTTTAATAGAATTGCTCAAATAACATGCAATAAGATCATTTGGGGGAAATTCCAATGCATTTTTGGTCAGATCTAAAAAAACACTTTTTTTTTTTTTTTTTAAAGGTTTATTTATTTTTTTGTTTTACTTAGTGGTTCCACCAGGTGGCACGGTCATCAGTACAACCAGTAAATATACATGGGAAAAAAAAAGGTCAACTGAACCGGCTTGAGTTTTTAGCCAAGTGCTCGGATTATATAAATAAAAAACAAAACAAAAAACACTGCCCAAATAAAGGCCAGGAGGAGGAATGTTACAGGCAGTGATGAGCGAATTCGTCCCGTTTCGCTTTGCCATGAAATTTGCAAATTTTGATGCCGGCGTCAATTTAATTGTCGCCAGTATCAAAAAAAAAAAAAAAATCAACGCAGGTGAATTTTCCAGATTTGAAACGCTGAAATACGCCGCAAATTTGTGCCTGCTGAATAAATTCGCCCTTCACTAGTTACAGGCATTACCAAGTATGTTCTCAAAGGCCCAAACAGAACAGCAGAAAGAAAAATGTGTCAAATTAAATAAAAAAAATAAAATAAAAACATTTCCAATTTTTTTGTTCCTGTTTTTTATTTTTTTTTTTGGTCAATGGTGTGGAAAGGAAGGCTCAGATTTCAATGGTGAGCGCAGGCTTTTCAGGAGATGTCCGTCACTTCTGTTTCTGGTGGGAGTGTGTTTTTGGGAAGCCTCGTGCTCTTCCCTCCCCCCCTTTCCTTTACCGGAGGACAAACGTTTTCCGTGAAATCCAGGTCGGCTTCCATCTTTGCGAGTTTCTAATAAGGGAAGGGCATCCATGTTGTTTCCGGGAGGAGGCCTGAACTCTTACAGATAAACAACTAGGCTTAACTATGCAAGAACAAGACTTTGTCCTCAAAAACAAAAGAAAAAAAAACTCCCCAAAAAGTAATATTTTTTTTTTTAGTTAACTTTGTCCTGGAATATATACAAATTATTGGTGGCGGCGACAGCGATGATGTTGTCTGTAGGGTGCCACGCTGTATGGAGGATCTTTTTGTTGAAGTCTAAGCTGTCGACGTTGATCTCGTCTTTCTTTCTCTTGCCGCCTGTACAGACTTTGCGCGGCTTTAAGATGGCGCGGGGTTTGCTGCTTTCCCTCGAAGCTTCCAGTGTGATGTCCCGACGCGTGTTGCGGTCGAACATCCTGAAGAAGTTGTTGTAGGAACCGGTCATGATTGAGCTGCCGAGAAACCAAATCAAATGTAACGGTTTATTATATTAACGTGCATTTAAAGGACCAGTGACATCAACTAAAATTCGTTCGCAAACCACCAAAAAAATAAAAAAAAAAAACACCAAGACTAATTAAACTTTAAAATTGGATCAGGGACGAATCTGAAAATATCGGGCAAAAATCCAAATCATGCGATTTTTTTCCCTCAAATCGTGAGATTTTTCAGATTTTTGCCTGAAATGTCCGAAATAGTCGGATTTTCTGGCCAATTCCAGTACAGACCACAGAAACATCCAAATAGGATAGGGACCTCTCCCATTGACTTATATACAACCTCGGAAGGTCTGAGACGCCGGATTTTCGGAATCTGACCTTTTCCATGTTTCTAATATAGTTAGTTAGGCAAAAAAGTAATGTATAAAGGCTGGAGTGACTGGATGTGTAACATAATAGCCAGAACACTACTTCCTGCTTTGCAGCTCTCTAACTCGGGAGTTAGTCAGTGACTATAAGGGGGGACACAACTGCACCAATATTTGAAAAGCAGGAAGTAGTGTTCTGGCTATTATGTTACACATCCAGTCACTCCAGCCTTTATACATTACATTTTTGGCTAACTAACTATACTAGAAACATTTTTTATTTTGCACAGCTAATCTATTTACCCAGTTTTTATTTTTAAACAATTTTGAACAAATAATAAAGGGATACTGTCATGGGGGAAATTTTTTTTCAAAACGCATCAGTTAATAGTGCTGCTCCAGCAGAATTCTGCACTGAAATCCATTTCTCAAAAGAGCAAACAGATTTTTTTATATTCAATTTTGAAATCTGACATGGGGCTAGACATATTGTCAATTTCCCAGCTGCCCCAAGTCATGTGACTTGTGCCTGCACTTTAGGAGGGAAATGCTTTTTGGCAGGTTGCTGTTTTTCCTTCTCAATGTAACTGAATGTGTCTCAGTGGGGATACTATTGGGTTTTTACTATGGAGTGCTGTTCTTAGATCTACCAGGGAGCTGTTATCTTGTGTTAGGGAGCTGTTATCTTGTGTTAGGGAGCTGTTATCTGGTTACCTTCCCATTGTTCTTTTGTTTGGCTCCTGGGGGGGTAAAGGGAGGGGGGTGATATCACTCCAACTTGCAGTACAGCAGTAAAGAGTGATCGAAGTTTATCAGAGCACAAGTCACATGACTTGGAGCAGCTGGGAAATTGACAATATGTCTAGCCCCATGTCAGATTTCAAAATTGAATATAAAATAATCTGTTTGCTCTTTTGAGAAATGGATTTCAGTGCAGAATTCTTCTGGAGCAGCACTATCAACTGATTCATTTTAAAAAAAAAAATTTTTTTTCCCATGACAGTATCCCTTTAAGTTTCCATAGCATAAAGTAACCTAATCAGATGTTTGGTCATGAATAACTCTTACCTGTCTGATCCATTCCAACAGCATTCAAACTTGTCAAAAATGCAGTCGTTTTCATACAGTGAGCACAGCTTGCTTCGTAAGTACTCATGAACCTGGAGTCACAACAAAAGGGGGAAAAAAGAAAGTGTCAAAACTCAGAATAAGCAGATTTTTTTTTTTTTTTTTAAGATTAAAGGGGAACTGTCGCGATAATAAAAATTTTATATTAGCTTCATCATACTGAAATAAGAAACTTTCTAAATATAATCAGTTATTCTGCAATGTTTCTGAAATAATCACGTTATCTCAGCATCTGTTTCTCTTCATTCTCTCTTCATACAGCAGTTGGGTGTCAGATATTCATTGACAGTTAGATCCAATATATATATCTTATAGGGGGGCTTCCTTTCCTAGCAGATGAATTAGAGCTCATTCAAATAACTGATTCCAGTACAAACAAAATCTAACAAAATAACTGCCTTTTGTACAAATCCTGCATGTAGAGAGACACTAAGGGGCAGATTTATCAAAGGTTGAGGTGAATTTTCCAATTAAAAAAATTCGACCTTAACTAGGGAATAGTCCAAATTTGATTTGATTTTTAAAAAAAATTAAATATCGAATTTATCATATACTGTCTCTCTAAAAATTCGACCATTCACCATCTAAAACCTGCCAAATTTCTGTTTTAGCCTGTGGGGGACCTCCTAGAACCCATTTGTAGTCAATCGGAGGGCTTTTTTGGCAAAAACTTTGTTTCTAATTCGAATGCGTTATTACTTCGATTTGTACAATTCAAATTCAGCCCGATTATGGACATATTCGGCCAAAAAAAACTTTGACTTAATTTCAGTTGGTGTTTTTGAATTCAAAGTTTTTCAAATTCGACCCTTGATAAATATTAGGGATGCACCGAATCCAGGATTCGGTTCGGGATTCGGCCAGGATTCTGCCTTTTTCAGCAGGATTCGGATTCGGCCGAATCCTTCTGCCCAGCCGAACCGAATCCGAATTTGCATATGTAAATTAGGGGCGGGAGGGAAAACTAGCGACTTTTTGTCAGAAAACAAGGAAGTAAAAAATGTTTTCCCCTTCCCACCCCTAATTAACATATGCAAATTAGGGTTCGGATTCGGTTCGGTATTCGGCCGAATCTTTCACGAAGGATTCGGGGGTTCGGCCGAATCCAAAATAGTGGATTCGGTGCATCCCTAATAAATATGCCCCTTAGTCTGGTGAGTTTAATAGAGTGAGCTCTAATACATCTTCTAGGCAAAAGGAGCCCCCCATAATATATATTGGATCTAACTGTCAATCAATATCTGACACCCAACTCCTGAATGAAGAGAAACAGATGCTGAGAGAGGAATAGTGAAGATAAACTTGATTATTTCAGAAACAATTCAGAATATTTAATGGATTGTATTTAGAACGTTTCTTATTTCAGGATGATGAAGTTAATATTCCATTTTCATTTTTGCAATAGTTCCCCTTTAAGAAGAAACAACAGAGAACTTACTGACCTGATAGGTTTCTACTGGCCGGCTTTCCATATTGAGGTCCCACACCTTTACAGACAAGTAATCTCTAGTCATCATGTAACGGCCGCTATGGCTGAACTTGACGTCTGATATTGAGGAGATTATTTCGGAGAAAAACGACCTGCTGCTGGGGTCTTCTGGTTCTTCGAAAACTAAAGAGAATATTTATTTTTTGTTTGCACCGCAAAAATAGGCTATTTATGGGTTTTGATCATAAACCTTTAACCAGTCTGCAGCATTAAAGGGGTGGTTCACCTTTAAGATAACGTTCATTATGTTGTAGAATGGCCATTTCTAAGCAACTTTTCAATTGGTTTTCATTATTTATTTTTTATAGTTTGCATTGCTTTTTATTATTTTTTTTTTTTTTATTTTTTTAATTATTTGCCTTCTTATTCTGACTCTTTCCAGCTTTCAAATGGTGATCACTGACCCCATCTAAAAAAACAAATGCTCTGTAAGGCTACAAATGTATTGTTATTGCTTCTTTTTATTACTCATCTTACTATTCATTTCCTCTCCTATTCATATTCCAGTCTCTTATTCATATCAATGCATGGTTGCTAGGGTAACTGGAATCCTAGCAACCTGAATGCTCAAACTGCAGAGCTGCTGAATAAAAATCGAAATCGCTCAAGTAATAAAAAACCAGAACCAATTGCAAAAAGTCTCAGAATATCACCAACTTTTCAATTGGTCTTCATTTTTTTCTTTTTTTTTTTATAGTTTTTGAATTATTTGCCTTTTTCTGCTGACTCTTTCCAGCTTTCAAATGGGGGTCACTGACCCCATCTAAAAACAAACGCTCTTATTGCTAATTTTTATTACTCATCTTTCAACTCAGGCCTCTCCTATTAATATTCCGGTGTCTAAAGCTGGCTACAGACGCCACTGCCACTAACCATTCCGATCAAATAAAGTAGTAAAACCGCACGAATCCTCCATTCGTACGATCAGATCTTTGTGTCTATGGCCAGCTTTATTCACATCAATGCATGGTTGCTAGGGTAATTTGGACCCTAGCAACCAGACTGCTGAAATTTCAAACTGAAGAGCTGCTGTTTAAAAAGATAAATGCAAAAAACACAAATAATAAAAACCAATAGCAAATTGTCTCAGAATATCACTCTCTACATCATACTAAAAGTTAACTCTTAAAGGAGTTGTTCACCTTTGAGATAACTTTTGTATGATATAGAGAGTGATATTCTGAGACAATTTGCAATTGGTTTCCATTTTTTAAGGTTTAGGAGTTATTTCACTCTTTATTCAGCAGCACTTCAATTTGCATTGGAAGCAATCTTGTTGCTAGGGTCCAAATTACTCTAGCAACGATGCACCTATTTGAATTAAGAGACTGGAATATTAATAGAAGGGCTGAATAATGAGTAATAAAAAGTAACAATAACAACACATGTGTAGACTTGCGGGGCATTTGTTTTTAGAAGGGGGTCAGCGATGTCCATTTGAAAGCTGCAAATAGTCAGAAGAAAAAAGGCAAATAACTAAAAATATAAAAAACAAATAATGCAAACCAATTGAAAAGTTGCTTAGAATTGACCCATTTTATAACATACTAAAAATGATGTTAAAGGTGAACCACCCTTTTAAGGTATGAAGATCCAAATTAGGGCAAAATCCGTTAACCGGAAAGCCCCAGGTCCCGAGCATTCTGGAAAACAGGTCCCAAACCTGTACTATAATAAAGGCACTTCTTCACCTTGGCAAAAAGTGCGCTGCAGCATTGTATTAAGATGGAAATACAATCAGATATTAGGCATGTGTCGAGCTGTAAATGGCCACAAACATGCGTGCACAACACTAGTGGTGGACGAATTTCCCCGCAAAAAATCGTGAAATCGGAAAGTTCAAAAAAAATTCACACAATTCTAAAGTTTTCACAAAAAAAATCAAGCAATTCGAACGTTTTCACAAAAACATTGAGCAATTCGAATGGTTTCACTACAAAAAAAAAAAAAAAAAAATCGCGCAATTCGAACTTTTTCACTAAAAAAATCTAGCAATTCGAACGTTTTCATTAGGGATGCACCGAATCCAGGATTCGGCCTTTTTCAGCAGGATTCGGATTCGGCCGAATCCTTCTGTCCGGCCGAACCGAATCTGAATCCTAATTTGCATATGCAAATTAGGGGCGGGGAGGGAAGTAAAAAATGTTTTCCCCTTCCCACCACTAATTGCATATGCAAATTAGGGTTCGGTTCGGTATTTGGCCGAATCCTTCGTGAAGGATTCCGGGGTTCGGCCGAATCCAAAAAAGAGGATTCGGTGCATCCCTAGTTTTCATGGAAAATTCAAGCAATTCGAAAGTTTTCACTAAAATCTAGCAATTCGAAAGTTTTTACTAAAAAAAATAAAGCAATCCAATCTAGCAATTCAAACGTTTTCACTTAAAAATAGGAAATGGACGCCTGTGAATTTTCACCTGAAAAATTTTCGCGGGAGATTAGCAAATTTAGCAAGAAATTCGCCGCAAATTCGTGCCAGGCAAATTTATTCATCCATCACTACACAGCACAATATACAAGCGTATACAAACCCACACACAAACAAGTCAGCACAGCATACATGTGACAAACAAGGGGGGGAACAAAAGGACCTAATGAATCCCGGAACTTACATTTTGAATGTCTATCACAAAGTGCAGCATCTCGCATATCACACAGTCTAATTGTTCCTTTGCTACTGCTGTAGACAAACATATGGCAATGATGAGGGTGGAATTCTGCTGCCGTTATGACTTCGGTCAACTCCTCCATGTTAGCCGGCTTAATATCTACAATGTCTGAAAGTTCAATTAAGGCGTTTCTAACAATCAGAGAGAATCAGACACAAAGGCCAAGAGTTGCACCTCATAGCCAAATGGCTTTACTTCTCAGTTACACTATATAGTCCTTCTTAAAAGGAACAGTTAAGTATAAAAATAATAACTGGGTAAATAAGATAGGTTGTGCAAAATAAAAAATGTATCTAATAAAGTTGTTAAAGGAAAACTATACCCCCCAAACAATGTAGGTCTCTATTAAAAGATACTGAGTAAAACAGCTCATGTGTAAAACCCTGCTTCATGTAAATGAACCATTATCATAATAATATACTTTTTTAGTAGTATGTGCCATTGGGTAATCATAAATAGAAAATTGCCATTTTAAAAAATAAGGGCCGCCCCCTGGGATCGTAGGATTCACTGTGCACACATACAAACCACATGTAAGGTCACATGAGCCAATTAACAGACAGAGTTCTGCCTTTTGCTTCCTCACTTCTTCCTGTTACAGTTAGTGTTGTAGTATTTCTGGTCAGGTGATCTCTGAGGCAGCACAGATAGAGTCACGAAATGGTGGTTCAAGGCAAGAGATGTAAAAGGGCAATATTTATGTAAATATATATTCCAGTTTGGTAAGATTCTTTAATATGTCATTCAATTTGATATAAACTATCTGTTGCTTAAGTATTCATTTTGGGGGTATAGTTTTCCTTTAAGCAAAAATGTAATATATAAAGGCTGGAGTGACTGGATGTGTAACATAATGGCCAGAACACTACTTCCTGCCTTTAAGCTCTCTAACTCGGAGTTAGTCAGTGACTTGAAGGGGGGCCACATGGGACATAAGTTCAGTGAGTTTGTAATTGATCCTCAGCATTCAGCTCAGATTCAAAAGCAACAGTTATGACCCATGTGGGCCTCCCCTCAAGTCTCTGATTGGTTATTGGCTGGTAACCAATCAGTGGAAACCAAGAGAGCTGCAAAGCAGGAAGTAGGGTTCTGGCTAGGGATGCATCGAATCTAGGATTCGCCTTTTTCAGCAGGATTCAGCTGAACTAAATCCAAATTTGCATATGCAAATTAGGGCCGGGATGGAAATTTCGTGACTTTTTGTCACAAAACAAGGAAGTAAAAAATGGTTTCCCCTTCCCACCCCTAACTTGCGTATGACAATTAGGGTTCAGATTCGGTTCGGTCGAATCTCTTGCAAACGATTCAGCCGAATCCAAAATAGTGGATTCGGTGCATCCCTAGTTCTGGCTATTATGTTAATTATCTCTTCGACTATGAAAGTAGTCAGAGAAGAGGCAGCTGCAGGTGCACGTGAGATCAACAGAGAAGCAGGACCCAGTATGCAAACGCAGATTTTTTTTTTTTAATAGCCATTCCATCCTGCCTGCTGCTCGTTCCTGTTCATTCTAGTTCTGAGCACACTCTGCACGGATGGTCAAGAAGAGCTCAGCACTGTAATGTACTAGCAGCTTCTTATTAACCTCTCATAATATTTTGATTTACTTAATTCATCTTTTTTCACCTTGTTCATTATGCATTTTCCTGCGGTGGCAGGAGGAGGCTACACAGGCATGGCTGCCCCCATGAGCATGTACTCACACCCGTGCAGGGACGACAAGAAGCAAGGCAAGGGCAGCTACTTGACCCTGGACCCGGAACAACATGTTTGAGAATGGCAGCTTTCGGAGGCGCAGGTTTAAGAAAAAAAATGTGCCACCAACGAGGACAAAGAGCGCCTTCTGAAAGAGCATCATGGCAGCCACGCAACATCAGCACGTGCGAGTACATGCTCATGGGGGCAGCCATGCCCGTGTAGCCTCCCCCTGCCGCAGCCACCCTGTAGTAACTCTGCTTCCCGCTGAGGTAGGGCACGACTCCCAGGGAGTTGGGGCTGGACACCGGGTAGCGTGCCTGCATAGCTCCTCCGCCTTCTCCTGCAGCAGCGGACACTGCCAGCCCCGGGCACACTCGGATGGGCACAGCGATGGGGAGCGAGTGGCATGCACACCCCACTGATCCGGCTCTCCCAGTACCTGCTGCTGCTGCTGGGAATAGGGGAAGCTCTGCAGACTCTGGGAAGCCACGTTTGGCTCACCCGGCTCCGGACCTCTGGCTCTGTGGCAGATGTGCAAGAAACTCCGTTCCCTCGTAGCCCTGGTATGTGACAGTGCGAGAGTGGGAGGCAGCTGTGAAGTTGAGGTGCACTCAAGCGCTGGCAGGCTCGGAGCACATCGGGAAAATTTTGCCACGAACCCCACTACAAACCCTGCTCCGCCAGCCAACACTCCTTCACATGCTGTCACTAGAATAGCCAGGGAGGAGAAATCAAGCACTGCAGGATGGATGGTCGCCCTGTCGCCTTTTTTGAAGAGGTTATTTCTTAATAAAGGCTTTGCAATTTAAAAGTTTCATTTGTCTTGTTGTTTTTTTTCCGTTGTTTACTAACGAATTAAAAACTTTTTTTTTGATGTTACTGTTCCTTTAATAAGGAGCATCAACTTTAAAATATTCAATTTTCTCCTTTAAGGGCATACGATATATTTATTTATCTGAGGGGCCCTTCCAAAAACTGTGCTTTGTTTTTATGGTATAGGGCATGTTAACATGAGCGGTGTATTAATAAAATCTGTATTACATTTTATGGTTTTGGAGCACATAGTCGGTCACTATGATTAGACCTTCAAGAGGGGAGTTCTAGTTCACCTTCAGTGTTGGCTTAGAGTTATGACGCAAAGGATACTAAAACTTCTATCTGTAATTTCTAAATGCCATAAATTAACTCTCAGGTCATCTGCTGAAAGGTAAGTTTGGTGGTCGCTATTTACGGAAATTGAGTTTATATGATATGTGTGTGCATTTGCAAATATCCTTCGTGGACTTGCTTCAACCATTAGGTCCATGGGTTTCAATATTGGTACCTGAAATGAGAAATAAAGGCAAAGTGATTAAAGGGGTTGTTCACTATATTAACTTTAAGTGTGATGTAGAGAGTTGGTTTGCAATTGGTTTTCATTTTATAATAATTCGTGGTTTTTGAGTTATTTAGCTTTTTATTAAGCTTTGCAGTTACAGCAATCTGGTTGCTAGGGTACAAATGACCATAGAAACCATGCATTCATTTGCACGAGAGACTGGAATATGAATAGGAGAGGGCCTGAATAGAAAGAAGAGTAATAAAAAGTAGCAGTAACACTACATCTATAGTTTTTGGGAATGCACCGAATCCAGTATTCGGTTCGGTATTTGACCTTTTTTTTCGTCCGAATCCTTCTGCCCTGCCGAACAGAACCTGAATCCAAATTTGCATATGTAAATTAGGGACGGGAGGGGAATCACGTGACTTTTTGTCAAAGCAAGGAAGTAAAATAATAAAAAATGGCCATACACAGAGAGAGACGCTCACTTGGCAATCTCGCCAAACGAGCAGATCTTAACCCGAAGTGGATCTTTCCCAGATATGCCCACCTCAAGGTGGGCGATATTGGGCTGATCAGATCTTGGGACCTAGGGCTCAACGCTCGGATCATAATGAAAGAAATACAGGCGGTCGAATACAGATCCAAAGGGATTTTAAGCCCTGCCTGATTGACATCTGGCTGACTTTTAGACAGATATCGATTGGGGAAGCCCATCAGAGGACCCCCATACACGGGCCAATAAGCTGCCAACTCGTTCTGTGGCCAGATTTTATCTGCTACCTTAACAGTTAACGTAAAGGTGAACCGCCCCTTGGAAGTAATGCATAAAATACCATATCTTGTAGCGATCACCAGGGTTTGTATTGTTAAAAGCTCCAGATGTCCATATTTTGGTCACTACACTGAATCATTCTGCCCCGCCGAACTGAATCTGAATTTGCATATGCAAATTAGGGGTGGGGAGGGAAAATGCGTGACTTTGTCACAAAACAAGGAAGTAAATTTTCCCCCTTACCACTCCTAATTTGCATATGCAAATTAGGATTTGGTATTCAGCCGAATCGTTCACAAAGGATTCGGGGGTTCGGCCGAATACAAAATAGGTGCATTCCTAGTAACAACGACCTTCCACTTCAGAGTGTGTGCAGTGCTTCCCCAGAATAGCTTATGCCCGACAACAAGGTAACGGCTATTCCTTTCTAATGAGAAATATCCTCCTTCATATCGGAGCACTTTACCCAAATGTAATTTAGCAGGGGCAGAAAAAAGAACATACCCGTAAAGAAGTGATTCTAAATGGATCCCGCAGTCTGCCATCATCATCCTTTAAGTTGTAGCCTTCAACACGTTTGTCGCGCTCACTTATTTTCCACAATTTTATAGTTTTGTCTGCAGGGAAGATACTTTCCATTTAGCACATTTAAAGGAGAAGGATAGGCTAAAACTTAGTAAGCTTTATCAGAAAGGTCTATATAAATACATTAGTAAACCCTCAAAGTAATGCTGCTCTGAGTTCTCCATCAAAAGAAACACCACATTTCTTTCCTTCTTTTGTGTACTCTTGGGCTTCTGTATCAGACTTCCTGTTTTCAGCTTAAACCTCCAGGGCTAGGGCTTGAGCATGCTCAGTTTGCTCCTCTCCCCCTCCTCCCCTCCCTGCTGTAATTTGAAACCAGAGCTATGAGTGAGCAGAAAGAGACTCAAACAGGAAGTGATGTCACAGCAAGCTCATATGGCAGCTGCTATCCTAAACAAACAGAGAAATTCTAGGTTTACTCAGGTATGGTAAAGCATTCTGCAGAATAAATATAGTCTTATAGCTTGTACTGTTGTGGCTAATCTATTGGCAATAAACTGCTTTGGTAGCTTTCCTTCTCCTTTAAGCCACAGTTTTACATTATTCATGCAACACAAAGGCACCTCTTTCAGGGACGCAAGAAAATAAGCAGCAGAATTCTCTCATCCCACGGCAGTGACTAATTTGTCTGTTTAGTAAGTGAAACCTAGGGGGTTATTTACTAAGCTCTGAATGCCTGAAATTCCCCGAAATCCGAAAAATTTATGACTCTTTGTGTTATAATAGGCTTTAAAAAAAAAAAAACCATGAATTTTTCAGAATTTATTAAAACCCTGAGGGCTAAAAAGCCAGAATATAAAACCACGGCATCTCAAACCTGTCGAGGTTGCATAAAAGTCAATGGGAACAGTCAGGGGTTTTGGGCAATTTGACGATGTTTTTTGGAGCTTTCGGAGGAAAACTCCGAAAAAGCCGGAGTTTTTGGGGAAAATTCATAAAAAGTTGTGAAATTCTGAGCTTTTCCCGCAAAGGTAATTTTCGGGAAAATTTAATAATAAATAAGCGTGGAAAACCAGAGTGGGTTAGATCGGAGTTTGTAGCAGCCGATATGGAGATAAATTCGGAACTTGATAAATAACCCCACAAATGTTGGAGAATAAGAAATTCCTCGCAAGGTGCTTTCTAATGGGCCTGACAGTTTCTATGTCCCTCTCCACCCGCCAATGGTGCTTATTAGGTGTTTCAGTTAGTGGAAAACATTTCCCTAAACCTACTGGGAATGCCATGCAGAACTGCTTTCATTTTATTCTGTTTGCAAAGAAAGCCTCAGGGAGCTAAAATACGGCATGCAGAGTACTCTCTCTATCAAGGTGCAACCAGATGGATTTTCAGCTGCTCTGTTAACCAGGGTTTCCAGATCTGTTATCTGGAAAACCTTTATCCAGAAAGCTCTGAATCATGGAAAGGCTGTTTCCCATTGAATCAATTTTATCCAAATAATCTAAATTTGTAAAAATGATTTCCTTTATCTCTGTAATAAAACAGTAGCTTGATCCAAACTAAGATATAATTAATCCGTATTGGAAGCAGAATCAGCCTATTGGGTTTATTTAATGTTTACATGATTTTCTAGTAGACTTATGGTAAGACGATCCAAATTACAGAAAGATCCGTTATCCGGAAAGACCCAGGTCCTGAGCATTCTGGATAACAGGTCCCATACCTGTACTGTGTAGTCAAACAGGACTATTTTCACATAAGTTGAGTAGTCTGATATCCTTAAACTCTACATAGGTGTGGTTAATGTAATAAATCAGTGAACAAATTGCTGTGATCAGGAAAAGCAGTTCACACCTAAAGGGGGTTGTTCACCTTTAAACAAATTGTTCAGGATAAAATAAAAACAGGTAAATAGATAGTATGTGCAAAATAAATAATGTTTCTAACATAGTTAGCCAATGTAATGTATAAAGTCTGACTGGATGTCTAATATAACAGAACAGAACACTACTTCCTGCTTTTCAGCTCACTTGGTTTCCACTGACTGGATACCAGGCAGTAACCAATCAGTGACTTGAGGAGGGACACAAGGGCCATAACTGTTGCTTTTGAATCTGAGCTTAATGCTGAGGATCAATTACAAACTCACTGAACAGTTATGTCCCATGTGGCCCCCCTTATAGTCACTGACTAACTCAGAGTTAGAGAGCTGAAAAGCAGGAAGTAGTGTTCTGGCTATTATGTTAGACATCCAGTCACTCCAGCCTTTATACATTACATTTTTGCCTAACTATATTAGAAACATTTTTTATTTTTCACATACAATCTATTTACCCAGTTATTTGAACACTGAACTGTTCCTTTAAATTTACTTTTAGTATGATGTAGAGAGTGATATTCTGAGACATCTTGCAATTGGTTTTTTATTTTTTGTGGTTTTTGAGTTATTTAGCTTTTTATTCAGCAGCTCTCCAGTTTGTAATTTCAGAAAACTGGTTGCAAAGGTCCAAATTACCATAGCAACAATGCATGGATTGGAATAAGACTAGGATATGATTCAAGAGCCTTAATAGAAAGAGGTGTAATAAATAGTAGTAGTAACAAATTCATAGCCTTAGTGAAAAAATGAAGACCAAGTTGCTTAGAATTGCCTACTCTATGACATACTAAAAGTTAACTTAAAGGTGAACCACAAGTCAAAACTATGTACTTACCATTGGTAGACAGTAAAAAATTAGCAGCATTCTGCTGTGGCAACCACCTAATTTTGTTAATTTTTTCTTCGATTTCTAGACTTTTCAAGTAATCAAATTCAGGCTCATGGCTTTGAAAAGTGCTGTAAACGTTATATTCACCCCTCGAATGAGGGCGGCTTTTATTCTAGAAAATAAAAGCAAAAATGTTCAATGATGAAGTGAAACAAGACATTTGCAAACTTTTAGGGCAGAGATACGCTGTCAGATTCGGGGGGAGATTCTCATTCTAACCGGCAGGAAGGCAGTTGGGGCAGATAAGTCGCCCCGAAGAAGAGATTTGTCGCCGGTCAACTTATCTCCCCGAATCTGACCGTGTGCCTCTACCCTTAGGAAAAAAAGAGATAAGAAAAGTTGATTAATAGAGCTACTATTAAAGGAGCAGTTACACCAAAAAAATTGAAGCATTTTAAAGTAAAGCCAATATAATGTAGTGTTGCCCTCCACTGACAAAACTGGTGTGTTTACTTCAGAAAAACTTATTTATATAAATTAGCTGCTGTGTAGCCATGGGGACAGACATTCAAGCACAGGATACACTGTAGATAACAGATAAGTACTACTATAGTTTATATAAACAAGCTGCTGTGTAGCCATGGGGGCAGACATTCAAGCACAGGATACACAGTAGATAACAGATAAGTACTACTATAGTTTATATAAACAAGCTGCTGTGTAGCCATGGGGGCAGCCATTCAAGCACAGGATACACAGTAGATAACAGATAAGTACTACTATAGTTTATATAAACAAGCTGCTGTGTAGCCATGGGGGCAGCCATTCAAGCACAGGATACACAGTAGATAACAGATAAGTACTACTATAGTTTATATAAACAAGCTGCTGTGTAGCCATGGGGGCAGCCATTCAAGCACAGGATACACAGTAGATAACAGATAAGTACTACTATAGTTTATATAAACAAGCTGCTGTGTAGCCATGGGGGCAGTCTCTCAAGCACACAGGATACACAGTAAATAACCGATAAGTTCTTATGAATACCATTGTATACTACAGAGCTTATCTGTTATCTGCTGTGTATCCTGTTCCTTTTCCAGTTTTAAATGGCTGCCCCCATGGCTACACAGCAGCTTCTTTATATAAATTATAGTTGAGTTTCTGAATCCAATACACCAGTTTTACCAGTGTAGCACAACAGTATATTCTATTTTCATTACTTTAGGACACTTCCATTTTTTGGCGTTACTGCTCCTTTAAGTTTGTTGTTTGTATGCCTCTTGTCGCAAGTGAAAAAAAAAATGCAATCAAAATGTATCTGTAATGACCATAACCCCTTCAGGCATTCATCAATAAAAACAATCCCAGCTTGGTCAGCCATTCTTTTTGTATCAGAGACCTTCTCCGTTTCAACAATGTCCCTTCTAAATAGTAATTCCCAAATTATGGGACTTGACCCCCCCCTAGGAGTCCCAGAGCAGTTCTTAGTGTACCCCCCCCCCCAGACAATGCTCAATTCAAGGACCATTCTGCAGCAATCTGCTCCCTAAATGACCTGTGGTGTAACACAAAGTGTAAAATATGCAGCCTTTTTTTTTTTTTTTGCACACTGCACAGGCATTGCAGACTATCTCTAATATAATTCTGGGCCTGACAGCTGTAGTTGCTACTTGTAGCATGCTAAAATAGATTTCACTGTTTCCTATCTGTAAAGGTTTATATAGGATGTTTGCTACACTTGAAACAATGTAATGGTATAGGAGCCAACTACATAGAGCAGCCAAAAGACTCCATTCATTTCAACTTAGCAGGGCGGATAACAGAGAAGAGCCCTGGCTCCAGTAATAGATCAATACTTTCTCTAAATCCAATACTGACCTCTTGTTCCCTTTGGAATATAACAACTCTCCCGCCTTTGTCGCCTGTAGCTAGCAACTCTCCGGAACAATTGAATTCAACAGTTGAAATAATATCAGCTGTAAAAAAAAACAAACACAGAACATCACTTGTGATATAATTTAACATGTATCTAAGACTATGTATAAATCAAGTAGGGTAGAAATGTTGTACATTATGTTTTATGCTTCTGTACCAGCCCAAGGCAACCACATCCCTTTAGCAGTAAAGATCGGTGTCTCCAAAGATGCCCCAGTAGCTCCCCATCTTCTTTTCTGCTGATTCACTGCACATGCTCTGTGCTGCTGTCACTTACTGAGCTTAGGGACCCACTCACAATATACAGTACATATAGAATAGAAATGTCACAATATAAGGCTGATTAGTAATTAATACAGATAATTACTACATGGCAGCACAGAAACCAGTGCAATTAGCATCAGAATTCAATAATCAGCCCTGTATACACAGGATACACAGTAGATAACAGATAAGTACTACTATAGTTTATATAAACAAGCTGCTGTGTAGCCATGGGGGCAGCCATTCAAGCACAGGATACACAGTAGATAACAGATAAGTACTACTATAGTTTATATAAACAAGCCGCTGTGTAGCCATGGGGGCAGCCATTCAAGCACAGGATACACAGTAGATAACAGATAAGTACTACTATAGTTTATATAAACAAGCCGCTGTGTAGCCATGGGGGCAGCCATTCAATCACAGGATACACAGTAGATAACAGATAAGTACTACTATAGTTTATATAAACAAGCCGCTGTGTAGCCATGGGGCAGCCATTCAAGCACAGGATACACAGTAGATAACAGATAAGTACTACTATAGTTTATATAAACAAGCCGCTGTGTAGCCATGGGGGCAGCCATTCAAGCACAGGATACACAGTAGATAACAGATAAGTACTACTATAGTTTATATAAACAAGCTGCTGTGTAGCCATGGGGGCAGTCATTCAAGCACAGGATACACAGTAGATAACAGATAAGTACTACTATAGTTTATATAAACAAGCTCTAGACTCTAAAAAAAAGATAAAAGTCATAGTAGTTAAGAGAGAAATGTAATGAATATTTGAACCGTATGACTTAAGAGGGTAGCATTTGCAAACCCTACTTCGTTCTCTCTCTTCTGAGGAAAAATGCAAGTCTCTTTCCAACAGAGACTAATTAAGAGTGAACGTCATTGGTGTTCAAGGGAGAAAGCTTTGCCAAAAATAAATGATTGTAACTGTTTTTCATGTGCACTCCACTGCCTTCCTGTAAGAAAACATCTTTGTCCTACAAGCTTGAACTTTTTTTTAGTAAGCGGGACCCCTGAGCACTCAACAAAATTCATTATGCTTTATAACTTAATCTGGATCAATAGAAACCAACTTTTTATAGAATCTATAAAATATCCCCAATGCTTAGAAAACAAACAAGGCAGATTTTAAATATTTAAAATTAAAAAATTAAAAACATTCGGTCGCAATGCACAACATATCTGTGTGCAATGTAGGTAAAATAAGTAAATTAAAGGGGAACTATCGCGAGAATGAAAATTTAATATAAGCTTCAGCATACTGAAATAAGAAACTTTCTAAATACAATTAAATATTCTGCATTGTTTCTGAAATAATCACGTTTATATTCACTATTCCTCTCTCAGCATCAGTTTCTCTTTTTTTCTGTCTTCATGCAGCAGTTGGGTGTCAGATGAATGATCCAATATATCTCATAGGGGGGGCTTGCTTTCCTGGCAGATGTATTAGAGCTCACCTTAAAGGGGTTGTTCACTTTCAAAACACTTTTTTCAATTCAGTTGTTTTTAGATTGTTCCCCAGAAATAAAGACTTTTTTCAATTACTTTCCATTTTTTACTGTTTTTCCAAAATCTAAGTTTAAAGTTGCATGTTCGTGTCTCTGTGGCATCTCAGTCATTCTAATGCAGATTCTAAACGGTTACAATTTTGCAACATTTAGTTGATCCATTTCTCAGCAACATCTCTGGAGTATTAGCAACTATTGTATCAATTCTAACAGCTGCCTGTAATGAAACTCAGAGATTTTGCCCAATCTATCCTATTAGAACAGTTTACAGGGTCGGCGACCCCCCTCCCAGGGCTGCTTCAGAAAGTGAAAAATTTAAACTTTACACTTCAATATTAGAAAAACGGTCAGACATAAATAGAAAGTCATTGGAAAAAGTCGTTTATTTCTGGTGATCGGAAAACAAATTGTAGTTTGAAGGCTAATTCCAGTACAAACAAAATCTAACAAATCCTGCATCTAGAGAGACACAAAGTCTGGTGATTTTAATAGAATGAGCTTTAATACATATTCATCTAGGCAAAAGGAGCCCCCCCTATAAGATATATTGGATCTAATGATTATCTGACACCCAACTGCTGCATGAAGACAGAATGAAGAGAAACAGATGCTGAGAGAGGAATAGTGAAGATAAACTTGATTATTTCAGAAACATTACAGAATTTTTAATTGATTATATTTAGAAAACGTATTATTTCAGTATGCTGAAGCTTATTTTAAATTTTAATTTTCGCTATAGTTCGCCTTTAAAGATTTTTTTACAGCCATTAGCATCTGTGAACTGTGCCAATATCACAGCACAACTAGAAAAGTGGAGGCACGAGGCTCTCCTGGGACAATACACCATCCAGGGTAGCATTTTAGCATCCCTTGTGTCTAACAAACAGCCAGACTTGACCTTTACTTCCCCTTTAAAACCTACTACATTATAAAGGTTGTGCAAATGCAGCAGAAATTTACCTTGTTCAACAACATTCATCAACACAGAACTAACCTACATGGTCACCGTCTAAAAGCCGTCAAACTTGATCTGGCAATTATAAGATGAGTCTGACAAGATACAATCCTAGACATGCTTAGTGCAATTATAAAAAATCCCACGCTTGGGTTTGCCATGATAGGATATGCTTGCATCAGTTAATAGAGCTACTCCAGCAGAATTCTGCACTGAAATTCAATTCTCAAAAGAGTAAACCTTTTTTTTATATTCAATTTTGAAATCTGCGATGGGGCTAGATATATTGTCAGTTTCCCAGCTGCCCCCAGTCATGTGACTTGTGCCTGCACATTAGTATGGAACTACTTTCTGGCAGGCTGTTATTTCTCCTACTTAATGTAATTGAATCAGTCTCAGTGGGACTTGGTTTTTAGTATTGAGTGTTGTTTTTTTATCTACCAGGCAGCTGTTATCTTGTGTTAAGGTCCCCATACACTGAGAGATCCGCTCGTTTGGCAATGTCGCCAAACGGGCCGATCTCCCTCCAATATGCCCACCTTGAGGTGGGCAATATCGGATCCTAACGATGCCTTAACGGGCGGTAGGATCGCGGGACCGCATCAACGAATAGATGCGCCGCGATCCGACGGGATTTTCTGTCCCCGACTTTCGGCCAGATCTCGATCTGTGAAGCCCGTCAGGGGGCCCCATACACGGGCCAATAAGCTGCCGACACGGTCTGTCGGCAGCTTTTATCAGCCCGTGTATGGCCACCTTTAGGGAGCTGCTATCTGGTTACCTTCCCATTGTTCTGTTGTTAGGCTGCTGGGGGGGGGGGGGGTGATATCATTCCTACTTGCAGTACAGCAGTAAAGAGTGACTGAAGTTTATCAGAGTACAAGTCACATGACTTGGGGCAGTTGGGAAACTGACAAATGACAGTATGTCTAGCCTCATGTCAGATTTCAAAATTAAATATAAAAAAATCTGTTTGCTCTTTTGAAAATGGATTTCAGTGCAGAAGTTTGCTGGAGCAGAGCTGCGTTTTTAAAAAAAAAAAACATGTTTTCCCATGACAGTATCCCTTTAACATGACAGAATTCATTGAAACAATATCCTATATAGAAGTCTATGGACCACTTGGGCATTCTGCAAGTCTACAAGTCATGTACAGGGCTACAGCTTCACTATTCCAAATACTTCACTGTTCATTTACTTTATGAATGGAAAAGTGATGCTGCTGTCAAAACAGAAGCCTGTGGACTACATGTGCCCCATTGGATATTTGTGTCATGCCCCTTATATCGAAGGTTCTATAGAGAAGCTGTATCACATCATTTTGCTCTACAGACTCAACAACTGCTTTACTACATTTCTGGCCCACTGCAAAAAAAATTCTGGACAGAACCTTTCTACCAGATAGCGGACTACAAGTTCCACAGTTGCCAATTCAGCCTTTTTCAGCAGGATTTGGATTCGGCCGAATGCTTCTGCCTGGCCAATCCGAATCCTAATTGCATATGCCAATTAGGGGTGGAGAGGGAAATCACGTGACTTTTTGTCACAAAACAAGGAAGTAAAAAAAAATGTTTTTCCCTTCCCACCCCTAATTTGCATATGCAAATTAGGATTCAGATTTGGTTCAGCATTCGGCTGAATCTTTCGCAAAGGATTCGAGGGGTTCGGCCGAATACAAAATAGTGGATTTAGTGCATCCCTAGCTGGCACTGGTGGGGGGCAATTTAGAAAAAAAAAAACTACCATTACACCACAACCAGAGTGTGGGCTCTATTAGCTAGTACCTTTGGTCGGGGATAATACTTTTTCCCCGACCAGGTGCCCTTTAAACTTGTTTGTTACAGAGACATTTATAAATATCAGTGATTTGATTATCAACACAATTAGAAGCTGCTGAAGAAAAAAAAAAAATGTTCAAATACTTAACAATTGATTCAGTCAAAATGATCGGTTTCGCAAATTTACCGTGAAACGGGTCAGATTCGCCCATCACTAATTACCTTATAGATGGCAGATGAGTTTAACCCATTCAGTGCCATCAGACTGACATATCCTTTGTTCAAAGATTATTAGCTTGTGAATCAGACCATATTTTTTTCTTGGTGACTGCAAGATATTGTGTTATCAGAGACTTTACATGATGAATACTTTTAACCGTTTTCCTGTCAGTAACATAGATTTTATGTTGCTGGCAAGAAAATCCCAGCAATGTAGATTCTATATTTTGGGTAGGGATGCACCGAATCCAGGATTCGGTTCGGGATTCGGCCTTTTTCAGCAGGATTCGGCCGAATCGTTCTGCCCGGCCGAACCGAATTTGCATATGCAAATTAGGGATGGGGAGGGAAATCACGTGACTTTTCATCACAAAACAAGTAAGTACATTTTTTCCCCCTTCCCACGCCTAATTTGCATATGCAAATTAGGGTTCGGATTCGGTTCGGTATTTGGCCAAATCTTTCACAAAGGATTCGGGGGTTCGGCCGAATCCAAAATAGAGGATTCGGTGCATCCCTAATTTTGGGGTAATATTTAAATAATTTGGGAAAAGTGCGTTGCTATGCCCTGGAGCATTCCCTACAGCCGGGGGAAAGGGATAAAGTATTTTATATTAATCTATATGGTCTCAAAAACAGCTGTATCTACTTATAGCAACCTATTTCAAAGTTCCATATAATATATCTCTGTTTGACAAATAATCCTTTTTTTTATTGTTCTTTATTAGTTAGATATTTATGAGCTCTTCAACCTAACATTTGAGAGCAGATTTATTAAAGAAGAACTAAACCCTAAAAATTATTATGGCTAAAAATGCCATGTTTTATATACTGACCTTATTGCACCAGCCTAAAGTTTCAGCTTGTCAATAGCAGCAATGATCCAGGACTTCAAACTTGTCACAGGGGGTCACCATCTTGGAAAGTCTCTGTGACACTCACATGCTCAGTGGGCTCTGATTGGCTGTTGAGAAGCTAAGCTTAGGGCTCGTCACTAATTATCCAGCAGAAAATGAGCTTCCCTGGCTGTAATATAAGCTGATGCTACAGGTTTGCTGATTATTAAATTCTGATGCTAATTGCACTGGTTTCTGTGCTGCCATGTAGTAATTATCTGTATTAATTACTAATCAGCCTTATATTGTGACATTTCTATTCTATGTGTACTGTATATTGTGAGTGGGTCCCTAAGCTCAGTAAGTGACAGCAGCACAGAGCATGTGCAGTGAATCAGCAGAAAAGAAGATGGGGAGCTACTGGGGCATCTTTGGAGACACAGATCTTTACTGCTAAAGGGCTGTGCTTGCCTTGGGCTGGTACAGAAGCACAAAACATAATATACGACATTTCTAGCTACTTCTTTAGTTTAACTTTCCTTGTGCTTTAAGGTTTAACTGTAAATATGAATTAAAGCAATGCTGTCCAACTGGAAGCCCATAGGCTGGATATGACTTTCCAATAGACCTTTACAGCCCAAGGGCTCCATAAAGTTCTTTGTATGACATGAACAATGTAATAAATATATATATATATATATATATATATATATATATATATATATATATATATATATATATATATATATATATATATATATATATATATATATATATATATCCAGTCCCTAAACAGATGACAAATAATCAGCCCACTACATGGACAAATCACTGCCCTCAGTTAATTAATGAGTATCTACAATACAAGACTATACTCTCTATAAGGATATCCTCTAGCAGTTGTTGAACTATAAATATTCCCCATAGTCAACTTGTAGCAGATACAGAGAGTCCTTGTGCAACTAAAGCTGTGGCACAGTGAACATATACAGCACTGTTATTGCGAATAGTTCTGTGTAAAGGAAGGGGAATATAATTTCCTGTGCAGCTCATGATGAATTTTTAGCAATGTTGCCCTGTCCAAGTTGCGACTTGCGACATCTTTAACCATTTGTGCTGTACAAACCTTCTGCCACATCCTCGTCGATGGCACCTTTCACTTGAGAGAAACACCACTGGAAATCATTCCCTCCGCCCACTCCTGCAAGAGAGAGAGAGAGAACCCAAAGAGTGAGAAATGCCCCTTCTGCTCATTTACCAACCTTGGCATTACCAGTGGCAAACCAACCAGTGCCCCATCCCCAGCTTGTTGGTCATAGAGGCTGGGTGTGTAATATGTAGGGATGCACTGAATCTAGGATTCAGTTCGGGATTTGGCCTTTTTCAGCAGGATTCGCCTGAATCCTTCCGCCCAGCTGAACCGAATCCGCATATGCAAATTAGGGGCAAGGAGGGAAATCCCTTTACTTTTTGTTACAAAACAAGTACGGTAAGTAAAAAATGTTTTCCCCTTCCCACCCGTAATTTTCATATGCAAATTAGGATACGGTATTCAGACGGATCTTTCGAAAAGGATTCGGCCAAATCCAAAATAATAAATTCGGTGCATCCTTAGTTATATGCAGTGATGCACCAAGTCCAGTTTCGGGATTTGGCCCAATCCTTCTGAACCGAATCCTAATTTCCACATGCAAATTACGGGCAGGGAGGGAAATCACGTGACTTTTTATCACAAAAGAAGTAAAATATTTTCCCCCTTACCACCCCTAATTTGTATATGAAAATTAGGATTCGACCGAATCTTTTGCTAAGGATTCGGGGGTTCGGTCAAATCCAAAATAGTGGATTCGGTGCAGCCCTAGTTATATGCACCGAACCCAGGTTCGGCCTTTTTCAGCAGGATTCGGCCGAATCCTTCTGCATGGCTGAACCGAATCCTAATTTCCACATGCAAATTACGGGCAGGGAGGGAAATCACGTGACTTTTTATCACAAAACAAGTATCAAAAATGTTTCACCTTCTAGTTAACTTTTAGTATGTTACAGAACGGCCAATTCGAAGCAACTTTTCAATCGGTCTTCATTGTTTATTTTTATTTTTTATAGATTGTGAATTATTTGCCTTCTACTTCTGATTCTTTCAGTCACTGACCCCATCTAAAAACAAAAGCCGCGTTAGGCTACGCGTGTTGTTATTGCTTCTTTTTATTGCTCATCTTTCTATTCAGGCCTCTCCTATTCATATTCCAGTCTCTTAATAAAATCAGTGCATGGTTGCCAAGGTAATCTGGACCCTAGCGACCAGACTGCTGCAACCGCAGAGCTGCTGAACGGAAAGCTAAATAACTCGAAATACACAAATAATAAAAAATGAAGACCAATTGCAAAATTGTCTCAGAAGGTCAGTCTCTACATCAAGCTAAAAGTTAATTTAAAGGTGACAACATCATTTAGGAACACCCAGCCTGTAACCCTTGTAGGTAAGTTGCCAGCCAGTAGATACTGTGCCCTTTGTCCATTTAGATCACCCCAAAAGGCCCAACCCCGCACCCCCAATAGAAAAGCATCAATAATGTCTGAAATTCAACATGGAATAGCAAAGCTTTCAACACCTGACAGGCAACACAGTTCTGCAAAGCATTCTGGGAGGTTTGGTTGCACTACAGCTGCCATCATGCCAACAAGCAACACAGAGATGCAGCAGAGCGAGGCAATATTCTCTAGGCCATAATGAATGGCAGCTACAGGGAATTGTGGGAGAAGCATGCTGATGCACAACTAGCATTGAATGTCCCTGAGCCCATAGGAGGGATGTCCAGGCCCAGCTGAGCCCGCCCCTTTCGTCTCTCTGGTATTTACCTGCCATGGCTGCCCTCTAGGACCAGGCCTTGCCCGAGCCTCCCGCGGACGGGAGGGAGTTTCCGCCCTTCAGACTCTCGCTGCCCTCGCTCCCTCCCCCGGTGGCGCGGCTGCTCGGATAGGCGCGTGTACAAGTCCCTGCCTGTGAGGGAGGGGACTGGGGGAAGGAAGGAAAGAGACGGGAACCGCTTCGGGGAAAAAAAGGGGACACAGCGCTCAGTAGCCGCCACTCTTGGCTTCGCCGGGACGGGGTTTTCAAAATGGCGCCCACGGCCCGTCGACATGATTCGGTGACGTCATTTAACCCTGCAGGCGCCGGGCGCGGCACTGAGGCAAAAAGAGTGAGAGTGAACGATGCGGGCGCCCCTCCCACTTCTGACCGGCACCAATAGTTGGAGGCGTGGCGTTTGGGGCTGGCCCCGTGCGATTGGTCGGCAGAGGCTGCGCGTAGATACATAGGTGTATTTATACATCGCCAGGGATATTTATAGGGACCACTGGGCTTGTGTTACAGCTCCGGGCTGGCTGTGTTTGTGTCCCGACTTCCGAGGGACATGTGGTTGGGCGGACAGATGTTTCTAGTGTAAGGAATGAAAACCATTTGTCCTGTGTAACTGCCGGTGTATCCCATTCAGATCAGTCATGTGACTCGTGTGGAACCTGCTGGGGCCCCTCAGCTGTAACATCAGCAGCATCACTGGTTCCTATGGCTTCCGGGCTGGAGAGTGAGACTGAGGAGGAGGAAGGGGCAGCACAGGAGGAACTGGCACATCAGATCTTTATTAGGGCAAAATAATAATAATCCAGGGCTGCCATCAGCACAGGCCCATAATAGGAAGCATGGCCTCCCCCTTAGTGCAGTTGTGGCGTTTTTACGATGCGTTTTTAATAAAAGCTCAGTCGGGCGTAAATACACATAAACGTTACTACCACTGAAATGAATGGAAAACGCATTATGGCAATTCTCACAGGGTGCTCGTAAGCCCGAAATCTGCCACGGGGTGCCAGTTTCAATACGTCAAGAAACTACCAAACCAATAGATTCTATGGGATCTGAAAACCTTACGTAAATACGCAGCCTATTTTAAATATGGCTTCCAAATTCTCGCGAGATAAATGACACATATGCGTTTTTATGGCGTATTAGGCCGGTGGCTTAATCATGTGTATTGACGATGATTTGGGCTCCATTTTGCATGTGAATAGCTTTTCTACTTGCCTTAAATTCTTCCGAGATGCCTTCCTCCAAAGCCAGCGCAATTATGGGGAACGAGAACAATGAGAAGTGCATGTTGGGAAAAGAAACCTACGTGTTGAAAAACACATGTTGACGTCGCGTGTGGTTTCAGTGGCGTATTATGCCCGACTGAGCTTTTTTTAAAACGCCATGTCTGGCCTTGCCCTTAGGAGCCTCCAATTATTAGCTCATGGGTCCCCTGGGCGATGGGCCCTGCTAAAAAGTATAATGGGGCCCCCATAAAAAATAACCTGTATATACCTGATCACACCCTTTATGTGCCTTGGCCAGGCTGTTATTCTAAAATCTGCCCAAACCAGGCCAGCTCTCTAGTCTGTCTGTGACCTTCAGTGCTGTAACTACAGGGGATGTGATTGCACATGGGCCTACACCCCTTGGGGCCCCAATTAGGGTTGCCACCTATTCCGGAAAACAGGGCCGGCCTTAGGCCAATTGGACCAATTGGGCCCCGCACCTCTGGGGGCCCCGCACGACAGGGCAGCACAGATAATATTTTCCTCAGCACATGATGCTGCCTGGCCTGCCCCCAACTTTGAGAGTCCAGCCCATCCCCAAATCCATAGGTCCAGCCCACCCTCAACTCTGATAAGCCAGCCTATCCCCCAACTCCATAGGTCTAGCCTGCCCCCAACTCTCATAGGCCCAGCTTTCCTCCAACCTTGATAGGCCCTGCCTGCCTCCAATCCAACCAAGACTGCTCCCAAGCTGAATCGGCCCAGCCTGCCCCAAACTAATTGGCCCAGTTCACTCTCCTATTTCCTCCCTCTCTCTTACCCTGTGTGTCCCTATTATGTGCCCCTATTTCATCCCTCTCACTCTCTTACCTTGTCTGACCCTTTCCTTTCTATTTTGTGCCTGTATGCCCTTATTTTCCTAAATACTTGCTGTGTCAGTAGCCAGCAACACTTTGTCTAGGGGCCCCTGCCAACATGGTCCCAATTGGGCCCCACATTTGATAGGATCAGCCCTGCGGGAAAAAAAATATTAATAACATTGGTATCAACCATCATTTTAAAATACCGGCCAGCTGGCAACCCTAGCGACGATAAGCATATTGCAGGCACCAGGCCAGTAGGATATTTCAGAAGTGCAGGTAGTGGTCATAAGTTTGGGGGTTGGGTGTACATTCCTCACACTCCTCAGCTAGTTACACCACTGCACAACACCTTATCAGGTCCAGGCTGAGATTTAAAATAGGTGATTCGGGTACAAAGAGGCCCAAACAGCCTCCCACATGCCCAATAAATAGCAATTGACTATAGCATCTTACACAGTAGCCCTCCTGGCATTAGCCAGAATCTACTGCTTACAGATTGCCAGCTTAGCATCTCTTCACCCAGTACCCCCCTCCCACCCCTGGGTGCAGCCCTGCACAAACAGGACAGATAAACCAAATAACAGGCAGGTTGGCACTGGTTGCAGGCAAAGCACAGTTGAAGCAAGATCAAAATAGACAATGATTAGAATAGATGCAAGAGTCAAGCATCAGTGATCCAGTATCAGCAGAATGCACACATACTTATTCTCAGGCAAAAAATGCAGCACTATGTGCCGGAATTGGCACTGACATCCATCTACTTCCCCCACACCATCCCCAGCCTGCTGGAGGTACAACCTCACACCCAGTCACATATATACAGTATACCAGTTGAGATAATCATGGCAAATGTAAATATAAAGTTTGTAGACTCTCAGTCCAACCTGACTTATCAGCCAGACAGTACATGGATATTGCTTGGGAACCGGGGTTCCATGGGTTATACAGAATTTAACCAGTCAGCGCACAGGACAGTAAATGAGCTATCCCCAAAACTGGCCCATGTATGGTTAGCTTTAATGGGCCATTATACAGTTCCATCTTGCAGAAACCTTGGAGAACTGGAGAGCTCCATCTTCTGATTAGTTCCAGTTGCCTATGACCCAGTGATGAGCTCAGTGTCCTACCCAGGTCCTGCCTGTCTGCAAATTTCTTGTTAAAGGGGACCTGTCACCCAGACATAAAAGTTATTGGCATGAGAAAAAAGCTTGCCTTAATAACAGTGTCAACAAAATGGCAGCTGCCATCTTGCTGTGATTGTGAATTCCAACACTAAACAAAACTAAGATTTAAATAATTTTTATAGTATAAGTGAAGTTCATTTTGCTTGGCTAACACCGTAAAATAGGATTTGGAATTATTTCTTACAGTGACAGGTCCCCTTTAAGGGTTTGCAAAGGAAAGGAAGGCTTAGGGGCTAGTCAGACTGAGATAATGGCATCCTAGGCACAAGCTGAGCCAACAAGAGCTTTATAGACACAAGAGGAACAATATAACGACTGATTCATCTCTTAAAGGGGATCTGTCACCCAAACATAAAAAGCTGTAAATAAAAGTCCTATTCAAATTAAACATGAAGTTCAAACATCCATACCGGTGATAAGTTGGTTTAAATGTCTCAACTGTCAGCCATGTCCCTCCTTAGGCATAGAGGTGGGGTAGGCAATTACTTTCACTTTCCATTGAGCACTTCTTGATTAGTGATGTGCGTGTTCAGGCCCGACTGCCGCATCTTCGGGTCGCGGGCAGGTTGGGGTTGAGCAGTTCCTTCCATTCTCCCCGACCACAACCTAACACTTCTGGCTCCTCCATTTATAAATTTGCGTCTGCCCAGCCTCTTTGTGACGGGTACGGGTCTTTAAATGGAGGGGCCGGGTGTGGGTCTATTCCTTTTCTAGATTCCACTGCCGTTCCCACATTCCCCCTCCCTTCTCACCAGATGAACTTGGGCATCAGGTGCCCCACAGTTTTTTGCATGATGCAAAACTTTCCTTAAAAACAGTGTCCTCAAAAAGGCGCCTGTCTGCTTGCTGCGACTGTGAATTCCACATCATAAAACAAGATTGGGGTCGTTTATACAGTGTAAGTGAAGTTTATTTTGCTCGACTATCATAAAATAGTATTCGGAATTGTTTTTAGGGTGACAGGTGCCCTTTAATGTTTCCATTAAGAAACAAAGTAAATAAAAAAAAAATGTTGTAGTTGCCCTTTAGGACAATGGCAGAGGCTGTTGCCAGCATTTTGACTCCTTTGCTACCCCCTAAATTGCAACAATCCCCCCCTTTGCCATGACACTTTTAGGCCGATGATTTATGCTTTGCTATTTTGGTTCCTTGTTATAATTTTTGGTGTAATTTCATTTTACGGTTTTGAATTCTAGCCAGAGAAGAGGAACAGATGCGCCAGTGATAGAATTTGCAACAGCTGATCTTTCAATAAAATTTGCTGCTATTCCCATAAATAGCTCCCACTTATTTTTTTTTTTCAGATGAATAACACACTTTTCCTTATTTATATTCACTTCATTGCCAAAGGCTGTCGTTTATTTCTAGAGGAAAAGAGAAACTATGACAACAGGATGAGATGTCCAAATTATGTACACACAGAACAGAGTGTAGAGACATGGAATTACATAGATGTCATTTTAAGCGTTACAAGAAAGCTGTGAATGGATCAGCCGTACCTGCCGGCTCCACAAAGCAGCGCTGGACCAAATAGGGAAGGCACTTTATTATAAGCTTTATATATAAGCATTTATGTCCCTTTAAAAGATAATATTAGGACATTTAAGACCAGACCTTCTCTGCATATTGTATTTATACCTATAGGCGTCATTTACGTTGTGAGCAAAAAGGCATTTAGTATTGATGTGTGGTGTATTTGTTCACTTCTATTTTCACACAGTTAGATAAATTGTTTCCTTGGAATAGGCCCTCTAAGTAGTGATGAGAGAGTCAGGAAAACCCTATCCTGCACCCAGCCCTAACCTGCAAATGTTTCCATTTTAGAACCTGCAAAATGTTGCTATCGTAGGACCTGCAACTGACCCTAACACTCAAAATGTTGCCATCATAGGACCTGCACCTGGCCCTATCCTGCAAAATGTTGCAGTTTTAGGACCTGCACCCGACCCTAACTTGCAAAATATTGCCATCCTAGGACCTGCACTCGACCCTAACGCGCAGAATGTTGCTATCCTAGAATCTGCACCCTACCCTAACTCGCAAAATATCGCCATAATAGTAAATGCACCCAAACCTAACCTGTAGAATGTTGCCATGCTAGAACCTGCACCGTACCCTAACTCGCAAAATATTGCCATAATAGTAAATGCACCCAAACCTAACCTGCAGAATGTTGCCATGCTAGAACCTGCACCGTACCCTAACTCGCAAAATATAGCCATCATAGTAAATGCACCCAAACCTAACCTGTAGAATGTTGCCACCCTAGAACCTGCACCCTACCTTAACTTGCAAAATAAAGCCATCATAGTAAATGCACCCAAACCTAACCTGCAGAGTGTTGCCATGCTAGAACCTGCACCCTTCCCTAACTCGCAAAATATAGCCATCATAGTAAATGCACCCAACCCTAACCTGCAGAATGTTGCATTCCTAGAACATGAAAATCCGGCATCTCAGACCTGTCGAGGTTGCATATAAGTCAATGGGAGAAGTCCCAATGATTTTTTAATGTGTGCTAGGTTTTTGGCAATACCCTGAATTTTAAGAGTTTTCAGGCAAAATTCTGAGTTTTTGGGTGAAAAATCAAAAAAAAAAAAAATCGCGAAAATCAGATTTTTCAAGATTTTTTCCCACAAATAAATTTTTTGGGAAAGTGTATTAATAAATAAATCCAAAAAACCCATGCGGTGTTGATCACTTCAATAAATGGTGTTGCAGAAGCAATAGACTTGAATTTAGTAATGGAATGTGTTTACACCAGTGAATATTTCCTATACCAAACCTAAATCGGAAGAGTTCAATGTGTGTCACTAGAGTACTAATTCATTGCTGGAGCCCTACTGTACTTGTCTTATCTATGCTGCTCCTGCATATATTTTAGTTCCACTAGCCTTAACACACAGTGTGTGAGGCTCTCCTAAATTCTGGCTTGTCAAGTACCAAACACTTAAATAAGCACTTACTCCTACCAACATACTACAAGGGCTTCACTGGCTCCTGTCTGTCACATGGGGCTACTTAAGCCCACCCATACTAGTTAACAAGAGTTATCACTATGCATCATGTATGATTTTTAAACACTGAAATGTATCAATAGGCAAAACAGTCAAATATTTACTGGTAAATAAAAAACTGGTTTTAAAGGAGAACTAAAACCTAAAAATTAATATGATAAAAATTAAATTGTTTATATCTTGTGCAAATTGCACCATCCTAAAGTTTTAGTTTCTCAATAGCACTGGTTTCTGTGCTGCCATGTAGTAATTATGTGTATTAATTACTAATCAGCCTTATATTGTGACATTTCTATTCTATGTGTACTGTATATTGTGAGTGGGTCCCTAAGCTCAGTAAGTGACAGCAGCACAGAGCATGTGCAGTGAATCAGCAGAAAAGAAGATGGGGAGCTACTGGGGCATCTTTGGAGACACAGATCTTTACTGCTAAAGGGCTGTGGTTGCCTTGGGCTGTTATAGGAGCCCAACATTTCTAGCTACTTCTTTAGTTAGGTTTTAAAGCCACTTTGGTCAGAAAGCACTTTACTACCAGATTCCCTCTTCCTTAATTCCTGAAAGATTCCTGGGAATGTTGGCATTTTCCATAGGTAGCATGATTTCTGCTAACACAATTGGGAAGCAGTTGCCAATTTCAGAGAATTTTGCCCTCCTCAATTCGTCTTCAGAAGGCCATGAAGTTCAAAACATTCAATGTAACATTAGCCTAGAAAATAATCTACTAGCACATGGACTATTCTGCCAGTGTGTTTGCAGCGAAGCTCTTTTTATGCTTCCAAAATAGGCAGGTAACCAATTCCATTGGGCTTCCAAAGAAGTAGCCTTTAAGATGTTTTTCTACTGTTTGCACATTATAGAGTAGTTTTGTCCTTACCAGAACAAGTGCTTGGCCAGAACAGGTCTATTGCTTGATCCTGACAAGATCATGTTACCATTAGCTAACTATGCCATGCACCATCATTTGGAATTCCACTAACTGACCAGTAGCTCCTTAGAAAGTGTTCTGCCAAAATTTATTTCAACAGAACAAGCGACCACATCCAGTGAAGAAAGTGAGCAGTCAGCTGTATACTGGACTAGGTGTGGAGAGCAAAGCCAACGCTCCTATTGGCAGTCTTCCAAAAATAATAGAAGCATCAATTAATGCTGATGCAATGCTGCAGAACGTGTTTGTGCTCTGGAAACGCTCTCAATGCAGCAGTTACATATTTTTCAAATAAGATCAGAAACGAGCTCATTGCTTTCATCTGTAAATAGATGCTTGGATGAATAAGTCTCAGACGTGTTTTGAAGAAATGTTGGCAAAAGGCATGAATTCATTTGTTGCCTCTATGACTTCTCTGCTTTGCTCATAAATGAGTTGTTATCTGCCAATATTTTCCTGGCTACCCATAATATGCCAAAGCATTGGAATAAAAACTCATTTAAACCTCAGTCCAAAATCCCATGATTCATTGAGTGAATGTTAAAAAACGATCATTTTTGTCATTTGTGAGCATCCACATAAGCACGTTGTATCTTGTATACATTATGGAGGCACATCCAGCAAACTGTAATGGAGAATTACCTCCTGCCTCCACACCGACGCTGCCCTGCTGTCCAAGATGGCGGCGCCCAGTCCTTCCATGCGGCTCTTCCCAGGCGCGGCATTGTGACGCCAACGAGTTTTCGCCAGCGTCAGAATGGACGCCGGCACTTGGATGGACGCCAGCGTCGGAACGCCGGTGCATTTACGCCAGCGCAGTGACGTCATCACGTTTATCCTTGGCGCCAATGGAGACCTATTTAAGGAGCCTAAAGGTCTGCAAACATTGCCCAATTATAGGTTCTACTTCGTGTGTTCCTGGGTGTGCTAGTGTATATTGATTCTTGTTCCTGATCTTGACCCTTTGCCTGTTTATCGTTATTGAACCCTTGCCGCCTGAACTGACCTATTTGCCTGGACCTTGACCATTCTTTTGTCTAATCCTATTGTACCGCGAACTGTGCTGAACTTCAGCTTCCTCTTTGGTCCGCTACTCCAGTTTGAGCCTTCGGGCCCTTACACAAACGCATTAGGGAATGACAAACCCTTATAGAGCTATGAGATCTGTTATCCAGAATGCTTGGCACCTGGGAGTTTCCAGATAATGGATCTTTATGTCATTTTCTGCTGCTCAATCTCTGTTTTGTACAAATAGAAGTCTTGTAACAGATAGGGGAAAGGTATTATATTGGTCAAGACTGCACACCTTCAATCCCCAAGGTCCTATTGGGGATAAAAAACAAAGTACAAAGAACAAGTAGAAGGTGGATTGCAAAACCAATATATTAAAAATACTAATTATTATATAATCACTAAAACACTGGCCGGCCAGGAAACACAGTGAATAAATTATGGATAAATAGTTATAAAATCAATAATAAATACAATCCAGGTGGGTTATCATTTTTCCTGTAGGGAAAATTCAACTGACTGTTCCTTGGTGTTGGTATATGCTTCTAATTTAAAGGAGTTGTAGTTCAACAAGGCAAAAAAGTTATTTGCCAGGAATCAGAGCCAGAGTTTTTCCAGTAGGTGAAGCAGTGGTGTGTGCAGAGTGATTAGCTAGATATATCAAACAGGCAGGCCGATAGATGGCTGAATCTAGAGAGCAGATTATAAAAGGGGTTTATTGGGGCGTCCCCCACTCCCTTCTCCTTGCCAGCTGCAAAGACCCCCCAAAAAGAAGTTGGAATAGTCTCACCAGATACACAGTTCCGGAATTTCTCAAGGGCACAGCCGGATTTGAACTCTCAGCAGCCTCAAGCCTGTTTCACAAATTTGCTTCTCTGCAGATGTCCTTTTCATGATGATCCAAGATGGCGCACTGTCTCTTTCAGTGCCTGCGCTCCACAGCGAAACGCAACCTCCGATTCCTTTTCACGATCTCCCGCTGCTTCACCGATTTCACAAACTAGCGGATCACGAAGAGCCAGCAACTTATAACTTCTCACGATTTTTTCGTAGTTTGGATTAAAAGCAGAAAAGAAAAAAAGTCCACACCAAGGAATTATCCCACCTGGATACTGCAACGCGTTTCGCCACACTAAGGGGCAAATTCACTAACCGGCGAAAATTCGCCAGCGCTGGCTTCGCGCACATCGCAACACTTCGCCAGATGTAAATTCGCCTGGACAACGCTAATTCATGAAGATCGGAAGTTGCGCACAGGGTACCGAACGCTGGCGCAATTGCGCCAGCAAAATTATGCTCAGCAGTTCGAAGTTACGCTAGCATTGGCTAATTAGCATACGGTGTGCAGTTAAAGTACAATGGCTGTATATGCTGCAGCAAATACATTACACTACACAACGCCAGGGAACCTTAATAAAATAAAATAGAGTTGTTATATTGCCCTACACATGTGCCCACTGTATAGTTTAGGTGCCATATGTTAGCAAATGTAGGGGGGAAGGAGGGTACCCCAAAAAAAAAATTACGATCTTTTCAGTCTATCACCCTTTAAATAGGAAAAAAACGCCAGCGTTTGAGGAACTCCTATCTACTCTATTGCACTTCATCTGGTCTGAGGTGGTGAAGACAAGTCTGCCGATAGAGGTAACGGTCATTAAAATCAAAAACTTGATTTTAGTAGTAACGCTCTTTCGCCAGACAGAAAATTCGCCTTGGCAAAACTATGCCAGCAAATTTACACCAGCTACCGTTAGTAAATCGGTTAGGTGCCGAAATGATGTCACGCTGGCGGATTTTCGCCAGCGTTAGCCACTTCGCCCTTTAGTAAATTTCCCCCCATGGCTTTCTCAAGCAGTTAAAGACCAGAAGTGATGTTTCTCACTTTAAATACCCTAATCTTAAAGGGAACACAGACATATTCAGCAATAAAGGCATATTACATCAAATCAGGAACACTACCAGCTTATAGCCACTATATTATCTCAAAAAAACACAACTCAATTCTACTGTATGGATCAAGGAAGGGTAGTACCTAAATCTGCTATTATCATTGAAGTGTACAATATATCTCACAAAAAAGGTGCTAGTTCAAATCTGCTATTTAATCCATTAGGATGTAGAGTGTTCAAATATCAACTTCTGTTTCTCATACTTTTTTTAAAAGTCTCTGTTTTGCTTTGTCTTACTTTTTTAATATTGTTCACCTTCCCAATATTTTAGGTGTTACCCTGAGGTAACTGTTCCCCTCAGGCCCGGATTGGCAATCTGTGGGTTCTGGCAAATGCCAGAGGGGCTGCTGTAAGATGCCATAGACAGTCACTTTTTAGTGGGCTGGTGGGGGGATGGTCAGGCCTTTGTGTGGCCTGTTGGGGTCTGGATACCTGAAATGCCAGGGTCTATTTTGATTCTCAGTCCAGACCTGGTTCCCCTCATATCCAACAGGGCCTAATTCCATGATCCTCCAATCAATATACTGCCCCTGGTTTCAATTCAAATGACCTGCAGTCATCCCCAAACAATGACTCATGTTGCTCCCCATTGCCACTGATGTTGCCCCCAGTGGCCTCTTAACAAGTGTCCACTTTGAAATTCCTGTTTTTTTAAAAATTCCTGTTATTCAAGCTTTGGAGCAGCAAAGACACAGGTTTTCTCCAACAGATTCTCACGCAGGCTAGCAGTCCACATGGGGCTATCAATTAGCCATCAATTTTGCAGCCCTTATTTGGCATCCCCAAGAAGGTTAAGGACCCATGACCTTCAGAATCTAGCTCTATAGGATATATATATATATATATATATATATATGGACAGCTTTGGAAAAAATACATGCCCCTAAATGCCCTGACATGCCCATGCCACCCCACAAACCTCAAGTACCTCTTTTATGTTCAGTCTCTTTTCATCTCCTTGCATTGGGATGGTCCTTCAAAGACATTTCAGAGGTATGGGACAATAACCAGAAACAGTTTACCCTTTAAATCCGTTGTCAGACTTGTCCTACCCACTGATGGATCTCAAAAGAGGTTTTAACTAGAAAAGTTGTGGGTTAGGATCCCATAGTTGTCCCATCAAAATCTGTAAGTTGCGCCGGGGGGTTGGCACATGCCCAACTCCCAAACCCCTGTTATGTGCAAGAAGACCATTAATTTGTGTCTGTAAATATGTAAAGGTAAAGGCTTTCCTTTTATCCACTGTAAGGGCAGAGACACACTGTCAGATTCGGGGAGATTAGTCACCCGGCGACAAATCTCCTTTTCAACGGGGGACTAATATCCCCGAACCGCCTTCCCCTGCCTTCCAGCCAGCTAGAATAAAAATTGCTGGCGTGATGGCACTTGGATAGCTTCGTTTTCTGAATTTGTCTCAAGTTGCCTAACGAGAAAAAGCATTTTGAGTGCCATCCTGCAGGTGATTTTTATTCTAGCTGGCGGGAAGGCAGTTCGGGGAGATTAGTCGCCCCCGTTGAAAAGGAGATTTGTCCACGGGCGACTAATCTCCCCGAATCTGACCATGTGTCTCTGCCCTAAGAGTTCCTATCTACAATGAAGAGAACATTGCTTCATTTAAGAAAGAACAAGAGCCAAAGTAAAGAGTCGGGCTGAGATGAGGGAGAATGGATTCGTGCTGAGCCTTGCCAGCTTACCTTTGCCAAGGGATTAGTCCTGACATTTTATCTGAGCTCATTCTATTGTGTGGCTGTTTCCATTCCACTAATGTATTCCTCCCTAATACACTTTTCTATTAACCGCCTTTCCTCGACAGCTTAATTGCTCAGGCTTTCACACAATTTGTGTTTCTGTTGACGCACGAAGCTTTGAAGGATTGCTGCAGGTTAATGTGACTTTTTGGTACAGCGGCAGCATGAATTGATGCTGGGACTTATATGCAATCTCGGCAAGTCTGAGATTCCGGATTTTCAGATTCTAACTTTTTTCCATACTTGGGGTATAATAAATTCAGAAAAAATTCATTATTTTTTATTTTCACTAAAAATTCGGATTTTATACTAAAAAAACACTTTTTTCAGGTTTTTGGCATTCAGAATTTAGTAAATAACCCCCTAATAGTTACACCTCTTGGATGTAGTGTTGCAGCCAATAGAAATAGAGGTTATGGCATGGGGCTCCTGATTTGTCAGTCCAGGTGGGCCCCGGACACCCCAGTTCAACATTAGCCCCAACCATACTTCTTTGTTAAATGGTCAACCACCTGTTTTTCCATAAAACACAAGTTTGCTTAAAAATAACTTTGAAATCAGCTAACTCAATATCAAGGTGAACATCACCTGGGTATCCCTCTCACTACCATGTGCCGTCATAAACAGAACAAGGCAGTTTGCTGCACCTGGGAAATGACTGATGAGCCGTGCTTCCATCTCAAACCATTCCCTAGGCAGAAGTAACAAGGTCTTCATCAGCTAAACAATTTTTCATCAGCTACAATTCCTGGGGATACAAATGTGGCCGCAAGTATAGCAGAGCTAAAATTAACCCAAATGTTATTTATTTGACACCATTAAGGGCTCTTACACACAGGCGGTTTTACCTGCATTGCGCTTTCTTCCATTCAGTTGCAGTGAAAGCGCCGCAGTAGACGCAGTCAATTATTTTGAAGGAGGCTGTACTCACACAGACGCATGTAAGCGCCAAATGCAGGTTGGGACGCAGCATGTTGCATTTCACCTGTGTTTGGCGCATACATGCGTCTGTGTGAGTACAGCCCCCTTCAAAATAATTGACTGCGTCTACTCCTGCGCTCCCCTGCGGTTGAATGGAAGAAAGCTCATCATAGGAGAGCGCAGGTAAAACCACCCGTTTGTAAGAGCCCTAAAGATACTTGCATCCAAACATGTTCCCTGCAGCAGCCTTGATGCATTGGGATAAAAGGTCAAATTCCAAACCAAATCCAGAAAATCTAAAGCCTGCAAGCCTGAAACCAGATAATTACACATAAGTAAGGGGTTATTTACAAAGTGCAAGGAGGGGTGCAAAGTACAAAACACTAGTGCACACACCATTTGCACAATGCTCTCTAGAGTCCAGAGACCTTCATATGTTCCATTAATACAGTTTTGTATTCAAGAGGGGCATTCTGGGAGAGATCCAATTGGTGCAGGTCACGCCTGAGCCTGGATGCAAAAACTAAGATGCCTATTTTTGTGCCTTTAAAGGGGTTGTTCACCTTCAAGTTAACTTTTAGAGAGGGATATTCTGAGACAATTTGCAATTGATTTCCTTTTTTTTATTATTTGTGATTTTTGAGTTATTTCGCTTTTTATTCAGCAGCTCTCCGGTTTGCAATTTCAAATAAAAAGTAATAAAAAGTAGCAATATCAAGAAATGTGTAGCCTTACAGAGCATTTGTTTTTTTCGATTTGGGTCAGTATTTGAAAGCTGGAAAGATTTAGAAGAAGAAGGCAAATCATTCAAAAACTATAACAAATAAATAATGAAGGCTAATGGAAAAGGTGCTTAGAATTAGACATTCTATAACATACTGAAAGTTAATTTAAAGGTGAACTACCCCCTACTAACACTTTCTTCTAATGTAACAACAGCCACAGCAATTTGGCGCCACATGTACTAACCCTTAACAACCAATCAGATGTTTGCATTCAGGGAAGTGACTTGTAAATAATTTCTACAGGTAGGTTTGCAAGTTTTATTATATTAGCCTCTAAGTCAGCGATGCCCAACCAGTGGCTCTTGAGCAACATCGCCGACCCCTTGGCTGTTGCACCCAGTGGCCTCCAAGCAGGTGCTTATTTTTGAATTCCTAGCATAAAGGCAAGCTTTAGTTGCAGAAAAACCAGGTGTACTGCTAAACAGACCTTCCTATAAGCTGTCGGTGAGGCTGCAATGTGAGTAGAGTATCAGTGCTTTTGAAGTTGGAAGTATTTGAAGTAGGGATGCACCGAATCCAGGATTCGGTTCGGGATTCGGCCAGGATTCGGCCTTTTTCAGCAAGATTCGGATTCGGCCGAATCCTTCTGCCCAGCCGAACCAAATCCGAATCCTAATTTGCATATGCAAATTAGGGGCGGGGAGGGAAATTGCATGACTTTTTGTCAGAAAACAAGGAAGTAAAAAATGTTTTCCCCTTCCCACCCCTAATTGCATATGCAAATTAGGGTTCGGATTCGGTTCGGTATTCGGCCGAATCCTTCGTGAAGGATTCGGGGGTTCGGCCGAATCCAAAAAAGTGGATTCGGTGCATCCCTAATTTGAAGCTGTCCTGATTTCAGCAGGATGGGGGGATACAGACTTGCATGTCTGAGATTATGCAGGTTTCAGTATTGCCAGAGGAATTTTATAAACATTCAGATTCCAGTGGTTTTAGGTATTTTAGTTTATATGAAGCTGTCAGGGGAATCACTACAAAAATTATGTCTTACACTGACCTGTCCTGGCTCCAAAAATTCTTAAAAGGGCCCTGCAATCTAGAGTTTGTGCTTGGTTATAGGCCCAGCTATCTGGCCTGGTGTTCCTGGCTATTCTATTACAGCCAGAATGCTCGGGACCTGGGGTTTTCCAGGATAATGGATCTTTCCGTAATTTGGGTCTTCATGTCTTAGGTCTACTAGAAAATCATGTAAACATTAAACAAACCCAATAGTCTGGTTTTGCTTCCAATAAGGATTAATTATATCTTAGTTTTGATCAAGTACAAGCTTCTGTTTTATTATTACGGAGAAAAAGGAAATCATTTTTAAAAAATTTGGATTATTTGGATAAAATGGAGTCTATGGGAGACAGCCATTCCATAATTCGGAGCTTTCTGGATATCGGGTTTCCGGATAAGGGTTCCTATAGCTGTACTGATCTTCTGACGCTGTCTCATGGCCCATCTTCTGTATTTGTCTTGCTGGCTGCTATCTTAACCCTTTCTTGTTTACTGCTCCCAAACTCTGCCCGCTCCATGGCTTGCCTCTCGCCCTCCTGATTCTCTCCCACTTCTCTCAGTTCTATTTCTCTTCAGTCACTGAAGTGTTTGCAGTGAGCAGCAGGACACATGATTCTCCTACATTGAGCTCCAGTGAATAAACTTGATGACCAATAACTTGGCCAGACATATTGCTGACAATCAGAGATGTGGAAATGGTGGAATTTTCTGCACTTTTAGCACGAGAACGTGAGTTCAGGTCTTGTTGCGTGGCCATCATACTAAATGGCATTTGAAAGCTCTCTAGATAGACAGCAGTTGTGGCTTGTTGGTTTCATATTTTGTTTCAGAGCTTTCAAGTTTTAGGGAATAAAGTAATGCAGAATGTGAACCATTCAATGGTATTAAAGCATGTTTCTCTAAACAAAAGTGCATAGTTGCATTTGCGACTTCTGCTGCCCCTATGAAATTGTGCTGGGCTTTTAATTCCTTTAGATTTGGCAAATGTGTTATCTCACAAACCCTTGGTTTGATGCTCTTGTTGTCTATTTTGAGAGTTATATATAAGGTCTCAATGAGATGAGTAGTATTCAGCTCAATAGGTTCCAGCACTGATAGAACAGATTTACAGTGACACTGCACTTTTATATAAGTTGCTTGTAATAGGAGTAAACTCTTTCAGTGTGAAAGGAGCCTATGTAATGATGACAGATGGACTGGTACGGGGTTTTTGGTTTGATCATCTTGTCAGTCATCTTGGATTGACACCAGACACCTAGCTGCAAGGTACTTGCCTTGGCAGGTTGTTCTGTAGATACAGCTAGCTGGTAAGGTAGCCTTAGCTTAGTCTTATAACTTGGCTCAGAGGTGATTGTCAGTTTTGTTGGCTAGCAAGGGCAGCTGAAGCCCCTAGGAGGTGGGATAGTGAAGCACACTAGGACAGTCCAGAGCATGGGTTTACATTAGACCTAAGGCTTTTACATGCCAGAGAATAAAATTGTGAGCCTATATAAATTTGCAGGAGGACCCAAAGGACCCTAAGTACAAGTCATGCTGGAAAGAGTGCTATGGGGTATACTTTGAGCCCAAGAAGGAGACAGATATGACTCTGTAGAAGCATGTGGCAATTGTGGACCAACAGTGTTGGGAAGGCTGAACGATGTGTTCCACAACTTCAAAGAGATTCTACAATAAAAGTTAAGTACTGCAAAGTGTGTGCAACTCTTTCTGACAACGTTCAAGACCTTGACTTAAAGGAGAACTAAAGCTCAGTAGAGAATTAGACTTGAAATGTTACACCTTATTATTAGGCCTCTGTACCAACTTAAGGTCCCCACAGCTGTTTAGAAGGGAAGATCTGTGCCCCTGAAGATGCCCTCAGCTATGTAGCATCACCTTTATGACAGGTAAACCTCATTTTATTGCTTGATGGTTTCCGATGACCCCTAAGCTTAGCCCGGAGCACACTGAGCGTGCGCAGTGTCATTAACACTCTAAAGATGGCCTAACAAGATCCAAGATAGACAACTTTTAACGCCTGCTGAACCTCTAGATCGGTGAGTTCAATAAATTCAACACAGCATTTCTAGCCATAATCTTTTTAAGACTTTAATTCTCCCTCTCCTAAGGGGTGTTCCCTTCAAGGGTGGTCCGATTATAAATCCCATAGGAATTTCCTGGTTTCAGGGAATTGTGTTAAATGACATTTGGCCATCGTATTGTCAAAATGAAAGTACTGTAATATCTGTAAAGTAATATAAAGTACCCATTGATATATTAGGTCTGGTGTATCGCTGCCTGATGGTTAGCCCACAATGCAGTTTTCATTAGTAGCAATTCACTTTGATTAGCTTGCTGCTCCAAATGCCCCACTGGTTACTATTATTACAATGAGCTCCATTCTGAATGATGGCCAAGTAGGGTCACCATGTTTTTCCATGAGCATCTTTGACCTCCAGAGTTGTTTTTATCACCAAGTCCCATCAAATCCCCAACCAGGTGACAACACTTCAGTCCAGAGCCAAAACAGTTAATCCATCCCATGGACTGAATGGAAACAAGGAGCCAAAATCTCAGCTTGAAAAGGAAGAGATGGAGGGGAGAAGGCATTCTCAGAACATTCTCCTGGTGCTATAAATAAACACTCCCATTATCTGTGTACTCAGCATTTGGGAGAGCTGCGTGAGCAACTTGTACAACCAGCTTGAAAAGTCATGAAATTCAGACATGAAACATCACGCCCAGGCAATACACATGTAAAGTTTTCTCTGTTCTTTCTTATTATCATTGCATTCGGGTCTATATATTAGCAGGTATGACTCAGTAACTCCTGAAATGCCTTAAAGGAAAGGGAAAGCCCCAAGACAGTTTATTGCCAATAGAATAGCCACAATAGTGCAAACTAGAACGCTATATTTATGCTGCAGAATGCTTTAACATACCTGAGTAAACAGCTCTAGACACTGTCTCTGTTTGTTCAGGATAGAAGCTGCCATATATGCTTGGTGTGACATCACTTCCTGCCTGAGTCTCTCCCTGCTTACTAACAGCTCTGAGCTCAGATTACAGTAGGGATGGGAGGAGGGAGGGGGAGAGGAGCAAACTGAGCATGCTCAAGGCCGTGCCCTGGAGGTTTAAGCTGAAAACAGGAAGTCTGATACAGAAGCCCATGTGTACACAATAAAAGCAAAGAAATGTGGTGTTTCTTTTGACAGAGGACTCAGAGCAGCATTACTTTGAGGGTTTACTGGTGTATTTCTATAGACCTTTCTGATAAAGCTTACTTAATTTTAGCCTTTCCTTCTCCTTTAAAAAGAAGATAAGTTCAATAGGGAAATACAGAATACATACAACAATATTTGGATTTGGACGAATATTGAATTTGTCTCCAGACCTTTGCCTGAATCAAGAACTCAACGTGAGCAAAATCTTCCCAAACTTTATCAGAACTTTATCAGAACCCATTTTGAGCTGTCAGGTCATTTAATTTCAGACTTGGCTCGACGCACACTCAAAACATGACATAAGAAGGGTTGGTATAGATCCATTCCTATATTTTTCATGTCTTTGACAGAACTATTAACTATTACATTCTCTTTGTTTATCTAAAGAATGGTGAGGGGGTTATCTTATGGGTGTCAGTGGGATCCCTTCACTGGGAACCCATTATCTGAATATATCCTGGTAATCTTGTCTTGTCACTGCCTTGTTCCTGTTCCCTAGTATCCCTCCTTGCTCTGTTTTTGGACTTCCCAGGTTTGACCTCAGCCTAATATTTGACTTTGCACGAACTCTGCCCGTCCTGACCTTTTTGCCTATATCTCATTCTATTCTATCTGCCGCCTGCCCTCAAATTTCAACCTGATTCTGGACTTGTGTTTTTTGTTGCCTTATATTGCTCTGCAAAGGTCTGTGATTATTCTTTGTTAAATAAATACCTTTAAGTTACCCAGCACCTTAGCTCCTGTCTGTGAATCCTAACAGTCATCCTAACAGCCATAGGGGCAAATTCACTAAGATGCGAAGTTGCGCCAGGCGCAACTTCACCGCACTTCGCCACACTTCGCCAGGCGTATTTTCGCCAGCGCTCCGCAAATTCACTAAAATCCGAAGTTGCGCACAGGGGTAGTGTACGTTTTCGAAGTTGCGCTAGCGTTAATTCGCCAAGCGAAGCGAAGTTTTGCTAGCGATGGTTCATTTGCATACGGCGCGAAATTCAAATTTCAATGGAGGAACACGTATTTGCACTACAAATGCCTAAAATACCTTCAAATCAGCAAATATAAATGTTATTTTGCCCTACACATGTGCCCACTGTCTAGGTAAGTTGCCATGAGTCAGGAAATGTAGGGGGGAAGGAGGGGAGCCCCAAAAATTTTTTCGATCTTTTTCAGCCTATCACCCATCATGTAGAAAACACGCCAGCGTTTTTTGGGACTTAGAAAAAAATTTTACTTTTTTGGAAACAATCTCTATCTACTCTATTGCGCTTCGCCGGGTCTGAGGTGGCGAAGGAAGTCTAGCGTAAAAGGTAGCGTTCAGTACACTGCGCAAGTTAGTGAATTTGCGTAGTTACATCGCTAGCGAAAATTCGCCTGGCGTAAGTGTGCGAAGTAACACTAGCGAATTTACGCCAGCGTTCGTTAGTGAATTTGCGAAGTACCGAAAATGCCAAACGCTAGCGAATTGACGCTAGCGTTCGGCGCTTAGTGAATTTGCGCCATAGACTCCATTTTATCCAAATAATCCAAATTTTTAAAAATGATTTCCTTTTTCTCTGTAATAATAAAACAGTAGCTTGTACTTTACCCAAACTAAGTTATAATTAATCCTTATTGGAAGCAGAAGAAGCCTATCAGGTTTATTTAATGTCTACATGATTTTCTAGTAGACTTAAGGTATGAATATCCAAATTACAGAAAGATCTGTTATCCGGAAAGCACCAGGTCCTGAGCATTATGGATAACAAGTCCACTTCATGGACTTGATCCTGACGTGAATCCATATTGGTGGGAAAACTATCCTACTGAGTTTAAGCAGACTTAAGATCTGGAGATCCACATAAAATTTTTTAGGATCCCATACCTGGACCTGATTACTTGGCATGTACTTTGAGTATTTATCAGTAGAGGGCACTATTACTATATTTTTTGGAGTTGTCTGACTAATGTAATTTTTGTATGTGTATAGAAATTGAGAAAGGTTTGAATTTTCAGGAATCCTACAGGATTTTCTATATAGGTTGAATAACTTAGTGCTTATGTTATTTAGTGTTATACTTTTTCATGCACCCAAGCAGGCAGAATCAGCCTATTGGGTTTATTTAATGTTTACCTGATTTTCTAGTAGACTAAGGTAATGAAGATCCAAATTATGGAAAGATCTATTATCTGGAAAACCCCTGAGCATTCACAGCAATTTTCCACTCTCTGCCGCTGGCAAATAAATTCTCTGTTGAAAAATCTGCCGCGTCAAAAAAATTTGGGCGCGTGTCTGAATAGTCGTGCGCATAAATATTGTCGTGCGTCAAAATTATTTGGAAACCCATTGGCACAAATTCACTAAGCGCCGAAGCGCCAAACTCTAGCATTAATTCGCTAGCGTTTGGCATTTTTCGCTAGTGCGCTTCACTAACGAACGCTGGCGTAATTTCGCTAGTGTTACTTCGCACCCTTACGCCAGGCGAATTTTCGCTAGCGACGTAACTACGCAAATTCACTAACTTGCGTAGTGTACTGAACGCTACCTTTTACGCTAGACTTCCTTCGCCACCTCAGACCTGGCGAAGCGCAATAGAATGGATAGGGATTGTTTAAAAAAAAAGTCAAATTTTTTTCCCAAAAAACGCTGGCGTGTTTTCTACATGATGGGTGATAGGCTGAAAAAGATCGAAAATATTTTTGGGGCTCCCCTCCTTCCCCCCTACATTTCCTGACTCATGGCAACTTACCTAGACAGTGGGCACATGTGTAGGGCAAAATAAAATTTTTATTTGCTGATTTGAAGGTTTTCTAGGCATTTGTAGTGCTAATATGTGTTCCTCCATTGAAATTTGAATTTGGCGCTGTATGCAAATGAACCATTGATAGCGAAACTTCGCTTCGCTTGGTGAATTAACGCTAGCGCAACTTCGAAAACTTACGCTACCCCTGTGCGCAACTTCAGATTTTAGTGAATTTGCGGAGCGCTGGCGAAAATACGCCTGGCGAAGTGCGGCAAAGTTGCACCTGGCGCAACTTCGAATCTTAGTGAATTTGCCCCTAATTATCCAACAAAGCAAAGAGATCCCACTAATATGACGCGCTTTGTGCTGACATATTAGTGGTATCTATCAAGTTGCTTATACCAGTGAGTGATAAGAAAAGAACACGTATGTTGTTAGAATTCATGTATTCCATCCGGTATGGAAGCGCAGGAGATCTGTGCTCTAACGTTATCAGCACGAGGAACAAGCGAGCGACCTCGAAACCAGCCACGTGCTTGGGCTGCAAAAACACCAATGCTAAAAGATCAGCGAATATCCGGGAGAGTGGCGTGTTTTCTAATAAGAGCAGGGCTCTCGGACGCAAGCAATGAAATGCCAATTCCTGGCAAAAATATCATTTCAAGTAAATGAGCAAAATACTTAATGATCAAGGCTTCAGCGTATAAACTCTCCTCTGTCATTACTCTCTATGGGGAACAGGATTTTTTTTCCTCTCCGCATTCCCGTTACTGCAAAATAATAGTTATAATGAGGCTTTTGTTGGCAGTAGATAAAGCCGACATTTATCACAGGACGTGAGGGTTTTGCGATATTGCTGGTGATTTTGAGCTACTGATTCCTTGCACTTGAACGCAGTCTGCCTTCTCAGATACTTTAATCTCTTCAGGGGCTGCACGGAGCTGCCGAATCTCGACGCTGGGAGAGAATAAATATCGGCAATAATCGTAGCCTTATGTCTCTTCAGGAATAACAAAGAAAAACAAATGGTAGAGAAGATGTATTTACAATAGACGTACGGCGCTGCCAGGGCTTCAGCTGTTTATCTTAGTAATTACGCACGCGTCTAACGGGGGAAGATGACTTCATGACTTCAACAATTTAGTGGGTTGTGGAATCGATGGGAATGGCTTGTTCTTTTGGTGTAATGTACGGAAGATTAGACAGATTTTTGTCTGGAGTTATCATTGTACTCGCTTGTGTTACATCTAAAGGGAATTAAATGTCTAGGGCACGCAAATAAAATCCATAACTAGTCTGATCAAAAAAGCAAATATACAGGGCCGTGTGATTGGCTGCAAGTTCAAAAACTTTACAAGGCTTTATATACTGCATAGGACACTCTTTGGCAGTGTTGTATTGGAGACCATTGAGCCCAGTGAAGGACCCAACCTCCAGAGGCCCACCTCCACCCCCGCCACATCACTACAGTTGACCCCCTCTGCCTGCAGCTACTGATAACACCCACCAACACAAACCCATGCCTTGTCCACTAGGGCCCGGGGCCAACTGGATTTCTTCCAATTCCCTGGTGGGACAGTCCAATGCTGCTCTTCTGTTTGTGCAAGTTACATGGGAAGCGATGACCCTAACATGGAAACCTATTTGGCATACTTCCTAACATTAGTTCAGGGACACAATAAACCACAAACCATTCCAGCCAACCATGGCAAGTTAACCCCAAAAACAACCCCAATCTGCCTAACACTTTCTAACTTAGTCCCAACCATTGGGGGTCCACACTATGGGAATGTCCTGCAAAAAAAATATGCTTTAAGGCCCCTATACATGGGCCGGTAAAAGCTGCTGACAGACCGAGTTGGCAGCTTATCGGTCCGTGTGTGGGGCCATCTGATGGGCGCCCCTGATCGATATCTGGCTGAAAGTCAGCCGGATGCCGATCGGGCAGGGTAATACATCTAGTTGCGGCTGTTTGTTGGTGCGGTCCCACGATCCGACCGTCCGTATCGACTCCATTCTGATCCGATTGTTGGGCACTAGGGACCACGATCGTATCAGTCCGATATTGCCCACCTCAATGTGGGCATATCGGGGAGAGATCCGCTTTTTTGGCGAAAATGAGCAGATCTCCCTCTGTATGGCTACCTTAAGTTACAGTAAAGACTCCTACTGTTGAACCCTTGTGCTCTTGGAAAGGGGGAAGGGCTCTTAGGTTGGAACTGTGGTTAAAGTGAATTTGGCTTTCTTTTGGTCCTTCCTTATTTTTTATTACCCAACCCCACCACAGGGGAAACACATAGGGGCAAATTCACTAAGATGCGAAGTTGCGCCAGGCGCAACTTCGCCGCACTTTGCCACACTTCGCCAGGCGTATTTTCGCCAGCGCTCCGCAAATTCACTAAAATACGAAGTTGCGCACAGGGGTAGCGTAAGTTTTCGAAGTTGCGCTAGCGTTAATTAGCGAAGCCCTACACATGTGCCCACTGTCTAGGTAAGTTGCCATGAGTCAGGAAATGTAGGGGGGAAGGAGGGGAGCCCCAAAAATATTTTCAATCTTTTTCAGCCTATCACCCATCATGTAGAAAACACGCCAGCGTTTTTTGGGACTTAGAAAAAAAATTGACTTTTTTGGAAACAATCCCTATCTACTCTATTGCGCTTCGCCAGGTCTGAGGTGGCGAAGGAAGTCTAGCGTAAAAGGTAGCGTTCAGTACACTGCGCAAGTTAGTGAATTTGCGTAGTTACATCGCTAGCGAAAATTCGCGTTCGGCGCTTCGCGCTTCGCATCTTAGTGAATTTGCCCCCAGGATTTGATAGTCTTAAAGGAGTAGCTCACTGTTAAATTAACTTTTAGAATGATGACAACTGTGACAGTATGAAACCATGTTTACATAGAATACAAGAGGGCCTATAGATAATAGATAAAAATTATAGCCACAGAGCAACAAAGTGTTTTATACTGCTGGGGTCAGTGACCTCTGCCCATTTTAAAACCAGAAAGAGGCAGACGAGGTAGGTAAATAAAAAAAAAAAAAATATGGAAGACCAGTTGCAAAGTTACTAAGGATAGGACTTTTTTAAAACCCTAAATGTTGACTTAACAAAGGTATCTTTAGTTATCTTTAATATCCTGAGTTAGATATCATTTTACTTTACTTTAATCATTACTCCTTGAGTAGCCAACCTGTCAAGTTAGAGAAGTTCCTAATATCAGCCTTGTCTGTTACGTTAAACATCTGTATCCATGGCAGGAATTGACCTGGCTTGGTAGCTCATTGAATAAAGCAGAATAACACCTCCCATGACATCTCAATCCCTGCCTTGCACCAACAGGCTAATGTCCTGCCATCTGTGAGCTTGTGTCTGTCTGTATTAACTGGGACATGAGAAGATGAAGACAGATGTCAATATGTGAATTGCTACTGGCTATGTGCCAACTGCAGATGTTCCTAAACCTATTATAATTCTCTGTGCCATGCTTATCATCCCCTCTGTAGCATGGTAAATATCCAGTCTTAAGCCAGGATTTTGTCAGATGATTATCTGGAAGCAGATGCTAATTCAAATAAATATTTTTCAGTTTCTCGCAGTGGGGCTAATGGCAGTATTTAAAGGAAAACTAAACCCTAAAAATGAACCTGGCTGCAAATGGCATATTTTATATACTGAACGTATTGCTCCAGTCCAAAGTTTCAATAGCAGCAATGATCCAGGACTTCAAACTTATCACAGGGGGTCACCATCTTGGAAAGTGTCTGTGACACTCACATGCTCAGTGGGCTCTGATTGGCTGTTGAGAAGCTAAGCTTAGGGCTCGTCACTAATTATCCAACAGAAAATGAGGTTGGTCTGTAATATAAGATGGGCTGATTATTAAATTCTGATGCTAATTGCACTGGTTTCTGTGCTGCCACGTAGTAATTATCTGTATTAATTACTAATCAGCCTTATATTGTGACATTTCTATTCTATGTGTACTGTATATTGTAAGCTCAGTAAGTGACAGCAGCACAGAGCATGTGCAGTGAATCAGCAGAAAAGAAGATGGGGAGCTACTGGGGCATCTTTGGAGACACAGATTTTTACTGCTAAAGGGCTGTGGGTGCCTTGGGCCCAAAACATAATGTACAACATTTCTAGCTAATGCTTTAGTTACGCTAAAGTTCACTTTTAAGGACAGAACTATGATTTATCTACATTCTATTTTATTTACATCCCCCATCTCCACCCCAGAAAAGACCAAAAAATATATGACACTTAAGGTAGTGGCTTTTTAGCTAAACATTGCCACTCAACCGATATTATAGTAATATTACTTGCTACTGGTTAAAGAGTCTCTGAGCCTTCTAAAAAGCTCTGCCATTGTATAAGCAAGCCCTGCAAGGTAGACATGCCAAGCTTAATTATAGATTCATTACCACCCACCAATGAGAGTCCACCCTACAAGCATTGCCAGTTATCTGACAGAATTAAAGTTCTAGGTTGCTGTTATTACTCAGCAATGGCGGATATAGTGTTGTTTAGAGGTTTAGATATTCCAGCTATGATTTCAATGAACGAAGAACCAGGTACTGGATGTACCATAGCCAATCAGATTCTATCTGAAGTGTCTTCTTGCAGTTAGGGAGCCATCAGCCTTGGAGAATGAACATGTTTAGAGGATTGTGTGGCTTTTTTTCTACAGTGAGGATATTGCTGTGCATTATCAAGAATATGTAGATATTTGGGGTAGGTGAAACAGTTGGCTTTGCTGGAAATTGTCATTAAAGGACCAGTAACATCAAAAAATGAAATTGTTTTAAAGTAATAAAAATATAATGCAGTGTTGCCCTGCACTAGTAAAACTGCTGTGTTTGCTTCAGAAATACTACTATTGTTTATATAAATAAGCTGCTGTGTAGCCATGGGGGCAGCCATTCAAAGTAGAAAAGGCTCAAGTTACACAGCAGATTGTAGATAAGCTCTGTCTGTCTAATGGTGTTATCTGTTATCCATTATCTATCCTGTGCCATTTAGCCGTTTTTCAATTTCCGCCATTGCTACACAGCAGCTTATTTATATGAACTATAGTAGTGTTTCTGAAGAAACTGTTTTGACGCGCATCTTTTTTTTTTTGACGCACACTGCCATACAAGTCTATGGGCGTCATTTTTTCGGCGAAACGAGGCGAAAAAATTCGCCCATCCCTACAGGGCAACACTACATGATATTTTCATTACTTTAAAACATTTTCAGTTTTTGGTGTTACTGTTCCTTTAAAGCAGCTCAGATTTTATACTGAATATATACAGAATGTTATCATTTATTAGGTAGCATCATTAAAAAGTTTTTTGCCTATTCAACTAGTCACAAACTATGCATCAGTAAATTTAGAGCTAATGCTGGGGCAACCAGACCACCAGGGTTTTCAGCCTGGAGTAACTATGACTGGAGAGTGGCTTTTCACTAGATTTAGTTAGAACATGCCATGAGTCAAACTGTTGATCATGGGTTAGTCGGTATGTCCTGCATTTCTTGTCTTTTTCACTAGTTTGATGGGAACTAGATATCAATCTGTCTCAGTGGGGATCATTGACAGTGGACCTTATTGGTCCAAGAATGTGTTCTACAACTAATGGCTCTACATGGGATCCCCTTGTGATCAGACTGCGGGTTCTGTGGTTGGATTAGCCCAGTTTGGTCCATCATTAGGGGTGCCATAAAAGGCAAAGATCAGCTCATTTTGCAACCTGGTCGAAATGAGTGGTTCTTTTCTTAGTATGGTCAGCCTAAGCTTTAAATCAGTTGTGTGGCCTTCTGAGACTGAAGACCCAATGCCACCCTTTTTTTAACCTGTATTAAATTCTCTTGTACTGGAAAGGTGCAACGGTAAAGTTAATGCAGCTAAACTTTCAACATTAAAGCTAAATTTCTAGTTAAAAAAGAAAAGGAGAAATTTGGCCCCTACCGTTACCAGTGGCAACTACATATGGTAAAGTGACACCTGAAGCACGAGTCTCGCCTTTCCACATTAGATAATCAACCCTAAAAATTAAACTGCATAGTTATTTTATTCCAACTACCAACAGTTTTTTTTTAATACAGCGATGCGCAATATGTTGGCGCTATAAAAATACATGTTAATAATAAAAACAATGATTAAGAAAACTTTTCCTGGGTGACCTTCTTGCATAAAGTGCTACAGTCATGGTGAAATTATAAAAAATAGTTATCGAACATTACGGAGACATTGGAAACCATTTACCAGCAGAGGCCAGTAACAGCCTGTATAATGTTCAGACTAGGGCTCTGTGTTCCATGCTCTGAAGCATCGGAACTAATATATTATAACTGTATGTCTGTATGAGGGTTACTCCATATAAGTTTTAAAATGCTAAAAAGATAAGCACTGTAGTAAACAAATGGTAAAAATCTATTTTACAGCAATTTCAGTTTCTGTGGGAATATTCTATAATTCTCATTTATCTCTGAAAAATGATACAAGATGATGGAGGCTCATGGAGGCTGTAATGTTGTGTTGTATATGTCATTATAATAGTTACTTGGTACATAAGGATGAAAAAAACCACAGGTTCAACCTTTCTGTCCAAGTGAAACCTCCCTAACTGCTAGCTGTTCCAAAAGAAGGCAAAACAAAGAAATACATACATTCTGCCCCCCCAAACTAAAGGGCTAATGGAATATTTTCTTTTGTTTAGATGAGACTCACCTACATGAATCCAGCACCTACCATCACTGGTCCTCCACTGTCTATTCATGCAATAAACCAATTAATTACGGAAACCTTGGGGGCAGTGCTGATGCCAAGGATATGAGGACACATCCATTCAATTGGCAGGATTGTTTGAAACTCACTTCGTGTTTTTCATCATGGTTTCCTTTTACTCTGTATATCATTTATATTAAAGCACACAACTTCAACGCAACATGTCGGATGCGATACTCATCAAAAGAGTTTATCCATGTGCAATAAAGCATGGCAAAAGGTGTAAATGGTGCTGGATATATGAAGAAAGAAAAAGGTTAAGGTTTCCAGAAGTTCGTCCCTGTAGCCGTTTCTATCCCGCTCTACAAAAATTCAAATACTTGAAAAAAAAACCAAAAATTCAAATACTTAAAAATCGGTGAAACAGCGCTTCACAAGGAAGCTCAGGGAAAGACAAAGGAAGACAATGATAGGAATATAGTGTAGTAGATTATATCCAATTTGGCCACCTCTTTGTGTGGATAGTTAATTTTTTGTGAAACCCGCTCCAGCATTCACCATGGTTTCTAAGAGGTCACCATCAGGGCAAGGTAGGTACTCACAAACGTTTAGCTTATTTTGCACCTATCTGGGAATTCTGTTATCCTTACTATGCGAGATTCAATCCGGATATGCTATGAGAGAAGATTGCTGTGCCCTCCATCCCACTGCTCAAGCACACACAAGATAAGACAATTCATTTTCCACCTTTCATTGTCTCAAGACCAACTATGTTTTTCATTTGATGTCTCAGTATGCAGAGAAGCCAGATGTCTGTGCACATGTCCAACGTCTCTTGAGTACATTGCTAGCCAGGTGTCCAACATTCACTCCAAAGGGGATTGATATATAACCTCTTTAAACCCCTTTGGAAATATGCCAATGATAAGTAAAAAAAAACACAACTTTCTCCACTTCAGCTGGTTAGAGGATGCTTGGGATGGTAGCTAAAATGCCAAGTATACCTGTCTCTGCTGTGTATTAATCAGCAAGTTACCTATCTGTGATGATTCTATACGCTCATGGCAGCACTGGGCATTCTCTGTGAATATGTAATCCAGATGTAATAGGCATAGGGTGGTAGGGTATGTCCGCTGAGGGGTAATACAGCTAGCTTGGTGCTTAGTGACCATGAGTTTATCTGTCAAAAGGATGTTTAAGTTGCTGTCCACTGAAAAAGCACCACCTTTGTCATATCTGTGTCATTCATGAGATACTAAAGTAGCCACATTCTTGGAAGACTCCTGCTTGGGCATAAGGCTTTAACCACTTGACCTCCAGCCCTTGATTCTTATGGACCTTATTTATTGGCAGGTCAAAGTGCAGAAGCAGTAAGGGCTGCTAAATCAGTCCCATACACAGATTTAGAGAACATGACTGTCAGTTGCAAGGGAGCCCCACAGCACCTTGTATCTCTCCAGGGATTCTGGATTGCACTAGCTAAGCCATCACAAGGAGCAGGGTCACATACCAAGAGAGGCACAGTTTTTCTGGTGCTGTTTGAAAGATGTTGAAGTTCTATTTTTGCCTTATGTCTTTCCCTGGCTGTTGGCTGCATCAGAGTTTAAACATAGACAATTGTCTTCTGTGTAGAATGCTGTATTTTTGGTCACTTGTATCCTTCCTTTTGATCTCTCCAATATACCTAAAGTAATTTTTAGGTATGATTCCACTTTCAGCTGTGGGCTACGCAAGAACAGTGTGCTGTCAGATTGCCAGGAGAAAGTATTCAAGTATTATTGCACTCCTGGAGGGGATCTAATTGAAACAAGGAGATTGGATTATAACTATATCCATACACACAGTACTCATGCTTGAAACACCCAGACACTGCAGAGTTGGCCTAGAGATTGATGGCTTTGTGAAACCTAATCTAAACACCATTTAAAGTCAAAGTTTGGTTGGTACAGCTTTACTTTATAGACTATGTTAATGTAGTTGCTTCCCTGATAACATAGACACTTGTTGGGTAGTAGATACACCTATAAGTAGTATTCAGCAGCTGTCCAGCCCTAGAGTAACAGGCCCTCTCAGTTGTGCTCCTCTTTAAGGTGCTTCTATCACTAAGCCTTGAGTCTTGAGTCTCTGCACTGACAGTTGATGCCTAGGGTTCTAAACTCCACAGCTCTACTAACTGCCCTAATCCTATTATTTACTAATAGAGGGATTTACTGTATTTTATGAGCTAGCCCTTACACTCTCTAGTCATACAGTACCATGAAGTCTCCTTGCTTCTTGCCAACCCATCCAGTTGAGTAAGAAGAGACTGGAACCTGGCATTCCCTTCTTTTTATGAACTAGAAAATCTACCGGATACCCCTAACCATTATGAAATACCAGATTCCCCAGGGCATACCTAATTTTGGGATGGGGACTTCACCCTTGACACCCTCTTCCAACTCGATCTAGTAAGGGAAGGACAAATGCCTTCAACCCCTTACATAGGCAAATTTAAGCTTCCAACTCAGGTCCTTTAGACATATTCATCATTCATACCCATGTATGGGGCCCTCTGATTGGTCCACCCAACAGATATCTGGCCTAAAATCAGGCAGATGTGGATTGGGCAGGTTAGATTTGTCTGCCAGATCAAGAACCACATTAGCGCTCCTCACTCCAAAATGTCCCATTCCTGCCACTGTAATGCCATCATTTGACCCAAGGGACAACAATCAGATTAATCTTATATGAATCTTTAGATTAGTATAGAATATCTGAGCTCCACAATTTTTTTTTAAAGAAGACATTCTAAAGCAATGATTTATTAATGATCATTGCATTTTACCAAATTAAGAATTTATATTTTGCCCTGGAATGATTTATTCCAACATGAAAAATAATATTCTGGAACCAATCTGCTACTGCTTTATCTGCAACCCAATCGCAACCTGACAACTACCATTAAACAGAAAGTGCTGTTGCTGCAAACTGGAAATTACATCATCAGTGGGGACAAAAAAAATTGTTCAAAAGGAGTAAAAAATAAATAAAAGATAATAAAAGATATGAAATATAGGTGAGATCAGTAACCCAACCCGCAACCCACAGACCCATGACCTGCATCTCTACCAACCAAAAATCCTACCCGCCTCCTGCAGGGTACCGTTTTTTGGATGTCTCACATATAGGGGTTTATTTCTATGAGATTTTGAAAGGCATATTTATCAAAGGGTGAATTTTCACTTTCACCCATTGATAAATACTCTTTTAAAAATCTCATAGAAATGAATTGAGAGTGGCTGCAGCCATCTCTAACTTCACTTTTTTGTGGCAGATTTACTTACCGGCGAAAATTCGCCAGCGTCCGCATCACACCCATCGCAACAGTTCTCCAGACGAAAATTCTCTCAGACATCGCTAATTTACTAAAATGCGGAGTTTCGTCCTGGGTGCTGGAAGCTGGTGAATCTTCACTAGCGTTACTGCCGCAATGTGAGCAATTCAAAGTGAAGATACGCTAGGGTTAATTTCTGCCTAGCGCAAATTCGCTAGAGGTCTTGCACTCAGGTTAATTTGCATACAGTGGGAAATTTAAAGTTGAATGGAGGTCTTTATGTTATCTGTTGCAGCGAATATATTACATTTCCACTGTTAATTGCACATGTCCAGGGAACCTTAATAAAGACAATAGAGTTGGTATAATGCCCTACACATGAGCCCGCTGTATAGTTAATGTTCCATATGTTAGAAAATGTATGGGAGAAAACGGTTACCCAAAAAAAATAGTTTTAGCATTTTTGCAGCCTATCACTTTGAAAAAAGGAAAAGACGCCAGAGTTTTTTGAACTTTGATGCTTTTTCCACTCACATAATATGATGTAAGTAACAGTAGATTGAGGAAGATCTATCAGCTTCATTGAACTGTGCCTGGTCTGAGCTGGCGAAGGCAAATCTGGTGAAAGAGGTAATGTTCAGTAAAATCCGCATTTTAGTGAATTTGCGGAGTAACGTTGATTCTCCAGAGCGAATTGTCCCCTGGCAATAGAGTGCGAATGAGCGCCAGCGCCTATCTCTTTCGCTAGCGAATTGGTGCCTATGCCCATTAGTAAATTGCCGATGTTCCTGTGGGCGGTAACGCTGGCGAACTGTCGCCAGAGTTTGCCACTTCACCCTTTAGTAAATCTACCCCCATGATAAATCTACCCCATAATGTTCTTTGATACATGCCTGAATCTAATTTTATCATCATTGAGGATCAATCTACTATGACATCATGAATAGACTGACTCTCCAGGATATGGTTATGCAGGAATTTCACCTAATCGTGTCCCCTATAGCAACCAGTCTGATTTTTTTTTTGTCAGTATTCTGCACTAAAGTATTAAATATATGTTGAGTGGTGACTACAATTTACTGTTCTGAGAATATTTTCTCTGTATTTCTGCATAGGTCATTCTGTGTCCTTTCTTTCCTATCTCTGATCTAACGCACTATAATCACAGCAGCTGACCAAATCAATGCTGATTTTCGCCCACGTGCTCCTTTCCCTCAGATTAATGAGGTATGAAGCTGTTGTGATGCGAACAAGCATAGCATGAACTCAGAAGCTGACCCCAGGAAGGCGTTTTATTACAAAAACATTTTTTTTATATTGAGCTTCATTATCTTTGCACGGTACATAATTAGTGGAACTGAGTGTGTTATAATGCACATCAAACAGAGCCATTAATCAATATGCAGGATGTGTTCTATTAATAACATTTGGGGGCCGATTCACGAAGGGTCGAATTTCGAAGTTAAAAATACTTCGAAATTCGACCCTCGAATTGAAATCCTTCGACTTCGAATATCGAAGTCGAAGGATTTAGCGCAAATCCTGCGATCGAACGATCGAAGGATTTTTCGTTCGATCGAACGATTAAATCCTTCGAATCGAACGATTCGAAGGATTTTAATCAAACGATCGAAGGAAAATCCTTCGATCAAAAAAAGCTTAGCAAGCCTATGGGGACCTTCCCCATAGGCTAACATTGACTTCGGTAGGTTTTATCTGCCGAAGTAGGGGGTCGAAGTCTTTTTTAAAGGGCAAGTACTTCGACTATCGAATAGTCGAATAGTCGAACGATTTTTACTTTGAATCGTTCGAATCGAAGTCGAAGGTCGTAGTCGAAGGTCGAAGTAGCCCATTCGATGGTCGAAGTACCCAAAAAATACTTCGAAATTCGAAGTATTTTTCATTCGAACCCTTCACCCGAGCTGAGTGAATCGGCCCCCAAATGTGAAAAAGATGCAACTGAATCAGACTCAGATGTTAGAAATTAAGCTAAGTGGTACCTTCCTCACATATCCACAACAAACACAGCAAAATAACATTATTCGGCTCAACAGAGGACATTTATATTATTTTGCTGTAGATCTACCAGTGGATTTTGAGTGGTAGAGCCTTGACTTGATAATCTAACTAAAAATCTAACTAAAGGTATATTCCATAGGGTTAATGTAATAAAAGGTATAAAGTTCACTACAGACATAGTCACCTATAGCAACCAATTAGCAGGTAGTATCTATTGGTTGCTATGAGTTACTGCATCCTATGTCTTGTTGGCCCATCTTTTGAGTGTCAGTGGCACTGCACATGCTCAGTGTGCTCTGGGCTGCTGTTGAAAAGCTAAGATTGTAAGAAATCCTCAAAACAAATGCATAACTGAGATTAGATCTGGCATAGAAGCTGAAGCTTTAGGGATGAATATTAATCAATTGTGATATAGAATTCACTACTTTCTGAACTGTCGAGTAACATGAAAATCAACAGAGTACCTTGAATCATGAATATTATTTTATATAAAGTATATATAGTATATTGTGACTGAAATAATTGACAGAAGCCCAAAACCTGTGCTGGGAATTAGTAGAAAAGAACTGGGAGGGCATCTTTGGAGGCAAAGATCTTTACTGCTAAATACCTGATACAGAAGCCCAAACTATAAGGAGTGGTAGCATTTCTAGCCTTATTTCTACTGTATAAAGGTATTTCATGAAACTAGGTTGTCATGGGGTGAAAATGCTGAGGTGGTGACGCCTATTGAACTGTAAATAAAATACACAAGTTATAGGATGCACTGTCACTTCAGTGACCAAGAAACGATGCTCAGGCCAGGACATGATGAAACAAAGTCCTTTAATAAAGAGGGCCGAGCTCTTATTGGCTGACTCTAAACACCCAATAAGGTTTCTGGTATATTGAAGACATTTTAAGGGAAGGCAGGGGATAATTTACCAGGAGCTTCTGACTGCCTTCTTGGCCCATTGGTTAGGTACAATGAGCTCGTAAGAAGGAGGTTCTTGGTTCCAATTTCAGCTTGGCCTTCTTGGTCTTTATACAGATACATGCATCTGACAGCCCTGGTCTAGGCCAGAAACACTCTGTACAGAGGAATCTGAAGAAAGCTACTTATATGGATCTGACACAAGGTTTGCCCATGGGAGCAATTATACTTTTTATTGATGAATTTAGTGCATGCTGGACTGCATTCAGCTTTTTGCAATTTAACGATGCATAATAAAAATGTGCAAAACTGTACTAGACTTTTGCTCTTTTCATGCAGAGCTGCTTTGCTAAACGAGCCCTTGGTTGAGTTACCTTCGTTCTTTGCCATGAGCACACCGGTCAAGTTTAATTGGCCTTCAATTTATTTCTAAGGATTTTCAGCTGATTTTGAAGCATGACTCTTTTGCTACTCTCTCATGTGGCACATTCCATAAAGGTCCTTTGATTAACTGGCTAATGCTAGGTCCAACTGCCCAAGTGCTAGTAAGATAGTTCTCAGAGTGCTAATCCCTGGACAATGAGAAAGGGACGTTGGTTTATGATGGGCAAAACATCCTGACCCTTGCACTTCTTTTCAGTCTCAGACTGGGACACTGAAAAAAAAACCTTAGACAGGGGTCCACTCTCAGTACTTTTATTCTTCCTCTCCTCACTCAGCCTCTATTCTCTTGGTCTCTTTTCTTTACATAATATAATCTATTATTCCATCTATTTAGCCTCTTTGTTCTCATAGAAATAGGGAATGACCATGAAATAGGCCAAATGTTTAGCAGCATGAGGGCCTCCTGACACCTGGGCCCACCGGGAGTTTTCCCGGTATCTCGGTGGGCCAATCCGACACTGCTTCTTTTGCGAAAATTAAAACCTCATGCCCTCTCCTGTTATTATCTGAAATATTGTTCTTTCTCCTTTATTTCTCTTCTCCTTCAATTGTCTGAACCATCTGCACATAAAACCAAGCATAAAGGAGCATCTGACCTGAGGAAGTTGCCATCTTTCAGGCTGTAATCAGCAGTGAACATGCTCTTTTATGATCAGCCTAAAATGGATTAATGTAAGTAAGAAGACATTCTCGGATGTTCTGGCTCTAGTAATATAGACATTAATAGGATAAGAATTATTTCAAAGCAGTCACAGGTGGATCAAATTGTCTTTTGTATAGAAAAAATTCTTAAAGGGATACTACAGACTCTTGAGTTACATCTATTCAGTTACATCTATGAGTTACATCTATTCAGTTCAATGGCTGCACAGAATCAGTTTGAAATAAAGTATTGCTGGGTGTGTGATTAGAAAAAGAGGAGATGAGCCAGAGAAGAGCGCAATAATGGATGCCAAGTTTCTGAAGGTTATGTAAAAGGATTGCTCACCGGCATCAGATGCCACTGAAAGGTCAAGGAATTTGGGGGAGAGAATACAGTTCTTTGTGCCTTACAGAACTTATGCCATTGTCTATTACTGTCTCAGCACATTTAGCTAAATGGAAATAAGATTTTGAAGCCAAGGTGAGAATTGCTGTTCTGAATGTGTAGCACATGAAACCGATCCATTAAAGAATTATAGTAGAAAACCAGTCTGTATGGGAACCCGTTGGTCCAGTGAACCCTAGGTGCATTATGTAAGCAGGCTACTTTTTAGTAGTACAGGTATGGGACCTGTTATCCAGAATGCTCAGGACCTGGGGTTTTCTGGATAACAGATCTTTCCGTAATTTGGGTCTTCATGCCTTAAGTCTACTAGAAATTAATTTAAACATTAAATGAACCCCATAGGCTGATTTTGCTTCCAATAAGGATTAATTATATCTTAGTTGGGATCAAGTACAAGTTACTTTTTTATTATTACAGAGAAAAAGGAAATCATTTTTAAAAATTTGGATAAAATGGAGTCTATGGGAGACAGCCATTCCGTAATTTGGAGCTTTCTGGATATCGGGTTTCTGGAAAAGGGATCCTATACCTGTACTTATTTAGTACTAAATCCCTGGAATCAATCAAATCAGTTCTATTAAAAGTACTTGCTAATTGATCATTTCTATCAGAGTTCAGTGAAAAAAATTCAAATGACTATGGATTCTGCAATTTTCACCATATGAGCTAAAAGTCTCCCTATCATTTTATTATTCTACTTCCCTGACATACCATAACCAATTTACCTTTGTGAGCCAAAGAGATAAGAAAAGTTGCCAAGATAAAATTGTCGCCAAGCCAAAATTGACGCAGAGACAAAAAAGTCGCCATAAGAAAAAAGGCCATTGACTTTAATGCACGTGGACAAAAAAGTGGGTGAGACAAAAAAAGTCGCCAAGACAAAAAAGTCGCTGAGATAAAAAAGTTGCAAAAACAAAAAAAGTTGCAGAGACAAAAAGTCGGCACATGAAAAACACCCATTAACGTTAACATATTTGGGGCAGATTCACTAAGCTCCGAATTTGCACTAGCATCCACTTCGCTCACATCGCAACCCTTCGCCAGGTGTAAATTCGCCCAGACGACGCTATTTCACTAACATGCGAATCTACGTCCAGGGCAACGAATGCTGGCGAAGTAGTGCTAGCGTTACTTCGGCAAGCAAAGTTGTGCTTGCGTTGGCTAATTTGCATACGGCGGGAAATTAAAGTTGAATGGACGTATATGTTGCAGCAAATACATTACACTACACAAGCCCAGGAAACCTTAATAAAATAAAATAAAGTTGTTATATTGACCTACACATGAGCCCAGTGTATAGTTTATGTGCCATATGTTAGGAAATGTAGGGGGGAACCCGGGTACCCAAAACACTTTTGCAGCCTATCACCCTGAAAAAGTGAAAAGACGCCGGCGTTTTTTTTTTTCAACAAAAAAATTGACGGATTGCGAATTGTGAAACAGGACAGATTAGCTCATCACCAGAAAGCACCAATAAACTCATATTATTAATAGAGGTATTTGAATAATTTTAATTTAACTATGACATATAGGCAATAACTATGCTTTAAAATTATGCTGTCTCTTCAAACACATCTTCATTTGTTCATTTCAACATTTGATTTTGGTTAAATAATCAGATATAGTAGATACTGGTGTTTCAGTTATTCAGCAGTTCTTCCAAGACTTTCCAGAACATTTAATGTTTTCAACAAATATCTCTCCCTAACTCACCTTCAAGTAGAGACAGCGGGTATATAGGAGAGCTTTTCTGGCTATTGTCTTCACTTCAGTCCGTATTGATATGGGATCTGTTTTCCAGAAACCCTTTATCCAGAAACCTCTGAATTATTGAAAACTGTCTCCCATAGATTCCATTTTATCCAATTAGTCCAGATTTTTAAAAAGAATTTCTTATTCTCAGTGCACTTTCCACAAGAAAAACATGGAAAAAAAACCAGCTAATAAAGTAGCAATAAAGCAGTACCTTTTACTTGATCCAAACTAAGATTTAATTGATCTTTATAGGAAGCAAAACCAGCCTCTTGGGTTTATTTAATGTTTACATGATTTTATGTTAGGCCTAAGGTATGAAGATCTGAATTATGGAAAGATCCATTATCCGGAAAACCCCAGGTCCTGAGCATTCAGGATAACAGATCCTATACCTCTTTTAATTGGCCTTTAGGTTGACCCCCCCCAGCCCTATTCCAAGCAGCCAAAGGGAAGGGGGATTGTCTCACAGTTTGGAAACCCCTGATCTAGACAAACATAAGTTGCTTACCCCTGATTTAGACAGATTTTTAAGTCAAAGCACATCTCAATTTTTCTGGCTCAAAAAGGAAGTAGCTATTGACGAAATTGCACTATTTATGCAGAGAGTCAGACAGACAGGAGCACTTATTATAAACGTTAAGAAATAAATGAGTAAATAAGGTTGGAGTTGGGTGCTGACCATGGTGCTGATAGGAATATATCTGCTTTTCAGGACCATGGACAGCAGACATGTCTCAGTGTAAGTCAGTGAGTGCCTCTTCTCAAAGATCTGCTTTTGTAGCAAGGTTGCTATATGAGTGCTTCTTTGCCCTGATTTGGAAGCCAGTCTAGCTGATCCAACTGTTTGGCCCCCAGGTCAATAATCAGATATATTGCAGACTAGTGTAGATGCTTCAGGCATCTGAAATAGAAATCTGGCCAATCTTCAGCCAGATATGGGTGAAACAAGCTAACATGCCCTATACATGGGTTGATTAGCTGCCTACTCTGTCTGGAGGAACCATGTTGGCATGTGTATGGACAGCTTAAGTGCAGACAGTTTACATTTAAGCCCTGAGCTGCACCCAGTGCCGCTTTCCCATAGGACTCTTCCATTTCATTAAATTGGCAAGCCTATGTCAGGTTTGTGTGTGTAAGGGAAGGATGGGTCCCATCCTCCCAACCCCTCCCTGCCTCCCAGCAGGGAGGAAAAGCCAGGCACGGTCCGGCCAGAGAATCTGCTTTGATCCTCCAAGCCGGCCGCACGCGGGGTGACGTCATAGCACTGCGCCGGCCCACGTGTTAGAGCGGTGCGTGCCGGAGGAGGGACGTGTGTGCATGCTGCTGGGCGGACTGAGCAGGGTTTAAAAGGGCCGGCGCAGCTGCACTCGCTCTCTTCTTCTTTTGTGGAGCGCCCACCCGGAGGACATCACCCCCCTGGACAACGAGCATTTAACCCTGGCTGAGTATATCAAACCCCTACTATCCCACCAACGAATCCCATTAACCCCTACTGCTCAAACCCCTACTATCCCACCAACGAATCCCATTAACCCCTACTGCTCAAACCCCTACTATCCCACCAACGAATCCCATTAACCCCTACTGCTCAAACCCCTACTATCCCACCAACGAATCCCATTAACCCCTACTGCTCAAACCCCTACTATCCCACAAACGATCCCACCAACGAACGATCAAACTATTTGCGCTAAAATCCTTCGACTTCGATATTCGAAGTCGAAGGATTTTAATTCCCAGTCGAATATCGAGAAAGCCCCAAGTCTGGAGCATTCCGGATCACAGGTCTCAAACCTGTATTGCCATTGGCATTTTTCTTGTGTTTTTTTTTTTTCATGGAAACAAAATACATGTGAAAGTCTGTATAATTTTTAGCTAGTGGCACCACAATACAGATGTCCAGCGTTTGCTCATCCCTAATGCTCAGTTCCTGCAGCATCTTGATTGCTTGCGGGCCCCAACTCTGAATATTTTCTCATTAGGGCCCCCTGAAGAACTGTATCATTCTGTTACTATGACTGGCAATTCAGTCTTATTATTTCCAAAAAGATGGCTCAGTCATGCCTGTTTAGAAATGAAACACTGGGATTATTGATTCATGAATTAGCAGACCTTCCATAAAGATTAAAAGATAATTAACATAATCATATAAGTGAAACAAATTGAGATAACCCGGCCTAATTACTTCCATAATGAAAGATGTGACCGGCCTGGCAGTAATCACTGTATCTCTACAGCTCGGGTACATTTCTCATGAGAAATCTTTGCGATCATTTCATACAAATGAAGTACTTTCTGTAAATTATATTTTTTTGTAATCTACCTCTTTGTAGGTGGGAATCCTGAAATTTCATAATTCATTTGCGGTATTTGATTTTATAATTAATGAAAGCTCTTTATTGCTCGCTACTTGATATTATGGCTTTACAACAGCATGTATTTTTATGGAGGATCATGACAATAATGATTAGTTTAGAAGAATTAACAGCAATTGAATAGTTTGATGTAATTTGGTTTCTAAAGTCCATATTCATAGCGTTTAACTAAAACTGCCCATTTCTGCTAAGTGTTATCTTGCTAGTGTAGCCTCCTTTCCTGGGTTCACCAGCAGAATTTCCCTGTAATACCAATTGGGTTCGGTAAAACCCCCTGCTGAATGCTCTATACAATATGAAGAACTGGATTCATGAACCTTGAAATGTATGATATTCTTTAGACCAAAATGTGCAAAAAAATAGCAACGTAGGAAAAAACACCGATTTTTTTTAATGCAATCTTGAAAATAATATAATAAATGAGCCCCTTTTTTTCAATTACATTTATTTTGACATCACCCCAAACTAGGGATGCACCGAATCCACTATTTGGGATTCGGCCGAATCCCCGAATCCTTGGTGAAAGATTTGGCCAAATACCGAACCGAATCCGAATCCTAATTTGCATATGCAAATTAGGTATAGGAAAGGCAAAAGTGGAAAAAAATCTTCTTTCGTGACGAAAACTCATGTTATTTCCCTACATGCCCCTAATTAACATATGCAAATTAGGATTCGGATTCGGTTCAGCTAGAAACAAGGATTCGGCCGAATCCGAATCCTGCTGAAAGGATAAAGGTCCAAATGTGGACTGAAACATTGGTATGCACAGTGTAATAAATGATTGTTGATCAGTAACATTGGAGTGCTTATCTTCTTCATCGCTATATATATATATATATATATATATATATATATATATATATATATATATATAAAAGTTCAGAAAGTACCTGCACTCAATCCCTTCTGGTTTGCGGTGGGTGCTGGGTCAAGTTTATGATATACAATCTTCAAAAATGGACCCGCACTCCAAATGATTCAATCAAAGGGAAATCTATTAGAACATCACTCACGTGTCCAACGTTTCGGCCCACATTAGGGCCTTTATCAAGGATAAAGGATCCTTGATAAAGGCCCTAATGTGGGCCGAAACGTTGGACACGTGAGTAATAAATTTCACTTTGATTGAATCGTTTGGAGTGCGGATCCATTTTTGAAGATTAGACTTGAGGCTGAATCAGTCAACATCAATGAGAAAAATGCCCTCCACTTATAATAAAACAGGGATTGTTTGTCCATACCGTATATTGCAATATATTTAAGATGGCCAACTTCTTCAAAGTCATCCCTGTTGTGACCAATCCTAAATTCATCCGGTCCATTAAGAATTCTACTGCTTCAGTATACATTTTTCTTAGGGATTAAGCTTTTGTCTTTGTATGAATTTTGTGGTCACAGCCTCATTGCACCCCAACTTAAAGTTTTAAAATTCAGTGGTGAGTGCCACTTTGCTTTTTTTTTTTTTTGCTATAGTTTATACAAGAGCAGTGGCCAGCTCCATGTTGTTTCTTCCAGCCATACTCCTAGTGGTGGACAATGAAAACCATTTGGCAGTCTTAGGGGCCGATTCACGAAGGGTCGAATTTCGAGGGTTAATTAACCCTCGATATTCGACTAGGAACTAAAATCGTTCGACTTCGAATATCGAAGTCGAACGATTTTGCGCAAATCCTGTGATCGATCGATCGAAGAATTTTTCATTCGATCGAACGATTAAATCCTTCGAATCTAACGATTCGAAGGATTTTAATCCAACGATCGAAGGAAAATCCTTTGATCAAAAAATCCCAGGCAAGCCTATGGGGACCTTCCCCATAGGCTAACATTGACTTCGGTAGCTTTTAGCTGCCGAAGTAGGGGGTCGAAGTTTTTCTTAAAGGGACAGTACTTCGACTATCGAATAGTCGAACGATTTTTAGTTCGAATCCTTCGATTCAAAGTCGTAGTCGTAGTCAAAGGTCGAAGTAGCCCATTCGATGGTCGAAGTAGCCCAAAAAAAACTTCGAAATTCGAAGTTTTTTTCATTCAAACCCTTCACTCGAATTTAGTGAATCGGCCCCTTAATCTTGAAAGCAAGCAAGTTGCAGGTAAAACTTAGAGAAAAATGTATAATAAAGCAGCAGAATTATTAATGACTTTGACACACTATATATATATATATATATATATATATATATATATATATATATATATATATATATATATATATATATATATATATACTATACTATACATAAAACTGAGGGCGCTGCCTCCTTACCAAAAACTCACTTCTGTGCAGCACGTATGACTGTCCCCCCACAGACTGTGGCAAAATTAAAGTTATAGGAAACACGGAGCAGCAAGAAGAAACAATAAAAAATAGAATTTCACCTTTGATTATCCATGTTATGATCCAAATAATCCATGGGTAGATAAACCCACCAAAAAAGCTTTTTGGTGGATTTATCTACCCATGGGTTAGATGGATTGTGTGATTGCTTCTGAAGAAATGGCGAACCTTTACTTATTTATTGCTTATTTTTGGTGCTTCGTATTTCCTATATCTTCATCATGACTCTGATGTAGTTGGCCCGCTTAAATATATTGAAATATATGGACAAACAATTGCTGTTTTGTTTAAAGGGGGTTAATTAACCCTCGATATTCGACCATCGAAGTAAAATCCTTCGACTTCGAATATTGGAGTCAAAGGATTTACTGCAAATACTTTGATCGAACGATCAAAGGAAAAATCGTTTGATTTTAATCCATCGATCAAAGGATTTTCCTTCTATCAAAAAAAAGCTTAGAAAACTTATAGGGAAGGTCCCCATAGGCTAACATTGAAGCTCGGTAGGTTTAAAGTGCCGAAGTAGGTAGTCAAAGTTTTTTTTAAAGAGACAGTACTTCGACTATCGAATAGTTGAACGATTTTTAGTTCGTATCGTTCGATTCTAAGTCGTAGTCGAAGGTCGAAGTAGCCTATTCGATGGTCGAAGTAGCCAAAAAAAACCTTTGAAATTCGAAGTTTTTTTACTTTGAATCCTTCACTCCCGCTTAGTAAATGTGCCCAAAGTTATGAGGTGTATCAGGTTGAAAGTACAGGACTCCATGGCATCTTGCATCCCCTGTCGCTGCTGGTTTTTGCAAATTCTAAATGACAGGCAATCTAGAGGTGTACCATGGGACACCACGGGTCAAGGTGCCTATTTCATTGTGGCAAAATGCAAAAAAAAATGGTGCTTTGTGCCTTTTTATTTGCACTTTTCCTGCATTTTTTATAAATGAGCCTCAGTAACTGCACATATGTTATTCATGTATTTCATACATAGAAGGAATGACTTGCTGGGTCCGTCTCCAATGCTTTCTGGAAACTGCTGTATGTCTAATAGAATAGTTTTGTCATATAATGAAGATAAGTACAAAACCTTCCAGCCTTAGTTTCAACCCTGAATTGGAACCAAGACTGTCTGGCTTTTTTTTTTTGAATGGCTTAAAATGTTTACAAAGGACACTGTTGCTATCACTAGCATTAAAGAAAATAGTATAATTACATTTATAGTGGCTCTGAAACAGGGAAGTTAATGCTTTATGATGTGCCATGTGTCTCTGGAAGGGCTCGGAACCATTTGAAGAGCAGTACATAGTTGAGTAGTTAAAAAGATTACATATTACAAGCTGCTCTACTCTCAGAGGGCAGTTTACAGAGGAATGCACCACTGGCTGCGTATATTCTGTTCCAATTATATAACAACTTGGCTGGCAATTTCTGCTTAGGTGTTCAACTTCAAAAAGAAATATATCAGTAAATTTCACGGTAACTGGCAGATCTCGGTGATGAAAAGCCCTACTGTTAAATTATGTATGTTGCCATATGAAAATGCAATTTAATCAGCGAAGGATTAGGCCCCTCGGATGTTCTTTACAGGATGTAGTTACATTGCTGTGATTTGGTAATTTAAGTGACGACTGCCTTGTGAATATATAGGAGGAAAGATGAGGAACTGTGACTGATTCAAATGAACATTGATAAGCAGATGGCACTTCTACTAACCCAGCAAAACATCCAAGATTAGATGCTATTCGTCAGCTGTTTTAGAATGTTTGTTCAACATCATGACCTTGCGGAAAATGGCCTACGATAAGGAAACAAGCCTTACAATCCAAAAATCCAAAAAAAAACTCACTCATTGGTCTACTAATCCAGGAACTAAATCACTCAGCCATTAATAAAATCTTTTACAAAAATGGTGGTGTTATTACCACATTTTGGTTTTGTAATCAAGCACGGGCTAATACATAGTGGTGGATGAATAAATTCGCCAGGCTCTAATTCATAATGAATTTCCGTGTTTCCCCTTTGGCGAAATTGCCCCAAAAAACTGCCAGTGAAAAATCCACCACTATGAAAAAATTTGGGCGTGCATAAACTTTGTCAAAATTATTTGAACGCCCATTAACTTGAATACATTTGGCCAAAATAGAATTTTGATGCTCATTGACTTCCATACATTTCTCAATTTTTTTGGCGAAGCAAAATGCGACAAATTTGCCCATTACTACTAGTACACACATGCTATGTCTGGCAGTGTTTACTTTTTGGAATATTTTTCAGTGATATCACTACAGTGGCCAACCTAAAAAGTTGTCACAGTGACAGATTTATTTTCTTCAAATTTTGTAGTAAAAATGGGAATGTCTCACGTAAATGAACTGGTTTTCTTAACTCTAAATTCAAGTTTAACCAATTAAAACACAGTGATGCTGGACTTATAAAACCTCATTGAGTGTAATGGATAAGTTATAAAACCTGTCCAAGGTATTGGCTTTACTTGATCATGTCCACACAGGTTTTACCCTTTAAAAACTTTATGGCATCTGCGTAGTCTTGTTAGCAGTAAGGGCCAGCTGTTGGTGTGGTCTGTGGTCTAGGTTCCAGGCTGACCAGCAGGACATTCATCATAAATTAAATTGCTCTATAGAAATAAGAGCCGCAAATAAGTGGTAGTCCCAGTTCCAATGAACCACATGTCAAAAAAACATATTGCTCGAAAGCTTCAAGACAATGTAGTGTATGTTAGGAAAAACCAGGAAAATAAAAATAAGAGAATAAAAATTGATTGTCATTCAAGTGGCTGATGAATGATCTAGAAGAAGAAGCTGGTTGGGTGAAGTGCATCAATGGTGATGTCAGGATGCATTGAAATAGAGAAATTTGGGTGCCTTCTCAGAGCATGCTCAATTTTCATTAGTGGACACTGAAAAAAGTTTCGGAGATATCACAACTGTTTGTGATATGTGTAAACTGTCAGGATTTGTTCATGAATGTAATATATTTCATTTATTGAAGGTTTTAAAGATGCATTTGCAAATGCTACTCTTTATTATCCCTTAAGGGTAAAGAGAGTCACTGCATTATTCCAAATCTACACAGAGGGGTATATCTATCAATTGAAAAAAAAAATTGAAATTTGAATTCAAAAAGACCAACCGAAATTGAGTAGAAAATTTTTTTGGTCGAATAGGTCCGTTTTCGATTGAATAGGTCCGTATTCGCCTGAATTCAAATTGAAGGAATAGAGCACTTGATCGAAGTTTTTCCTCAAAAAAAAATTCGACACATGGGTTCTAGGAGGTCCCCCATAGGCTAAAACAGCAATTTGCCAGGTTTTAGGTGGTGAATGGTCGAAGTCAATTTTATAAAGAGACAGTACATGATAAATTTCGATATTCAAATTTTTTTAAATTTTTTTCAAATTTGAATCAAATTTGGACTATTCCCTAGTCGAATTACGCAAAAATAGCTCGAAATTCAAATTTTTTGCATTCAAAAATTCACCTCTACCTTTGATAAATCTGCCGAAGAGTGTTGTGATAAGCCCTTCAATGTTTAATAAGCCTGTGAATACGTTGGAACACCAAAGCATGGAGATTACTAAATAGGTCATCATACTTGTCCTACCTATTCCTTTCTGGTCATCAAGTAATAATTTGATTTGAATGTGTGACACGTTAAGAGTGACTTTTTATGGCATTTCTTTATACATTTTGGGTCCTATAGAATTATATTTGGATCAGACATGAGTGTGAGTGTGTGAGACAAGGGTGTGTTTATTATCATGATCTCTACACTATATTATTAGTTTTATTCTCTTGTTTTTCCCAACATGCTTTGTCTTGGAGCTTTCCAGTAACACATCTGTTGAATTTGAATTGTTCATAAGTTCAAACTCACGTTTATGGGTATGGCTCTAAAAAAAAAAACCTTTAATAGTTTTTGTATATTCTGGTAGGGTGCCTGCTGCCATTAGATAGATAATGGTAAGCATGATGGCTTTGTATGTTCTCCCCATGTCTGCATGAATTTATTCTGGGTAAATTTGTATTTTCTCCCCATGTCTGCATGAATTTATTATGTGTGTTCCTGTTTCCTTCCACATTCTAAAAACATATAGTCAGGCTAATAAAACTGATCCTAGTGTGTGAAAGACATAGATACCTTAGATCAGTGATCTCAAACCAGTAGCTCGTGAGCAATATCTTGCTCTCCGAACCCTTTGATGTTGCTCTCAGTGTCCTCAAAGTAGGTGCTTATTTTTGAATTCCTGGCTTGGAAGCAAGTTTTAATTGCATAAAAACTAAGTATAGTACCAAGTAAAGCCTCTTGTAGGCTGCCAGTCCACATAGGGTCTGCCAATCAAAGCCCCTATTTGGCACCCAAGGGACTTTTTCATGCTTGTGTTGCTTCCCAACTCTTTTTACATTTGAATGTGGCTCACGGGTAAAAAAGGTTGGAGACCCCTGCCGTCGATTATAAGCTCCACTGGGGCAGGGATTGATGCAAATGATATATAAACCATTGCATAAATGTGTCAGTGCTGAATAAAAAACAGATTATAATATTTGCTCAAAATTAGCTATGTATTTTTTCCCAACAAGACAATATTTGGTTCTTGAGCGCTGATCCACATTGGAGGAACTGTAATTTCCTGGCCATGTGCTTCTGCTGCTGGCTGGAGAATAACTGTGTATAGAGGAAACTGCTGCACAGATCTGGAATTCACTTTCAACTCCGCTGTATCATCCATATTTAACAGAACTGAAGGTTGCTTATCCTCTAAAATAAATATTATGTTGATAATACAAAAGGAATGGACAACAGCTACAAATTCAGTTCCAGCCATGAGGGTTTCTCTGCTCTGTTAACTCATTTCATTTTATTTCAAACTGGTTGAGTGGGAGCAATTTTCTTTTTGTGCTGCTCAATTAACGAGCCCTCGGAGCTAAAGTATGTACGTCCTGCAGTGCAACTCAATGGACTCGCTAAAGGAGGAAAAGATCAAGAAACGGTTCTATAAACGGCAGTGGAGGGGTTGAGAGAAGTGATGGTCAGGAAAATTATTTGCTGCACAAATGTCAGCAATGTGTTGAAACATTCATAGATTTGTGGGAGATCCTTTATCATGAACTTTATTTGTAGCAAGGGACTGGAGGTGTCCTTGGCCATATTGCATAATCATTTACTCCCTCCTCTGAAATACTAGATGTAAATCATATGTCTTATAAATATATTGAAAGAAAGTATCAGTTTGTCCTCCCATATGGCTCCTATAACTCCTGCCCCCCCCCCGCACTATAATGGTCCACATTGTCTCTAGTTACCCCCCCCTTTGCAGGGACAACTCCCAACAAAAAATAGAGAGAAAGGTCTGAAGTATAAATTCTCCCCTCTATGTAGCTACTTCTTCAGGCCTGGAGGAAAGATGCTTAGACCTACTTTTTCTGTATCCCATGGAACCTAGGAATTTCAAGTTTAAAGGGACACTATCTCTTTTTATTTAACTGCTGAAACATACCCTCTACTTCAGCTAGGTCTTTTCTACCTGCCCAGGTCTTATTTAAACCTTGAGAAGTTTATGGAACCAAAAACCAACCAACTGCATTTAATTCCTTATTCTTATTTGACATCCTGCTGCAATGTTCTTCTATGGTATCAAATTAAATAAAAACTGGAAGCGATCTGCTCCAATATTTGTACGGTAGGGGAGTGATTACGATGAAAAGACTGAGAAGAAGGTTTTAATGATCTTTGTTACCTTTGCAGCAATTCCATTATCCAAGGATTTTAGTAAAAAGTGGGAGTTTAGGTGATTCAGTGGTGCACATATGGCCTAGCTTCAAATGCAAGAGCTTGGTGGAAATAAAATCAAACATTTAGGGGCACATTTACCTAGGGTCGAATATCGAGGGTTAATTAACCCTCGGTATTCAACCGTCGAAGTAAAATCCTTCGAATATCGAAGTCAAAGGATTTTGCGCTATTCCTACGATCGAATGATCGAAGGAATAATCGTTCGATCGAACAATTAAATCCTTTGAATCGAACGATTCGAAGGATTTTAATCCATCGATCGAAGGATATTCCTTCGATCAGGAAATTGTTGGGAAGCCTATTGGGACTTTCCCCATAGGCTAACATTGGCCTCGGTAAGTTTTAGGTGGCGAACTAGGGGGTCGAAAAATTTTTTTTTAAAGAGACAGTACTTCGACTATCGAATAGTCGAAAGAATTTTAGTTCAAATAGTTCAATTCGAAGGTCATAGTCGAAGTAGCCCATTCGATGGTCGAAGTAGCCATATTCGACCATTCGAAATTCAAACTATTTTTCTTCTATTCCTTCACTCGAACTAAGTAAATGGGCCAACTAATATCCAATGTGGGTAAATGCAGACATGTCAACTCTCCTTATTTTTTTCAGGAGTCACACAAAGTTGCCCCCCCCTCTCCCAGTCACCAAAATTCCGACTTCTGTTGTTTGCACCCAAATTTTTGCCATTGAGAACAGTATCCTGAATTTGACCTCATAGTAGGTGCACCTGTCGGAGAAGAGATGTCTTTGGTGGAGGGGCAAGAGGGAATTGCCCCAATAACTTAGATGAGGTTATCAGCAGTGGTATTAACAATTATAATTGACATTATTTGCCTTGTTTTGGGTTACCCTTTGTTATTCCAGTAAATGCTTCTTTACTGAAGGATAATAGACCCCAGCACAAGGCAAACAAGAAAAATGTTTGTTCTGTTGACTGAAATATTATATGTACTGTGTGCAGCATCTATATAGAGCAACATTTCCATGATTGAGTATTCCTGCATGCTAAGGGGCCGATTCATGAAATTCGGGTGAAGGGTTCGAATAAAAAAAAATTCGAATTTCGAAGTATTTTTTGGGTACTTCGACCATCGAATTGGTTAAATTCAATCGAATTCGATCGAATTCGAACGATTCGAACGATTAGAATTAAAAATCGTTCGACTATTCGACCATTCGATAGTCGAAGTACTGTCCCTTTAAGAAAAACTTCGACCCCCTACTTCGGCAGCTAAAAGCTACCGAAGTCAATGTTAGCCTATGGGGAAGGTCCCCATAGGCTTGCCTGTGATTTTTTGATCGAAGGATTTTCCTTCGATCGTTGAATTAAAATCCTTCGAATCGTTCGATTCGAAGGATTTAATCGTTTGATCGATCGATCGCAGGATTTGCGAAAAATCGTTCGACTTCGATATTCGAAGTCGAACGATTTTAGTTCCCAGTCGAATATCGAGGGTTAATTAACCCTCGATATTCGACCCTTCGTGAATCGCCCCTAAGTGTATTACAGGTATGGGACCTGAATGCTTGGGACCTGGGGTTTTACGGATAACGGATCTTTCCATAATTTGGATCTTCATACCTTAAGTCTACTAGAAAATCCTGTAAACATTAAATAAACCCAATAGGCTGGTTTTGCTTCCAATAAGGATCAATTATATCGTAGTTGGGATCAAGTACAAGGTACTGTTTTATGATTACAGAGAAAAAGAAAAACATTTTAAAATTAAAATTATATTATGAGCTTTCTCGATAACAGGTTTCGGGATAATGGAAATTATACCTGTACTGTACAAATGACGAGAATATGTTGTCGCAGATCAAGCTACCAATGCTTGGTGATGCAGCTACAAACCTCTTGCAGATAGTTTCCATGCTGGAACTGAATTCAAGCCCCCAACCAAATAACATCAATAACCAGTTTTTCTCCCCAAATGTGTTGGACAAGATGACTTTTTTTAAATCACAGTTTGAAGGCACATATTCCTCATATAGATCATTCCCTGTCTTTACAAACATAGCGATATCCGAGCAGGCCTGGACTTTTATCTGTAACTTCAAAGCCTTCAACATATTTTATTAAATTTCAGAAAAAGGGAAAAATGTAATTTATCATTTAATTCAAGTCTCCTCGAGTAAATGCTGCCACCAATGTAATGATCAAAACCTTTAGCGAGGAAATCTCATAATTATTTTTTGCATTTTTTTGGCCACTTGTGGAAAACTACAATTCACAGCCCTCTGTTCCATCACAGTCTAATTGATCATGCTGGGAGTGGTAGTCACCAAGAGTGGAAGTGCTGAGTGCCTTTTATTTTTTTAGAATCATTTCTTTATGGTGCCAAATTCCTTTAGTGTCAGTATCTAAGCACGGTTCTAATGTTTAATTCATTCACAGCGTAGCTGAGAATTTCCAAGGCTCCCAGTGAAACAGCGGAGTTTACAAGGAACCGAAATCAGCAATTGTTTAGTGCTATAATGATAAATAGCCTAAGGCTTAGTGTAGAAAAATCCAAATGGATGTGTGTTTTCCTTTCCAGGCCTGTATGCTGATATTGATTTTTACTGGCTTTGGAACATGTAATGTGTTATAAAACAGAGGTTTTCATCACTGATATCAGTTTTATAATAAGGTTTGAGATTAACATTGTATCATCAAAGGATTCCAAACCCAAAAGCTGTAAAGCTGTCCCACAAAAAAACTTAATTACATAAGGAAATTCACCAATGAGAATTCTATTTACCAAAAAACTCAATTATAGATGCAAGAGAATTCACCAATGAGAATCCTGATCTACCAGCACTGTGTCAGGCATCTTGCTCTAATCTTATATATGGAGATTATTATGTAATTTTGGCTTCATTATATGACACTGGAATTAGACGTGGTGATAAAGGACAGACTGGTCCAGTGTCGGAAACTGTGCTTAAAGCTTTCAACTCAGTTGGAAGAACAAAGAATATGAAGTCAGTTTTAAACAGATCAGCTGAAAATCTCATTGGAAAGTCTCATTGGAAGATTATTTTGCATTTTAATGAAGCCATGATTCCTTGAGAGCTGGTTTGTGTGGTTGAACAATGCAGGACAGTAGGGTTTAATTGCACTTTAAGGGGCAGATTTATCAAAGGTCGAGGTGACATTTTGAATTGAAAAATTTCGAATTTCAAGCTATTTTTTGTGTACTTCGACTAGGGAATAGTCATACTTTGTTAAAAAGTTAAAAAAACTTTGAATCGAAGTACGATCGCAGTACGTCTGTACAATTCGAAGTACGATTGTACGATTCGAAGTAGGCTGCATTCAGCCCACTTCGACCCCAAAAAAACTTCGACCTCCATTGATTGGTCTTTTTGAATTCGAAGTTCGCAGTTTTTTTTAACTTCGACCTTTGACCTTTGATAAATCTGCTCCTAAGTGTTGTCTTAAAGGAGGAAGAACGATGAGAAGCTGGATGAGAGGTTAAATGATTATTTGATGTAGGATCTCATTCTAAAGACCCTGGTTCAGTTTATTGTGACCCTGGATAAGTCATTTAATCTCCTGGTATCCTGGATACTTTGTGCACCTATAATGGCTGCCTTGATGTCTGATTGTTAATTCTTAATTTAAAATCACATCATATGGCATCTCAGAAACCTTAGGAATATGCATCAGAATCTGTATAAACATAATACCGGTATGGGATCCATTATCTGGAAAACTGTTTTCCAGAAAGCTCCAAATTATGGAAAGGCCATGTAACATAGATTCCATTTCAATCAACTAATCCACATTTTTTAAAATGTTTTTCTTTTTCTCTGTAATAATAAAACAGTAGCTTGTACTTGATCCAACTAAGAAATAATTAATAATTCCTGGAAGCAGAACAAGCCTATTGGGTTTATTTAATGATTTGCTAGCAAACTTAAGGTATGAAGGTCCAAATTATGGAAAGATCTGTTATCCGGAAAGACCAGGTCCCGAACATTCTGGATAATCACATTATATGGCATCTCAGAAACCTTAGGAATATGCATCAGAATCTGTATAAACATAATACCGGTATGGGATCCATTATCTGGAAAACTGTTTTCCGGAAAGCTCCAAATTATGGAAAGGCCATCTAACATAGACTCCATTTCAATCAACTAATCCACATTTTTTAAAATGTTTTTCTTTTTCTCTGTAATAATAAAACAGTAGCTTGTACTTGATCCAACTAAGAAATAATTAATAATTCCTGGAAGCAGAACAAGCCTATTGGGTTTATTTAATGATTTGCTAGCAAACTTAAGTTATGAAGGTCCAAATTATGGAAAGATCTGTTATCCGGAAAGACCAGGTCCCGAACATTCTGGATAACAGGTAATTATAATCAGCCCTCTAGTATCAGTTTCTATAGCAGATTAACCATTTTTCTTGAGGATTTGCAGTAGCGACTACGCTTAACTTCTCAACAGTGGCCCAGACCACACTGAGCATGTGCAGTGCCACTGACACAACAAGATTCAAGATGGGGAGATGCTGGGGACAACTTTGAAGACCTAGATCATTACTGTTATAGAGATGCTAAACTTCTGGGCTGGTATAGTATATCAAACACATAATAATTTGTAGCTACATGTGTTTTAAAGGTTTTTAAAGGATTTGTTCAGTGTAAAAATAAAAACTAAATAGATAGGCTGTTAGTTAGTTAGTCAAAAATGTATAAAGGCTGGAGTGACTTTGCAGCTCTCTTGGTTCCACTGATTGGTTACCAGGCAGTAACCAATCAGTGACTTGAGGGATGGGGGACACATGGGTCATAATTGTTTGCTTTGTAATCTGAGCTGAATGCTGAGGATCAATTACAAACTCACTGAACAGTTATGTCCCATGTGGCCCCCCTTAAAGTCACTGACTAACTCAGAGTTAGAGAACTGAAAAGCAGGAAGTTGTGTTGTGTTAGACATCCAGTCTCTCCAGCCTTTATACATTACATTTAACTAACTATATTAGAAACATTTTTTTATTTTGCACAGCCTATCTATTTACCCATTTTTACACTGAATTCTTCCTTTAAGATATTCCCAATCAAGCCCTTCAAGGAATATAACTAAAGAACTAATGATTGTTAGAAACTTTTTCTGGCCCGTGATTGGTTACTCTGCCTTGAAATGCAATTGGTCAATATTCCTTTTAAGAGTTTGTGTAGCAAAACTATTCAATAGGCTTTTTTATTAATTGTGTATGGACAAAAATACTAAACAAAGCTGCTTTTGACGTCACTTTTTGGTAGTCCGGATTGGTGCCAGCCTGTATTTGTCCTGGTTTTGTTCCCTAAGCTGAAGGACTGGGGCTTGAGCACCCGGAACCATCATGTATAAGGGTAAGCAGTAAACACTTAACACCACATAACTGGGTTTCCTTATTTTTTGGGCTAATGAATGTTGCTGAGATATAGAAGGAACCATGAACTGATGTTGCAAAATATATTATCCTGGTCCTTGTGGAGAACATCCTAGCCCTTCAGAAGTATAAATAGCTGTGTTCATGAGTCTTCTATTAAATATAAAGGCACAATGACCTTTTAGAGAATGTTTGATGCAGACACTGCTCAAGTTTGGGGGCAGAACTCTACTTTATTAGCAGTAAATGCTACAAGAGCATTATACTGTTGCTTTGTGCAGACGGATACAATATGGAAAAGAAGGCACAATTTAGCCTGTAGAATCTACTTGATATACACGAAGGATCTCTTAGCAACGTATTTCAAGGGAGCAGCCACAAAAACCAATAAAGCACAAGGCAGAGAAATGATAAAAACAGACACTTTTAGTGTATGGTGGGGATGATGTTCCTTTTGTTGGAAAACAACAGCGCAGAGTAGAAACATCCGCGCCTCAGATGTTCATAATCCTGTAGACGACCTGTGTGAATTGATGGATGTGAACGTTAAAGGAAAAGTACAACTGTAAAGCAAACATCTTTCAGAACCCTAGAGCAGAGCCATATGCACCGTTGGAGTTGGATGGCAGATAAAATGAAACTGACAGGGCTCAGAGTGAACATTTGGAAAATAGGGGGTTGAGGACTGCTAGAGCCTCAGATAATGAAATACTTTCTTGTTTTCTAAAGAATACAACAGCATCTCTTTTCTAATAACATCTGCAGCGCCGCCAAGGACTACGACAAGCCTCCTCGTGTCAGATTTTCTCAGATCAAGACAAAGTACACAAATCTTGTGTTTAATGTTTGTAATAACTTTTTTTTTGTCTTCCAAAAATAATTTCCAAATGTTGCCGTCAGCATTCTACAATGTGCAAAGCAAAGTCCTTCTTCAAGAGCAATGCTGCAATTGGCATTTATTTGTTTCTAGTTTTCAAAATACAGGTATGGGATCTGTATCCGGAAACCCATTATCCAGAAAGCTCCGAATTATGGAAAGACCGTCTCCCATAGACTCCATTATTATCAAATAATCCAAATGTTTTAAAATGATTTCCTTTTTTTCTGTAATAATAAAACAGTATCTTGTATTTGATCCAAACTAACATATAATTAATCCTTATTAGAAGCAGAACCAGCCTATTGGGTTTATTTAATGTTTACATGATTTTCTCGTAGAGGTATGAAAGTCCAAATTATGGAAAGATCCGTTATCCGGAAAACCCCAGGCCCCAAGCATTCTTAATAACAGGTCCCATACCTGTAATACATTTTTGGGGGTTGTTTTCTCTTACAGACGAGCGTTTTTACCTGTACTCCCCTGCGTTCAGCCGCAGGGGAGCGCAGGAATAGACGCATTACATTTTTCCAATAGGGCTGTACTCACACAGGCGCGTGTAGGTGCCGAACGCAGGAAAAATGCAGCATGTTGCGTCTCAACCTGCGTTCGGCGCCTACACGCGCCTGTGTGAGTACAGCCCTATTGGAAAAAATGTAATGCGTCTATTCCTGCGCTCCCCTGCGGCTGAACGCAGGGGAGCGCAGGTAAAAACGCTCGTCTGTAAGAGCCCTAAGTTGTTTTAATATAAGGGGTTTGAAACACCTGCTGAAGTTAATCTGCATCCTTGAAGGAATGGTTCATTATAGAAAGTTGTATTCCTAACAACTTTGCAATAGGATTTCATTATTTAGTTCATATAATCTTTAAATTATATGCCTTCCTATTCTGCCTCTTTTTAGATTTCATATGGGGGTCACTGACCCCGGTTGCTAAATAACATTTGGAAGCCTGTCGGAAGGCCCCACACACAGCCAACAGGGTCGGACTGGCCTGGCGGGACACCGGGAAAAAACCTGGTGGGCCCCCGCTGGGCCAGACCCCTCTCCCAATATCATGGCCGTACAAGAAATTTGCGGCACCGCGCCTTTCACGCACGTGTGCGGCTCCTATTCGGAGGGGTGGCTCTGGATAGGAGTCCCAGTGGGCCTCAGTCTGACCCTGTGGGCCAATAAGCTGCCGACTCGATCTGTCGACAGCATTTATTGGCCCGTGTATGGAGACCTTAAGTTAGGTTGTGGGGCAAATTACTAACAGCAGGAGACAAACTGATACTGCAGGAGATAGTGAGAGGGGCTTAAATCAGGGTGACTCCCAACACATACAGGGTAGTTGATATGTCTGTCTACAATCCAACAGAAGACTCAAGAGGGAATATAATATTATTTCATAAAGGATCCTGTTTCTTTGATTCTTACACATCAGTCAGATAGTAAATGGAGCTCTAAGTATCACTAACATTAAAAAAGTAACAAAGCTAAAAGCTAAATAAAGGCTTAATGGAGAGATCTAGGAAAAAGAGTCAACATTGTCCAGAAATCAGTTGGAATAACTGTAAAAGGTAGAGAAATCCGTCTGCTTGTAATTGATATCTTTTAGCGATATTATAATTTTTCTTAGAGGAAATAGTGTTAGGTCTGCAGGCTGGACAGCGTAAACGTAAAAAATGCTCCTACTGGAGACTGAGGGTGGAGAGAATATTGATGACGGAACACGGCTGCAAGACAGGAAATTGCAGAAGTACATAGTTACATAGTTACATAGTAATATAGTAAGGTTAAAAACAACACATGTCCATTAAGTTCAACCATTTTTTTTTTAATCAGCCAGTTGATCCAGTGGAAGGCAAAAAAAACCCATCTGAAGCCTCTCCAATTTGCCTCAGAGGGGGAAAAAATTCCTTCCTGACTCCAAAATGGCAATGGGACCAGTCCCTGGATCAACTTGTACTATGAGCTATCTCCCATAACCCTGTATTCCCTCACTTGCTAAACACCATCCAACCCCTTCTTATACCTATCTAATGTATCAGCCTGTACCACTGATTCAGGGAGACAATTCCACATCTTCACAGCTCTCACTGTAACAAACCCCTTCCCAATATTTAGGCAGAACCTCTTTTCTTCTAAACGGAATGGGTGACCTTGTGTCAGCTGGAAAGACCTACTGGTAAATAAAGCATTAGAGAGATTATTATATGATCCCCTTATATATTTATACATAGTTATCATATCACCCCTTAAGCACCTCTTCTCCAGCATGAACATCCCCAATTTGGCCAGTCTTTCCTCATAGGTAAGATTTTCAATACCTTTTACCAGCTTAGTTGCCCTTCTCTGTACCCTCTCTAATACAATAATGTCCTGTTTGAGTGATGGAGACCAAAACTGTGCGGCATATTCTAGATGGGGCCTTACAAGTGCTCTATACAGTGGCAGAATTACTCCCTCCTGTGTCTCTATGTCCCTTTTAATACAGCTCAAGACTTTATTTGCCCTTGATGCTGCTGACTGGCATTGCTTGCTACAGCCAAGTTTATCATCTACAAGGACTCCAAGGTCCTTTTCCATAATGGATTTGCCTAGTGCAGTCCCATTAAGGGTATAAGTGGATATTTTTACATACCAGGTGCATGACTTTACATTTATCAACATTGAATCTCATTTGCCACTTAGCTGCCCAGATTGCCAGTTTGTCAAGATCCTGTTGCAAGTGCCACATCTTGGATGGAATTAATTGGGCTGGATAGTTTTGTGTCATCTGCAAACACTGATACATTACTTACAACGCCCTCCACTAAGTCATTAATGAACAAGTTAAATAAAAGTGAACCCAATAACGAGATAACTATAGTTACCTGATAGTTTGGGAAAGAACCAATAGATATGGATATTTACAGGAACAGGCTCAGATTATACAATGTAAAGAACAGTATTAAATGCCAGCCTGACACTAACGGACTCAAACCTTGATAGGTCATTGGAAAAATACGAATACACTGAAATGGTTGCAAGAGTACAGGGCTATAGCCAATGCCTTGATTGTTCCGCATGAAGCATAAATAAAACAGAAGCAGTAGACATCAGCCATAAGGTACAGCTGAGGGGCAGCCACTGTATTGTGATTATATCAATGAACTCCATGCTGTGCTTTGCTGTCTATGAGATTGCTTCCCTGTGTGCAGCAGAAATATGTGTACACACTCAGAACTAGAATAGGGGTCATGTGGAGAGTGGTGATGCAAAAATGAAACCTTTATTGATACCTTTATTTAAATGTATAATTGTGATCTTCATTAGTCGAGAAAGATAATACAGTGTAAAGAACTTGAATATCCTGAGAGCTTGCTTGGGGGCTATTTATTAAGGCACGATTTTTCCACAGCGTACGTCTTGACGTCGAAAACCCAAAAAAGTCGCAATAAAAAAGAAGCCATTTTAAATCTAAAACCTGCAGAATTCATGTAAAAGTTAATGGCAGTTGTTTTAACCCTCACAAAATGTTCAGAGTTTTTTTAGGATTTGCCTGTTTTCCCCCTGTAAACTCACATTTTTCTTGGTTTTTTGGGCATCAAACTTGAAAAATTGGGTGTCTTTTTGCACGACAATCTGAAAAAGTCAAGTTTTTCCCGATCTGATTTCTTTTTAGTTTTTTTTTATTGATAACTAAGGGCAAATTGTGGATTCTAATTTGATCAGGTTTTTTTGTTTAAAAGATATGAAAAATTTGGATTTTGATAATTAACCCCCTTAGTTAGCCTTTATACCTCTTTTGTTATTTGGTGATTAACTGGATTGTGAATAATATGCTCCCTATATGTGTGGGATGGTAAATAGTTTACATTTCTATACTTTATTGTATGAGGAACATTTCCGGTTCTTACAATCTATACAGGTTGGAGGGCCTCTGCCCAGTTGGTTGTCTCTAAAACAGACATTTATTAAGTGTAACAACCATGAAAATCACTAATACAAAATTGCAGAAAGTAAAACCTTTGATAAATAGGCCTCCAGTGTAAGTTTGAAAGAAGTAGTTAACAAGAGCAGCCTTGTGCTCCAACTAAGGACTGATTGCTGTGGGCAACTCTTAACTAGGCAACACTGGCTTTAAAGTGAAGGGACCACAGTTTGAAAGGTTTCCAGGTTAATATTTACTCCCTGAACATTTCTACTGGTGTAGCATCCAGTGCACTACAGAAAGTTGTAGTTTCATAACATCCCTCCTTTCCTCCTGACAATATGAGTAGGGCCCAGCTGAGAAAGAAAATCTGAATGCTCACACCAGCTAAGTTAGAAACCACATTCTGGGTCAAAATAGGGTTACAACAGTTGTATTTGTGTGTGTGTGTGTGTTAGGTCTGTATAGGTATATATATATGCACTGGGAGCCATTTGGAGCGGTTGAACTTGCCTTTTTTCAATCCAGTTTATATATATATATTCACTATAGGTACTGGCACTTACCACATCACAACCACTTCCTGGGTGCTTTCCCCAAACCAAATCTAGTAGTAGCTCAGACTGGAAGTACTCAAGGGCATAGAAAAAAAACCAAGTTTATTAAACCTTCACATAGTTCCCAACATCAACGTTTTTCAGTTCGCTTTGAACCGTCATAAGGAGGCCAGCCCATTGGGTTTATTTAATATTTACATGATTTACATTTCTAGTAGACTTAAGGTGTCTCCAAAGTGGAGTGGAGCACTAAAACCGTCTAGGTCGTAGTCTGTGACTTAGTCCACTTCTGCAGACAAATAATATATGTTTTAAACATTTTTTGAAATGCTAAGATAGAGGCAGTTAACTAATTAAGCTACAGGTGAGCTATAGTTAAAAGGAGGTGTGGAGCAACATCTCAAGGCTTCTTCCCCTGGATATCTCCTGGAGCTGGAGGAGGGTGTGGGGCCATGCGAGGACCTTCTTGAGTTAAGGAAGGTGCCTGTGTGTAGCTGGGAAGGAGAGTGATTCCCTGCTGACCTGTGTTTGAGAGAGAGCTCTAAAGGAAAAAAGAAACCCCTCCCAGGAGACAAGTGTGTCTTGAGTGTGCCCAGAGAGGATTCTGGGATTTACGGTCCACCCAAAAGCCAGTGAAGGCTAAGGAAACCGTGAGTTACAGTTAACACCAGTGAGGGTGTGAATTGGGACTGTTCATGCTTATGTGAAGCTAATGTTATCCCCAATGTGAAGCCTGTGGGTTAAAGATTTGTGTTTGTGCCAAATAAAAGTCAGCAAAGTTGCATTTAAACTTAAAGGCGGTGTCAGTCACCATTCTCTGTGCTGAAAACGGTGCCGGGGCTTTGAGTTTCGCTACCTGAAGCCTATATATATATATCTATCAATATAGAAAATACCGGCACTCATGAAAAAGCTGCATAAATAGATGCCTGGGTGCAATCCTTATCACAAGTTACAATCTAGTCCATCCAAGGAGCACTCACAGGTCTTATGGCAAAAAAACAAAAAAGTGTTTATTGCTGGTTCTGTAAGAATAATCCCATGTCAGGAATCCAGTCCTGTTATTTAATCTGTTTTACTGATTTCATACAAATCTTAAATGGGCTTATGAAACCCACAGCACACTTAAGAAAACTGAGCAGAACAATGAATCAGTGCGAGTGCCCTGGCAATCACCATTCATGTATTTCATATGCATTTTTATATATTAAAAAAAAATCCCTCTTTTTCATTGGAATGACTGCATTGTTTATATTTATTAGGAACACGCCTGGAAATGTAATACTGAAGCTGCACTGAAAAAGAAATAGAAATGAAATATGTACCGTTCATAGCAATGAGCAGCACTTCAGTGCCTGATGTATCGGATCTTCAGACAGATAGCAATGCACAAAATATAAAGGGAGCGGGCGGAGAGCTCCCGTGGCAGATCATTCTTTGAGGAATTACTTAGTTTGTAGAGAGAAAAACCAACAAATGCTGCCCTAGAGGAAGTATTAAAAACCCACTAGTTGTTTAACTATAGTGAAACACAGAGGTTGTTCCTTGCTACAGCATCGAAAACAACAAGAGAAAAGAAGGCAAAATGAGCAATTACTGTGTGCTGTATTCCTTGGTCACCAGTAATTGGAAGGAATCGCTGCAAATGGAATCAGAAATAAGGAAAAAAGAGAAATATCTTCTTCTTCTTTACTAACATCAGTCAATATTAGATGGACTCCTAGCTACACAACAACTTACATGTCAAATGAAGTTTATGTCTACCTTTGCCTTGTTGTGGCTTCAAAGAACATGCAGTTGAGACACTTGTGGGTGGGCAGACTAGAGTATGGAATTAGGGAAGGACCCCGACATGTATGCAAGAATGCAGTGGGAAGTTAGTAAGTAAAATTTGGGGCCATTACAAAAAGGCGTAATGTACCCAAATGCAATGTGAAGTACTCACACATCCAAACAGCCTTGGCTGCACTCCTCTCTTTGCCCATTTGCTTTGTGTTTTATAGATAAGGAGACATTTTCTACAGTAGTTGTAAAGCTTAATCAGGGAAAGGTAATTTGATTAGCTACCCTCTCCTTCTCCCACAATTTATTTAAAAAAAACAGTGAAATGAGATTCAAAGTCAACATAAACTTTATCATGTTCAATTCCCATGTTCTACTCATTCAATTACACATACAATAATTAAAGGTTACACTTACAGGAGTGAAAAGTGATATGCGCATTCAGAAAATGTTAAAGGAGAAGGAAAGTCTGTTAGCACTTGGGGGTGCCAAATGTTAGCCTTACCGGAATGTTGACTTACCTGAAACCCGGGCCGGTGCTCCTATCGGCAGAAAACTGCACCGGTCCGGGGTTTTTTAAAGTTTAGATTTTTGTTCTACTGCACATGCGCAACCGCGCAAAGAAAGGGGAAGCAGGAAGAAGATCTCTCCGTGGTGCTCACTGAAATAACCCTGGACTGGTGCAGTTTTCTGTCAATAGAAGCACCGGTCCGCGGTTTAAGGTAAGTCAATACAATCACTTGCGGTTGTCTAACATTTGGAACCCCTTAGTGCTAACAGATTTTTCTTCTCCTTTAGCATTTTCTGAATGCGCATATCACTTATCACTGAGTAGTTATTTGTTTGCCTCCTGCGCACTTGAGACTGGCACTACTCATAGTAACAAAGTAAGTTAGGTTAAAAAAAAAAGACACAGGTCCATAAAGTTCAACCTTTTATGTCTGTGTAAGACCTGTCTTACTGCTAGTTGATCCAGAGGAAGGAAGAAAGCCCCTGAAGCCTCTCCAATTTGCCTTAGTGGGGAAACATTCCCTCCCTAACTCCAAAATGCCAATCAAACCAGTCCCTGGATCAACACTCACCATCCAACCCCTTCTTAAAGCTATCTAGTGTATCAACCAGAAGAAACGACAGGGAGAGAATTCCACAACTTCACAGCTCCCATTGTAAAAAATCCTTTCAGAATGGGTGCCCATATATCTGCTGAAATTACCTACTGGTAAATAAAGCATTAGAAAGATAACTATATGATCCCCTTTTATATTTAAGAATAGTTATCATATCACCCCTTAAGTGCCTCTTCTTGAGCATTATCAATCCCAACTTGGTCTGTGTAAGGCCTCTAGCCGCAAACGTCCGAAGACGCACATGCACGTTTACATTATTGGAGCGACTGCGCAATTATGCTGCGTCACAACGTCGGTGGACACGCTGACATCACGGATTGGTGCCAAATTCAAACTTAAAAGGTCCTTTTTGTTTGTTTTCATTGCCCAAGCTGGTTTTCAGTATTCTGACACCGCTCAAGCTACAGTATTTTCATGCAATCCTTATTTGTTTTGACTTCTGCCTGGTTATAGACTTCTGGTTCTTGCCTGCCATTTGACCCTTGCCTGGATTTGACTCTGACCTTGCCTAAACCTCTTGTACTGTGCTTCCGACTACCTTGGCCATGGGTGAGATCCCTGCCTGCTCCGCAGCAGAAAGCCTGGGGCCCCCAAAGGGCGTCGGTGAACAACGGAGTTAGTAGGGCTTTCTTACTACACCTAAGGGGTAGGTCCTGGCAGTTACGGGCTTCCTTACACTACCGATCTGTAACAGTTGGTCTTTTTTCATAACTGTGACTTTCTATACCCTTTACCAGCTTAGCTGCCTTCTCTGGACTCTATCTAATTCAATAATATCCCATTGGATGTCTGGAGACCAAATCCACTTTGGCATTTTTAGATGTGGACTTACCATCACTCTGTAAAGTAGAAGCGTAACCCTCCCATGAATTGATACCTCTTTTAATACAAGTTCTTGAAATATCCAATGCTATCACCTATAACCTTGTAGGGATAGCCATACCCCACCAATCACTTTTTGGTATATGACACAAATGAAAAAGAATTGTGAATTGTCCTTCTGTATTTGTGTGCTTTACTCTTTAGACAGTCCGTGACATTTTTTTTGTACCTGCGTGATAACCCAAAGAAAGATTGGTAAGGTTTGGATATCCCATGAGGACTGGGTTATAGTTGTACAGTACGTATATACTTTCCTAAGTCTACACAGTGTGATTATTTCATATTAAAGTCAACAGTGATCCATAAACCACTAAAACAGGTCTACTTGAGCCAGGAAATAACCCTGCTAGCAACATGTACGAAACAGAATAATAACAAAAGCACAGGGGACAAAATACATGTGCACATAAGTAACCAGCTAATAAGAAACCAGGACTGAGAAAGCTATAGTATGTATCAGGAGTTCATGTATATTGTATGGTGTGAATTGCCCACGAGAAGCATTTCCCTTCTTTTTATAGTTAAAATTAACGTTCTAAATATGATCAGCACATCCTACTAATTTATTCAAGTGGATCAGTTAGAATAAGTTGCATTTAATATGACTTCCGCTCGGGAATAACATTACTATATTGCTCATATACCTTGTACACAACAATGATGGTTTTTCTCAGCAGATCACCTATTTTCCTGAATAACTGACAAGTCACCACTGCACGTTGTTTATCCACACTCTAATTGGTAAATAATGTAATATTATAATATTACATTATATAATGTAATAATATTTGCGTGTTCTCCTGCCGAAGGAATTCAGCCCCCTTGAGAAATTCTTGGATTTCACTGGCAATCTGTTTTAGACTTTGAATATTTTAGGAATCTAATGCTGTACGGTAATTCACTTGCACATCTGGCAAAAATAGAATATCAACAGAGACTTCTTAGGGTAAAAGTATTTTTTTGTCTTATTAAGCTGCCAGAATGAAACATCCAATCCATATGTTTAATTACACGCCTATGCCCGTAATACTTTGTGTCCGGGCCATGTCTTGTTTTCTGTAATGAGCTGAGAATGTGAAAAGCAGAATATAGGAAAAAAATGTTGCTTATAACATCTTCTGTTCAAGGAGTCGGCTTGGTCATTACAGTCGCTGTTGTTCATTTTCAGAGCTTGTTTTTTTTTAGCTGTCTCAAAAAATACATATAAAAGTGACAGAGAGGTCAAGGGGTTTGCAACCCTGGGTTATCTGGCAGCTCTGAGCAAATCACCTTTTATTGGAATCCCTGGGCACTGCACATAATGTATATATTAGCTAAACTAGTTGAAGGACCTTGCCTTATAAGGCATAAGGAGTCAATTATAAAGAGCATATGATTAAGGGGCACATTTACTTAGCTCGAGTGAAGGATTAGAATAAAAAATACTACGAATTTCGAAGTATTTTTTTGGCTACTTCGACTATCGAATTGGCTACTTTGACCTTCGACTACGACTTCGAATCGAACTAAAAATCGTTTGACTATTCGACCATTCGATAGCTGAAGTATTGTCTCTTTAAAAAAAACTTTGACCACCTACTTCGCCACCTAAAACCTACCGAGCACCAATGTTAGCCTATGGGGAAGGTCCCCATAGGCTTTCTAGGCAATTTCTGATCAAAGGAAAATCGTTCGATCTATGGATTAAAAACATTCGATTCGAAGGATTCAATCGTTCGGTTTTTCCTTTGATCGAACAAATTAAGGTAAATCCTTTGACTTCGATATTCGAAGTCGAAGGATTTAACTTTGATGGTCGAATATCGAGGGTTGATTAACCCTCAATATTCGACCCATAGAAAATGTGCCCCTAAGTGTCAGATGGACATGTAAGGCTTTTTGAGATGATAATGCAATAAAGGGTTTTTTAATTTTTCTATTTCCTTTTGTTTTGAGTGCCCAATACCTCCTGATTGTTTCCATATGTTATTTACACAGAGCACTAAGGGAAGGTCAGGTCCACTGCAGAGTTCAGCATCAGTGGATACAAGCTAGCCCTGCCCCTGCTACTTGCTATGGGGTGGGAAATATAAGGTCCCATTGTGACCTGCTTTTGCCACAACTACATAACTTGTGTGTCTAAATGGTGCCTGTATGCCTCCCCCTCCTGCCACTTACCTTGGGTCCACATCCCTGCTCCTTCAAAACATTTTATGGAACATTTACAACCTCAAGTGCAAAGTGTAACTTCCATTATTTCCCCATAATATCGGCCATGCTGGGAGTTGCATCAGATGAAATTCTGTGTTGGAATAGTATCAAATTGGAAGCAAGTTGCACCTAATATATTCAGAGTCAGGACAGCGCCACTTCTAGTGCTAGATGTTGAAGGAGAACTAAAGCTGTCATGGGGAAAATATGTTTTTTTTCAAAATGAATCAGTTAATAGTGCTGCTCCAGCAGAATTCTGCACTGTAATCCATTTCTCAAAAGAGCAAACAGATTTTTTTATATTCAGTTTTGAAATCTGGCATGGGGCTAGACATATTGTCAATTTCCCAGCTGCCCCAAGTCATGTGACTTGTGCTCTGATAAACTTCAATCACTCTTTACTGCTGTACTGCAAGTTGGAGTGATATCACCCCCTCCCTTTTCCCCCCCAGCAGCCAAACAAAAGAACAATGGGAAGGTCACCAGATAGCAGCTCCCTAACACAAGATAACAGCTGCCTGTTAGAGCTAAGAACAACACTCAATAGTAAAAACCCATGTCCCACTGAGACACATTCAGTTACATTGAGAAGAAAAAACAGCAGCCTGCCAGAAAGCATTTCTCTCCTAAAGTGCAGGCACAAGTCACATGACCAGGGGCAGCTGGGAAATTGACAAAATATCTTGCCCCGTGTCAGATTTTAAAATTGAATATAAAAAATCTGTTTGCTCTTTTGAGAAATGGATTTCAGTGCAGAATTCTGCTGGAGCAGCACTATTAACTGATTCATTTTGGAATTTTTTTTCCCATGACAGTATCCCTTTAACCAAAGAAGTAGGGGAAAATGTTGGGGTTGATTATTACAAACATTTTACTCAAAATGATTTCCAAATGCATTTCAGTGTCACTTTTGTAAATTATTCTCTCTGTGATGATGGAGTTCATGTCTCCTCATGCTTTTGGGTCCATTTTTAGAAAACCTTGTAGATCTCTTTTCTTACAGCATAGTTGGTCCACTACAAATGATCTATATTTAAAACTTGGCAAATCTCACTGAAATTTGAAACTTGTCTAATTAGTTTACACAACTTAATGTATTCCATCCACATGGAATGCTACTTTTATACTACTTAAGGAAGAACTACTAGACATTGAAGCATTATTGTGGGAGCATCATTATGAAGATCCAAGAGAAATCAGATTGCAGTAATTATGGGAACCATAGGTAGGGAAGAAATGTGTTAGGTCATCGGAACTATTTGCTGGGAGAGAGGAGATTGAGCACAAATAGATGTAGGAGAAGGTGCTATATAGTTCATGAGTTTCTTAACAGGGGGAAAAAATCTACCCATTGACCCATTTTTGCCCAAATGTATAGCAAATTTTAAGCAATAAGGGAAATCCTCAATCGGGAAACCTTGGATTCACGAAGGCTTGAATATCGAGGGTTAACTAACCCTCGATATTCGACTGGGAACTAAAATCGTTCGACTTCGATATTCGAAGTCGAACGATTTTGCGCAAATCCTGCGATCGATCGATTAAATCCTTCGATTCGAAGGATTTTAATTCAACGATTGAAGGAAAATCCTTCGATCAAAAAATCACAGGCAAGCCTATGGGGACCTTCCCCATAGGCTAACATTGACTTCGGTAGCTTTTAGCTGCCGAAGTAGGGGGTCGAAGTTTTTCTTAAAGGGACAGTACTTCGACTATCGAATGGTCGAATAGTCGAACGATTTTTACTTCGAATCCTTCGAATCGTTTGAATTCGATCGAATTTAACCAATTCGATGGTCGAAGTACCCAAAAAATACTTTGAAATTCTAATTTTTTTTTATTCGAACCCTTCACCCGAATTTCGTGAATCGGCCCCTTAATATCATACATCAAGAGTAGGAAATAACGATGCCCCAGTAGACGTGCCCTGGGGGGTTATGGAGTGTGATTTTCTTCAGAAACTGCTAACTCACCATATGATAAAATCTCTCTGAATAAACCGGAACTACCTTGAGGCTAATTTAACATTTGTTCGATTACTGTAACATAATAACAAGTATAAATTCTTTTAAAACAAGTGTGCTTCATATAGCAGCTGCCTTCTTTAGTTAATTGTGCTCAAACAACACTTGTTGCTACTGTCCCGTCATTTTGGTGGCTCCTCTCTGGCACCTGGCCCTTTCAAAGCTACTATACTGTGGCTTTTTGGGATTGAAAAAGTCACATGAAATAATAATGATTATTTAAATATCTGTAAAATAAAGCTTTGGTTCAATCCACATAAAAACAAATCACGAATTTCATATAACAGATGCCCGTTTCCTTCATATTTGAAATATATATGCAAATGAGAAATTTGATCCTAACATAGGGAGACCTCTTCCATCCTTACTGCTCAGTGCTTCTACTGCTGAAACTTATCCTCTGATTCTGAAAACCACAAGCTTCATTAATTACTCCTTCACATCTCCACTGAGAAGACACCAGTGGAAGATCCATATTCTTTTATCTTCACATCGCTTTTTACACAAGTCAAAGCTTTTCAGTCTTGAGTATCCACTTCCACCAAAGGTTATGCTCTAATTCTTTTCAGAGGACATAGTTTATGCTCTCCCCAAGTTAAAATCATCCATAGATTTGGCTAGGATCTTGCATGTATTATAAGGTTTGGTTATAAATTAAATATGAAAGATGAAAAAAGCAAATACACTTCAATATATATTGCCATGTAAATTAAATTGTTGAACATTTTCACACCATGGTTCAGATTCATTTCAATGAGAAATAGTTATCCCATGGTTTATCATATGAAAAGTCATTGATGAGATTCAATTCAAGGAGAAAAAACTTTTCTCGCAATTAATTTCCAGTTTTTTACCCATAGTTTTCACGTAATAAACTTTTTAGATTTTTTTTCTGAACATGATGCTTGTTTGTACCTTTAAAATGTTTAGAATTATTATTGGTGTGGGTTTAATGTGTTAGTATTTGCTTATAGGGCTTCCATTAAAAGAAATAAAAGTGTAATTGATTCATAGACTCGTTTGAAAGCAAATGTACTGATGATATTGAATCATCCTTCCGAGTCCTACCCGAAGGCATGGGCTCCGTTGCCCAAGTGTCCCAGGCTACCGCCCGCGGACAGCTTGAACGGATGGGTCCCCCTTCGCCAAATCTAGGGAGGGCCCACCATCCCCACCCCCCCAAAGGGGTTTGGGGTTGTTTGGACTCCCTTTCGCCGAAGCTAGGGGGAGTCCCGTCTACCCTGGGTTCTGCCGAAGCTTCCCCCAGGGCGTGTAATGGCCTGGGGTCCAGCCAAAGGTCCAGCCGCATAAATTCAGATATTACTACTATCTTGATTTTTATGGTGTAGTTTTTATTTCTGAAATTATATTGTTTACACTGCAAATAATTCACTCTACTATTTAACATTTTATTCCTGAACCGAAGTATTTTTTAGTTGTAGTATTGCTTTGTACGCAGCCACCTCAGCTCTTTTTGTCTGATTCTGTGCTTTCAAAAAGAGCCAGGATGGAACTGCTTTCAGGCAGGCTAATGTTTCAACAACTGAAATAGTCACAGTGGAACATGGATTTTTACTATTGAGCGCTGTTCTCATATCTAACAGGCAGCTGTTACCTTGTGTTAGGGAGCTGCTATCTGGTTACCTTGAAACGAAGGGAGTTATATCACTACAATTTGCAGTACAGCAGTAAAGAGTGAAGTTTATCAGACATGACTGGGGGCACTTGGGAAACTGACAATATGTTGAGCCCCATATCAGATTTCAATTTCTTTTGAAAAACTCATTTCAGTGCAGATTCTACTGGATCAGCACTATTAACTGATGTATTTTGAAAAGAGCATGTTTTTCCACGACAAAATCTCTTTGATAAGTACAGTATGTGTGCTCCTGAAAAGAGACCCACTGCATATGCTATGCATGGGTGCCATTTGTGCAGCCTATAAAGCAGCTTAAGGGCCATTGTGGGGCCCTAGGAAAGGCCCAAAGATGAATGCAGCACAGGGCTCTATAATGTATATTCCATCTGTAAACAGTGTGGATTATTATCTCTTTTTCAGAAACCACTAAAGAATCAAAATAACAGCCAGCCAACTAGGAACTCATTTTATGTTGCCCATAAATGTTGTAATCGCACACAATGAACACGGAACAGCTTATGAAGCACTGATTTACTAGTAAGTGCTAATGAATGTATTCTCATTAGGCGACACCATGCCTCATTGGCATGCAACTTAATGATCTATTTGCCAACTTATAGCTTTGCTTGTTTACCATCATGTATCACTCGCATCGGGTTTCATACGACTTATTGGAATGGAGACATTTATCAGGAATTTCCATTTTCTAGTTTTGTCTTATATTTCTGTGCTCGAAAGCCTTTGTTTGGTTAATCAGTACAAACCTCAATGGGCCGTATAAAGGAAGAATGGCGAATGGCTGCTTCCCACAGCTCTTCCATGCTAAAGCCGCCTGCAGCTTACTGCTCTGTAGCATGACTGTAAACAAGAACTATTGTTGCAATGTAAGGCCATCCGTTAACTAGTGAGCAAAATCCAAATACAGTCTCAGGCGTACATTCCTTGTGCCTACTGATTGGGCTCTACTGGCAGCACCAAGAAACAGAAAGGTCAGATAAACATTTCAGTATAGCTGCTTGCTTGAAGCTTTAGACCTCAGAATGTGTATATGCTATGATATAACTGGAGTACTCTATAATTTGCACAGATATGCTTTCATAAACATTCATACATTGGAGAATAAAACACTGATTTTCAATATTTTACCAAAAGCTACCTTAAATAGTTCAGTCCAGATCTTTACTTTTTGTTCCTGTACTTCCATGTCTTTATATCCAGCCTGCTAAAACATAGGGCTCTAGAGCTACACTTCCCTAACTCATTACTTACCTCTCTTTGCAGATTCAGCGCAGCAGAGCTCACAAGCGCCATCTTCTTCTGGAAGTAAGTGCCTTATTAGCTGTTTTTGACAACTGTGCATGTGCCGAAATTGACGGAAATTGCCAAAGCGCTGGAAGAAGAGCCGAAGATTACCGAAGAACCACAAGATGGCGCCTGTGAGCTCTGCTGCGATGAACCTGCAAAGAGAGGTGAGTAATGAGTTAGGGGCATTTACCGAAGGTAATAGCTAGGTTGGGGGGGGCAGGGAGGGGGGTCTATGTAGGGTAGGGGGGTAGGTATTTTTATAATTGAGGGTTTGGTTGTCCTTTAACCTTCATTTGTATTTTACTTTTCCTTCTCCTTTAACTCCGTTGTTGCTGGACTGCAAATCCCAACATACTTTAATGTATTATCAAGTCTAATGCAGGCTGGGAGTTTAAGATCAACAATATCAGGGTTAAATTCTTAAAGCAATATTGCTCCATAAAATGTTTCCACAGCTCTTCGGGGCCTGCAGCTGCATTTAAATGCATTTAGATGGTTGTTGGAGGAGACAGGCTTAAATAGACTCTTCGTTGGATTATTGTCTGCAGCTGGATTGAGGGTGTGGGCCAAGGGACACAGATAGGAGAAAAGACATTTAGATAACATTACAGGCCTGGTGCATAATGGCAGGAGGAGCAGGAGCCATTAGGCACCAGGAGTTCCTGACATCCAGCTGATTTGTTTTTATCTGGCTCCATGTTTTTTGTTGCAGCTATTGGAGTTGGAAACATTAAGCACATTTTTCCTTGCACTAAACACAAGTATTTTCTTTATTCCCAGTTTGATTCATTTTTTAATGTAACAAATCCATAGTGTAAGAATAAACTCTACAGTATCTACAGCAACTCTACAGTAGTGATGGGCGAATTTGCGCTGTTTCGCTTCGCCGAAAAAAAAAAAAAATTTGTGCAAAATTCATGATACGGCAGAAAATTTGCGAAATGGCTCAGACGTCCGTTTTTTTGGCGAAAATCCATCGGCGTCCAAAAAAACGGATAACAGCGTCCATGTTTTTTTTGACGCCGGCGAATTTTCCATATTTATTCGGCCGCGGCGAATCACGCAAATTCAACGCGAATTTGCGCCTGGCGAATAAATTCGCCCATCACTACTCCACAGCATTCTCATTGGTCCATTCTGATTGGTGCATTCTCATTGGTACATTCTGATTGGTGCATTCTCATTGGTGCATTCTCTTGCATCTATAATTACATTGTTGGTCAGTAAATGTCTCATTGGGGAATAGTTTTCGGTGCATTTAAGTTTGCGTCAACTTCGATAGAAAACTAGGGGGTGCAGTGGGACAACTTCTTGGTTAAATTTAATTTGTCAATTACCTACTACCGTAAGTACCTGTTTTCACTGATTTAATGTTCTTGTATAATAATAAGATATAGAGAGAAGGCGCGCACCCATTGAAGTAAAAAGAGGGGTGCTGATCCATAGGGGACTCCCCACAAGGGTCTCCAAACAAGACTACAAATGCTAAAAGGAATGGATAGCACACCCAATATCAAGAAAATAATAGAAAAATTTATTACAAAAAAATAAAGAAAATGCAAAAGAATATACAAAAATAATAAAGAAACTATTTTTGTATAATTTTTTTTGTATTTTCTTTATTTTTTTGCAATACATGTTTCTATTATTTTCTTGTAAGGCAGTGCATTTTATTTTATGGTAATAAAGCTAGCCTAGTACTATGTTTATAGCAAAACAATTGGGTCTTTTAAATGCTAATTATTTTTTGGCCGCCATGAGGAATGGTGATCCTAATTATGGGACCCCTTATTTCAAAAAATCCCAAGTCCTAAGCAACTGAGATAATACATTCTGTATCCATATGCATTGGCTGTACTCATCTACTGCCAAACGATTCATAAGATGCCAACAGATGTTCTTTAATATTACAGCATACTGTAGCAGCTTGATGATTTGCTTGCACAGCATTATTTAGCAGCCATTAGTGGCTTTGCTAAGGACCATGGCTGAAACAGCATTTCCTGCAATAGAGGCAGGAAAACCCCATTGTCTGGAAGGATGTAAAATAAAATATATATTCCATAATGCAACTGTCTAGCAGAATATAGATCAGTGTTTCAACACTATATATATATATATATATATATATATAGCTGTTCTACATAAATGAAATGCTGTAAATGTGAATTGCACCTCTTGGGATTCCATGATTAAGGAAATATTCACTGATGTGTGTCAATATTCAGGAAAGGGTCAATACTCATTGGAGTGTGTCAGTTTTCATTGGCGGTTCAATAACCAGTGAAGTGTGTACGACGTCTTTCTTTTGTTCGTCATATTGACAGGTAAGCCTGAAACTTTGCTGTGGATTGTAGATGGTTTCACAATGTAACTGTTTTATTTACTTGATTCTCTTAAATGTAGAAGTCTATTGGTTGCTTGATATTCTTTTTCATTCTGAGTATTGGACAGGGGTAGAATTTAGAAAATAGGTGGATTGTAGGTGTGTTCACAATAAATGCTATTACTTTAAAGGGGTGGTTCACTTTTAAGTTAACTTTTAGTATGTTGTAGAATGGCTAATTTTAAACATCTTTTCAATTGGTCTTAACTATTTATTTTCTATAGTTTTCTAATTATTACCTTCTTCTTCTGACCCTTTCCAGCTTTCAAATGGGGGTCACTGACCCCATCTAAAAACGAATGCTTTGTATGGCTACACATGTATTGTCATTGCTACTTGTTATTACTCATCTTTCTATTCAGCCACTCTCGAATTCATATTCTAGTCTCTTGTTCAAATGAGTGCATGGTTGATAGGGAAATTTGGACCCTAGCAACCAGATTGCTGAAATTGCAAACTGGAGAGCGGCTGAATAAAAAGCCACAAATAATAAAAAATGAAAACTAATTGTCTCAGAATATCACCCTCTATATAATACTAAAAGTTAGTTCAAACGCGAACAACCCCTTTAATATTGGGAAAATAAACTATTATTCAAAAATAGAGTAGAGGTATTGGACCTGTTATCTAGAATGATCAGGACCTGGTGTTTTCCAGATAATGGATCTTTCCATAATTTGGATTGCTGTACCTTAAGTCTACTAGAAAATCATGTAAACATTAAATAACCCCAATAGGCTGATTTTGCTTCCAATAAGGATTAATTATATCTTAGTTGGGATCAAGGACAATGTACTGTTTTATTATTAGAGATAAAGAGGAAATAATTTTTACAAATTTTGATTATTTTGATAAAATTGAGTCTATGGCAGACAGCCTTTCTGTAATTTTGAGCTTTCTGGATAATGGGTTTCTGGATAAAGTATCCCATACCTGTACAAACTTTCATTCAAACCCAACCATCCTTGCTTTCTTCCTCCACCTACATCCTAACAATCCATTTGTTTGGTTTTTGTCTTTATCTAGGAGGAAAAACAGACATTCCTTGATTTGATATTTTAAGCTGCAAAAGAAAGTTACCCAGAGAGTACAATTAGGAAGGCTGCTTTGGTGATCCTATGATTACTTGTGGAAATACATGAAACGCATTTGGTGTTACTTGATGTGAAATAAAGCTTTTTCTTTGATCTTACAACGTGTCCAAGAAGTTCCTGGAGTGCGTGTCCAAAGTGGAATGATGAAGTAAAGTGTTCTCCCCAAGCTACGGGTTTGGAGCAAAGCACCCGGACCTCCAACAAAGAGCAGTGAAGGACCATGGCTTTAAAGATTGCATATAAGATAAAGTTATTCACACAGGGCGCTTGCAAGCTGAAATCCGCCACAGGACGCCAGTATTGGCGTTTTTTAGCAGAAACGCCAATACGTCAAGAAACTACCAAATCGATAGACTCTATGGGATCTGCACGTTAATAGACTCTATGGGATCTGCACGTTTGAAACCACACTTTTGTGTAAATACACAGCGTATTTTGAATATGGCGTCCAAATTCTCAATGAGAACAATGAGAAGTGCATGTAGGGAAAAGAATCCTACGTGCTGAACAACACATGTTGATAGTCGCATGTGGTTTCAGTGGCGTATTTACGCCTGGCTGTTCTTTTTTTAAAAAAACGCCATGTCTGGCCTTGCCCTAAGCGACGGGTTCAGGGCAGTTGCACCATAACCATATCTTAAATTTGGTGAGTGTCTGAACTGGTAACACATAATTGTAAAACTTAAATGACTAAGAAAAGACACTGAACGAAATAATTAATTAAGTTAGTAGCGCCTGCATTTACCTGGTATCTGCTTTGGTGATTACCTATGAGTTGTAATGTGCCAAAGGCAAAAAAAATTAAAAGGAAAAAGAAATTAATAAAGAATTTAATGAAATGGAAATGATCTTTCATGCATAATATATGAAATTTGTATCTCTTATATCAAGGAACATCAAAAAATTCCCAGGCTTTTTGCCGGCAGACAAATTTTAATAACTAAAGCTTTTATTTCATGAACCAAATGTGAAAATACAGTGGAGAAGACCATGTATCAAGCAGGTCCTTGTAACACTGTGTAGCTGTTAATTATGTAAAACCATTTCTTTAGTAAGTTTGCCAAGGGTTATAAATATAGATCTGAAGCCCAAAGTATCGGATGTAGGTTTCAGAAGTTCAAAATCGTAATTTATAGATATAGTTAAAGGAAGGAGTCATTTTGAATTATAGATCAAGTGGTGCTAAGCCACTCAATAGCTATTCATCTGAAAACTTAGCATTATTTCATATATCCTACTGATAGAAGGTAAATTTAGTTAGTGCCTTTTACCCAGGGCAATAGTAATTGAACCCGTAGGTGCGGGAAATATTGTGCACTATCATTGCATTTATTTAAAATGATTTCATTTTTGGTATTGGATGTTCCCTATCTGTTCTTTTTAATGGAACAAGGTTCCATCACCCTCTATAAAAGAAATAAAGTTCTCCCTTGCTCATAATAAATCTCCTATCCTTCACCTATTTATTTAATCAGTCAAAACAAAAATATATTTTAATACCTGCGTAATCTAATTTCCCTCTAATAAATTCATTGTCCAGCATTTTTTTTTGTTTTGAACACCGAAAACGATGAGTTTATGAATTTTACTGCTCTGGGCATGAATAAATCCAAAGGAGGCCTTGGTTCTTCTTACAATCCAATCATATATTTAAAAAAAACACAATCTCAGCTCATAAATAAAAAAATATGATTTTACTTATTCAATGTCGGCTGCTTTAAAATAATGCAGACTTATTATAAACAGATAAAGATAAACGTCATCAGTCTGTCATGCCTAGATTATAAACAATACCTGAACAGATCTGACTCAGATCATTCTTTATTCCACCAAAACCCCCAAGATGTTATCCCAGATTAAGAAAGGCATTCTTGAACCTCTTTCCATATCTTGAATGGGAATGACACCTAGGGGGTTGTTTATCAAAGGTTGAATTTCGAAGTAATGTGAATTTTTTTTAACGCTAATAAATTAGAATCCACTCACAACTCGAATGGGAGGTTATTTATGAAAAAACTTGAACTTCTAACATTTGATCGAATTGGAACGACCTGAAAATTCAAATAGAATTCGAATCAAGTTTCCCTCTGAAAAAAACTTGAATGTCAGGAAGGCTATTAGCATCTTCATATGGTTCATCGAACCTCTGCCATTGACATCTACATGAACTCGGCAGGTTTTAGGTGTTGAAGTATCGAATTAGAACTGTTTTGATGGTCGAGTTGTGATAAAGCTCTCATTTGAATTCAAAATCGAGTTGGTGGTTTTAAATTCGAGATTGTGAGTTTTGACCAAATCCAGGTCAAAAATTTGAATTTACCATTCGAACCTAAGTAAATCTGCCCTGAGGGCAGGGGGATGGGCATTTTCCAAAAGAATTCTGCCATCCGGATAATTAGGAAAGGCTAACCGTCCTTTGTTTATAGGGTCTTGAAGTATCTGTAGGGAGTCTCCTGCCCAAAAAAAGTTCCTTACATGTGCATCTAGCTCTTTAAACTACCGTCTATTGGGAATGGTAGGTGCCTAATGAAACACATAGAGAAATTTCGGAAGAAACATAATTTTGAGGATTTTTATGCAGCCGGACAGACTGGGAGGTTTGGCCAATGATGTGATTTCAATCTTAATGATCTGACAATTGGGGCTAAGTTCAGTTCCATATACATCTATGCTTTCCTTTGAATTACTAAGCCAAGGTACGTGTAGTTGTACATCATAATGCAGATACCTGCCACACCCATTATCTACAGGAAATAACACTGATTTTGCCCAGTTGACCAAAAGGCCAAAATAGCTCCTGAACCTCGGGACCTTCCTCAGAAAATTCAAGAGGGGATCTCTGGGGCTGGCTAAATAAACCAATATGTCATCTGCAGAAAGCGTGATTTTCTCTTCCAGCTTATGCAGTTTTAGCTCTCGTATGACTGCATTTTTATGTATCAATATGGCCAGGGGCTCTATTGCCAGAGCAAATAAAAGAGGTGATAGTGGGCACCCTTGTCTAGTGCCTCTGGCTAATCAGAATTCCTATGACAGCTCTGCATTGACAAGAGTCATATAATACCTCCACCCACATTATAAATTGAACACCCAGCCCATATTACTCGAAAAGAGCCCACTCAACTGTATCCCTTCCATGTTGAGGGATACTACCACTCTTTCCCCCGTGAAATCATGCGTGTCCCATATCTTAGTAAATCTGTGGCCGTCTTGGTGATAAAGCCTGTCTGATCTGGGTGGATTAGCTGGTCAATTACCTGCTTTAGCCTATTTGCTGGAATCTTAGCCAGTACTTAAACATCTGAGTTTAAGAGGGATAGTTGTATATGATTTATATTTGTCTGCAGGTTTTCCTGTTTTAAGAATTAAGGTAATAGTGGCAGTCTTAGAGCTGTCTTGGAGGGAGACCCTTGTGGTATAGAATTAAAAAGGGAGACTGTGGATCAGGATCCTATCTAGGTACTGGTCAAGTGATTTGAAGGAACATTGAGTTTTGGAGCTTTATTAATTAGAATAAAAGTCAACAAACTGGGAAAGAATTGGCTTCTGTTCACAAAGTTCCTGGCTCTCAGCTGTAGTCAACCTTGGGACAGATATTAGTTGGCGTGGTTCTCCAGGCTAAATAAACATCCCTTTGGGCAAGTTGAGATCGGCGCCCTGGGATTTAGTTGGGCTGTTGGCAAACAACTTCTCATGTAGGGAGTGCAATTTTGCATCCTGTCTGCATTTAGCCTCCTTGATTAAAGAAATGTATTTTCCTCTTAAACAAGCCTTACCTGCATCTCAAACTACATGTTCTTGTGCAGTGTCCTCATTAATTTCCCAGAATTTACGGTACTGAGTTTTAAAAGTTTCACTGACAAATTCATCAGTGATCCATTTTTGGGCAATTTTCATTGCTGTGTCCCTGTGCTTAGTCATATGACTAGCTGAAGGGGGACATGGTCAGAGCAAATTCTTGGAATAAAAGAAATGGAGTCTAAGGGTTGTAGTGCCTGAGGGGAGGTCAGAGCCAGGTCTATATGGGAGATAGCAGAAGTCTTCATTCTATAGCATGAATATTGACTCTCCTAGGAGTGAGACCACCTCCAGGCATTTATTAAGTTTGTGGTCCTGAGCCAATTACCCAATGCACCTGAGACACCCTTTGACATTCAGATCCTATCTATCGTGGGGTCAGGGACTGTGTTAAAGCCACCAAACAAAGTAGGGAGGTCTTCTACCTCTGCAACTTTCCCAAATATTGCCTGCAATAGCTGAAGTTCACCAGGAGGGGGAGAGTAAACATTGACCAATATCATAGTGTATGTACCATTTGTTGCCTTTAGAATGAAGTACCTAAATTATAGTCTCACTTGTTGGTCTCACTTGTTGGTCTGATCATTTTCCTGAATAGAATGGCTGCTCCCCTTGAATATGGAGAGTACTCTGTGTGATATATGGGGCCCAACCACTGCCTCCTCAGGGCTCAAACTCTTTGTCCCGTTAGGTGTGTTTCTTGTAGGATTTCAGCTGTTTCTTAACAGGCCCACGGCCCACGAACCACAGCCTATCACCCACCTCAAGGTGGGACTATCTGGGAGATATTTGGCAACCTTGCCAAACATCAGATCTGTATGTATAGCCACTTTAAGATGAAATCCTAACTTCTAACCGAATTAAGATACATCCTGTCTCCCAGTTGATTCATAGTCTATTTAGAAGATCATTTATGGTCATTTTAGCTTTTTGTACTGATTCCTTTTTCAAACTGGGATTCAAATTGGTCTTCATAAACCATCCATCTTTTTATATTTTATAATGCTCTCCAAAGGCAGAAGTTGTAAATCAGAAGGCCCGAATGCCAACTGATTTTTCAGTTAGCAATTTCAAATATAATTCATGGCAGCAGTATTTCAGCGCAAACATCCATTAATCTACATATACACAGATGCTTTATGTAATAAAAGTTATTCAACTGAATTATTGTCTCAATGTGGGGAAAAAAATCAATCATTGTTATCTGACGCTGCCTCCGAGTTGAAGTCCTCATCCGTGTTTGTTGTACTTTTGACTGGATTTGTTCTTTTGAATAATGATTTTTTTTTCCAAGGAGGATCATAAAAAAAAATCTAATTACAGTAATGAATCCTAATGTTTTAGAAGAGGGATGTGCAACTGGAATTGTGAAGGTTCTCCAATGTATTTCTATTGCCCATGGGTTGCATAGGCATCATCACAGTGATATAATCCAACCCCCAAAACATGTTTTAAGTCAACAGTAATGCATCCTAATATTCTAGAAGAGGGCTTTCAAACTAGAGACATGAAGGTTCTAAAAGGTATTCCTACTGCCTTCAAACTGCCCATGGGTTGCATAGCCATCATCACTGTGATATAATCCAACCCCTAAACATGTTGTAAGTCAACAGTAATAAATCCTAATATTCAAGAAGAGGGATTTCCAACTGGAGGCCTGAAGGTCATAAAATGAATTTCTTCTGTCCCCAACTTGCCTATAGGTTGCATAGCCATTATAATATTGATATAATCCAGCCAAACAAACTAATTAGCCTGCTATGTTGAAGAAGTTGAACACCAGCATTCTAGAAGGTAAGCAGTGTCCGGAAAGAACCTGAGCCGTTAAGTGGTTAAATTCATGATAGTAAAAGTTAAAAAAATACTCATTGTTTCAGGTTAGAAGCGAAACACCCAGAAGGTTTGACCTGAGTAGGTGATAGAGAAGTGCAATTCTCTCTTTCCAAGCCAGCATGGCACTTGTGTACAGCAGTCAATAAGAGTAATTGCTGACTTAGTGCCAGGCCAGGCCAATTGGCTTTGACAAGAATTCTTTTATGTTGAGTAATCCTCCCCTTTAAAGATGGTTTATGGAGGTGATAAAGAACTGGAATATTTGCTTCTGGTCAATTAGGATTCTTGTAGGACAATGGTCTATAGCAGTAATTGCCAGCAATCTTGCTGAATTAGCGACCAGTTTGACGTTCAGAGCAAAATACTTGTTTTAAAGCAGCCATTCAAGAAGCAAAATATAGGGCCAATTAAGGGATAAGAGTGGTGATTTTTAAAGTGGATAAGATGGCTATGAAATTATCTTTCACTTAGTTATCAATAAATTATAGACCGGGATAATCTGTGTGACAGGCGCTAGCAATGTGCAGAAAAACAGCAAAGCAGCCTACACTGTTTGTTTGCTTTCTGTCTATTCATTCCAGTTGTGAAAGCCATAACACGGAGCAGTTATATATATTATACTGTGACTCACAGCGTCTTTTGTGCACAGGGTTTTATTAATACATCATATTCAGACAAGAGTCGATTTTGTCAATCCTGTATTTGTACTGTATTCCCATCTGAAACCGTGCATAATTTAGTAGATAATACAGGTATGGGATCTGTTATCCTGAAATCCATTGTCCAGAAAGCTCAGATTATTGGAAGCCTGTCTCCCAAAACTCCATTGTGATCAAATCATCCAGATTTGATTCTCTTTTTCTCTGTAATAATAAAACAGTAGCTTGTACTTGATCCAAATTAAGATATAATTAATCATAATTGGAAGCAAAACAGCCTATTGGGGTTATTTAATGTTTACAGGATTTTTTAGTAGAGTTAAGGTATGAAGATCCAAATTAAAGAAAGATCTGTTATCCGGAAATACCCAGGTTCCAAGCATTCTGGATAGCAGGTCCCATACCTGTACTGTCAGTGCAATGAAAGCAAGATCCTCATCAAACTGCAGTCAATGTTTAATGAATCTGTTCTGCAAACAGTTTATATTTGTACTTCTGAGATTTCTGGAGATTTTTTTAGTGAACACGTACGACCTAATATTTAATTTTTATTTTATTCGCAGTGAATTTCAGATGCCCATTGACTTTAATGCATTTGGACAATATAGGCGTGCATATAAAAACGCAGGTGTCGAAATTGACGCGCAACAAAATTATTTTGACACCCATTGACTTCAATGCATTTCGCAAATTTTTCACCGTTTCGTGAATTTCGCAGGAAATTTGTGTATTTTTTTGCTAATTTGCAGATGGAGAATTGCGGAATTTCGCTGCAAATCCATGCCTGGGGAAAACGTTTGCTCATCACTACTCAGAGGAAGTTCCTACAAAGCAAAATGGTCACTGGAGCACTACTCAACACTTGGATTCAGATGCGCAGGACCATGCAAACTATTAGCCGAACTAAAAGGAACAGTAACGCCAAAAAATACAGTCTATTAAAGTAGGGAAATATAATGTACTGATTGCACTGCATTGGTACAACTGGTGTGTTTGCTTCAGAAATACTACTATAGTTTATATAAACAAGCTGCTGTGTAGCCATGGGGGCAGCCATTCAAGCACAGGATACACAGTAGATAACAGATAAGTACTAATATAGTTTATATAAACAAGCTGCTGTGTAGCCATGGGGGCAGCCATTCAAGCACAGGATACACAGTAGATAACAGATAAGTACTACTATAGTTTATATAAACAAGCTGCTGTGTAGCCATGGGGGCAGCCATTCAAGCACAGGATACACAGTAGATAACAGATAAGTACTACTATAGTTTATATAAACAAGCTGCTGTGTAGCCATGGGGGCAGCCATTCAAGCACAGGATACACAGTAGATAACAGATAAGTACTACTATAGTTTATATAAACAGGCTGCTGTGTAGCCATGGGGGCAGCCATTTAAGCACAGGATACACAGTAGATAACAGATAAGTACTACTATAGTTCATATAAACAAGCTGCTGTGTAGCCATGGGGGCAGCCATTCAAGCACAGGATACACAGTAGATAACAGATAAGTACTACTATAGTTCATATAAACAAGCTGCTGTGTAGCCATGGGGCAGACTTTCAAAGCTGAAAAGGAGAAAAGGCTCAGTATATGCAGCAGATAACAGATAAGCTCTGTAGTATACAATGGAATTCTTCAGAACTTATCTGTGCTTGAATGGCTGTCCCCATGGTTACACAGCAGCTTGTTTATATGAACTATAGTCAATGTATTAAATTGGCAAATCAAGAAAACAGCAAAAAGTTCTCACACTTGAGAAAGGGCCCTTGCTGCCCGAAACATGTCGTGTGGAATGCACAATAAAGACTGAATAGCAGGTATTCTGCTTTTTGCTGTTTTCTTGATTTGCCAATTTAATACATTGAAGTTAATCCTGTGGTTGCCGGTGACGGAGCACCAGTGCAAATCAAGAATATCCAACTAATGCTTGGTGCATGTATGTTACCTAGGGATGTAGCGAACTGTTCGCCGGCGAACTAGTTCGCGCAAACTTCGACTGTTCGCGTCCGCCGCAAGTTCGCGAACGTCGCGCGACGTTCGCCAATAGGCGTTCGCGTCAAAATCGTTCGATCGTTCGACCATTCGACCACTAAAATCGAAGGATTTTCGTTCGAATCGAACGATCGAAGCATTCGATCGAATGAAATCATTCGATCGAATGGCTTCGATCGTTCGATTCGAACGAAAATCCTTCGATCGAACGATTTCAATCCTTCGATCGTTCGAATCGAACGATTTTCGGATGTTCGAAGTTCGCGAACAGTTCGCAAATTTTGCCGGTGTTCGCGAACGGCGTTCGCGAACACATCGGCGGCAGTTCGCTACATCCCTAATGTTACCTTTAAATGTTATAACACTCCGGAGAACCAAGATCGTAGTTCAGTGATTTATTTTATTCATACAGTGCACTACATGTTTCGAGCCCACAGGCTCTTCCTCAGGTGCACCTGGCTCGAAACATGTAGTGCACTGTATGAATAAAATAAATCACTGAACTACGATCTTGGTTCTCCGGAGTCCTATGTTATAATATAGTAAGTCTGCAGGTCTGGCGGGACCCTGACTCTGAAGTGGAACCAGACACAATAACAAAAGGAGTACATCATCCACAAGACTATACACTATAGTAGTGTTTTTGAAGCAAACACACCAGTTTTACCAGTGCAGGGCAACACTACATTATACTGTCATTACTTTAAAACACTTTCATTTTTTGCATTACTTTTGCTCTCAGGTTTCACCCCAGACCTGGATAGCTTTCAAAGCTAAATGCATGAGGAAAAACAGCAGGAAAAGAACCCTAGATCAGCTTCCAACCATTCTTTATATAGGGACCACCTCAATAAATGTATTAACATTTCCTTACAGTAAGGAAAGTGCCAATAAACCACAAAATAAACAATGCGCCTTGGTATACCTCGGTTCTATAGTCTATAATTCTCCCCTATATTTTTTATAATGTTTTGTAAGAATAAATCTTTGGAAGTGACACTGGATGCCACCTAATACTCTCTATATCCATCAAACCAATAATACGGAAGGGTTTTGCTTTTTTATATCCACTTTAAATACATTTTTGCCTAGTGAAGTGAAATAGTGTGGAATCCAAGTTGGGGATAAATCATTATTGATGTCACAAGAGTGGCCATTAGTTACCAGACACCACCACTGTGCAGAATAAATGCAGAAATGGGAGCTAAATACTCTCTTCTTGCTGCTTATGGATCCGTGACACTGCTAATAGGATTCTGTGCATGATGTTTACCCAGTACTGCGTATATTTCCTAATCTGTAAGCGTAATTGAATTTCTACTATTCCCCAAAGATGATTCATTAAAATAACATTCTCTGCTGTAAATGTGGCTTCAAGACGTGCACAATATCAGATCAATAAAGTAATACCATATAATTCTCATCAGTCATATTATCGTTAGGTCCTTGTTCTCTTCTAATGGTGCATCAACTAATTTTACCTGCCATCGTAGTAATGCCCTGGAATCAATTAAGAGAACTCCCGGGGAGTCTTTTAGAAATAAAATGATAGCCTGCATTGTACACTATTATGCAGTAATTTATAGGAATATTATGGTACAGGTATGGGACCTGTTATACAGAATGCTCGGGACCTGTGGCTTCCTGGATAACAGATCTTTACCTAATTTGGATCCTCAGATTTATCAAAGGTTGAATTGAAAAATTTAATTTTTACATTTGAATTTCGAGCTAATTTATGGGGCATATATATCAAGGGTCGAATTTCAAATTGAAAAAACTTCACAATTCGAATTCAAAAAGAGCAACCAAAATGAAATCAAAGTTCTTTTGGGTCAAATATGTCAGTTTGTGATCAAATAGGTCCGTATTCGGCCGAATTCAAATCGTTCGAATCAAAGGATTAGCGCATTCGATCTAATTCGATTCAAAGTTTTTTCCAAAAGTTTTTCGAATTTTTTTCAAATTCGAATCGAATTTGGACTATTCCCTAGTCGAAGTACACAAAAAATAGCTTGAAATTAGATTTTTTTTTTTTTTCATTCGAAAATTCACCTCGACCTTTGATAAATCTGCCCCTTAGTGTATTTTGACTAGGGACTAGTCCAAATTTGATTCGAATTTGAAAAAAAAACCCTGAAAATTAGAATATCGAAATTTACTGTACTGTCTCTTTAAAAATGTGACTTCGACTGTTCGCCATCTAAAACCTGGCAAAATTGCTGTTTTAGCCTATGGGGGACCTCCTAGAACCCATTTGGAGTCATTTGGGGGACTTTGAAAAATTAAATTTTTTTTTTGTTGAAAATCCTTCGATCGAATACGATCCGGATTCGAATGGAATGATCGATTTAAAAAGAAATGCTTAGGGACAACAGGTTTTTTACTTATGGACTTTATATGCAAAGTGAAAATCTGCAGTCTTTTACTTGCTACTGCTTTATAAATGTTTGGAAAGTATATGGTCAGAGGCGTAACTATAGAGGAAGCGGCTAATTCATATACAGTTTCAATAAATATTGGTAAAACAAGTCAATCTCTAAATATTTTAGGGGCCTGAAAATAATTTGCTGTTGGGCCCAGTTATATCTAGTTATGCCATTGTATATGGTTTTTGGCATATATTGGTGTGAGATCCATTACCCGGAAACCTGTTATCCAGAAGGTTCCAAATTACAGAATGGCCGTTTCCCATAGACTCCATTTTCTCTAAATAAGCCAAGTTTTTAAAAATGATTTCCTTTTTCTCTGTAATAATAAAACAGTAAATTGGATTTGATCCAAACTAAGATACAGGTATGGGACCTGTTATCTAGAATGCTCGGGACCTGGGGCTTTCGCAGATAATGGATCTTTACTTACTTTGGATCTTCATACCTTATGTCTACTAGAATATAATGTAAACATTAAATAACGCAAATAGGCTGGTTCTACTTTCAATAAAGATTAATTATATCTTAGTTGGGGTCAAGCAAAAGGTAACTTTTTTTTATTATTACAGGGGAAAACAGAAATAAGTTTTAAAAATGTGCAATAATTAGATAAAATGGAGTCTCTGGGAGACTGTCTTTCCATAATTCAGAACTTTTTGGGTAATGGATTTCTGGATAACGGATCCCATACCTGTATAGTTAATCCTTATTGGAAGCAGGACCAGCCTATTGGGTTTATTTAATATTTACATGATTTTCTAGTAGATTTTAGGTTTGAAGATCCAAATAAGGAAAGGTCCGTTATCCGGAAAACCCCAGGTCCTGAGCCTTCTGGATAATAGGTCCCATACCTGTACTTACATTGGCATGTTAAGCCATATGGTTTTTTTCATGGTTTTTCGATGGAAGTCTCTACCAAAAGCCCTAATATCTTATTATTTTACACATTTAGATGCTCTTCTCTGATAGCTCCCTGCCCCAAATATAGATGATTTCAATGGAATTTAAAATTAGGATGTCAACTAGTGATGGGCAAATAAATTCGGTAGGGCGCAAATGCGTGGCAAATTTCTGCGCCGGCGAAAATCCACCACGTCAAAAAAAAATTGCGTCAGCGTCAGAATAGTCACACGCATAAAAATTGTCAAGCGTCAAAATAATTCAGACGCCCATTGACTTTACTGCATTTGGACAAAATAGGCGTGCATATAAAAACTGCTGTGGGTGTCAAAATTTGCATTTCGCAAATTTTTCACCATTTCGCAAATTTCTCAGGAAATTCACAAATTTTTAGGTGAAGCGAAACGGGACAAATTCGCCCATCACTACTGTCAACTAGCATTCGCAATTCCAGGGTGATTTCAACAACAGACCCTTATTTTGGCAGTTGAAATATCACCAGGCTAATTCTCATAATACTGTGCAGGTTTTCTACTCTTTTATTCATCTTAAATTTAGTCCCCTGATGACTATAATAAACATATTTCTTTAAGCTGGCTGGAGTAAAAACATTAAGCGCTAGCATTTTATGATTTTGTAAGATAAAAGAAAAAAAACTGTTCAAATGGAGGTTTAGAGAATATGTAAAATGCTTAAAGCAGCATAACAATAATGTGATCAGATGCAGCACAGACATAGCTCAGAAGCAGTGTGAGGCCCAATTAGATCCAGGAGACTTGCTAGCAAAACTCAAGGAGTCATTATAAAGAAACAGCTAATGTAAATATTGCGGGGAAGGCAATGCATACAGATATTTTGTCCTCAGCGTAATTAGCATTAATCAAACTGAATCTGCTGATGTAGCCAGACTGAGCTTAATGTTAAGCTGACATGCTTTGCTAACCAACATTTTGGATATAAAATAAGTATATTCTGTTTACGATCTATGAAAGTGGAGCAGGTGGTTTTTGGACTAGGAAACTAAACAGCAGGGGGTTTTACACAATATCAGGAATCACTTAAATGTACCAAATGGGAATTGTAAGACGGCCATATTAATATCAATGTACCATGGATATCGGTCAGTTTGTTGAACCATGTGCAGGTTTAAAAATGCTTCTGATGAAGTGACACAATGGTCACGAAACGCGTCGAGCGCACATCCCCTGCCCGCTGGTGATTTTAATCCATGTTCAATAAAGCATTTATATTTTTAAAACGTTGGTTTCTGCCTGTCAACTGATCGGGTGGAGTCCGTCTTTGAATCTTGTGAGTTGCTGTTTGCCGCGGCCAGAGCGGTTTCTAAGGACACACCGGTATGCAGATTCCCCACCAGTGGGCTCATTCCGCCGGTTTGAAACTGCTCCTGTGAACTCCCTACTGATTGGCAGGTTTAAAAATGTCATCTGTCATCTGCCAATGCATCATATGTTCCAGTCCCTATCCATCATATCTTCAAGTGCCTATCCATCATATCTACCAGTGCCTATTCAATCTACCAGTGCCTATTCAATCTACCAGTGCCTATTCAATCTACCAGTGCCTATTCAATCTGACAGTGCCTATCCAACACATCTTCAAGTGCCTATGCACCATATCTGCCAGTGCCTAGTCATCATATCTGCCAGTGCCTATGCACCATATCTGCCAGTGCCTATCCATCATATCTGCCAGTGTCTATGCACCATATCTTCCAGTACCTGTGCACTATCTCTGCCAGTGCCTATATGCAATATCTGCCAGTGTATGGTGCACTGAGGAAGTCAAGTAGAGCCACAACCAGAGATCAGCCTCCTGGCACACTCCTTACCAGGCAAAGTCCCACATTCCACTCCTGGTGGATAAAGAGAGTCAAAGTCCCTTTCCTCCAAGAGCTTTTAACTTTCCCCAGGTAACACTACCTGCCCAAAATACCTCTCCTGCTGGACAGAGGTAGCTACTCCCACATCAATACAAACTCACGTGCACACTCTGCCCTTTCTGCCAAGATCACGCTCGGTGCACAGCTCCTTAGGGAGACGGCCCTCCCAAAATTAACTAGTAGAAAAACAATGCAAGCCGGCACACACAGCTATTCAAACCGGGGTACAACCCCTGGTACGTTTATTGCGTCACAACGTTTCGGGGGCGTGGCCCCTTCGTCAGGTGATACAGAACTCCCACTACTCCCACATAGCACGAACAATGCCTGTTCTCAAACAGGGTACACGTTGAAGCCTTTCCATACCCTCCCTCAGGTACAACTCACTGGGGACTCAACAACTCAACAGAGCAACTGAATCCTCAGGCTGGCTCCCAAGCTAATCCTAGCTGAGCATGACAAACCCGCTTTGTTGTTCAGGGCACAGCTCCAACACTATCCACAGTACAAGCGCCTCACAAGCCCCCTTTCAAATCAGCATCCATTACACAGGCAGCTGCTGTCCCAGTCTCTCTTCTGCCTCCAAGCTCTAAACCCTCCAGGGTTGAGCTCCGTACCCAAGCCCTCCAGTGGCCCCTCACATCTTTTGGCCCCTACATCTTGACTACAGTGCCTGCACTCCTGACTAGAGTGAAACCAGGAAGTAGACTGACTCTAAACACACGACAGTTCAGCTATTTGAAAAAATGGCCCAAATCCGGAATCTGCCAAGACACATTGCACAGGGACAAAATACTTACTCCCTCTCCCTTTTAGGTGCAACCTTTAGCTGGGCACACTAGAGGAATTTCCAACCATGCAGTATTTTAACACCATAGGGGAACTTAACCCTATGGATCCCTATATGAATGTGTGTCAAAACATGGGTTTTACACATACGTATGGCCAAGCTGAGCACCCATTTTTGTCCCGTCCTCCCATAAAAAATTATATGCAAGTGTGCCTACTGACATCAGGGACCATGGAGCTTAGATGGCGGCAGCTTCAGGAGTCCCAATAGGTGAAACAGACTGCACTTGGCTGCAATGATGCTTCATCTAAAATATCACCTTGCACGCCGCACTTGCCAGGATAAATGAGTTCTAGATAACAAGTTAAAAGTACGCAAGGATAAATCAATACTGTAAGGCACATACAGTATAAGAAACCTGAGATTTTGTGCCAATATAATGTAAGCAATCTGTTATCTGAAGGGAGCAGCGTTCAGATCTCTGCCTTGAAATGTTTCCAGCACCGAGAAGGAACAACAAATGTGGGATAATGCAATGTGGGAACTTTGCATGTGACCTCAGAAATTTGGTTCCTCATCACGAAAGTTGCTGGCTGTTCAAACTTGTCACAGGGGGTCACCATCTTGGAAAGTGTCTGTGACACTCACATGTTCAGTGGGCTCTGAGCAGTTGTTGAGAAGCCAAGCTTAGGGCTCGTCACTAATTATCCAGCAGAAAATGAGCTTCCCTGGCTGTAATATAAGCCAGTTGCACTGGTTTCTGTGCTGCCATGTAGTAATTATGTGTATTAATTACTAATCAGCCTTATATTGTGACATTTCTATTTTATGTGTACTGTATATTGTGAGTGGGTCCCTAAGCTCAGTAAGTGACAGCAGCACAGAGCATGTGCAGTAAATCAGCAGAAAAGAAGATGAGGAGCTACTGGGGCATCTTTGGAGACACAGATCTTTACTGCTAAATAACTGTGGTTGCCTTGGACTGGTACAAAAGCCCAAAACATAATGTACAACATTTCTAGCTACTTCTTTAGTTAAGCTTTAGTTCTCCTTTAAGTCTGTGCCACCTGTTTGGACAGTCAAAAAGTGCAATAGTAGATCTTTATAGAGGGCCTACCTGCACAAACATATCAGTATATTGCATGTAATGAAAAATATATGACTGAATACGTTTATTTCATTAGCCGGCACACTGCATAATGATTGAATTTTAGCTCACTCTAATGGAACCTTAAAAATATTTTTGTTAAGTCAACGGAACACCGGGTCATTGTGCAAAAGAAAAAAAAAAGAAATCACTCTGCATTTATTGCCTACGAAAATTCAACTAAAAACCCGTCGCCGAGAAGATTATTTTTATTCAAGTTTTATTCAAGTGGAATATTTCACGGCCGTATGTCTTCAAATAAATATTTACATGTATATCTGCAAGTTGAAAAAAAAGATTGTGAGTTCAATCAAATTTAATAGAATCACTGATGCTGAATCAAATAGGATGAAATTGCTTGAAAATATGTTACACTTGGAGCCTGGCGTAGAAATGTTTCTCTTTGTCTTAAAGAGTAAAAAATCATTCTGGAATGAAGCAAAAGTGTATCAGCTTGCTGGAGCGTTTTATAGCATCAAGGATAGGAAAAGGTAGATTTCAATAAAAAAGGGTTCTGCACCCTACCTAATGAAATTCTTTCCCTGCTCCATTTAATCTTTCCCTTAAACACTACTCAACTGTCCATTTACTTTAGACCTGGGTGGATCCCAACCCCTCTGCCCTGGGTGAGGGTATCTGCACTACTAAAAGTCCATGTCTAACCATGCCCTGTCTTGTCTTCATTTCTTTGACCTCAATGATGATGCGCCTGTGTCTCTCCAAGGTCAACCAACTTCAATGTCTCTTCATTAGGAATCCTGATCATGTTTACTAGTGTCATGTTTTACCTGATGTCATGTTTACTAGTGATGCTTGGCACATAAGTCTAAACAGTGGCCTAGTGGCAAATGAGACCATTTGAGATGTGCTTGAGGTCAGCTGAAGGCACACAATGTGCTTGCACAGAATATAGTGTAGTCAGAGGGAAGTGCCAATGAGCCAAGTCAACAAGTCAAGATGGGAACCATGATGGATACAGAATAAGGTTGGCGTGGATAAATATCACTGGGCCCCACAGCAAATTTTTTTTCAGGCCCCCAAAGTCACGAAAAGAGCCGAAGTTGAAGTCCTGAAGCCGCAAAAAGACCCAAAGTCACTAAAAGAGCCGAACTTGAAGCCCCGAAGCCAAGTAAGGAGCCGAACTTGAAGTTCTGAAGCCACGAGTTCAGTTATGAACACCAATGTGTGTTTTTTTTTAATTTTTATAACACCCTAGCCACCATAAAACTTTTATGGGGGGTCCTGGTGCCACAGTTTTTTTTAACCTATAGGGGGGCCCTGACCATCAATTACCATTACCATACCAGCCCAGGTTATACAAAATATATAAATGTATAAAGAAATGGGGAAATCTAGATACAAGCATTTATTATTCAGCAAATGGAAATATATTTCAGAATGGCGGACATAAATAACCACTTCGTGCAACCTTCTTTATAACTGCTTCACATTCCTCCTGTATTTATTGCAATATGCATATTTAGCATTCATTAATTACTAAAGTCTGACCTGCTTTTCATGGTTCTCATAATCATCCATTTCTTCAGGACCTGCAAATTGCCTTCTCAATAGAAAGAGAAATAGAGAGATTAAGATTTTTTCCCATGTTTTCAGTTAGAGAACAGCTTTTTAAGACCTGCAGGCAGAACAATGTGCTATGCGAGAAGTGTGCAAGGCTGAAAATGCAACCAATCTCGCAGCAGGAAACAATACATTGCTTTTTATTAGAATGCAGACTTTAGATATCGATTTGGGGCACTTGAATTATGATTAGCAAAAGATATCACATGCACACCTGACCTCTCAATTTCCACATATGGTGCTTGAGTTATAGGAGGACGGCACCTCCACCAATCAATGCAAACGAAGTACTCCAGCATACGTATCTGCTTAAGGGTTTAACTTGTGTTTCTTAAGCCAAGGGCCAACATTGTAACCTTGTTGGCTTGACATTGAACACGGGTTAAACCCTTAAGCAGATACGTGTGCTGGAGAACTTTGTTTGCACTTGAATTATGGAGCTATCAAAGCCATTGCTTTTGACACAGTCATCCAGTTTAAGGTATTTAAACTTAGTTAAGTGTTTATTTTCAGTGTTGATAGGTTAAAAATCCATTATAATTCCAATCTATCTGATTAAGTAAGTGTATAGTAAAGTGGGAAAGTATTTAAGGACTTTCCCATGTATGTAAACCATCTTGGCACTGGTATTAATGAAAACCATGGAATTTGCTGCTCCCTTCATCAAATTCTTGGAATAATAAAATAAAAGATAATTTCATTTCAAGATGCTTCATTGATCAATAGGGGGAAAAAGTCAGTGCAGATTTGGTAGTTTTCAGAAAATAGTGAGAATTTTCGGATAAATAAATAAATAACCCCCCTGCGTCTACTAAAAAATAATTTAAGCATGACAAACCCAATAGGATGGTTTTGCCCTCTAATAAGGATTCATTATCATTATATCTTAGTGGGGATCAAGCACAAACTATTTTATTATTCGACAATATGCTAAATATAAATCTGCTGGAGAACACAAGTGTACAATGCCCCTTTAAACAGAGCGTTCCAATATTTATACTGTCAAGGAAACTAGTGAGAATTATCACTTGTACATATATCAAATATTGTCTATCATCTATATGTTTTAATACATTTGATGGTGTATAGAAGGTATAACAGAAAGAAAGGGTACTAGTCTCATAGCCCACTATAGAATTGTTAAAATATAAAATAGTCTTTTGTATATTGCCATGTTTTCAACAGCTCCCAATCAAATCTGCTCAAGAAATGTCCTTAATTGAACTCTGGAGTAATAGCCATGTACAAATAGTCTATAGCACAAGGCAATGCTCCATTGTATTTATGACAGATATATGTGTTTTCTAGCAGAAGAACCAGGTCTTGTAGACCAATTAAAAATGAACAGTGTGACCTTGGTATCTTGTTCGACAGGCTGTTAATGTTTTCAATAAAATAAGAAAAAGTCAGCAGATCAGAATGTACCAATGCCTAGAACTGTACTGTAAATATGTGTGATTTTTATTTCTTTATGTCTGGTCAATGTAACTGTCACCTCTGGCTCTGGCACTAAAGAAGTATTTTAAAGGAAGGACAGTATAATATAGTGTTGCCCTGCACTGGTACAACTTGTGTGTTTGCCTAAGAAACTCTACTATAGTTTATATAAACAAGCTGCTGTGTAGCCATGGGGGCAGCCATTCAAGCACAGGATACACAGTAGATAACAGATAAGTACTACTATAGTTTATATAAACAAGCTGCTGTGTAGACATAAGGGCAGCCATTCAAGCACAGAATACACAGTAGATAACAGATAAGTACTACTATAGTTTATGTAAAAAAGCTGCTGTGTAGCCATGGGGGCAGCCATTCAAGCACAGGATACACAGTAGATAACAGATAAGTACTACTATAGTTTATATAAACAAGCTGCTGTGTAGACATAAGGGCAGCCATTCAAGCACAGAATACACAGTAGATAACAGATAAGTACTACTATAGTTTATGTAAAAAAGCTGCTGTGTAGCCATGGGGGCAGCCATTCAAGCACAGGATACATAGATATATAGGGTGAGTTCTTACAGAAACGTTATCTGGAAAACCCCAGGTGCCGAGCATTCTGAATAACAGGTCTCTTACATGTACAGGTATGTGATCGATTATCTGGAAACCCATTATGCAGAAAGCTCCGAATTTTTAGGCAAATAATTATTATTTTCTAAAAAAAAGCACTCCTAGCTCTGTAGTAATAAAACAATACCTTGTACTTGATTGGAGCTAAGTAATCCTAATGGGTTTACTATGGGGCAGATCTATTAAGGGTTAGAACAGAAGGAAGATGGAAGAGGTGGTAAAGCAAGAGGATTAGACCAGAATTCCTGCCCCCATCAAATGTAACCAGTATGTTCCCCTAAGGGAAATATTTCTTCAGAGTCAGATTATTATTTTAGGAGACCAATTTTCAAAAGAACGCCGACGCGCATTTCGCTTAGAAGCTTTGTCGCCTTGACTCTGATAATAATCTGACTCTGAAGAAATATTTCCCTTAGGGGAACATACTGGTTACATTTGATGGGGGCAGGAATTCTGGTCTAATCCTCTTGCTTTACCACCTCTATCATCGTCCTTCTGTTCTAAGGGCCGTGGGTTTGTGGCTTTTTAGGGCTATTTAGCCTCTTTTAACTGTTAGGGGCAAGTTAAGTTACAAGGCCACAGCTCCGGTTACCCTGTCCTGCCTTTACTTTGTGGTGTCCCAGGCCTTAGAAACAAAATAGGCAGTTAGATTTTGGGACAACTCCACCCTCTATATTTTCAAATTTCCATGAACCTTATCTATGGAGTATGACTGGATGACTTTTTAACCCATACGGAAATTTTGGTCAATTTTTTAATTATTCCTTTTTAACTAGTTAATTAATTACCAAGTCTCATTTTTTAGCCTATCTATTGCACTGCACTTTACTGGTGGAACTTAATTGCAATATCAATTTGCTAATTCTATTTGATTAATTGCACTTTATAAATTAATTAATGAATGAATTTATGTATTAAGGGGTGTTATTGGAATCTACTGGTGGGTTAATATACCCTTTGGATTCAGGAATAATCAATTATTTTTATCATCAGTCCTCGGGCTGATTGATTTCACCTTATTTATTTACACTAACACTTTACTTAAGTTATTAGACAGCACCTTCTTATTAATTATTATTATCATGAATTATCTCGGTCCTGCAATTTAAGGTTTGAGTTTACTTGGTATAGATACAGTATTAACTATTTGGTGGGGTTTCTTTTTCTTAAAAATATTGGTAATTTATGTGACTACAATGCGAATAATAGAGTGAAATTTCATTATACAAAGTACAGTCTATTTCACTTTCTTCATTTGTGATAACCCACTACATTTTTATCGACTTCGTTGTTTAAGGAATAATTAAGTATGATTGGCTAATTTTCAGGCCCTTGGGTTATGCAGATTGTTCTAACTTAATGATTCAGACACTTATTGACATGACCTGCATAAACGTGTATTCAGAAAGGGATGTAGACTGCCGTCTTGACCCAGCAGGGCTTGCTAATTTATTGCTCTCAGGTTTGAGACTAAAAATGTTAAAGCTTGATTTATTTAGGTGTGAACTGTTTTATTATTACAGAAAAAACCCATTATCCAGAAAGTTCTGAATTACAGAAGGACTGTCTCCCATAGGCTCCATTTTACTCAAATAATACAAATTTTTAAAAATGATTTCCTTTTGTCTGTAATAATAAAACAGTAGCTCGTACTTGACCCAAACGAATATATAACTAATCCTTATTGGAAGCAAAACCAGCCTGCTGGGTTTATTTACATGATTTTTTAATGACAATCCAAATTACGGAAAGATCTTTTATCTGGAAAACCCCAGGTCCTGAGCATTCTGGATAACAGGTCCCAGACCTGTATTAAAATTCTCAATTATGGAGTCTGTGGGAGATGGCCACCTCTAGGAGCCTTCTAGATAATGGGTTTCCAGATGACTACTTGTATATATAATGTACAATGCTATTTTATATTATTTTAGCAATATTTCTTTCTTTTTTTTAAAGTAGGTTCCATAATCTTTACCAGTTTGCTAGCGGCAGATGCAATTTTTACACTTCAATTTGCAAGTTTCCTCCCTTTGGAAGTAATGGATGTATTTGGATTCATTTCAGGGCAGAATGTTTTGCTGCTTTCAGATTTGCATGCAGAAGGAGCATCTCAAATTCAGCATCTGAATGATCAGAAACCCCATCTGTTTATTGTTTTTTTGTTGTGGATAAAATGATGTAAGGAGGAACATCTCTCACCCATGTGTGCTACAATCTTGCCTTGAACTATGACTACTAAACGCAGGACAGAAACTTTCAGAATTAAAACTTTTTATTTCTGTGTTGCTCACTTTTGCCAATGAATAGGTAGGGTCAAAATTGGTGAGAATGGTAATTTGCTCTCCTATAATGTTGGGCGAATTTATTCGCCAATCCGAATTTGTGGCGAATTCCCACGAAAAACGGACGCCGGCATCAAAAACAGACGCCAGCATCAAAAACGAGATGCCGGTGCCATTTCGCTAATTTTTAGCCATTTCGCTAGAAATTCGAGAATTTTTCGGCGAGTAAAAACGCCCCAAATTCGCCCATCACTACTCTCATAAAGCCTAGTTTTAAGTGGAGTTAGATTGCCATTTGGGGTAAATATGTATGTATTTGCCATCCTAGATGTTCTTTTCTGCATCTATAGCAATTTCATGAGCTGAGAGGGGCCCTGGTAAAAGGTTGGACATTAATTAAAAATTGGCGACTAGTGGCAACATTGACCAGCGAAACATTTGCAAAACGCATTGAAGTCAACGGGTGTCAAAATAATTTTGAAGCACGTTAATTTCGCCGCCTACGACAATTTTTATACACACGCCTATTATGTCCAAATGCATTAATGTCAATGTGCGTCCGAATAATTTCAAGTCGCGTTAATATTTATGCACGACTATTGTGACGCACGCCCAAATTTTTTTGACGCAGCGGATTCCCATCTGCCAAATTTATTCGCCCTTCACTAGTGACAACTACTAGCCTTATGTGTATTAGCCATATATATTATTGATGCCTTTATAACGGGTGACAATATTGTATGCTATATTTTATGCACCTATGCTATATTCTTGCCATGTCCAGTATCCTCAAACCCTGAACAAGTGCCAAGGTTTTGGTCACAGTTCACACTTCTGCCTACAACAACCGCCTTTCACATTGGGAGGAGCCCTTCGCTATTTGCATGCTGCCAGGTCATAAAGTGAGAGACCCAAGTTGAGGGTTCTGGGCAGGTAAGGGAACCCGAATGTGTGATGAGAGAAACAGGGAAGAGTAAGTGTAGTCATGGAACAGGCCGGATCAAACCAGTCAGACAGCGCAGTACAGAATCAGTAACCAGGATTGTGGTGAAGGAAACAGGCTAGAGTCAATAACCAAACAATCAGTGTGGTACAGAGCCGGGATCCAGAAGAATAGTCAGTAAAGGGGCAAGGGTTCAGGCAGCAATACTGCAGTGGTCAAGGATAGGTAAGGGTCTAGGAACAGAGGATCAGAGAACAAGCGCACCCAGGATCAAAATTAGACCTACGTTGGGCAATGAAAAAATGGACGAGGCACCTTTAAATATTTGAACTTTGCTCCAAGCGTGATGATGTGAGATGTTGAGTGTCCCCGCGAGCAAAGTGGCCAGTGTCCCTGCTGCCTCCCAGGTACACTCAAAATGCTGTGTGCCTTGAGGAACCACAATTATGTTCTGCCAAATCCCCCAGTATATAGACAAATACATACAAGAGGTCCTCTGCACTCAACCCATTATCAATATATTTAGAACATTGAAACATTTTCGGCATACAGCTACTAAAAATGTCTTACCCTTTAAACAAAACAGGGATTGTTTGTCCATATATTGCAATATATTTAAGCTGGCCAACTGAGCCATTACCTAAGGCACATTTCTGAAGAAAAAATGGAGCAGCTTAAACCCTTCTGTCCGCTTCGGCGCTGCTTCCAAGATGGCAGTGCCTATTACCGTCACAATAGATGCAGAAGACCTGGGTTTGATGCCGAACTGAAGGTCTTTCTTGTAAAGTTCCTGGGTGTGTCTAAATTCCTCCCTTGGTTGATTTATCAGTTCCTGACTCGCTGCTTGTTCCTGACTTCGATCCTGCCTCGACCTTCTGCCTGAATATGACTACAAGCTTCTTTAAGCGCTTTGGTACTGTGTATTGGACTCCTCTGCTTCCTCCTTAGTCTGGGCTTCACCAGATTACGGCACTGGGCCCTGACACTTTCCTAGCCCTCCAAAGTAGGCAACTTACTAATGGAATAAGTGCATTTTCAAAAAATAATTATTTATTATTCATGTCATTGATATCTAACAATGAGACTTCTGTGGCATTTTTGTTATTCATATCACACTGTAATTAAACTTTAGAAAGGTAGAGATGTAGCTAGTTAAGTGTTTAGAGCTAGAAAGCAATTGTCAAAATGCCATCGGTGATGAGAATATGAAGCCAAGAACAGACAGTAAAGAATAAACAGAGAAGACAGAAGCCTCACTGAAGAATCACCTTGAGTCAACACAGGACTGGTGGCCCTTAGAGAACTTTGACTATTCAATGTGCAGTGTTG